>CM055116.1:17125115-17725115 GCA_029206835.1 Rana muscosa
AAGGGAGCGTCAAATGGAACAAAGGGTAGTAGCTGTGGGGGATGATCAGATGGACAAGATGAAAATACAGTTGTTAGGTATGGGTAGGATAAGCTTCTCTGAAGAGGAGGGTTTTCAGGGATCGTCTAAAAGCTAATAGAGTAGGAGATAAACGAACAGGTTGGGGTAAAGAGTTCCATAGGCTTGGAGAGGCTCTGGAAAAGTACTGGAGGCGAGCATGGGGGGAGGTTATGAGGGAGCTAGAGAGCAGGAGGTCTTGCGAAGAACGAAGAGAACGATTAGGTTGGTATTTTGAGACTAGGTTAGTGATGTAGCTGGGGGCAGAGTTGTGGATGGCTTTGTAAGTGGTCGTTAGTATTTTGGATTTCATTTGTTGGGTGAGCGGAAGCCAGTGGAGGGATTGACTGAGAGGAGTAGCAGACACAGAGCGATTAGTAAATATGTACTGCACCTATTTAACAAAGTTACTCCAGGTGGATAATAAGACCCATCAGTGGGCAGCTATTGCTATCCAGATAACTGCAACTCTGTTTAACCACTTGCCGACCAGCCGCCGCAGTTTTACTGCGGCAGCATGGCACGGCTGGGCGAAACTACGTTATGTTACATTGCTTCGCCCTGTGGCCACTAGAGGCGCCCGCTACTCGCCCCCGGAGCTGATGCGATTGCCCGGCGGGCACGATGACCGCTGGGCACCTGCGATCGCTCGTGACAGAGCGAGAACTGGGATCTGTGTGTGTAATCACACAGATCCCGGTTCTTTCAGAGAAATTACTGATCGTGTGTTCATACAAAGTATGAACACCGATCTCTCTCTTCCCCTAGTAAATCCCATCCCCCCTTCAGTTAACCCCCTCCCTGCCAGTGCCTTTTTTACAGTAATCAGTGCATTTTTATAGCACTGATCGCTGTATAAATGTCAATGGTCGCAAAAATGTGTCAAAAGTCTCCGATCTTTCCACCATAATGTCGCAGTCCCAATAAAAATCGGTGCTCGCCGCCTTTACTAGTAAAAAAAAAAATGCCATAATTCTATCCCCTATTTTGTAGACACTATAACTTTTGTGCAAAAAACAATCAATATATGCTTATTGTGATTTTTTTTTACCAAAAATATGTAGAAGAATGCATATCGGCCTAAACTGAGGAAAAAATGTGTTTTTTGAAAAAAAAATGTGGGATATTTATTATAGCAAAAATTAAAAGATATTGTGCATTTTTCAATTGTCACTGTTCTTTTGTTTATAGCGCAAAAAATAAAAACCGCAGAGGTGATCAAATACCACCAAAAGAAAGCTCTATTTGTGTCAGTTAAAGTGCTCTGGTCAGGAAGGGGGTAAAATATTCAGGGGCTGAAGAGGTTAAAAACCAGTTCCAGTCTGGGCCAATTCTGACATTCCTCTCCTACATGTAAAAAACATAATTTTTTGCTAGGAAACTACTTAAAACTACTTACGCAGGGGCTCTTGGGAATAAAATGGTAGGTGTTGCATGTTTTTATGTCACATGATATTTGTGCAAACGAAAACTTTTTGGAAAAAATACACTTAAATTAATTATAACACAATATAAAATCCAATTGTTTAGTAAAAT
The DNA here is from genome assembly GCA_029206835.1 of Rana muscosa. Classification (NCBI taxonomy): domain Eukaryota; kingdom Metazoa; phylum Chordata; class Amphibia; order Anura; family Ranidae; genus Rana; species Rana muscosa. The sequence continues at coordinate 17,126,709 of CM055116.1, forward strand.
ATTTAAGATGATGTTACACCAAGTACACCAGAGCTGACAGAACGGCGGGAGATTTATTTTTATTTAAACGGGTCGGTGGCGTCGGCGGAGAAAGAAAACATCGGCGAAGGAAGCAGAGAAAGAAGACATCGGCGAAGGAAGCAGAGAAAGAAGACATCGGCGAAGGAAGCAGAGAAAGAAGACATCGGCGAAGGCAGCAGAGAAAGAAGACATCGGCGAAGGCAGCAGAGAAAGAAGACATCGGCGAAGGCAGCAGAGAAAGAAGACATCGGCGAAGGAAGCAGAGAAAGAAGACATCGGCAAAGGAAGCAGAGAAAGAAGACTTCTGCGGAGGAAGTGGACAAAGAAGACATCAGCAAAGGAAGCAGAGAAAGAAGAAATCGGCGAAGGAAGCAGAGAAAGAAGACTTCAGCGAAGGAAGCAGAGAAAGAAGACATCGGCAAAGGAAGCAGAGAAAGAAGACATCGGCGAAGGAAGCAGAGAAAGAAGACATCGGCGAAGGAAGCAGAGAAAGAAGACATCGGCGAAGGAAGCAGAGAAAGAAGACATCGGCGAAGGAAGCAGAGAAAGAAGACTTCGCCGAAGGAAGCAGAGAAAGAAGACTTCGGCGAAGGAAGCAGAGAAAGAAGACTTCGGCGAAGGAAGCAGAGAAAGACGACATCGGCGAAGGAAGCAGAGAAAGAAGACTTTGGCGAAGGAAGCAGAGAAAGAAGACATCGGCGAAGGAAGCAGAGAAAGAAGACATCGGCGAAGGCAGCAGAGAAAGAAGACATCGGCGAAGGCAGCAGAGAAAGAAGACATCGGCGAAGGAAGCAGAGAAAGAAGACTTCGGTGGAGGAAGCAGAGAAAGAAGACTTTGGTGAAGGAAGCAGAGAAAGAAGACTTTGGTGAAGGAAGCAGAGAAAGAAGACTTCGCCGAAGGAAGCAGAGAAAGAAGACTTCGGCGAAGGAAGCAGAGAAAGAAGACTTCGGCGAAGGAAGCAGAGAAAGACGACATCGGCGAAGGAAGCAGAGAAAGAAGAAATTGGTGAAGGAAGCAGAGAAAGAAGACATCGGCGAAGGAAGCAGAGAAAGAAGACATCGGCGAAGGAAGCAGAGAAAGAAGACATCGGCGAAGGAAGCAGAGAAAGAAGACTTCGCCGAAGGAAGCAGAGAAAGAAGACTTTGGTGAAGGAAGCAGAGAAAGAAGACTTTGGTGAAGGAAGCAGAGAAAGAAGACTTCGGCGAAGGAAGCAGAGAAAGAAAACATCGGCGAAGGAAGCAGAGAAAGAAGCCATTAGTGAAGGAAGCAGAGAAAGAAGACTTCGGCGAAGGAAGCAGAGAAAGAAGACATTGATGAAGGAAGCAGAGAAAGAAGACTTCGTCGAAGGAAGCAGAGAAAGAAGACATTGATGAAGGAAGCAGAGAAAGAAGACTTCGTCGAAGGAAGCAGAGAAAGAAGACATCGGCGAAGGAAGCAGAGAAAGAAGACTTCAGCGGAGGAAGTGGAGAAAGAAGACATCGGCAAAGGAAGCAGAGAAAGAAGACATCGGCGAAGGAAGCAGAGAAAGAAGAAATTGGTGAAGGAAGCAGAGAAAGAAGACTTCAGTGGAGGAAGCGGAGAAAGAAGACATCGGCAAAGGAAGCAGAGAAAGAAGACATCGGCAAAGGAAGCAGAGAAAGAAGACATCGACGAAGGAAGCAGAGAAAGAAGACATCGGCGAAGGAAGCAGAGAAAGAAGACATCGGCGAAGGAAGCAGAGAAAGAAGACTTCAGCGAAGGAAGCAGAGAAAGAAGACATTGGCGAAGGAAGCAGAGAAAGAAGACATAGTCGAAGGAAGCAGAGAAAGAAGACATCGGCGAAGGAAGCAGAGAAAGAAGACTTTGGCAAAGGAAGCAGAGAAAGAAGACATTGGAGAAGGAAGCAGAGAAAGAAGACATCGGCAAAGGAAGCAGAGAAAGAAGACATTGGAGAAGGAAGCAGAGAAAGAAGACATCGGCAAAGGAAGCAGAGAAAGAAGACTTCTGCGGAGGAAGTGGACAAAGAAGACATCAACAAAGGAAGCAGAGAAAGAAGAAATTGGCGAAGGAAGCAGAGAAAGAAGACTTTGGCGCAGGAAGTGGAGAAAGAAGACATCGGCAAAGGAAGCAGAGAAAGAAGAAATTGGTGAAGGAAGCAGAGAAAGAAGACTTCAGTGGAGGAAGTGGAGAAAGAAGACATTGGCAAAGGAAGCAGAGAAAGAAGAAATGGGTGAAGGAAGCAGAGAAAGAATACTTTAAAGAAAGGAAGCAGAGAAAGAAGACATTGTGATTGACGTTGGAGCTATGACGGGGGATATTCTTCTTTTTTAATAAAGGACTGGTCAAAAAATGTATTTTTTTTGTTGTTGTAACACTACACTGCTTTTTTGTTGGTGAATGGGTAGGGGTACAATGTACCCTGTACTCATTCACAGGGGGGAGCGTGAGGGGGCAGGATCCGGGCGCCCCCTTTCTTAAAGGGGGCTTCCAGATTCCAAAGAGCCCCTTGCCTGCAGACCCCCAGGGTTGTGGGAGAGAGGCCCTTGTCCCCATCAACATGGGGATAAGGTTCTTTGGGGCGGGGGGGGCAAAGCACCCCTCCATGTTGAGGAGATGCAGGCTAGTTTGGTTCAGAATGGGGGGCACTCGCTCGTCCCCTCCCTTTAAGGCTGCATGCTCGGATAAGGGTCTGATATGGATTTGAGGGGGGGGGCAATTATTATTTTTTTCATTTTCACGTGGGGATCCCCTCCAAATACATACCTGGCCTGGTATGCATTTGGGGGGTACCCTATGCCTTTTTTTTCAAATTCTTTAGCCGGCAATTCTTTTTTTACATTCAGCTATCAGCAGGGAACCCCCTCGGCCTTTAAGGACGACCAGCTTCCTGACCCGCTCCTTAACAACCTGCTATATACGGTGTTTTTAAAGGGGAAATAAAAAAACCACACAAAACACATTAAAACATGCAACGCTTGCATTTCTGGTGCAACTCCATTGAAGGCTATTACAGGCAATCTGCTGCGGGAAAAAAGTCCACGACCCTTTCCATAAATGCACCAGCTGAAAAACACATAGATGTGAAAGCGAACCATAGGAAACCAAATTTAAATGGACTGTAGTGCATTTCTGCAAAACAAAAATCGCACAAAACAAGGGCATAGGTGTGAACGTAGGGGCAGAGCACATTATCTCTCTTTTAACTCTTAAAATCTCTTTGGTCCAATACAAGGCCCTCATAAATAATGCTATCATGGACAATAGTGTCAGTCCACCAAAAAAACTATATTTCCGTTTCAGATGTTGACATGATGAATCATACCCAGCTTGTTTTACCCCTCAGAGATACTGGTGGCAAGATCTGAGGTGCTGCAATCCTCATGAATGGTCTTCACTCATTGAGTGTGCTATAGTGCATACAATGTAGTGGGAGGTCTGGCAACTCAGGATGGTGGCATAGTTGATCGGTCCCTAATATACATTAGAGCAGCCTTTCTCAACCTTTTCAACACAGAGGAACCCTTGAAATAGTTCTCCGTTCTCGGGGAACCCCTGCTAGAATTGAGAAATCTACAACTCATGATAGTGTGACGGTCAGTTGGAAGAATGGTCGTTACACTTGTGGTCATTGGGAAGAATTACCTCCTTACAGATAGCTAAAAAGATCAATGGGGTCAGTGTGAACTTATCTGAGAGGCAGAAATTGCCCAATGCAGAAGGAACCCCTAGCAACCTCTGGAGGAACCCTAGGGTTCCACGGAACCCTGGTTGAGAATCACTGCATTAGAGGCTAGCCAAACGGCATCCAGAATATACATTTTAGGCTGAAAGTCCATTTAATTAGTGAATTATCTCAATAGTACTTGCCATTAAGTTGTTTTAGGCTCCACAGAACTTGAGTGATGAGAAGGGCCCCGTACATGCCAAGCCCAGCAACACAGATGTAGAAAAGCAGCTCTTCTTCCTGCATTCCTGCAGAAGGAAATGTAATCAGTGTATGGTGTTAATTCACAGATCTGAAGTAAAATATATTAAAGAAAATAAGTGCTTAATATTTGTTTTCCCTGAGAAGAACACACTTCAGGTTTCACACCTACTGCACTGTAAACTGTGCAGCGTGTCCAGAGGTGCCTCTACCTACCGGTTGTTCACCGCAGGCTCCCCTCCCCACTGTTTGCATACATTTGATTCTAATGTCCTATCAGTGAAAGTATTGATCAGCACAATCCCAACCAGCACCCTGAATAATAATATTATTTCACCTTGAGGTTCTACCAGCAGCTCTCCAGATACTTTCCAATCGATAAGGTTGCTGACATTACAGGTGTAGGTGCCCCAGTGCTGGGGGTCGGTGCCATTCAGGAGCAGAATGCTGAAATCAGAATTCTTGGAGACATTTCCATTCATTTTTTCCCCATCAATCAAGAAGGTGACGTTATACTGATCTCCGCTAGAATGCAAACACTGCAGGAGTATGAGACAACTTCCAGTGTCATCTTCTTGTCTTCTCAGCGTTGGCTGTGGCACAGGATCTGGTAAAGGAACAGGGAGATGTCATCTCTGGTCACTGGGCACTTTTCTGTCCTGCAGGATCACTGGTTAGTAGGGTGGCACCAATATCAATACCGGTATCGGTGCTGATACCGAGTATTTGCACAGGTACTCAGCAGGTGACTATGTAGGTATGTCAATGCATAAAGTGGTACTTGAAACAGATCATAATAGAAGAAACCTAGTTACACCTTCTGATAAAATAGCCTTGCTTGCCAAAAAAAAAACAATTGAATAACCCATCTCTTGTATTATAATACATGTTGCCACTCACCAATCACGCTGAGGAAGACTTGGATCAGAGTGACATGATTCACCCGTTGCTCGTACACTCCACTGTCATCCTTTGTCAGACGTTCCAGCAGAAAGGACTTATTTTGGTGGAAGAACTGGCCACGAGTGGTGTAGGCAATGTGGGTTATGGCCCCTCCGTGGTACTGGGCCAGCCATTTTTCAGTCTCGCCGATCTTCCTCAGCTCGTGTATCATTCCATCATTGAACTCCACCGTACCGGACTCCAGTCCTGGGAACAGCACTGATGAGCCAGTAGAGCGATAAATGTAGTATGTGGTCACCTCTGTACGTCCCACTGCAACCCACAGAATGTACACAAATTAGAGAAAGGTAACAGCCCTATAAATCCACAGGACTGCATGAAATTAGATGTGGTGATTGTATTAGTTTTGTTTTGTTTTTATGGTGTTTCCTTTCTTATTTTCACCTAATCATCCAGCTAGATTTATATAGTGCCAACAGTTTTAAAAACTTTTGATAAAAGCACAACATTAGTTATATCTCTCAACCACCTCCATCTGATGAATATGTGCCATGATATTACACTCATTCATCTCCAGCAGTCGATTTCAAACATTTTCAATGATATAGTATGTGTTATAGCTCAACATGTTTCTTGAAACTCAGTCCACTTCTTCAGGAGCAGGTGTTGGAGATATCATATCTAACTCTCAGGAGGTCTCATGGTTGTCTACAGCAGGGGGACTCCAAACTTTTCAAACAAAGGGCCAGTTTACTGTCTTGCAGACTTTAGGAGGGGCGATAGAGATATCATATCTAACTCTCAGGAGGTCTGCTGTGGGCACTGATGATTGTCTGTAGTGGGGGGTCTCCAAACTTTTCAAACGAAGGGCCAGTATACTGCCCTTCAGACTTTAGGGGGGGTCGTTGGAGATATCTTATCTAACTCTCAGGAAGTCTGCTGTGGGCACTGATGATTGTCTGTAGTGGGGGGTCTCCAAACTTTTCAAACGAAGGGCCAGTTTACTGTCCTTCAGACTTTAGAAGGGTCGTTGCAGATATCTTATCTAACTCTCAGGAGGTCTGCTGTACACTGATGATTGTCTATAGCCAGTGGTCTCCAAACTTTTCAAAGAAAGGGCCAGTTTACTGTCCTTCAGACTTTAGGAGGGCCGGATTGTGGCCAGTGGGGGCAGAACATATCAGTGAGAATAAATCTGGCCTCAGGGTTGGTGGTCAATAGGAGGAGGAGTAGTGCCCCTATTAGTAGGAGAAATTACTTACTGGTGGAAGAAATAGTGCCCCAGTGTTGATGACAGTGGGAGGAGTAGTGATTCATATCAGTGGGAGGAATAGTGCCCCGAACAGGGCAGGGACAAGACGTTGATAGAAGGGGCGGCTGTCCTGGGTGCAATAGTTTATTGCAGGGATGTGGGGCGCCCTGACCCTAACCCTAAGGTAAGAAGGGGGATCGCAGTTTGGTATATTTGCCCTGGGCGCTAGATGATCTTGTCCTGGCACTGGCCCCAAAGGCCAGATATAGGCTAGCAAAGGGCCACAGTTTGGAGACCCCTGGCCTATAGGGTCCTGGAAAAGGGGAGAAAAGAGAGGCCAGAAGGGTAGGGCCACTCCAACATACCAGAGATATTCTTCCACACACACACTACTTTCTTTAGTAATTGATCCCTCAAAAGAAGAAAAGTGTTATGTGATAATAAACTACCCCAAGGCCAGGTTTTGGCCTCCCCAAGGAGAGGACAGCTTCCTTCCCTGTATTTTAGCTATCGGCAACTTAAAGAGTATGTAAACCCAACATTTTATACTCCTGATATGTGGCTGCTGTACCATATACTTATATGAAAATGTCTTCTGTTCTCTTTGTATTGCTTCCTTTGTGTGAAATCTCTGGTGTTCCTGGCAGTCCCTCTGCTTTCCTATTTTAAAAAAAAACTGCCCACACTAGGCGGCATGGGAGCACACCACGGTCAGTTCTCTAGCTGTGCTGGGAACTCAGTGTACTCTCCTCCAATGATCAGACTTGTCCTGACACACCGCTCTGCACAGACATTCACTGGGAAGATCAGTGTGCTGTTTTTCCTCCCCCAGCTCTTATGCAGCTGAGAAGAAAGGGAATGTGATCACTTATAAAAAAAAGGTATTTATAATGTTTTTTTTTTTTTTATGTTTACTAAGGGAGTACTGATACTTTTTTTTTTTTTAGTACTCGCCGATACCAATCACTGATACCTACCGCAACTGTTCTGTTTACACTTCTTATGTCAGCAATTACACTGCATTGAAAAGTTATTAACAAATGTGAAAATTGAACAAACAAAAAAAAGTTTTAATTATTAATAATTTATAAAAGAGAAGTGAACAAAAAAAATAAAAAAATCAGCAGGAAAATAATAAGTAAATTGAGAAGGATAATAAGGAGTTAAATAAGACTGATTAACGTAAATTAAGGGTTAATAAGGGGTAAAACATTTTAAAAAAAAACACAATTTATTTATTTTTTCTACTTGACAGGCTGCTTTACCCACCTAAGGGCCGCCCAACGTACATATACTGTCACGTACCTGTCTGTGATTCTAAAGGCCCGTACACACAATCGGATTTTCCGATGGGAATTGTGTGATGGTAGGCTGTTGTTGTGTGATGAAAATCCGACCGTTTGTACGCTCCATCTGACAATTGCTGTCGGATAGCATGTTTTAAAATTTTCCGACAACAAATGTGACTTGTCGGATTATCCGATCATGTGTACACAAGTCGGTCGGAAAAAAATCCAAAGTACAGACACGCATGCTCGGAAGCAATGCTTTAGGATCGGCTCTGAGGCTCGCGCCGCCGGAGCCACACTCCCAGCGGGAGCCAATCAGTGGATCCTGCGGCTGCGATGGCCTCCAGGTAGGGTGCCCACGTGTCCCGGATTGCCCAGTACTATCCTGGAATTGCCATCTTTGTCCCTGGTCCCGGGCACCTTCATTTCGGGACAATACAGTATCCCGGAATGAAATTGAGGTCACAGCCACCACCTACTAACTAGCAATTACATTTCTCTACAATTCCGGAACTGGTTGATAGGGCCGGCCCGCCTGGCGTCTAGCAACCAGTGACATCACAGACTCTCAATCTCTCAGACAGTGAGGCCGGGAGCAAGGCCCGCGCTTAGTGCTGCACTGCTGTCTCCACCCACCTCAGCACCTCCTCCTTCTCCGGCGCACAGCAAGCAGCAGGTACCGGTGTGATCTTCACTCTCCAGGCAGTGTCTCCTCTCCACCCACCCCCTTCCTCGGCGCCCGCGGCCCGCCGCCAAGCAGCATGCAGAGGGAGTGACAGCAGCAGGGAGTGGGACTGGTCATCTGGTGTCTGTTCTGTGTGCTGCTGCTGGATCAGATCGATGGCTGCCCGAGGGCCTGACTTCTCCTCCTTTGTCTGAAGGACCACTCGGGGTCACCAGAGGGAATATTGGAACTTGGAAGGTGAGGGAAAAAAGTAATTAAAGGAGAAGGTGACAGTCACACAGGTAGTAATGAGACAGTAATGAAGGTGACACAGGGGAACATGGTTGGCAAGTGACACAGCTGGGGGAAGCAAGTGGCATACTGCATCTGTATCTGGTGGCAAGCCATGGGTGGTAAATGGCACACTGCATCTTAGTGGCAAGCTTTGGGTGGCAAGTGGCACACTGCATCTGGTGGCAGGCTACAGGTGGCAAGTGGCACACTGCATCTGGTGGCAGGATACGGATGGCAAGTGGCACACTGCATCTGGTGGCAGGCTACAGGTGGCAAATGGGACACTGCATCTGGTGGCAGACTATGGGTGGCAAGTGGCACACTGCATCTGGTGGCAGACTATGGGTGGCAAGTGGCACACTGCATCTGGTGGCAGGCTACAGGTGGCAAATGGCACACTGCATCTGGTGGCAGGCTACGGGTGGCAAATGGCACACTGCATCTGGTGGCAGGCTACGGGTGGAAAGTGGCAGACTGCATCTGGCATCAAGTGCCAAGCTCAGGGTTCCCACTGATTCTGCATTATGGTGAGTTGAACTATTTCATGATCTATTACAATGTGGTAATAGAAATATTGTGATTTGAACATCCTGACACCATATTTAGCATGGTGTCGGGATGATTTATGTGCTAAGACCAGCCATTCGCCCGACAAATCACGCCAAATTCCCCGTCATCCCTGAGACTACATTGCCCCCCCCTAATTTTTTGGGGGGGAAGGTGGGTGTCCCTGAATGGCAGTTTGTAAATGTGGTCACCCTACTCGCCAATCATTTGTAGGAGAGGCAGAACGGTGGTCTGCCTATGTAAACAAGGCAGGCAGCCATTCTGTCAGAGAGGTAGAGAGAGAGATCTTGTGTTCCTGCTAATCAGGAACACAGATCTCTCTCTTCCTCAAGTCAGTCCATCCTTCACCCATTTAGAAAGCACTCCCTAGGAGCACACTTAACCCTTTGATCGCCCCTGATGTTAACCCCTTCCCTGCCAGTGTCATTTATACAGTGACAATGTGGTTTTTTTTTTAGCACCGATCACTGTATTGGTGTCACTTGTTCCCAAAAAGTGTCACTTAGTGTCAGATTTGTCCGCCGCAATGTCGCAGTCCCTCTAAAAATCGCTGATCTCCACCATTACAAGTAAAAACAATGAAAAAAATAAAAAGTCCATAATTATATCCCATAATTTGTAGACACTATAACTTTTGCACAAACCAATCAATGTATGCTTATTGGGAATTTTTTTACCAAAAATATGTAGCAGAATACATCCAATGTTGAGCCTATTGCTCTCAATGTTTTTACATATGTTATTTTTTTACTTTTTGTAAAAAAATATTTTGATATAAATGTGGTTGCTGTGTCCCGATCTAATACCGTTACAGTCCATACAATGTTCGTTTTTTTCTAAAGTAGCAGAATACATATTGGCCTAAATTAATGAAATTTTTTTTTTATTATTGGATATGTTTTATAGCAGAAAGTAAAAAATATATATATATTTTTTCAAAATTGTTGCTATTTTTTTGTTTATAGCGCAAAAAATAGAAACCACAGAAGTGATCAAATACCACCAAAAGAAAGCTCTATTTGTGCGGGAAAAAGAACGTCAATTTTGGTTGGGTGCAACGTCGCACGACCGCGCAATTGTCAGTTAAAATACCGCATTGCAAAAAAATGGCCTGGTCATGAAGGGGGTAAAACCTTCCAGGGCTAAAGTGGTTAAACTGACTTCATCTGCAGATCGAAGTTCATCCCTTTGATCTGTAGATGAATGAACAGAAAGATACAAAAAGAAACAGTGTTTCATTTTATCTAAAGCCCCATACACACGGTAGGACTTTTTGACAACAAACTGCAAAATGAGCAGGTTTTCCAAAAAAATCCTACCGTGTGTACGCTCCATCGGACAAACTTTTTCGGTTTTCATCGGACAAAAGTTCGCTCTGCAAGCGGACAAATTTTTGGCTAAAAAAGTCCTACAGTGCAAAGTCCTATCGTGTGTACAGAAGTCCATCGGACTTTAGTCCAAAGTATAAACACGCATGCCCAGAACCAATGTTAAAAACAACCAACAATAGCAGAAGTTGACCAAAGGGTGGCGGTAAAGAACAGAAAAGAGCAGAGGAGAACCGGGGGAGGGGTTGCTGCCGCCGCGAATTGAGAAGCGGGGGGGCTTTGGGTGCTGACGAACAAAAGAACAAAAAAAAGAGGGGGGTTGCCATCCAGGGGCCTGAAGACCTCTGAGCCCCTTACAAAAAAAAAAAAATATATAAAAAAAAAAAAAGTTTTTATAAAAAAAAAAAGGGGTTGCCATCCGGGGCACTGGGGACCTCCGGGCCCCTTACAAAAAAAATCAAATAAAAAAAAAATATATAAAAAAGGGGGGTTGCCATCCGGGGCCCTGGGGACCTCTGGACCCTTACAGGTGTACTGCCTGTACCCCCCTGATGGCGGCCCTGAGTGGGGGAGGGGGGCGCAATGCCGGATCCTCACCCTGGGTGCTGGAAAACACTGTCCCGGTACTGATAACATAACCTTTTTATTCTTATGTGGGGTCAGTTACTAAAGAAGGCATTGCGTGTGGAAGAATATCTCTGGGGTGCTGGAGGGATCCCACTCTTCTGGCCTCTATGTGCTCCCCTTTTCTGGGTCCCTAAAGGCAACCACTTGCACCTTCAGTAGACCTCCTGAGAGTTCTACACTCACCGGACACTTTATTAGGTACACTTGTTCAATTTCTTGGTAACACAAATTGCTAATCAGCCAATCTCATGGCAGCAGCTCAGTGCATTTAGGCATCTGGACGTGGCGAAGACAACTTGCTGAAGTTCAAACTAAGCATCAGAATGGGGAAGAAAAGGGATTTAGGTGACTTTGAACGTGGCATGGTTGTTGGTGCCAGACGGGCTGGTCTGAGTATTTCTGGGATTTTCACACACAACCATCTCTCGGGTTTACAGAGAATGGTGGGAAAAAGAGAAAATATCCGATAAGCGGCAGTTGTGTGGAGGAAAATGCCTTGTTGATGTCAGAGGTCAGAGGAGAATGGGCAGACTGGTTCCAGATGATAGAAAGGCAACAGTAACTCAAATAACCACTCGTTACATCCAAGGTATGCAGAATACCATCTCTGAACACACAACACATCAAACCTTGAAGCAGATGGGCTACAGCAGCAGAAGACTACACCGGGTGCCACTCCTGTCAGCTAAGAACAGGAAACTGAGGCAACAATTGGCACAGGATCAACAAAATTAGACAATAGAAGATTGGGAAAACGTTGCCTGGTCTGATGAGTCTGGATTTCAGCTGCGACATTCAGATGGTGGGGTCAGAATTTGGCACATGGATCCACCCTGCCTGGTATCACCAATCAGGCTGATGGTGGTGGTTTAATGGTGTGGGGGATATTTTCTTGGCACACTTTGGGCCCCTTAGTACCAATTGAGCATCATTTACACACCACGGCCTACCTGAGTATTGTTGCTGACCATGTCCATCCTTTTATGACTACAGTGTCCCCCATCTTCTGATGGCTCCTTCCAGCAGGATAATGCACCATGTCACAAAGCTCCAATCATCTCACCACTGGACAATGAGGTCACTGTACTCCAATCATCTCACCACTGGACAATGAGGTCACTGTACTCCAATCATCTCACCACTGGACAATGAGGTCCAATCATCTCACCACTGGACAATGAGATCACTGCACTCCAATCATCTCATCACTGGACAATGAGGTAACTGCACTCCAATCATCTCAACACTGGACAATGAGGTAACTGCACTCCAATCATCTCAACACTGGACAATGAGGTCACAGCACTCCAATCATCTCACCACTGGACAATGAGGTCACTGCACTCCAATCATCTCACCACTGGACAATGAGGTCACTGTCCTCCAATCATCTCATCACTGGACAATGAGGTCACTGTCCTCCAATCATCTCACCACTGGACAATGAGGTCACTGTCCTCCAATCATCTCACCACTGGACAATGAGGTCACTGTCCTCCAATCATCTCACCACTGGACAATGAGGTCACTGTCCTCCAATCATCTCACCACTGGACAATGAGGTCACTGTCCTCCAATCATCTCACCACTGGAAAATGAGGTCACTGTCCTCCAATCATCTCACCACTGGACAATGAGGTCCAATTATCTCACCACTGGACAATGAGGTCACTGCACTCCAATCATCTCACCACTGGACAATGAGGTCACTGTCCTCCAATCATCTCACCACTGGACAATGAGATCACTGCACTCCAATCATCTCATCACTGGACAATGAGGTCACTGTCCTCCAATCATCTCACCACTGGAGGTCACTGTACTCCAATCATCTCAACACTGGACAATGAATTAACTGCACTCCAATCATCTCACCACTGGACAATGAGGTCACAGCACTCCAATCATCTCACCACTGGACAATGAGGTCACTGTACTCCAATCATCTCACCACTGGACAATGAGGTCACTGTCCTCCAATCATCTCACCACTGGACAATGAGGTCACTGTCCTCCAATCATCTCACCACTGGACAATGAGGTCACTGTCCTCCAATCATCTCACCACTGGACAATGAGGTCACTGTACTCCAATCATCTCATCACTGGACAATGAGGTCACTGTACTCCAATCATCTCACCACTGGACAATGAGGTCACTGTACTCCAATCATCTCACCACTGGACAATGAGGTCACTGTACTCCAATCATCTCACCACTGGACAATGAGGTCACTGTCCTCCAATCATCTCACCACTGGACAATAAGGTCACTGTCCTCCAATCATCTCATCACTGGACAATGAGGTCACAGCACTCCAATCATCTCACCACTGGACAATGAGGTCACTGTACTCCAATCATCTCATCACTGGACAATGAGGTCACTGTCCTCCAATCATCTCACCACTGGACAATGAGGTCACTGTACTCCAATCATCTCACCACTGGACAATGAGGTCACTGTCCTCCAATCATCTCACCACTGGACAATGAGGTCACTGTACTCCAATCATCTCACCACTGGACAATGAGGTCACTGTCCTCCAATCATCTCACCACTGGACAATGAGGTCACTGTCCTCCAATCATCTCACCACTGGACAATGAGGTCACTGTCCTCCAATCATCTCACCACTGGACAATGAGGTCACTGTACTCCAATCATCTCACCACTGGACAATGAGGTCACTGTCCTCCAATCATCTCACCACTGGACAATGAGGTCACTGTCCTCCAATCATCTCACCACTGGACAATGAGGTCACTGTACTCCAATCATCTCACCACTGGACAATGAGGTCACTGTCCTCCAATCATCTCACCACTGGACAATGAGGTCACTGTACTCCAATCATCTCATCACTGGACAATGAGGTCACTGTACTCCAATCATCTCACCACTGGACAATGAGGTCACTGTCCTCCAATCATCTCACCACTGGACAAAGAGGTCACTGTACTCCAATCATCTCATCACTGGACAATGAGATCCAATCATCTCACCACTGGACAATGAGGTCACTGTACTCCAATCATCTCACCACTGGACAATGAGGTCACTGTACTCCAATCATCTCACCACTGGACAATGAGGTCACTGTACTCCAATCATCTCACCACTGGACAATGAGGTCACTGTCCTCCAATCATCTCACCACTGGACAATGAGGTCACTGTCCTCCAATCATCTCACCACTGGACAATGAGGTCACTGTACTCCAATCATCTCACCACTGGACAATGAGGTCACTGTCCTCCAATCATCTCACCACTGGACAATGAGGTCACTGTACTCCAATCATCTCATCACTGGACAATGAGGTCACTGTACTCCAATCATCTCACCACTGGACAATGAGGTCACTGTCCTCCAATCATCTCACCACTGGACAAAGAGGTCACTGTACTCCAATCATCTCATCACTGGACAATGAGATCCAATCATCTCACCACTGGACAATGAGGTCACTGTACTCCAATCATCTCACCACTGGACAATGAGGTCACTGTACTCCAATCATCTCACCACTGGACAATGAGGTCACTGCACTCCAATCATCTCACCACAGGACAATGAGGTCACTGTCCTCCAATCATCTCACCACTGGACAATGAGGTCACTGTCCTCCAATCATCTCACCACTGGACAATGAGGTCACTGTACTCCAATCATCTCGTCACTGGACAATGAGGTCACTGTACTCCAATCATCTCACCACTGGATAATGAGGTCACTGTACTCCAATCATCTCATCACTGGACAATGAGGTCACTGTCCTCCAATCATCTCACCACTGGACAATGAGGTCACTGTCCTCCAATCATCTCACCACTGGACAATGCGGTCACTGTACTCCAATCATCTCATCACTGGACAATGAGGTCCAATCATCTCACCACTGGACAATGAGGTCACTGTACTCCAATCATCTCACCACTGGACAATGAGGTCACTGCACTCCAATCATCTCACCACTGGACAATGAGGTCACTGCACTCCAATCATCTCATCACTGGACAATGAGGTCACTGCACTCCAATCATCTCACCACTGGACAATGAGGTCACTGTACTCCAATCATCTCACCACTGGACAATGAGGTCACTGTCCTCCAATCATCTCACCACTGGACAATGAGGTCACTGTCCTCCAATCATCTCACCACTGGACAATGAGGTCACTGCACTCCAATCATCTCATCACTGGACAATGAGGTCACTGCACTCCAATCATCTCATCACTGGACAATGAGGTCACTGTACTCCAATCATCTCACCACTGGACAATGAGGTCACTGTCCTCCAATCATCTCACCACTGGACAATGAGGTCACTGTCCTCCAATCATCTCACCACTGGACAATGAGGTCACTGTACTCCAATCATCTCACCACTGGACATTGAGGTCACTGTCCTCCAATCATCTCACCACTGGACAATGAGGTCACTGTCCTCCAATCATCTCATCACTGGACAATGAGGTCACTGTCCTCCAATCATCTCACCACTGGACAATGAGGTCCAATCATCTCACCACTGGACAATAAGGTCACTGTCCTCCAATCATCTCACCACTGGACAATAAGGTCACTGCACTCCAATCATCTCACCACTGGACAATGAGGTCACTGCACTCCAATCATCTCACCACTGGACAATGAGGTCACAGCACTCCAATCATCTCACCACTGGACAATGAGGTCACTGTACTCCAATCATCTCATCACTGGACAATGAGGTCACTGTCCTCCAATCATCTCACCACTGGACAATGAGGTCACTGTACTCCAATCATCTCACCACTGGACAATGAGGTCACTGTCCTCCAATCATCTCACCACTGGACAATGAGGTCACTGTACTCCAATCATCTCACCACTGGACAATGAGGTCACTGTACTCCAATCATCTCACCACTGGACAATGAGGTCACTGTCCTCCAATCATCTCACCACTGGACAAAGAGGTCACTGTACTCCAATCATCTCATCACTGGACAATGAGGTCACTGTCCTCCAATCATCTCACCACTGGACAATGAGGTCCAATCATCTCACCACTGGACAATAAGGTCACTGTCCTCCAATCATCTCACCACTGGACAATGAGGTCACTGTACTCCAATCATCTCGTCACTGGACAATGAGGTCACTGTACTCCAATCATCTCACCACTGGATAATGAGGTCACTGTACTCCAATCATCTCATCACTGGACAATGAGGTCACTGTCCTCCAATCATCTCACCACTGGACAATGAGGTCACTGCACTCCAATCATCTCACCACTGGACAATGCGGTCACTGTACTCCAATCATCTCATCACTGGACAATGAGGTCCAATCATCTCACCACTGGACAATGAGGTCACTGTACTCCAATCATCTCACCACTGGACAATGAGGTCACTGCACTCCAATCATCTCACCACTGGACAATGAGGTCACTGCACTCCAATCATCTCACCACTGGACAATGAGGTCACTGCACTCCAATCATCTCACCACTGGACAATGAGGTCACTGCACTCCAATCATCTCACCACTGGACAATGAGGTCACTGTACTCCAATCATCTCACCACTGGACAATGAGGTCACTGTCCTCCAATCATCTCATCACTGGACAATGAGGTCACTGTCCTCCAATCATCTCACCACTGGACAATGAGGTCACTGCACTCCAATCATCTCATCACTGGACAATGAGGTCACTGCACTCCAATCATCTCATCACTGGACAATGAGGTCACTGTACTCCAATCATCTCACCACTGGACAATGAGGTCACTGTCCTCCAATCATCTCACCACTGGACAATGAGGTCACTGTCCTCCAATCATCTCACCACTGGACAATGAGGTCACTGTACTCCAATCATCTCACCACTGGACATTGAGGTCACTGTCCTCCAATCATCTCACCACTGGACAATGAGGTCACTGTCCTCCAATCATCTCATCACTGGACAATGAGGTCACTGTCCTCCAATCATCTCACCACTGGACAATGAGGTCCAATCATCTCACCACTGGACAATAAGGTCACTGTCCTCCAATCATCTCACCACTGGACAATAAGGTCACTGTACTCCAATCATCTCACCACTGGACAATGAGGTCACTGCACTCCAATCATCTCACCACTGGACAATGAGGTCACTGCACTCCAATCATCTCACCACTGGACAATGAGGTCACTGTACTCCAATCATCTCATCACTGGACAATGAGGTCACTGTCCTCCAATCATCTCACCACTGGACAATGAGGTCACTGTACTCCAATCATCTCACCACTGGACAATGGGGTCACTGTCCTCCAATCATCTCACCACTGGACAATGAGGTCACTGTACTCCAATCATCTCACCACTGGACAATGAGGTCACTGTACTCCAATCATCTCACCACTGGACAATGAGGTCACTGTCCTCCAATCATCTCACCACTGGACAATGAGGTCACTGTCCTCCAATCATCTCACCACTGGACAATGAGGTCACTGTCCTCCAATCATCTCACCACTGGACAATGAGGTCACTGTCCTCCAATCAACTCACCACTGGACAATGAGGTCACTGTACTCCAATCATCTCACCACTGGACAATGAGGTCACTGTCCTCCAATCATCTCACCACTGGACAATGAGGTCACTGTCCTCCAATCATCTCACCACTGGACAATGAGGTCACTGTACTCCAATCATCTCACCACTGGACAATGAGGTCACTGTCCTCCAATCATCTCACCACTGGACAATGAGGTCACTGTACTCCAATCATCTCATCACTGGACAATGAGGTCACTGTACTCCAATCATCTCACCACTGGACAATGAGGTCACTGTCCTCCAATCATCTCACCACTGGACAAAGAGGTCACTGTACTCCAATCATCTCATCACTGGACAATGAGATCCAATCATCTCACCACTGGACAATGAGGTCACTGTACTCCAATCATCTCACCACTGGACAATGAGGTCCAATCATCTCACCACTGGACAATGAGGTCACTGTACTCCAATCATCTCACCACTGGACAATGAGGTCACTGCACTCCAATCATCTCACCACTGGACAATGAGGTCACTGCACTCCAATCATCTCACCACTGGACAATGAGGTCACTGCACTCCAATCATCTCATCACTGGACAATGAGGTCACTGCACTCCAATCATCTCACCACTGGACAATGAGGTCACTGTACTCCAATCATCTCACCACTGGACAATGAGGTCACTGTCCTCCAATCATCTCATCACTGGACAATGAGGTCACTGTCCTCCAATCATCTCACCACTGGACAATGAGGTCACTGTACTCCAATTATCTCATCACTGGACAATGAGGTCACTGTACTCCAATCATCTCACCACTGGACAATGAGGTCACTGTCCTCCAATCATCTCACCACTGGACAAAGAGGTCACTGTACTCCAATCATCTCATCACTGGACAATGAGATCCAATCATCTCACCACTGGACAATGAGGTCACTGTACTCCAATCATCTCATCACTGGACAATGAGGTCCAATCATCTCACCACTGGACAATGAGGTCACTGTACTCCAATCATCTCACCACTGGACAATGAGGTCACTGTCCTCCAATCATCTCATCACTGGACAATGAGGTCACTGTCCTCCAATCATCTCACCACTGGACAATGAGGTCACTGTCCTCCAATCATCTCACCACTGGACAATGAGGTCACTGTCCTCCAATCATCTCACCACTGGAGGTCACTGTACTCCAATCATCTCATCACTGGACAATGAGGTCACTGTACTCCAATGGCTTCCACACTCACCACATCTCATCCAATAGAGCACCTTTGGGATGTGGTGGAACAGGGGATTTGCATCATGGATGGGCAGCCAACAAATCTGCAGCAACTGAACACTACAAAAATCCATCTGAAGCTCTAGACCAGTGATGGCGAACCTTGGCACCCCAGATGTTTTCAAACTACATTTCCCATGATGCTCATGCACTCTGCATTGTAGCGGAGCATCATGGGAAATGTAGTTCCAAAACATCTGGGGTGCCGAGGTTCACCATCACTGCTCTAGACCCAACAGGGTCAACAAATACACCTTCAAATTCCTAACCCATCTATTTACAACAGCACAATGAGTCAGAGCTAAGGCCTGGAAGTCCCTGACTCTCAACAAAAAAGAAGTTGGAAACCCAAATAAAGTAGAAATTAACTGTATCTGGGCACCACAAACTGAAAACACTTTTTAATTATTTTTTAATCTTCAAAGCAAACTTACCCATTCGTCCATGAATATTTTATTTTGTTGGGACATCACTTTAAAAACAAACTAGCAATTCTAGCTGTGGCCAACTTGAGTAAGATTATTTACTTCCTGGAATCCATCTGACCTTAGCTCAGGCATGCAGACAGGAGAGTGTGTTTAGCTAAGAAAGACCCTCCTCCCCCCTGGAATGTATGACATAATTTTGGCCTAGGCCAGACACCAGGAACTAAGTGAAGACATATTAAACAAAAAAAGTTTAAAGCAGGTAAATATAATAAAACTTCCTATCAATTTAGTAAGGATAGCAGCATAAGGATTACAAATAGTTAAGGTTGATTAAGAGAGATTAGTTTGGAAAAGCTGTCTGCCAAACTCAAAGATATATTGCTCACCCACCAAAAATATGGACACACTGGGCCCCTCGCTCTTCTCTTCAAACACCAGACTTTCATCCATGTCCGGATCTAGGAGGGGGCTGGGATATTTAGGTGGCTACTGGAGCTGTGCTGCCCTTCTGACCAGGGAAAATCACAGGACAGCACTGCAACATAGCAGCCAGTTACACGCTGTGCAGATCGTGGCTGTGTGTAAAGGAATGCAATCTCAGCTAGGTGCAGTGAGGGGAGGAAGAGCTGTGTGAAGTGAAAGGAGAGTGCCGAGAGACCTGCCACTGGTAACCCCCCTGTCCTCTGCCTCTCCACTGGTAATCCCCCTGCCCTCTGCCTCTCCACTGGTAATCCCCCTGTCCTCTGCCTCTCCACTGGTAATCCCCCTGTCCTCTGCCTCTCCACTGGTAATCCCCCTGTCCTCTGCCTCTCCACTGGTAATCCCCCTGTCCTCTGCCTCTCCACTGGTAATCCCCCTGTCCTCTGCCTCTCCACTGGTAATCCCCCTGTCCTCTGCCTCTCCACTGGTAATCCCCCTGTCCTCTGCCTCTCCACTGGTAATCCCCCTGTCCTCTGCCTCTCCACTGGTAATCCCCCTGTCCTCTGCCTCTCCACTGGTAATCCCCCTGTCCTCTGCCTCTCCACTGGTAATCCCCCTGTCCTCTGCCTCTCCACTGGTAATCCCCCTGTCCTCTGCCTCTCCACTGGTAATCCCCCTGTCCTCTGCCTCTCCACTGGTAATCCCCCTGTCCTCTGCCTCTCCACTGGTAATCCCCCTGTCCTCTGCCTCTCCACTGGTAATCCCCCTGTCCTCTGCCTCTCCACTGGTGATCCTCCTGTCCTCTGCCTCTCCACCGGTGATCCTCCTGTCCTCTGCCTCTCCACCGGTGACCCCCCTGTCCTCTGCCTCTCCACCGGTGATCCCCCTGTCCTCTGCCTCTCCACCGGTGATCCCCCTGTCCTCTGCCTCTCCACCGGTGATCCCCCTGTCCTCTGCCTCTCCACCGGTGATCCCCCTGTCCTCTGCCTCTCCACCGGTGATCCCCCTGTCCTCTGCCTCTCCACCGGTGATCCCCCTGTCCTCTGCCTCTCCACCGGTGATCCCCCTGTCCTCTGCCTCTCCACCGGTGATCCCCCTGTCCTCTGCCTCTCCACCGGTGATCCCCCTGTCCTCTGCCTCTCCACCGGTGATCCCCCTGTCCTCTGCCTCTCCACCGGTGATCCCCCTGTCCTCTGCTTCTCCACCGGTGATCCCCCTGTCCTCTGCTTCTCCACCGGTGATCCCCCTGTCCTCTGCCTCTCCACCGGTGATCCCCCTGTCCTCTGCCTCTCCACCGGTGATCCCCCTGTCCTCTGCCTCTCCACTGGTGATCCCCCTGTACTTTGCCTCTCCACTGGTGATCCTCCTGTCCTCTGCCTCTCCACTGGTGATCCCCCTGTCCTCTGCCTCTCCACCGGTGATCCCCCTGTCCTCTGCCTCTCCACTGGTGATCCCCCTGTACTTTGCCTCTCCACTGGTGATCCTCCTGTCCTCTGCCTCTCCACCGGTGATCCCCCTGTCCTCTGCCTCTCCACCGGTGGTCCCCCTGTCCTCTGCCTCTCCACAGGTGGTCCCCCTGTCCTCTGCCTCTCCACAGGTGGTCCCCCTGTCCTCTGCCTCTCCACAGGTGGTCCCCCTGTCCTCTGCCTCTCCACAGGTGGTCCCCCTGTCCTCTGCCTCTCCACAGGTGGTCCCCCTGTCCTCTGCCTCTCCACAGGTGGTCCCCCTGTCCTCTGCCTCTCCACAGGTGGTCCCCCTGTCCTCTGCCTCTCCACAGGTGGTCCCCCTGTCCTCTGCCTCTCCACAGGTGGTCCCCCTGTCCTCTGCCTCTCCACAGGTGGTCCCCCTGTCCTCTGCCTCTCCACTGGTGATCCCCCTGCCCTCTGCCTCTCCACCGGTGATCCCCCTGCCCTCTGCCTCTCCACCGGTGATCCCCCTGTCCTCTGCCTCTCCACCGGTGATCCCCCTGTCCTCTGCCTCTCCACCGGTGATCCCCCTGTCCTCTGCCTCTCCACCGGTGATCCCCCTGTCCTCTGCCTCTCCACCGGTGATCCCCCTGTCCTCTGCCTCTCCACCGGTGATCCCCCTGTCCTCTGCCTCTCCACTGGTGATCCCCCTGTCCTCTGCCTCTCCACTGGTGATCCCCCTGTCCTCTGCCTCTCCACTGGTGATCCCCCTGTCCTCTGCCTCTCCACAGGCGGTCCCCCTGTCCTCTGCCTCTCCACTGGCGATCCCCCTGTCCTCTGCCTCTCCACTGGCGATCCCCCTGTCCTCTGCCTCTCCACTGGCGATCCCCCTGTTCTCTGCCTCTCCACTGGCGATCCCCCTGTTCTCTGCCTCTCCACTGGCGATCCCCCTGTTCTCTGCCTCTCCACTGGCGATCCCCCTGTCCTCTGCCTCTCCACTGGCGATCCCCCTGTCCTCTGCCTCTCCACTGGTAATCTTCCTGTCCTCTGCCTCTCCACTGGTGATCCCTCATCCTTTGCCTCTCCTCTTCTGCCTCCCTGGGATTTTTTACTGCACCCCCCATCAGACAGGCTAGATCCAGCCCAGCTTGCACCCTGACCCATAAATCCACTCATACTAAGTTTTTTTGCCTAACACCTCCTTTCCTCCCCCCAACAGCTTCCCCTACCCATCCTTACCTCCACCTACTTTCACTCTGTACTTTGCATTTAACCAGCTGCCCACTGAGCTGCAACCAGAACTACACCAATAAGTCTGACACATATCTATACCAGGGGCCTCAGAACTTTCTAAACAAAGGGCTTCAGACTTTAGGGGGGGCAGATTGTGGCCAGTGAGAGTAGAAAATGACCCAGATTCAAGGGGAATAAACAATGCTTCAGGAATCCGGGACATTGCTCCCACTGACACTAATGATGGGGCACTATTCCTCCCACTGATACCAATGATGGGGCACTATTCCGTCCACTAATACCAATGATGGGACAATATTCCTCCCACTGACACCAATGATGGGGCACTATTCCTCCCACTGACACAAATGATGGGGCATTATTCCCCCCACTGATACCAATGATGGGGCACTATTGCTCCCACTGACACCAATGATGGGGCACTATTCCTCCCACTAATACCAATGATGGGGCACTATTCCCCCCCACTGATACCAATGATGGGACACTATTCCTCCCACTGATACCAATGATGGGACACTATTCTTCCCACTGATACCAATGATGGGACACTATTCTTCCCACTGATACCAATGATGGGACACTATTCTTCCCACTGACACCAATGATGGGGCACTATTCCTCCCACTGATACCAATGATGGGGCACTATTCCGTCCACTGATACCAATGATGGGGCACTATTCCGTCCACTAATACCAATGATGGGGCACTATTGATCTTTTATTGAAAAGAATCAAGCAACCAATTTTTATACAAAAGTAAAAAACAAAAACATAGTACAAAACTTCAACAGAAAACAAAGGAATACACATCCATGTTCAGAATATATACAATATATACATTATCCACTACAAAAACATCCCTAGAAAACTATCTACATAAAGCAGCAGAGAGGGCCTAAGAGGCACAACCCATCACCTATGTACGCAGCCATTTATCAAAAATTCATCAAAAATACTGATAATCTAGGGTGATAAGAGACAGACAGCCATCCCGGGAAAGAGACTCCTGGTAGTCAGGGAGGCTTGAAACCCCTCCACGCCTTCAACCAAGCCCCCCGACCCCGCTTGTCTCTCTCAAGCTCCCGAATCTTCCCCACCTCATGCAAAATGTCATACACCACCACCTCAACAGGAAGGAGTTTTTGCCGAATGCTGACCTGACACCGTGCGTTCCAGGTGAAATAACGGACTACTAGGCTAACTAAAAAAAGTGTATCCAAACAAAAAACTCCACCGGTATTGAATGCTCCGTACACCCACTCAGCATAACCCAGCCTGGAGAGGAAAGGGACACCGAGGGCCCGCCCCACCTGTTTGTACACCTCTATGTTAAAAGGGCAATGAAGCAGAAAATGGTCCATAGTCTCCTCCTCATCTGCACACTCCTCCCGAGGACAGCTACGATCCATCCCACTGCGGAATTTCAAATTGCCCCGAACATAGAGCTTCCCATGGAAGCACAACCAGGCCAGATCCCTACATTTAGGGGGTACTCTATCCAAATTAATCAGTCTTAACCCCGCCCTCAAAACTGGGCCCGGGCAATCCCTTAAGGCCAGTGGGTCATGAAAGACTTCGCTCAAGACTCGACTCATAAGGACTTTCCTTGGAACCGATCTGAGATCTTCAGCCGACAATCGCCACTGCCGCAGTAACTTCAGGCACGGAGCGACATAGGCTGGTAGCTGACCACGATGACTCCTGCGATTCTTCACTTGGCCACCTTCTTCCCAAAGTCGTAGAAAAGGCCTAAACCAAGATCTAAATATGCCTACCCATCCAGGAGGTTCCACTGCAAGCATATTACCAATGTTAAACTTTAGAAATAGCAGTGAAAAGAAAAGAACTGGGTTGACCATACCTAAGCCACCCTCCCTCCTGGATAGGTAGGTGACATTCCTCTTGATGGGGTTCAGTCTGTTCCCCCACAGCATCTGGAAGAACACACTACTGACCCTAGCATAGAGAGACACTGGCAAGATGCAGACAAAGCTGACATACAAGAAGATCGGAATCAGGTAAGTCTTAATCAGATCAACCCTTTCCCTCATAGATAACTTCCATCTCTTCCAGCTGACCACCTTAGTATTGGCAATTTCCAGTCTGCCTTCCCAGTTTTTGAGGCCATAATCGCCGGGTCCAAATTCAATGCCTAGTATCTTAATTCTTTCCTGGGGCACTGGAAAGGTGTCCGGGAGATCAAACCCCTCACCTTCCTTTCCCATCCAGAAAACTTCAGTCTTTTCCTGATTGATCTTGGAGCCTGATGCTTCAGAATACCGTGATGTCAGAGAGACCACCTCCTCCGCTTCATCCGTCCCAGTGACAATCACTGACACATCGTCTGCATAGGCAACAACCCTCAATGGCGGCTCACCCGGGAGCCCCACTGGTACCCCACACAACATGCCGCTCTCTAGCCTCCTGATGAAGAGGTCGATTGCAAACACATAGAGCAGGGGACTCAGGGGACAACCCTGGCGCACCCCGGAGCCAACCTCAAAGGACTGTCCAACCCAACCATTAACAAGAGGGAAGCTTTCTGCCCCCTTATACAAGACTTTCAGCCAATCGACAAAACCACCCGGCAGACCGTACTTACTAAGGAGCAACCACAGGTACTCATGGTTAACACGATCAAAAGCCTTTGCCTGATCCAATGTCAGCAAATACTTTCCCCAGCCTGCAGCCCTGCACCGCTCCAAGGCCTCCCGGACAGCTAAAACCGCTGTGAAGGTGCTCCTACCCTGGACCGAACAGTGCTGATGGCGAGAAAGCAAAGACTCTGCCACTGACGATAGGCGCCAGAAAAATATCTTTGCCAGTATCTTTCTATCGACATTAAGAAGGCTGATGGGGCGCCAATTCTCAATTATCGAAGGATCTTTACCCTTTGAAAGAAGAATCACAGCCGAGTGCCTCATGGAAGGGGAAAGCACCCCCTCAGCAAGGCAACTGTTAAAAACCTCTACCAAATGCGGGGCCAGAATAGACTTAAAGGCTTTGTAAAACTCAGCCGTCAAGCCATCCGGTCCAGGCGACTTTTTGATGGCAAGCTGTTCAATTGCCCTCATCACCTCTTCGACTGTGATCTCCTCTGTCAAATTCATCAATGGAACATCTCCACCATTTAGACCTGGAGTAGAGTCCAAAAAGCTTTCCATCTTGTCACGATCAAGCTCTTTCCTCCCAAGAAGGTCGGCATAAAAGGACCTCACGACCTCCAGAATCCCTGACCTGGACTTTGTCAAGGAACCTGTACTGTCCTTAAGGCCAACGACCGTTTTAACAGCTACACCTTGTTTGCAGTTCTGGTAAGGATCAGGCGAGTGGTACTTCCCATAGTCCCTCTCCAGAACCAAAGAGGCATGCCGGTCATATTGACACTTCCTGAGAAGTGCCCCAGGATCTCCTCCTCTCGAAACAAGAATATCCAGCTTCCTCCGTAAACGTTGGTAGGTCATGTATTTATTAAACTGATTTCTATTGGCTAGGCCCCTGAAGAATCCAGCGATCCTCTTTTTGGTCAGCTCCCACCACTCAGCCTTGCTGCTACAAAAGTCCAGGATGGTCACCTGTGCCTGAAAGAATTCCTCAAAGGATTGTCTAACATGTTCTTCCTTGAGTAGAGTCAAATTTAATCTCCAGATGCCCTTGCCCCTCTGAGGGGCGTCTGAAGCATTCAGTACCACAGATAGCATACAGTGATCAGAGAACTCTACTGCCTGCACCACTGAGGGCGAGAAAGCAGAGGCCTCCTTCAAAAAAAACCTATCTATCCTACTCTGACTATTACCACGATGAAAAGTGAACCCGGTGTCATCTGGGAGGTGCTTAATGTGCACATCCACAAGACCAGCATCCCTAACCATACTATTTAAAAAAACGCTATCATATCCCAGCCTGTCCTTGAAGTCCTTCCTGTCCTTGGGCCTAGTTACTGTATTAAAGTCACCTCCAAAGACCACTTGCCGGGATGTAAAAAGAAATGGCTTGATCCTTGTAAAAAGGCATTTCCTGTCCCACTTTGTGTGCGGCCCATAAACATTGATTAGGCGCAGGTCCTGCCCTCCCACAAGGACGTCTAAGACCATACATCTCCCAATCTCCACCTCAATAACCCGCCGGACAGTTACCATGCCGGTTTTAAACAACACCGCCACACCGCCGTAAGGCTCGGCCGCAAGAGACCAGTAAGATGGACCATACCTCCACTCTCTCTTGGCCATATGAATATCTGCCAAGGAGGTGAGCCTAGTCTCTTGCAAAAATAAAATTTCAGCATCTAATTGGCTGAACAAAAAGAAGGCCATAGAACAAGCTCTTACTGACTTAATGCTGGCGACATTAATTGTCACCACTTTTAACGGAGGGGGAACCGCCATTTGGGTTATTGGGTGGATTGCTTCTTAGCTCCCCTCTGCTGCTCATCACCAGAAGCCTCTCTCTTTCTAGAGGCCGCCTCAAAGTCCATTTCAGAATCGGAACTTCTTTCAGAAGAAGCTCCAGATGAAGAAATATCCCACTTGGAGGACCTATGACGGCTGGAGACAGGAACCGGAGCTTCCCGTCCCCGTTCCGTCCTCACCGCCTGCCTCTTCCGCCTCCCAACCTTCCTTCTCTCCTCCAGGTACCGCAGGTCAGCCTCAGAGATGCCCTCATCTCTTACTTTTTTCTTTAAAGTCTTTCCACAAGACTTCTTTACAGAGGAAGGGGCGCCCTTTTTAGTACACGCTGGTGGGGGGGGTGATCCCTTTAAGTCAGACTCAGGAGGGGTAGACTCCTGGGGGGTAACTGACTCGGGGGGCACAGACTTGGAAGGTTCTGACACAAGAGGAGAGGGTACAGTAGGCTGGGGGGACACAGAGACAGAAACAGAAGGAGTACTTACAGACACAGGAGGGGTGGCCACAGGAACTGGAGAGGGATCCTGAGCAGGACCGGGGGAGGGGGTCACCGCAGAGGAGGATGGTACACCAGGGGTCTCACCCTCCATCCTGTCCAGCCTTGACATGTCCTCTACTACCTCCTTCTCCATATTGTGCCAGGCTTCAGGACATCTGCTGTAGGGGTGGCCAAGGCGCAGGCACAGGTTGCACCTGATCATCTTAGTGCAGTCCTTAGCCATATGACCCTGCCCCCGACACACTGAACACATCAAGGCTGAACAGGAGGAGCTCAAGTGCCCCTTTTCTCCACAGCGGTGACACAGCTTCGGCTGACCAGGGTAGAAAACAGTCATCCTATCCCTCCCTATGAAAGCTGAGGAGGGCAGGTGACGGACAACATTCCCATCCCTGGCCAACCTGACTGTTACCGACCATCCCCCAGTCCAGATGTTACGCTCATCATGGATTTTATTAGGTTTGGTCAAAACTTCCCCATAGTTCCTTAACCAGACCTCTAGATCCCGAGCAGGAACACTCTCATTGGTCAGGATAATGGTTATTTTTTTTACTGTTGACCTCTGAGAAACCGCAACTGGGACCAGACCTTCCCATTCAGGTCTTGACCTGCACCGAGCCTCATATCGCTCCCAGAACAGGTCAAGACCCTCTGGCCTGGTGAAACTAACCATATAGTCTCTTGTCCCAGCTACGTGTATAAAGGCATACAGGTCATTTGCACCAAAACCCATCTCCAATATCAAGTCCACCACTGCACGCCGTGCTGGAGGGATGGCACCACCTTCCCATTTCAGGATAACTACATTACGTCTTGGACCCCCAGCAGAAGCCAGAGACCCAAGACCAGATCTTGGGGTGCTCAAGGTGGCAGCTTGCAGTGGAAAACCCCGCTTGGGAGCGGGACTACCAGGAGCAGAGTGTGCCACCTGTGCAAAAGTAGGTTTATCAGGGCCAAGGGCTGACACTGAAGCCACATCACTCTGTATATTATTATTATTATCAACTGTATGAACTGAAATGGCAGGATCTGTAGCAGGATTGTTCATCACACTGGTACTGGGGTGATTGTTATCAGTCAC
Organism: Rana muscosa; assembly: GCA_029206835.1. Taxonomy (NCBI): domain Eukaryota; kingdom Metazoa; phylum Chordata; class Amphibia; order Anura; family Ranidae; genus Rana; species Rana muscosa. Next base: position 17,154,908 of record CM055116.1, read on the forward strand.
AGAACTATTCAAATTCCCATCAGGAATAGTCACAGTTGCTGCAATACCAGCTGTCTCCTGATGCTGCACTGTAGAGTCCTCAGCAGCAGTGGGGCAAACAGCTTTGGACTCAGCCAAAGAAGGGTTAATGGGCTGTTCTGACACTTGCAGTCCATCCACAGAAATGAAATTTTTTAAATGTAAGTCTTGCTGCATTGCAGCCTCAGCAGGCACAACATTGCTGCATACAGGACTAGCAGCCTGATTGTCATTAGGCACATTGTCAGTCATGATGCTAGATGGTACAAAAACAGTTTTATCCACAACATGGGACTTAGCAGGCTTCACTTTATCAGGTACATCATCAGTAGGGATGAGCTTCGAGTTCGAGTCGAACTCATGTTCGACTCGAACATTGCCTGTCCGCCCGTTCGCCGAACAGCGAACAAATTGGGGTGTTCGCGGCAAATTCGAAAAATCTATGGGAGAAATCTAAAGTGCTAATTATAAAGGCTTATATGCAAGTTATTGTCCTAAAAAGTGTTTGGGGACCTGGGTCCTGCCCCAGGGGACATGTATCAATGCAAAAAGAAGTTTTAAAAACGGCCGTTTTTTCGGGAGCAGTGATTTTAATAATGCTTAAAATGAAAAAATAAAAGTGAAATATTCCTTTAAATTTCGTACCTGGGGGGTGTATATGCTATGCATGTAAAGTGGCGCATGTTTCCCGTGCTTAGAACTGTCCCTGCAAAAAATTTCATTTTTGAAAGAAAAAAATGCATTTAAAACTGACTCGCGGCTATTAATGAATTGTCGGCTCCCGGCAATACATACAAAAGTCATTGATAAAAAAAAAAAAAAAAGCGTGGGGGTTCCCCAGAATTCAATTACCAGGCCCTTCAGGTCTGGAATGGATATTAAGGGGAACCCCGCCGCAAATTTTAAAAAAAATTGACGTGGGGTTCCCCCAAATATCCATTCCAGGCCCTTCAGATCTGGCATGGATTTTAAGGGGAACTCCACCCCAAATTTAAAAAAAAAATGGCGTGGAGTCCCCCTAAAAATCCATACCAGACCCCTTATCCGAGCACGCAACCTGGCTGGCCGCAGGGGAAAGGGGGGGGGACGAGAGAGCGGCCCCCCCTCCCTCCTGAACCGTACCAGGCCACATGCCCTCAACATGGGGAGGATGTCCCCATGTTGATGGGGACAAGGGCCTCATCCCCACAACCCTTGCCCGGTGGTTGTGGGGGTCTGCGGGCGGGGAGCTTATCGGAATCTGGAAGACCCCTTTAACAAAGGGGACCCCCAGATCCCGGCCCCCCCCTATGTGAATTGGTAAGGGGTACATTGTACCCCTACCATTTCACGAAGAACGTAATTTTTTTTTTTAAAAAAACACACAAACACCTTGCAAAAGTCCTTTATTTAAAAAAAAACAAAAAACATTCCAGCGGTGAAATCCAGTGTCCCGCGGCGATCCCGATGTCCAGCGCTGTCCTTCATTGGTTGTGCCTGAGCGGACCTGATGGGGAACTCCCTCTCAGTATTTTAAATGTATAGACCCGCCCCTTCTAAAGTTCCCCATCAGGTCCGCTCAGCGGACCAGATACGGAACATGAGAGGGGGCGGGTCTATACATGTATTACCAAAGTGAGAGCAGTTCCCCATCAGGTCCGCCCCCTCGGTATGTCGGACCCGCCTACGTCATTGGCTTGAGCGGGGAACTTCCTTCACTGTGTAATTTAAATTTACATAGTGAAGGAAGTTCCCCGCTCAAGCCAATGACGTAGGCGGGTCCGACATACCGAGGGGGCGGACCTGATGGGGAACTGCTCTCACTTTGGTAATACATGTATAGACCCGCCCCTTCTCATGTTCCGCATCTGGTCCGCTGAGCGGACCTGATGGGGAACTTTAGAAGGGGCGGGTCTATACATTTAAAATACTGAGAGGGAGTTCCCCATCAGGTCCGCTCAGGCACAACCAATGAAGGACAGCGCTGGACATCGGGATCGCCGCGGGACACTGGATTTCACCGCTGGAATGTTTTTTTTTTTGTTTTTTTTTAAATAAAGGACTTTTTCAAGGTGTTTGTGTGTTTTTTTAAAAAAAAATTTACGCTTTCTTCGTGAAATGGTAGGGGTACAATGTACCCCTTACCAATTCACATAGGGGGGGCCGGGATCTGGGGGTCCCCTTTGTTAAAGGGGTCTTCCAGATTCCGATAAGCCCCCCGCCCGCAGACCCCCACAACCACCGGGCAAGGGTTGTGGGGATGAGGCCCTTGTCCCCATCAACATGGGGACATCCTCCCCATGTTGAGGGCATGTGGCTTGGTACGGTTCAGGAGGGAGGGGGGCCGCTCTCTCGTCCCCCCCTTTTCCCTTGCGGCCGGCCAGGTTGCGTGCTCGGATAAGGGGTCTGGTATGGATTTTTAGGGGGACTCCACGCCATTTTTTTTTTAAATTTGGGGTGGAGTTCCCCTTAAAATCCATGCCAGATCTGAAGGGCCTGGAATGGATATTTGGGGGAACCCCACGTCAATTTTTTTTAAATTTGCGGCGGGGTTCCCCTTAATATCCATTCCAGACCTGAAGGGCCTGGTAATTGAATTCTGGGGAACCCCCACGCTTTTTTTTTTTTTTTATCAATGACTTTTGAATGTATTGCCGGGAGCCGACAATTCATTAATAGCCGCGAGTCAGTTTTAAATGCATTTTTTTCTTTCAAAAATGAAATTTTGTGCAGGGACAGTTCTAAGCACGGGAAACATGCGCCACTTTACATGCATATCATACACACCCCCCAGGTACGAAATTTAAAGAAATATTTCACTTTTATTTTTTCATTTTAAGCATCATTAAAATCACTGCTCCCGAAAAAACGGCCGTTTTTAAAACTTCTTTTTGCATTGATACATGTCCCCTGGGGCAGGACCCGGTCCCCAAACACTTTTTAGGACAATAACTTGCATATTAGCCTTTATAATTAACACTTTAGATTTTGAACGTTCGAGTCCATTGTATTTAATAGGGTTCTAAAGTTCACACGAACATTTTGTCTGTTCGCAGGTTCTGGTGCGAACCGAACAGGGGGGTGTTCGGCTCATCCCTGATCATCAGTAATGTCTTCCTCATTAAATATCATCTGATCCCCCGCATAGGAGACTCCATTACCTGGATGGCCCTCAGCATACCTCCTGAATCTTGGGAAGGCATGGGGCTGCTTACCTCTCCCTGGGGGGGGGCAGGGGGTCAGAACTGGGGGTCTCCTCCTCCTCCACCTCCATCTTTGTCACCCTTGCAAACCTCTTGTCGTTACAAAATTTTTCTTTGAAGGGCCCATCTCTGCCTTCCATCATGGCCACGATGGTCTCCTGATGATCCACACGGACCTTGGCCAGCTGGATTTCCGGATCCATGGATCCCCGTTTCTGGCTGTGTAAGCCCTCACGTTGCCTTCGCAGGCGCTTCAACTCCGCTCTCAGCTTGTAGAGCTTGTCCCTCTCCCTGTTCAGGACCTTAATCCCGGCCACCACTCGCTCCTGAATGGCCTCCGAGCCTTCATCCTCACCAGGGGCAGAGAGATCGGCTTGTGCAGAGGCAGGTATTTCACCTGACGGCCCAGGAGATGGCTGGGAGCCTCCAGCAGGAGAGGCCCCGCTGCCCTCCATGGCCTCCCCAGAAAGGGGGCCAGGGAGCTGGGATAGATTTCACCACCACTCCCCTCTCACAGAGCAGCTTCAGAGGCACCTTCTTCCTGACACACCTGTGCTCCAATGATGGGCGGGGCACTATTCCTCCCACTGATACCAATGATGGGGCACTATTTCTTCCACTGACACTAATGATGGGGCACTATTCCTCCCACTGATACCAATGATGGGGCACAAGTTCTTCCACTGATACCAATGATGGGGCACTATTCCCCCCACTAATACCAATGATGGGGCACTATTCCTCCCACTGATACCAATGATGGGGCACTATTCCCACCACTAATACCAATGATGGGACACTATTCCTCCCACTGATACCAATGATGGGGCACTATTCCTCCCACTGATACCAATGATGGGGCACTATTTCTTCCACTGACACTAATGATGTGGCACTATTCCTCCCACTGATACCAATGATGCGGCACTATTTCTTCCACTGATACCAATGATGGGGCACTATTCCTCCCACTGATACCAATGATGGGGCACAATTTCTTCCACTGATACCAATGATGGGGCACTATTCCCCCCCACTGATACCAATGATGGGGCACTATTCCTCCCACTGATACCAATGATGGGGCACTATTACTCCCACTGATACCAATGATGGGGCACTATTACTCCCACTGATACCAATGATGGGGCTCTATTCCTCCCACTGACACCAATGATGGGGCACTATTCCTCCCACTGACACCAATGATGGGGCACTATTCCTTTCACTGATACCAATGATGGGGCACTATTCCTTCCACTGATACCAATGATGGGGCACTATTCTTCCCACTGATACCAATGATGGGGCACTATTCCTCCCACTGACAACAATGATGGGGCACTATTCCTCCCACTGATACCAATGATGGGGCACTATTGCTTCCACTGATACCAATGATGGGTCACTATTCCTTCCACTGATACCAATGATGAGGCACAGTTCCTCCCACCAATACCAGTGATGGGGCACTATTCCTTCCACTGATACCAATGATGAGGCACAGTTCCTCCCACCAATACCAGTGATGGGGCACTATTCCTTCCACTGATACCAATGATGAGGCACAGTTCCTCCCACCAATACCAGTGATGGGGCACTATTCCTTCCACTGATACCAATGATGGGGCACTGTTCCTCCTATTGAAACCCATGATTGGGCACTAGTCCTCTCACTGATACCAATGATGAGATTAAATAAATGACATAGCATCTTTGGTCAGTTGAAGGAAAAATAGTACCCCATCATTGGTATCAGTGGGAGGAATAGTGCCCCTAAATTGGTATAAGTGGGAGGAATATTGCCCCATCATTGGTATCAGTGGAAGAAACAGTGGCCCATCATTGGTATCAGTGGGAGGAATAGTGCCCCATCGCTGGTATTGGTGGGAGGAACAGTGCCCCATCATTGCCCCCAGTGGGAGGAATAATGCCCCATCATTGGTGTCAGTGGGAGGAATAGTGCCCCAGTATTGGTATCAGTGGGAAGAATAGTGCCCTATCATTGGTGTGCCCTGGTATGGTCTAGGAGGGGGGGTGCTCGCTCGTCCCATCCCCCCTTTCCTGACCTGCCAGGCTTCATGCTCTGATTTTTTACTCACCTCTTAATGCCTGTTGCTACGCGGTCCCTTGAAATCTTCCTCCTTCCTCTCCACGGCTCCTTACATCACTTCCCTCGCCGCCTCCGCTCGCTACTGCTCCTGGGAGATGCGTGTCATCATTTCCCAGGAGTCAGTGGGCAGCAACGAAACAGGGCGGGTACTTCCGACGACGACGCCCATTGTAATGGCAACCTGATTAGTTGACGGTGTCCTGTTGAGAAATGCCCCCTGTCGAATAATGCCCGCCCGGTACTATGCATGCGCAGCGCTTGCGCAGTACGGAGCCGCCGAAAATTGGATTCCACTGTTCGGCGGGCTCCATACTACGCAAGCGCTGCGCATGCACAGTACAGGACAGGCATTATTCAACAGGGGGCATTTCTCATCAGAACAACGGCGCTGCGAAAATGACTCAATGCGCGAGATCGGGGAGAGAACGGGCACCGTATCCCGGGAACAGGATGCGTGTGGGCTGCACATGCCCACAAGCAAAATGAAAATGGCCAAGAAAGGATTAACAAACTTTATTTAGGAGATAAATCCGGACATCGCACTTTACAAAAGACGTGAGTGTTCAAATGCTAATTTAAAAGCTTCTAAAAGGGTTGAAAAAATAAAAATAATTGATTGTAGTTTAATTTTTACACACGTTTACAAGCTTTTGACATTTGAAATGCCGGAACGCGATTTACCTGCTTTCAAAAAAACGCCTTTAACCTCAACTGCCTCTAACCTACTATAAACGACTGAGTGTTCATGTACACGAACCCTTACTTAACCACTTGGCGCCCGCGCTATAGACGAAAGACGTTTACAGCGCGGTGCCTACCTGGCGGGTGGACGTCCATGGACGTCCTCTGTTTACTTCCGCAATGCGTGCCGCCACGGGCGCGTATCGCGGTAAAGCTGTGCCCGCTGTGCCGATGCGCATGCCTGGCGGCCGCGATGTCCGCCGGGTACCCGGGATCGGCAGTCACAGAGCCAGGACCGTGGATCTCTGTGTGTGTAAACACAGAGATCCACGTCCTGTCAGGGAGAGAGGAGACCGATGGTGTGTCCCTTGTACATAGGGACAACAATCGGTCACCTCCCCACAGTCAGTCCCCTCCCCCCACAGTAAGAATCACTCCCTAGGGAACACATTTAACCCCTTCCCTGCCAGTCACATTTATACAGTGATCAATGCATTTTTATAGCACTGTTCACTGTATAAAGGTGAATGGTCCCAAAATAGTGTCAAAAGTGTCCGATCTGTCCGCTGCAATATCGCAGTCCTGACAGAAATTGCAGATCGCCGCCATTACTAGTAACAAAATACAAATAAAAAAAATGTCATAAATCTACCCCCTATTTTGTAGACGCTCTAACTTTTGCGTAAACCAATCAATAAACGCTTATTGCGATTTTTCTTTTTTTACCAAAAATATGTAGAAGAATACGTATCGGACAAAACTGAGGAAAAAAATTAATTTTTTTTAAAAAATTTGGGATATTTATTATAGCAAAAAGTAAAAAATATTGTGTTTTTTTTTTTCAAAATTGTCTCTTTTTTTTGTTTATAGCGCAAAAAATAAAAATCGCAGAGGTGATCAAATACCACCAAAAGAAAGCTCTATTTGTGGGAAAAAAAGGAAGTCAATTTTGTTTGGGAGCCGCGTCACACGACCGCCCAATTGTCATTCAAAGCATGACAGCGCCGAAAGATGAAATTTCGCCTGGGCAGGAAGGGGGGTTTATGTGCCCAGTAAGCAAGTGGTTAAGAAGAAGTTTGGTTGGAGTTCCATTGTAACAATTTCTTTAGTGCAATCCATGCAGAAAGGATGATTAGGAGGATCTTTTGGCACCAAATCAGAATCCTGATAGTCAGAAAAGTCCACAGTCCTGGCCCTTGCACACAGATACAATAAGGCGTCGATGTATGTTGTAATGGAACGTGACTTTTGTTTTTCTCCTTTGTACAACGTTGGTGGAAGTTCCTTTAGGAAAGTCCCGAATTGCCCAACCTGTGCCAGTAAATGCATCAACATGAAATGACCACATAAAATGTCGTTTCGTTTAGAAAATGAAACAAATGACTTTCCTGGAGTTACAATGTGACTTTATGAAGATAGAAGGACTTTGGTTGCTGCTCTCCTCTGACCCATTCTCACCAGTATATTTGATGTGTGCTACAACGCAACCAATAGAACCTGTAAAAATCTTCACACGGTGTGTTGCGATAAGCCCTATTTACACCTTCACATTAGAAAACACTCATGCACTTTCCTCAAATACATTATTGGCTCATTTTAACCACTTCAGCTCTGGAAGATTTTACCACCTTCATGACTGGGCCATTTTTTGCTATTCAGCACTGCTCTACTTTAGCGCAGTAATGTAACACTGTACCCAAATTAAGTTTATATCATTTTTTTCCCCCACACAAATAGAGGTTTCTGTTGGTAGTATTTAATAATCACAGTTTTTTTTCTTTGTGATATATATAAAAAAAAAAGAGAAACTTTCTGCTATAAAATATACCCCAAAAAAATGTCTTCATAAATTTTGGTCACAATGCATTCTGCTACATGTCTTCGTTAAAAAAAAAAAAAAAAAATTCCCAATAACTGTATATTGATTGCTTTGCATGAAAATTATAGCATTTGCAAACTATGGTATATATACTGGATTGTGCTGACCCCTTGACAATTCCCTACAAACTGCTGACCCTATCCTCTGCCCTGCTGACCCCTGCACACTGCCCTACAAACTACCGACCCTATCCTCTGCCCTGCTGACCCCTGCACACTGCCCTACAAACTGCTGATCCTATCCTGTGCCCTGCTGACCCCCTGCACACTGCCCTACAAACTGTTGACCCTATCCTCTGCCCTGCAGCCCCCCTACAAACTGCTGATCCTATCCTGTGCCCTGCTGACCCCCTGTAGACTCCCCTACAAACTGCTGACCATATCCTCTGCCCTGCTGACCCCTGTATACTGCACTACAAACTGCTGACTCTATCCTCTGCCCTGCTGACCCCCTGTACACTGCCCTACAAAATGCTGACCCTATCCTCTGCCCTGCTGACCCCTGCACACTGCCCTACAAACTACTGACCCTATCCTCTGCCCTGCTGACCCCTGCACACTGCCCTACAAACTGCTGATCCTATCCTGTGCCCTGCTGACCCCCTGTACACTGCCCTACAAACTGTTGACCCTATCCTCTGCCCTGCTGACCGCCCTGTACACTCCCCTACAAACTGCTGATCCTATCCTGTGCCCTGCTGACCCCCTGTAGACTACCCTACAAACTGCTGACCATATCCTCTGCCTTGCTGACCCCTGTACACTGCCCTACAAACTGCTGACTCTATCCTCTGCCCTGCTGACCCCCTGTACACTGCCCTACAAAATGCTGACCTCATCCTCTGCCTTGCTGACCCCTGTACACACCCCTACAAACTGCTGACCCTATCCTCTGCCCTGCTGACCCCTGTACACTTCCCTACAAACTACTGACCCTATCCTCTGCCCTGCTGACCCCTGTACACTCCTCTACAAACTGCTGACCCTATCCTCTGCCCTGCTGACCCCTGCACACTGCCCTACAAACTGCTGATTCTATCCTGTGCCCTACTGACCCTCTGCACACTCCTCTACAAACTACTGACCCTATCCTCTGCCCTGCTGACCCCTGTACACTCCTCTACAAACTTCTGATCCTATGCTCTGCCCTGCTGACCCCTGCACACTGCCCTACAAACTGCTGATCCTATCCTGTGCCCTACTGACCCCCTGCACACTCCTCTACAAACTGCTGACCCTATCCTCTGCCCTGCTGACCCCTGTACACTCCTCTACAAACTGCTGATCCTATGCTCTGCCCTGCTGACCCCTGCACACTGCCCTACAAACTGCTGATCCTATCTTGTGCCCTGCTGACCCCCTGCACACTGCCCTACAAACTGCTGAACCTATCCTCTGCCCTGCTGACCCCTGTACATTCCCCTACAAACTTCTGACCCTATCCTCTGCCCTGCTGACCCCTGTACACTTCCCTACAAACTGCTGACCTCATCCTCTGCCCTGCTGACCCCTGTACACTCCTCTACAAATTTCTGACCCTATCCTCTGCCCTGCTGACCCCTGTACACTCCTCTACAAATTTCTGACCCAATCCTCTGCCCTGCTGACCCCTGTACACTCCTCTACAAACCGCTGACCCTATCTTCTGCCTTTTTAAAGTCACATGTGCTAAGTATGAAAACATCAGTTGCGCTTTATATATATTGCGGCTAAAGGACAATAATTCTAGGGCCATCATTTATAGCTAACTCTAATTTTGTGACCTGTAAAGGCTTTTACAGCATCATCCATGGATAATTTTTGTTTCACAAGCACAAATGATTTTAAGACTTAACATGTTGGTTATCTATTTGCTCAATGCAACCTAATCTTTTATATTGGTCCAAATATTAGGCAGTATTGTATTTGTATGCACTAAAATTAACTTTAGAGTAATTTTTACTGAAAAGATGCATTTGATAAACCATTGCACTTACATTGCAACATAAAAAATGAAAACAACCACCATTTTATTCTCTAGGGTCTTTGCTTTCATGTTTGGGAGGGTGTAACTAATCTGCAGTAAAAAATGGCTCTGGCAGTGAAAGGGTTAACGGTTGTACTATACTGTATAGTCATTTTTGGTTTTGAGTTTAATATTCATTTATTTATTACTGGTACTTCCAGTATATAGCACATACCTCCCAACTTTTTAAATGTCCTCTGCGGGACATTCATACCTCCTCCTTTTTTTTTACTTGGGCAATGAAGTTGTTTTTTTTTTTTTACAGATAGACTGTACTTGTTGAGCGGGGGGGGGGGGGTTTGGCTGCCGCTGGACGGACGGACGGGGCCGCAACGTACTAAAGTTTTTTTTTACTTTCAAAGCGGGGGGGGGCGCCGCGAGGAAGGGGGGGGGAGTGCCGGGCTTCACAAAACACTTCACAAAACACAGGGACGTCGCTCAGAACTTTCCTCCTCCTCCTCCTTCCTCTGCCTTCTGTGTCCTGCTGTGGCTGCTGTGCGGGAATACAGAAGGTATCGCGGGACTGCGGGAAAGTTGTGTCACTGCGGGTAAAACCCGCAGATTCATTCCGTGCAGGTTGGGAGGTATGTATAGCACAGTCAATTTACGCAGCACTTTCCATATATATTATACATTCACATCAGTCCCTGCCCCCAAGGAGCTGTAGAGGGTCAGCCTGGGGCAGGGTTAAGAAGGGGTTAATTGAAGAGGGCCGGTACTTCCCCTTCAGACCTGCTTATTGCAAGGTGGGCTGAAAGTGTTAGGGAGGAGTTGTGTGTTTGGAGAGAGAGACACAGGCAGCATGCTGTGTCAGAGGATCCATTGCTGGATTGTGGCCTGCTTGGGTGAGCTAAATTATATAAAAGACTGTTGCTCTGGTTTAACAGCCTGTATTGCAAGACAAGCCTGTCGTTACTTTTGTTTTACTGGACTGTCTGAGCCGGTTATTCGGCCCTCTGATCCCCTACAGAGCTTACAATATAAGGTTCCTAACTCACATTCATACATACACATACTAGGACCAATTTACACAGAAGACAATTAACCTACCAGCATGTCTTTGGAGTGTGGGAGAAAACCGGAGTACCCGGAGGAAACTCACGCAGGCACAGGGAGAACATGCAAACTCCAGGCAGGTAGCGTTGTGGTTAATACCTCTTTAATTGCATGAATTGGAGGGTCATCCTGTGCCTGGGGAGCGAAAGCACAAGGCCGGCTCTGTTGGGGAATGGGTGGTGGTCTTGCCAGTGGTGAGTTGGATTCCCCAGTAAAAAAACACATGACCTAAAACTTGTGACCCTAGGGATTTTTGGGTCTGGGTATTCTGCGTGACCCCCCAACAGAGGGTCCTCTTGTAAGTAAATGGGTCAAGGATTGTAGAGCCAGAGTGATGGAACCAGGGTATTGGACCCTCCACCACTGGAAATATTGTACAGTTGGCGTACTCCAGCATAACAACCCACCACAAGAGGGTGCTACATCCTGTGGGTGGCTGTTAAGCCCTGTACACACGATCGGTTTTACCGATGAAAACAGTCCGATGGACTTTTTTCATCGGACAAACCGATCGTGTATGCGACCCATCGGTCTTTTTTCCATCGGTTTTAAAAAATAGAACATGTTTTACATTTTTCCGATGGATCAAAAACCGATAGCAAATTCCGATCGTCTATGGGCAAGTCCATCGGATAAAAAACCCACGCATGCTCAGAATCAATGAAAGCTGTGTACCGCTCCAAGCTGTGAAGCTCCAAGGAATGCTCCCGCCCTGATACTGGAACAGGTGCTGGCTCTGCACTAATGCATGGGAAAGAAAAGAGCCCTGGACTGCCGTACTCTGTATAAACGATTTATTTTCAAAATTCCAAAATTAAAATCCAAAGTTAATCCATAGATTCAAAAGTCCAAAGACAGACAAAAACAGAAAACTGACATGCAGGGGTGGATAGTTGACGCGTTTCACATCAAAGATAGATGCTTACTCATAGCTGACAGCAGTCCAGGGCTCTTTTCTTTCCCATGCTCAGAATCAAGTCGACGCATGCTCAGAAGCTTCATTTTTCTCGGCTCATCGGAGTGTTTTACGTCACCGCGTTTGGAACGGTCGGTTTTTTGACTGATGGTGTGTAGGCAAGACTGATGGAAGTCAGCTTCATCGGATTTCTGATGGACAAAACCATCAGATTAGAATCCATAGGATATCCGATCGTGTGTACAGGGCTTTAGACTTTTGCTTCAGCTAGACTGCTAAAGCACTGTGTGTCTAAACCTCCTTCTGCACAGCCCTGGCATCCCTTTAAATGGGCGGGAAAGACGTCACGATCACGTGACCAATGTGATTGTCTGTCACAGTGGTCAGATGATCGGGAGCCCATCCTAATGGTGACAACAGTGGACCTTGTCTGCAAAATGTACATTGGTTCACCCATTGTAGTTCCCGCTGGGACAACACAGGGCAAAGATCAATTGGAGGACAAAGTGTTGTCACCTTACAACAGGAAGTTCCTGAATAAAGGATCCTTTAAAGGTCCTTGCTTTGTGCACTGGTGCTCAGTCATGTTGGAACATGAAGGGGCCATCCACAAAATGTTCCCACAAAGTTGGGAGCGTAAAATTGTCCAAAATGTCTTGGTATGCTGACACCTTAAAGCCTCGTACACACGGTCGGACTTCCATCGGACTTTTCCGTGTTTTTTTGTCCGAACGGAGTTGGTTGGGAACACCCATAGCATACACACCACAGGACTTTTCTGCAAACTTTCTTAAAACTTCTTACAACATTGCGTGTTTTTTCTGCTCTTTACTGCCACCCTTTGGTCAACTTCTGCTATTGTTGGTTGATTTTAACATTAGTTGTTTTGTCCATCGGACTGTTATCTGTACACACGGTAGGACTTTGCTCCATCGGACTTTTGTTGGGCAAAAGTTTGTCCGTTTGCAGATCCAACTTTTGTCCGATGAAATCCAAAACCAAATGAAAAAAGTTTGTCCGATGGAGCGTACACACGGTCGGATTGTTGGTCCAACTTGCTTAAAACGAAGTTTGTTGGGCAAAAGTCCGACCGTGTGTACGGGGCTTAAGAGTTCCCTTCACTGGAGCTAAGGGGCCAAGTCCAACCCCTGAAAAACACCCCCACATCATAATCCCCCCTCCACCAAATGATTTGGACCAGTGCACAAAGCAAAATCCATAAAGACATGGATGAGCGAGTTTGGGGTGGAGGAACTTGATTGGCCTGCACAGAGTCCTGACCTTAACCCGATAGAACACATAGATTTCTATGTATAATGAGTATTGTATGTTTATGCATTTTTGATACAATAAACTGAGATTGAACTAAGTAAAATATGTAAACAATGACTTTTATAATGACATTGACATGTTAAAGCCTCTGTAAGATTTTACACATTGGGTTAACATTTACTTCAACATGTCTGAGCATGTCAGCCTACCGGGGATTTTTTATGGAGAAGTTGTGTAAAGGACTGTCATACCACTAAAGCAAACCCGCTAAGTAAACTTATTGTCACCCATGGGGGTAACCACTAACCTTGTGATCCTCCCTGAAAATCAAACAGGGGCACCAGGATATTTAACCACTTCCTGCCCGGCCTATAGCAGATTGATGGCCGGGCGGTGGTTCTGTTATCCTGACTGGGCGTCATATGATATCCAGCAGGATAACATGCCGGCGCGTGCCCGTGGGGGTGCACAGCGTGGCGATCGCGAGTGCGGCGTGTCAGTCGGACACGCCGCATCTCCGATCGTGGTAAGAAGCCTCTGACAGAGGCTTCTTACCATGTGATTAGCTGTGACCAATCAGTGCCCACCACAGTACAAATCAGTGCCCACCGTAGTGCCAATCAGTGTCCATTACAGTGCCAATCAGTGCCCAGCATTAACACCGGTCAGTACCTGCCCAATCAGTGCCGCCCATCAGTGCCATCTATTAGTGTCCATCAGTGCGCCCATCAGTGCCGCGGGTAAGTGCCCATCAGTGCCGCCGGTCAGTGGCCATCAGTGCCACCAGTCAGTGCCCATCAGTGCCGCCGGTCAGTGCCCATCAGTGCCGCCTGTTAGTGCCCGTCAGTGCCCATCAGTGCTGCATGGCAGTGCCACCTATCGGTGCCCATCAGTGCTGCATATCAGTGCCCATCAATTCTACATATCAGTGCCTCCTCATCAGTGCCCATCAGTGCTGCATGTCAGTGCCACCTATCGGTGCATATCAGTGCCCATTAATTCTACATATCAGTGCCTCCTCATCAGTGCCCATCTGTGCCACCTCTTCAGTGCCAACTCATCAGTGCCCATCGGTGCTGCCTCATCAGTGCCCATCACTGAAGGAGAAAACTAAATTTTATAACAGAAACAAAGAAAAACTTCAAAACTTTTGGTCTTTTTTCGTTTGTTTAGCAACATATAAAAACAGCAGAGGTGATCAAATACCACCAAAAGAAAGCTCTATTTGTGGGAAGAAAATTATAAAAATGTAGTTTGGGTACAGTGTAGCATGACCGCGCAATTGTCGTTCAAAATGCGACAGCGCTGAAAGTTGAAAATTGTCCTGGACAGGAAGGGGGGAAAGTGAAGTGGTTAAGTCTCACCTCCAGCCCCCCCTACAGTCTTGCACAGTTCTATCAGTGTTCTGTCGAGAAGTGTCCCCCCCATCGAATAGTGCTGGCTTCTGTCTGTGATAACTTTTATGCTGTCAGTGCAAATATCTACGGGAGAAAACTACCACGACAACTGTATACGGGAAATTAACTCTATTGTAAAGCACTTTTCTTCATCCCATTACAAGCTTTCTAATGCCGCGTACAATTCCGACAAGAAAAGTCCGATGTGAGCTTTTGGTCGGAAATTCCGACCGTGTGTAGGCTCCATTGGACTTTTGCTGTCGGAATTTCCGCCCAACAAAAGATTGAGAGCTGGTTTTCTATTTTTCCGGCGAAAAAAAGTTCCTATCGGATATTCCGTTCGTCTGTATGCAATTCCGACGCGCAAAAAAACAGGCATGCTCAGAATCAAGCAGAAGAGCCGAACTGCCTATTGAACTTCATTGATCTCGTCTTACGTCTTGTACGTCACCGCGTTCTTGACCTTCGGGAATTTCCGAACAAGATTTGTGTGACCGTGTGTATGCAACACAAGTTTGAGCCGAAATTCCGTCGGAAAAAAATCCACGGATTTCTTGTCGGAATTTCCGATCGTGTGTACGGGGCATTGTGGTAGATGTTAAGTGCAATTATCATCATTTAATTGTCATTTCAATCTGAACTGTTTCCAGTCCTTGAATTACGTGTCCAGCTCCCCTGGTGTTCTTTCCCCCTCCATCTCTGTGTGGTTTCCAATTAAGACTGTCGGAAATGAGTTCTTATATTACTCAGAGCTTCCAGCTGAAAACTGCATTGGCCGTACGTTATATGGCGTCGCCCAGTCTCACCGTATGGGTACAGCAGTGCTGGGACAAGGCCATTTGGTGCCCAGGGCGAAGATGGCCAACTGCGCCCCCCCCCATTTTTAAGAAAGAATCAATGTCGTTTCAAAACAAGAATATACTTAATGATAATGAAAAATTAGGCGCTAAGTGTTCAAATGGACCCAAGATGGAACCTAGGTCTTAAATGCGGGCATCCTGTAGAAGTACTATTGTACGAAACGCGTAGGAACGGTCTCCAGACAAGCCGCAGAGTTTGCCCCGTGGAATCCTCATGCTCGAACGATCCACTGTCACTGACAAGTGGGTCCATCTGCTCTGGTAAGAGTGTTTCATCTATTTCTACCTGTGAAGAGCTGTTTGATGATCTACTGGGTCTCCAACCCAGTTTTCACCATTCACCTATATATTTTTTTGTGTTATGGACATTACTTGTCACGTATCACGTTTTTGTGGACTATAAATTGTTTTTTATTGATTCTGCACATTTAGGACCTAGGTTCCATCTTGGGTCCGTTTGAACACTTAGCGCTTCATTTTTCATTATCATTCTATTTTGTATTTTAGTCACATTATTTAGCAGCAGCTGTTTGTGTTCATTATTCATAAGACTAGCGCACATTTTTTTATTTTATAAGAATATACTTAAAACAATACAAATTCAATTAGGTTTAATGCAGTGGTTCTCAACCTGGGGGTCGGGACCCCCTCGGGGGTCAAATGATGCTTTTCCAGGGGTCACTAAATCCTGGGCTGTTCCTGAAGCCCACGCTGCTCTCCCAGCCTTTTTGCGGCCGCTCAGCAGAGCTGTCCCTCAGTTGGGCTGTTCCTGGAGCCCGCAGCCGCCCACTCAGCCTTTTCGCAGCCGCCCATTCAGTTCATGGCATGGCTGGTGGGCAGAGACTAGAGGTCAGCTGACTGGTGAGGAATGTGAAGTCAGAGGGGCTGGAGGAGACCCTATCTCCTGATTTCAGCATAGGTGTCACTGCTACGAAACCCCACACAGTCGGAGACACAGTGAGTTACACTACCTGCGATTGGAGTTGCCATTAAAAGTCCCCACTACAGTTCTCAGATCAGCAGATGACATTGATCAAGAGCACCTAATTTGGCTGATCAGAACTCCCTCCAGAAATGCCACTCATCCCAAATCCCCGCCAGCACTGCCACTCATCCCAACTCCCCGCCAGGACTGCCACTCATCCCAAATCCCAGGCAGGACTGCCACTCATCCCAACTCCCCGCCAGCACTGCCACTCATCCCAAATCCCAGGCAGGACTGCCACTCATCCCAACTCCCCGCCAGCACTGCCACTCATCCCAACTCCCCGCCAGGACCGCCACTCAACCCAACTCCCCACCAGCACTGCCACTCATCCCAACTCCCCGCCAGCACTGCCACTCATCCCAACTTCCCGCCAGGACTGCCACTCATCCCAAATCCCAGGCAGGACTGCCACTCATCCCAACTCCCCGCCAGCACTGCCACTCATCCCAACTCCCTGCCAGGACCGCCACTCAACCCAACTCCCCGCCAGCACTGCCACTCATCCCAACTCCCCGCCAGCACTGCCACTCATCCCAACTCCCCGCCAGGACTGCCACTCATCCCAAATCCCAGGCAGGACTGCCACTCATCCCAACTCCCTGCCAGGACTGCCACCCATCCCAACTCCCCGCCAGCACTGCCACTCATCCCAAATCCCAGGCAGGACTGCCACTCATCCCAACTCCCCGCCAGCACTGCCACTCATCCCAACTCCCCGCCAGCACTGCCACTCATCCCAAATCCCAGGCAGGACTGCCACTCATCCCAACTCCCTGCCAGGACTGCCACCCATCCCAACTCCCCGCCAGCACTGCCACTCATCCCAAATCCCAGGAAGGACTGCCACTCATCCCAACTCCCCGCCAGCACTGCCACTCATCCCAACTCCCCGCCAGGACCGCCACTCATCTCAAATCCCAGGCAGGACTGCCACTCAACCCAACTCCCTGCCAGGACTGCCACCCATTCCAACTCCCCGCCAGCACTGCCACTCATCCCAAATCCCAGGCAGGACTGCCACTCATCCCAACTCCCCGCCAGCACTGCCACTCATCCTAACTCCCCGCCAGTACCGCCACTCATCCCAACTCCCCGCCAGGACCGCCACTCAACTCAACTCCCCGCCAGCACTGCCACTCATCCCAACTCCCCACCAGCACTGCCACTCATCCCAACTTCCCGCCAGGACTGCCACTCATCCCAAATCCCAGGCAGGACTGCCACTCATCCCAACTCCCCGCCAGCACTGCCACTCATCCCAACTCCCCGCCAGGACCGCCACTCAACCCAACTCCCCGCCAGCACTGCCACTCATCCCAACTCCCCGCCAGCACTGCCACTCATCCCAACTCCCCGCCAGGACTGCCACTCATCCCAAATCCCAGGCAGGACTGCCACTCATCCCAACTCCCTGCCAGGACTGTCACCCATCCCAACTCCCCGCCAGCACTGCCACTCATCCCAAATCCCAGGCAGGACTGCCACTCATCCCAACTCCCCGCCAGCACTGCCACTCATCCCAACTCCCCGCCAGCACTGCCACTCATCCCAAATCCCAGGCAGGACTGCCACTCATCCCAACTCCCTGCCAGGACTGCCACCCATCCCAACTCCCCGCCAGCACTGCCACTCATCCCAAATCCCAGGAAGGACTGCCACTCATCCCAACTCCCCGCCAGCACTGCCACTCATCCCAACTCCCCGCCAGGACCGCCACTCATCCCAAATCCCAGGCAGGACTGCCACTCAACCCAACTCCCTGCCAGGACTGCCACCCATTCCAACTCCCCGCCAGCACTGCCACTCATCCCAAATCCCAGGCAGGACTGCCACTCATCCCAACTCCCCGCCAGCACTGCCACTCATCCTAACTCCCCGCCAGTACCGCCACTCATCCCAAATCCCAGGCAGGACTGCCACTCATCCCAACTCCCTGCCAGGACTGCCACCCATCCCAACTCCCCGCCAGTACCGCCACTCATCCCAAATCCCAGGCAGGACTGCCACTCATCCCAACTCCCTGCCAGGACTGCCACCCATCCCAACTCCCCGCCAGCACTGCCACTCATCCCAACTCCCCGCCAGGACCACATCTCATCCCAACTCCCCACCAGGACCGCCACTCATCCCAAATCCCAGGCAGGACTGCCACTCAACCCAACTCCCTGCCAGGACTGCCACCCATCCCAACTCCCCGCCAGCACTGCCACTCATCCCAACTCCCCGCCAGGACCGCCACTCAACCCAACTCCCCGCCAGGACCGCCACTCATCCCAACTCCCCGCCAGCACTGCCACTCATCCCAACTCCCTGCCAGGACTGCCACTCATCCCATTACCCCCACCCCCCCACCAAGGAGTAAGAGAAGTAAAAATAAAAATAGAAAATACATGGAAGGGAGAGGAAAAGAGGGGGAGGAACAAAGAAAAGGGGAGAGAAAGAATAATAGAAAGAACAAGAAAGACGGCTAGAGAGAGAGGAATGGGGGGAAAAAACAAGAAATTAGCATAGAGAGAGATAAAAGGGAAAGAAAGGAAGACAAAAAGAAAGAGTGGAACATCCCAAAATGCACCATAAGGGGTTTTAATATTGTACGAGTGGAAGGGACTCGGGGAGCGCTAAATGTCCGTGGATTAGGGGCGCAAATTACTTGTCTTACCTTGGGTGCTCACAACCCACGCTATAAATAATTTTACTGTTAGGGGTCCCCACAACTTGGGAAATTTTATCAAGGGGTCACGTCGCTAGAAAGGTTGAGAACCACTGGTTTAATGCGATAGAAACAGAGTTCACTCACACATTTAAATTATATGTATTTTTATTGGAGGCACCCCCCCCCCCCCACACACACTTTTTTTTCAGCAGGAAAGCAGGGAAACGCTGTTAGGGTACCTTCAGCACGGAATGTATGTAACAGGAAGGGGTGTGGTCTGTGCTGGAGGGTCTATTGATGTTGGCTGATGGGGGATCTATTGTCACTGGTGGGGATCTGTTTTTGTGTGTGGGTCTATTGTTGCTGGTGGGGGACCTATTGTTGCTAAGGGGGGGTCTTATGTTGCTGGTAGGGATCTACTGTTGAGGGAGAGGTCTATTGTTGATGGTTGCTGGAGGGTCTATTGATGCTGGCTGCTGGGAGATCTGTTGTTGCTGCTGGGGGGTCTATTGTTCCTGGGTGTGGTATTTTGCTGTGGGTGGTTTATGGTTGCTGTGTGGGAGGTCTATTGTGTGGGGACTATTGTTGCTGCAGGGGATCTATTATTGCTGGGAATGATGTCCATTGTTGCTGCGGGAGTCTATTGTTGTGTGGGGGATCTATTGTTCTGTATTCTCTAAAAGGGGTGGTACTGGGAGGTGGAACCAAGGGACGGTGTGTTTAAAGGTGGGTAGGGGGTGAAGACCAGGGGTAAGTGAGAAGGAGGGAGTTGAAGCAGCTATTCTCTGGGGAAAAAAAGCCCTGAGTAGGAGTAATAGTGTCGGCCTATTGTTGCTGGTGGGGGACCTATTGTTGCTGGGGGGGTCTTATGTTGCTGGTAGGGATCTACTGTTGAGGGAGAGGTCTATTGTTGCTGGCTGCTGGAGGGTCTATTGATACTAGCTGCTGGGAGATCTGTTGTTGCTGCTGGGGGACAGGAGGTCTAATGTTGCTGGGGTTGATCTTTTGTTGCAGGGTGTGGTATTTTGCTCTGGGTGGTTCATTGTTGCTGTGTTGGGGGGGGGGGGGGGAGTCCATTGTTGCGTGGGGACTATTGTTGCTGCCTGGGATCTATTATTGCTGGGAATGATGTCCATTGTTGCTGGGGGAGTCTATTGTTGCTGGGGTGGATCTTTTGTTGCTGGGTGTGGTATTTTGCTGTGAGTGGTCCATTGTTGCTGTGTGGGGGGTCTTTTGTTGTGTGGGGACTAGTGTTGCTGCAGGGGATCTATTATTGCTGGAAATGATGTCCATTGTTGCTAGGGAAGTCTATTGTTGCTTGGGTGGATCTTTTGTTGCTAGGTGTGGTATTTTGCTGTGGGTGGTCCATTGTTGCTGGGGGAGTCTATTGTTGTGGGGGCTATCTAATGTTCTGTATTCTCTAAAAGGGGTGGTACTGGGAGGAGGGTAGGGGGTGGAGACCAGGGGTGAGTGTGAAGGAGGGAGTTCAAGCAGCTATTCTCTGGGAAAGAAAGCCCTGAGTGGCAGTAATAGTCTGGGTCTATTGTTGCTGGTGGGGGACCTATAGTTGCTGGGGGGTCTTATGTTACTGGTAGGGATCTACTGTTGAGGGAGAGGTCTATTGTTGCTGGCTGCTGGGAGATCTGTTGCTGCTGTGGGGGGTCTAATGTTGCTGGGGTTGATATTTTGTTTCTGGGTGTGGTATTTTGCTCTGGGTGGTCCATTGTTGCTGTGTGTGGGGGGTCCATCGTTGTGTGGGGACTATTGTTGCTGCAGGGGATCTATTATTGCTGAGAATATTGTCCATTGTTGCTGAGGGAGTCTATTGTTGCTGGGGTGGATCTTTTGTTTCTGGGTGTGGTACTTTGCTGTGTGTGGTCCATTGTTGCTGGGGGTGTCTATTGTGTGGGGACTATTGTTGCTGCATGGGGATCTATTATTGCTGAAAATGATGTCCATTGTTGCTTGGGGAGTCTATTGTTGTGTGGGGGATCTATTGTTCTGTATTCTCTAAAAAGGGTGGTACTGGGAGGTGGGTAGGGGGTGGAACCGAGGTACAGTGTGTTTAGAGGTGGGTAGGGGGTGGAGACCAGGGGTGAGTGAGAAGGGGGGAGTTTAAGCAGCTATTCTCTGGGGAAAAAAAGCGCTGAGTGGGAGTTATAGTGTGGGTCTATTGTTGCTGGTGGGGGGCCTATTGTTGCTGGGGGGGTCTTATGTTGCTGGTAGGGATCTACTGTTGAGGGAGAGGTCTATTGTTGCTGGCTGCTGGGAGATCTGTTGTTGCTGCTGGGGGGGGGGTGTCTAATGTTGCTGGGGCTGATCTTTTGTTGCTGGGTGTGGTATTTACTCTGGGTGGTCCATTGTTTCTGTGGGGACTATTTTTGCTAGGAATGATGTCCATTGTTGCTGGGGGAGTCTATTGTTGCTGGGGTGGATCTTTTGTTGCTGGGTGTGGTATTTTGCTGTGGGTGGTTCATTGTTTCTGGAGGAGAGATCTATTGTTGTGTGGGGTATCTATTGTTCTGTATTCTCTAAAAGAGCCTGGTACTGGGAGGTGGGTAGGGGGTGGGACCAAGGGACGGTGCTCAGAGGTGGGTAGGGGGTGGAGACCAAGGGACGGTGCTCAGAGGTGGGTAGGGGGTGGGACCAAGGGACGGTGCTCAGAGGTGGGTAGGGGGTGGGACCAAGGGACGGTGCTCAGAGGTGGGTAGGGGGTGGGACCAAGGGACGGTGCTCAGAGGTGGGTAGGGGGTGGAGACCAAGGGACGGTGCTCAGAGGTGGGTAGGGGGTGGAGACCAAGGGACGGTGCTCAGAGGTGGGTAGGGGGTGGAGACCAAGGGACGGTGCTCAGAGGTGGGTAGGGGGTGGGACCAAGGGACGGTGCTCAGAGGTGGGTAGGGGGTGGGACCAAGGGACGGTGCTCAGAGGTGGGTAGGGGGTGGAGACCAAGGGACGGTGCTCAGAGGTGGGTAGGGGGTGGAGACCAAGGGACGGTGCTCAGAGGTGGGTAGGGGGTGGAGACCAAGGGACGGTGCTCAGAGGTGGGTAGGGGGTGGGACCAAGGGACGGTGCTCAGAGGTGGGTAGGCGGTGGAGACCAAGGGACGGTGCTCAGAGGTGGGTAGGGGGTGGGACCAAGGGACGGTGCTCAGAGGTGGGTAGGGGGTGGGACCAAGGGACGGTGCTCAGAGGTGGCTAGGTGGTGGAGACCAAGGGACAGTGCTCAGAGGTGGGTAGGGGGTGGGACCAAGGGACGGTGCTCAGAGGTGGGTAGGGGGTGGAGACCAAGGATGACAGATAAGGGAGGAGTTCGAGCAGCTTTTCTCTGGGGGAAAAAAGCCCTGAGTGGGAGTAATAGTGCCCCAAGGGCCGGATTGAGGCAGGCAAGGGCCACATCTGGTCCTTGGGCCACAGTTTGGAAACCACTGATCTACTAGCCCATTCCTCCACTGCCTGACCATCCCTGGCTCGGGCTCTTTCAGGCATTGAAGCTCAGCATTGCACGTGGGTGTTACCTGGGATGACCTGAATGCAAATGTAGCCCACTTAGGACCACCCACTCCTCCAAACTGACACCCACTAATTAAGGCCTTTGATATTTGCATAACTCCTCCCAAGAGCCAGCCCACTGCTTGCATCAGAGCTGAGGGCGTCCTGCCAGCCCCTCCCACCAGGTAAGTAAAATAAGCAGAAAAAAATAAGGAAAGCTGGAAGAACCTTATGTGTGACCACCATGGTTGCCCCCCATAGAAATAAGTTTCCTCCAGCAATTCCTCCATCTGTGACAGTTTTCTGTAGCATTGGATGTAATAAATACTATATAAGGGACCTTGGAGACATCAGAGGACACATTTGAAGCCCCCTTTAGCTTGACAGTTGACAACCACTGATGTAGAAGCTGCCAGGAAAAAAAACACAGCGTGGAGAGAGGGGGGCCACACAGGGGCATAACTACAAGTCATGGGGCCCCGTAGAAAAACTTTCATGGGGGCCCCTGGCTAACTCTCTCGGTAAAAGCTGGCAGTGTCAACTGTGACAATATTTGTCACTGATCTTACATAAAGTATAACTAAATTAGGAACCGGCCATAGGGGAGCTGTCCACATCGTCAGTTCACTTCTTAGTGAGCAGCGCTGTACAGGTCCTTCTCAAAAAATTAGCATATTGTGATAAAGTTCATTATTTTCTGTAATGTACTGATAAACATTAGACTTTCATATATTTTAGATTCATTACACACAACTGAAGTAGTTCAAGCCTTTTCTTGTTTTAATATTGATGATTTTGGCATACAGCTCATGACAACCCAAAAATCCTATCTCAAAAAATTAGCATATTTCATCCGACCAATAAAAGAAAAGTGTTTTTAATACAAAAAAAGTCAACCTTCAAATAATTATTTTCAGTTATGCACTCAATACTTGGTCGGGAATCCTTTTGCAGAAATGACTGCTTCAATGCGGCGTGGCATGGAGGCAACCAGCCTGTGGCACTGCTGAGGTGTTATGGAGGCCCAGGATGCTTCGATGGCGGCCTTAAGCTCATCCAGAGTGTTGGGTCTTGCGTCTCTCAACTTTCTCTTCCCAATATCCCACAGATTCTCTATGGGGTTCAGGTCAGGAGAGTTGGCAGGCCAATTGAGCACAGTAATACCATGGTCAGTAAACCATTTACCAGTGGTTTTGGCACTGTGAGCAGGTGCCAGGTCGTGCTGAAAAATGAAATCTTCATCTCCATAAAGCTTTTCAGCAGATGGAAGCATGAAGTGCTCCAAAATCTCCTGATAGCTAGCTGCATTGACCCTGCCCTTGATAAAACACAGTGGACCAACACCAGCAGCTGACATGGCACCCCAGACCATCACTGACTGTGGGTACTTGACACTGGACTTCAGGCATTTTGGCATTTCCCTCCCCCCAGTCTTCCTCCAGACTCTGGCACCTTGATTTCCGAATGACATGCAAAATTTGCTTTCATCCGAAAAAAGTACTTTGGACCACTGAGCAACAGTCCAGTGCTGCTTCTCTGTAGCCCAGGTCAGGCGCTTCTGCCGCTGTTTCTGGTTCAAAAGTGGCTTGACCTGGGGAATGCGGCACCTGTAGCCCATTTCCTGCACACGCCTGTTCACGGTGGCTCTGGATGTTTCTACTCCAGACTCAGTCCACTGCTTCCGCAGGTCCTCCAAGGTCTGGAATCGGTCCTTCTCCACAATCTTCTTCAGGGTCCGGTCACCTCTTCTCGTTGTGCAGCGTTTTCTGCCACACTTTTTCCTTCCCACAGACTTCCCACTGAGGTGCCTTGATACAGCACTCTGGGAACAGCCTATTCGTTCAGAAATTTCTTTCTGTGTCTTACCCTCTTGCTTGAGGGTGTCAATGATGGCCTTCTGGACAGCAGTCAGGTCGGCAGTCTTACCCATGATTGCGGTTTTGAGTAATGAACCAGGCTGGGAGTTTTTAAAAGCCTCAGGAATCTTTTGCAGGTGTTTAGAGTTAATTAGTTGATTCAGATGATTAGGTTAATAGCTCGTTTAGAGAACCTTTTCATGATATGCTAATTTTTTGAGATAGGAATTTTGGGTTGTCATGAGCTGTATGCCAAAATCATCAATATTAAAACAAGAAAAGGCTTGAACTACTTCAGTTGTGTGTAATGAATCTAAAATATATGAAAGTCTAATGTTTATCAGTACATTACAGAAAATAATGAACTTTATCACAATATGCTAATTTTTTGAGAAGGACCTGTATATAAAAGTATAGCTGTAGTATCAATAATAATAAATTACTATGTTGTATAATAATTTATAGTATGATTAACCCCTTGAGGCCCGCGCTATAGCCAAATGACGGCTTCAGCGCGGACCTGAAAATCCGGGAGGCCGTCATTATACGGCCTCCCCTTTGCTCGTTCCCCGCGCGCGCTCCCGAAATTCTTTGCTGCCTGTGTCCCATGGACACAACAAATCACAGATCGCTGTGAATGGCCAATCAGAGTGGCCATTTGCTATGCGATCTGTGCGGCCAATGAGAGATGATCTCAAATGTAAACATATGAGAACATCTCTCATTGCATGCTCTCCCTCCTCACACAGATACCGTGTGTGAGGAGGGAGAGCGAATCTGTTACTTTGTTTCAACAGTGAGTGATCTACAACTGCTATACAGTGCCCACCTCTGCCCATACTGTGCCCATACAGTGCCCACCTGTGCCCATACAGTGCCTACCTGTGCCAGTCTGTGACCACCTGTGCCAGTCTGTGACGTCAGTGATCTGTGCAATCAGTGCCCACCTGTGCCACCTCATCAGTGCCCATCTGTGCCACCTCATCAGTGCCTACCTGTGCCACCTCAGTGCCAATCAGTGCCTACCTGTGCCAATCAGTGCACATCTGTGCCATCAGTGCACATCTGTGCCATCAGTCAGTGCCCATCTGTGCCGCCTCATCAGTGCCCATCTGTGCCACCAATCAGTGCCCATCTGTGCCACCAATCAGTGCCCATCTGTGCCGCCTCATCAGTTCCCATTTTCTCCCCCTCATCAGTTCCCATTTTCTCCGCCTCATCAGTTCCCATTTTCTCCGCCTCATCAGTTCCCATCTGTTCCGTCTCATCAGTGCCCATCTGTTCCGCAGATATCTCCACCAAACATACCATGTCTACCAAGGCCAAGGCCAGGGCCAGGGCCAGGACAAGGAGTGGGTGGAAGGGGAAGCTGCCCTGGGCGCAATGGTTTACTATACTTACTATGGTTTACTATATGAATAAATGCTCTATAAAAACAAGATTGAAACGATTCATGATGAGCTTCTCCACTGCCCAGATATCTCCACCAAACATACCATGTCTACCAAGGCCAGGGCCAGGACAAGGGGTGGGTGGAATGGGAGACTGCCCTGAGCGCAATGGTTTACTGTAGGGATGGGAGCACCTTCCTTCTGTTATAAAGCTGACAGGAGTAGTGGCAGCGGCAGTGATTCTGACTGCTGGACGTAGGTTCCCCCAAGCATGTACTTCATGAATAGGGGGGGGGGTTTGTGGGTGCAGTTTGGTACCTTTGCCCTGAGCGCTGGATGACCTTGTCCGGGGACTGATGTATACCTATAAACTCTTTCTTACTTTCCTCTTTTGATCATGTTACTGACAACCTGCCCCCTGGACCCTTTCCCCTCTCACCTACCCTCCCTACTCTATGCTTCCTAATTCTTTAACATCTTCAGTCTCTTCCTCTTTTTTGGGATCTTCCCCAACAATCTGGTGACTCCAATACTTAAAAAGCCCTCATTGGCCCCCACCAAACTTAACAACCTGAAGACCCATCTCCTTACTCCTGCTTACCTCCAAGCCTCTAGGAAGCCTAGCAGTGGCGGCTGGTGCTCAATTTTTTTTCGGGGGTGGGGCGCAAACAAACTGAAAAAAATAAATAAATCATCAATTGCCGCCATTGTGCCCATTAAACGCAGCCATTGTGCCCAAACGCCACCAGTTTGCCCCCTCAAATGCAGCTAGTTTCCTCCCAAATGCAGCCAGTTTTTCCCCAAATGCAGCCAGTTTTTCCCCAAATGCAGCCAGTTTGTCCCCAAATACAGCCAGGTTCCTCCCAAATGCAGCCAGTTTGTCCCCAAATGCAGCCAGTTTCCCCCCAAATGCAGCCAGTTTCCCCCCAAATGCAGCCAGTTTGTCCCCAATTAGTCCCCAAATACAGCCAGTTTGTCCCCAAATACAGCTAGTTTGTCCCCAAATACAGCTAGTTTGTCCCCAAATGCAGCCAGTTTGTCCCCAAATGCAGCCAGTTTGTCCCTAAATGCAGCCAGTTTGTCCCCAAATGCAGCCAGTTTGTCCCCAAATGCAGCCAGGTTCCCCCAATTACTGCCAGGTTCCCCCCAATTACTGCCAGGTTCCCCCCAAATACAGCCAGTTTGTCCCCAAATGCAGCCAGTTAGTCCCCAAATGCAGCCAGTTTCCCCCCAAATGCAGCCAGTTTCCCCCCAAATACAGCCAGTTTCCCCCCAGCCCTGCACTTACCTTCCTCGGGTCAGCGCCGTGTTTCTTCCATCCTCGATGTCTTCTCCCGTCCTCGATGTCGCTTCAGCCAATCAGGTTACCGGTAACCAGACCCGGTGAACCTGATTGGCTGAGACGCATGTCAGTGTTAACCAAGGAACGCACCCCCCCGTGCGTCCCTTGGTTAACTATTCGGAAGCCGATTACAGCCCTCGGGCTGTAATCGGGAAGCCTATCAGAGCTGCTGGCTCTGATAGACACTTCTGAAAACCAACCAACTGCTGTTATTCAGATGGCCGGCACTCGCCAGGGGGCCGGCCATCTGAATAGTGGGCGGCAGCGGTGGCGACAATACATAGGTTCATGCAATGCATGAACCTATGTATTGTTGTGAATGACGGGCGCAGGAGCGAGAGGGGGCGGCGCTCCTGCGCCCAATATGGACGCACCGCCACTGAAGCCTAGTCTACAAGCGTCTGAGCCCCTGATAACAGCCTTGAAGTCTGTCTTCTGCACAACCGATGCTTGGTGTAATCCTGGACTTTGACCTCGCTGTCACCTCTGTAACATTCCCAAAATGCGTCTCTTCTCAACCAATGACACCATCAAGTTATTCAATCCCTTGGCCTACCTCTACACAGACTATTCCCCGTCGATCAGGAATGCTTCTGCCAGACTTATATTTTACACCAACGACTCATTGTCTACTGCCCATCTCTGCCAATCCCTCAATTGGTTTAACAAATAAAGTTCAAAATAATGACAACCACATACAGTATGAAGTTATCTACAAATCTGCCCTGAGCTGCATCACCAACCCAACCCAAAAGAATCACCTAATCCATCCTCTCCACTAGTCTCAAGACCTGCTGCTCTCTAGCTCCCTCATAACCTCCTCCAGGACTTCTCCAGAGCCTCTCCCATCCTCTGGAACTCCTTACTCCAATCTGTCTATCTCCCACTCTGTACACCTTTAGCCGATCGCCAAAAACTTGTCTTTTTTAACCACTTCCCGCCCGGTCAATAGCAAATTGACGGCCGGGAAGTGGGTCTGTTATCCTGCAGGATAACAGCCGCTGCGCGCCCGTGCGGTGTGTCAGTCTGACACACCGCTACACCGATCTCGGTAAAGAGCCTCCGACGGAGGCTCTTTACCACGTGATCAGCCGTGTCCAATCACGGCTGATCACAATGTAAACAGGAAGAGCCGTTGATCGGACAGACGCGAGCGTTGACAGACGCGAGTAGAGGAGAGCCGATCAGCGGCTCTCCTGACAGGGGGGGGGTTCACGCAGATTGTTCATCAGCGCAGCCCCCCCTCGGATGCCCGCCCAGGACCACCAGGGAAGCTGCCAGAACCACCAGGGAAGGGGGCAACATGTGAATCGCCAGGTACATCTTCCATGGCCATCCACCTGTTACAAAACATGCCCAACATATGCCAATCAGTGCCCACAAATGGGCACTGACTGGCACCATAGTAGCACATATAAAAACAGTGATGCCCAGCAATGCCCCCCACCAGAGTAACCAGTGCCACTCATCAGTGTCCCTTAGTGCCACCTATCAGTGCCCATCCGTGCCCATCAGTGCCCACCTATCAGTGACCATCAGTGCCCATCTGTGCCACCTATCAGTGCCACCCATATGTATCCATAAGTGCCCATCAGTGCCGTCTATGAGTGCCCATCAGTGCACTATCAGTGCCCATCATCAGTGCTTATCAGTGCCACCTCATTGGTGCAACCTCATCGGTGCCCATCGGTGCCGCCTTATCAGTGCCCGTCAGTGCAGCCATATCAGTGCCCGTCATTGAAGAAGAAAACTAATTTATTTACAAATTTTTTTAACAGAAACAGATAAAAACTTTTTATTTTTCAAAATTTTCGGTCTTTTTTTATTAGTTGCGCAAAAAATAAAAATCGCAGAGGTGATCAAATACCACCAAAAGAAAGCTCTATTTGTGGAAACAAAATGATAAAAAATTTGTTTGGGTACAGTGTTGCATGACCGCGCAATTGTCATTCAAATTGCAACCGCGCCGAAAGCTGAAATTTGGCCTTGGGCAGGAAGGTGCGTAAGTGCCTGGTATTGAAGTGGTTAAAGAGGCCTATCCCACGTCTGCCTAATAGACTGTACTTTTTAGACATGTGCAATTTGTTTAGTTATAAGTTGAAATTCGGATGAAATATTAATTTTTTGGAGATTTGGATGCATCTGAATTTCGGATTCACAATAGTAACGAATTTCGACGAAACTGAAATAACGTAACGAAATAACGAATGATGCGAAGTCGAAAACCAATTTGAATTCAAATTTGAAAATTTATTTGAATTCCAATTTGAAAATTGCAATAAATACAGTAAGGTAAATATGTGAAATAGATGATGATGATTCCTACTTAGGCTGCTTTATAGAATGGAATAAAACAGAATAGAATAGAAAATAAAACACTAGAATAGAATAAATTGAATAGAAAATAAAAGGATAGGATAGAATGGAAAATAAAATAAAATAGAATAGAATAGAATAAAATAGAAGAACAAATATAGCTGTCTTCCAAAATTAAAATGGATTTGAATAAAATAATATAGAAAAGAATAGAAAAAAATAGACTAGATTAGAATTGAATAAAATAGAGCAAATCTAGCTGTTTTCTGAAATACAAGTAGATTAGAAAATAAAAAAGATTCTAACTGAATCCGAATATACAAAATGAAAACAAATCATTCTAACGTAACGAATATGACAAAATGAAATTATTAACTGAAGGAACAAATTTGAAAATTGCAAAAAAATGGAGTAATGCTGCGTACACACGGTCGGAATTTCCGACAAGAAAAGTTCGATGTGAGCTTTTCGTCGGAAATTCCGACCCGTGTGTAGGCTCCATCGGACTTTTGCTGTCGGAATTTCCGCCAACAAAAGATTGAGAGCTGGTTCTCTTTTTTTCCGACGGATGCAATTCCGACGCGCAAAAAAAACATGCATGCTCGGAAACAATTTGACGCATGCTCGGCTCGTCGTAGTGTTGTACGTCACCGCGTTCTTGACGGTCGAAAGTTCAGAGAACTTTTTGTGTGACCGCGTGTATGCAAGCCAAACTTGAGCGGAATTCCGTCGGAAAAACCATCCAAGGTTTTTTCCGACGGAAATTCCGACCGTGTGTACGCGATATTACCTATACAAGTGAAAAAAGATGATGATTCCGGCATAGGCTGCTTTATAAAATGGAAAATAATAAATTAGAAAATAAAATAAAATAAAAGAATATAATAAAATAACATACAATTAAATTAAATAATGGAAAAGAATAAAATAGAATATAGAATAAAAGAATATAAGAAAATAAAATAAAAGAATATAAAATTAAATTAAATAAAAGAATATAAAATAAAATTAAATTATAGAATTGAATAGAATAGAAAATAAATTGCATTAGAATATAATAAACTAGAACAAATATAGCTGTCTTTTAAAATTCTAATCAATTCAAATAGAATAGAAAAGAAAAGAAAAAAAATATATTGAATAGATTAGAACAGAATAAAATAAAATAGAACAAATATAGACGTCTTCCGAAATTCGAAGCGATTTGAAAATAAGGAATATACTAACCGATTCTGAATATATTAAATTAAATTGGAAAACCAATCATTCGAACATAACGAATATAATCAAACAAAATGATTAACCTAACGAACAAATCCAAAACGAAACACATTTTTCTGTCATGCACATCGCATTTTCATCGACTCATCCCTCCCAGTTATTACCGTTTTGTATCACTTCCTCGTCCTTTTTAGATTGTAAGCTCTGAGGACCAAGGTCCTCCTATATACAGGTCCTTCTCAAAAAATTAGCATATTGTGATAAAGTTCATTATTTTCTGTAATGTACTGATAAACATTAGACTTTCATATATTTTAGATTCATTACACACAACTGAAGTAGTTCAAGCCTTTTCTTGTTTTAATATTGATGATTTTGGCATACAGCTCATGAAAACCCAAAAATCCTATCTCAAAAAATTAGCATATCATGAAAAGGTTCTCTAAACGAGCTATTAACCTAATCATCTGAATCAACTAATTAACTCTAAACACCTGCAAAAGATTCCTGAGGCTTTTAAAAACTCCCAGCCTGGTTCATTACTCAAAACCGCAATCATGGGTAAGACTGCCGACCTGACTGCTGTCCAGAAGGCCATCATTGACACCCTCAAGCAAGAGGGTAAGACACAGAAAGAAATTTCTGAACGAATAGGCTGTTCCCAGAGTGCTGTATCAAGGCACCTCAGTGGGAAGTCTGTGGGAAGGAAAAAGTGTGGCAGAAAACGCTGCACAACGAGAAGAGGTGACCGGACCCTGAAGAAGATTGTGGAGAAGGACCGATTCCAGACCTTGGAGGACCTGCGGAAGCAGTGGACTGAGTCTGGAGTAGAAACATCCAGAGCCACCGTGAACAGGCGTGTGCAGGAAATGGGCTACAGGTGCCGCATTCCCCAGGTCAAGCCACTTTTGAACCAGAAACAGCGGCAGAAGCGCCTGACCTGGGCTACAGAGAAGCAGCACTGGACTGTTGCTCAGTGGTCCAAAGTACATTCGGAAATCAAGGTGCCAGAGTCTGGAGGAAGACTGGGGAGAGGGAAATGCCAAAATGCCTGAAGTCCAGTGTCAAGTACCCACAGTCAGTGATGGTCTGGGGTGCCATGTCAGCTGCTGGTGTTGGTCCACTGTGTTTTATCAAGGGCAGGGTCAATGCAGCTAGCTATCAGGAGATTTTGGAGCACTTCATGCTTCCATCTGCTGAAAAGCTTTATGGAGATGAAGATTTCATTTTTCAGCACGACCTGGCACCTGCTCACAGTGCCAAAACCACTGGTAAATGGTTTACTGACCATGGTATTACTGTGCTCAATTGGCCTGCCAACTCTCCTGACCTGAACCCCATAGAGAATCTGTGGGATATTGGGAAGAGAAAGTTGAGAGACGCAAGACCCAACACTCTGGATGAGCTTAAGGCCGCTATCGAAGCATCCTGGGCCTCCATAACACCTCAGCAGTGCCACAGGCTGGTCGCCTCCATGCCACGCCGCATTGAAGCAGTCATTTCTGCAAAAGGATTCCCGACCAAGTATTGAGTGCATAACTGAACATAATTATTTGAAGGTTGACTTTTTTTGTATTAAAAACACTTTTCTTTTATTGGTCGGATGAAATATGCTAATTTTTTGAGATAGGATTTTTGGGTTTTCATGAGCTGTATGCCAAAATCATCAATATTAAAACAAGAAAAGGCTTGAACTACTTCAGTTGTGTGTAATGAATCTAAAATATATGAAAGTCTAATGTTTATCAGTACATTACAGAAAATAATGAACTTTATCACAATATGCTAATTTTTTGAGAAGGACCTGTAAATTCTGCATAATAATAATAACAATACTAATACTATAATACTTAGCACTTGTTCACACTTGACTAAATTTCTGACGCTCAACAAACGCTCCTATGGCGTCAATGAGCTTTAGAATGGGGCGTTAAAAACGCTCCCTAAACGCCCTATGAGCGGTTTCATAGCGTTTGATGAGCGTCAGGGGGCGTTAAAACATTTCTCCACAATGGAAAGTGGCAGAAATAAACTAACTTTAACGCGCTGCAACCGCACCAAAACCGCGTTGAAAACGCCTGAAGTAACCACAAATCTCAGCTGTCCTATCAGGTTCCAGCTGAGGAGAGACTTTGCTTATTTTGACAATGTTAGGCATACTGTATGGGGCTAATTTTGTCTGTAGATGAAGCCCCAAGGAAAATAAGAGTTTGTGCACATGGGGATTTTTTTTAGGCATTTCCCATGCATAGTGTAGATTCCCGGTGCTTTCCCACACCCAGTAATTGGGGTGGGATGCAGCATAAGTTTTTATACTAGGCATGGAAAATGCCTGGAGTACATGAACCCTAAATCTGCAATAAGGCACCCAATCACGTGCTTCTTATTGCACAGATCTGTGACTAGTGATGATCCAGAGGGTCTGATTTCATCCCTTCTACACTGGAGACTTCACAGGTAGAGTTGAGCGGACACCTGGATGTTCGGGTTCGACGGGTTCGGCCGAACTTCGGAAAAAAGTTCGGGTTCGGGACCGAACTTTAACCCGAACCCGAACCCGAACCCAAACCCCATTGAAGTCAATGGGGACCCAGACTTCTAAGGACTAAAAAGGCTCTAAAAAAGTAATGGAAAGGGCTAGAGGGCCGCAAATGGCAGCAAAATGTTGTTAAGAGCATGGCAAGTGCTCTGCAAACAAATGTGGATAGGGAAATAACTTAAAATAACATAAAAAAAATAAAAAAATATGCTGGAGGCCCCCTTTTCAGCAGAAGAGGTACGGGAAGTCATTAAGAACCTCAGAAACTCAATGACACGATGCCACACATATGGTGGGAATGCCCCAGAATACGCCCTTTCTGGAATAAATTATTCAATTTAATGGATAAGCTAGTGGGAAAATAAAAATGTAGCGGGGTGCTAAATTTAAGGGAAGTGTTTGAGTGGTAAATAGGCTCAAACACCCTAATTCTGTAGGATTCATGGACCATTTTGTCCTCGGGGGACAGTATTGGTGTGCAGTTCCCTACAGCCTACAGGTGGCGCTGCCATGGTAGGCTAGGGTTGAACCGCCGATACAGTGCTGTGCCTTTTGTGTCCCCTCTTGGCAGTAGTACAGTGGGGCGGGGAACCTGCTGTGCATGCCGGGAGAGCATATAAAAGGGGCAGACCTTTGGCCTGGGGGCTGATGTCCAGTGGGGTCCACGCCCAGGTGCCTTCGGCCTGGGTGCATGTGTTCCTGTTCCATCTCGGGTACCTTTAGCCCGGGGTGAGGTACTATCCTGGAGTTCCTGCTGCCCTGGGTATGGAGGCCTAGGTGCGGGAGTAAAGCCTGGAGTCCAGAGCCTTCGTCTGGAGTCCGCTAAGGGTCGAGGAGTCTTAGGGTGCCGCCTCGTGTAGGGGACCATGTTCCAGGGAAGGGAGGATCATTCTGATGGACCGATGCGGGAGTCACGGTGAAGGAAGGGTCTGTTGACTCCCTGGAGAGATGTCTTCCCCTTGATATGGGCTAGGTTCGTAGAAGGAGAAGCTCAAGGTCATCTTGACTGTATCAGAGGCCTTATTCACCCGGCCCGTGGCAGGGGCCTTATACACCCTGGTCTGTGGCAGAGACCAAAGTTCTCCAGGTCCGTGGCAGGGGCCTTGTACACCCGGTCTGTGGCAGAGACCAACCTCAAGGTCTGTGGCAGAGACTGTGCACCTAAAACTGTTTGAGAAACCTAAGCAGTGAAGTGAATGTGCTACGTTTGTGCCTGGACCTCCTCCACACCTTAAGCTGTCCTGTTTCTTTGCTCTAACCTTTTCTATCTGAGTAGAGTTTATTTTGCCATGAGAGAATAAGAGTTGTAATTTCAGCTGGTGTGGACATTGACTTTACTGGGAATTAAAGGACTTGCCTCTACCTACAGTAGAGGTGAGAATCATTCTCTGGAGGAGTTTTGACTCCGGCTGTGGACACGGCCCATCAAGTACACCGCTCAACCTCTTTATATAGGAGGGTACGGGCTGGTAGTGCGGTGTGCCTTTCTCCCTCCTGCGAGGAGCCAACAACATAAAGGCAGGTAAGGGGGGGAAGGATCTGTGCGCTACAAAAAAAATAAAATAAAAATTATAATCTTGACCTAGGAGGACGAGGTCCATATGGAGTAGGAGGTTGAGGTGGCGGTGGATGTGGCGGTGGATGTGGCTGTGTAGGTGGAAGCAGCGGTGGAGGAGGACGAGGTAGCCAACACTGGTTCAAAAATACAACAATGGCTGGGTAAGGCCGGTGATGTGTTGAATTCTGTCCCCCGTCAAATAGTGTCCACCCTGTACTGCGCTTGCTCAGTATGTAGGACAAGGGGATTTAGAAAATCTCCCAAGACGAACGGCGCCTGCGTGGTGAGTTCAGGTGAAGGCCACACCATCCGTGGTTCAAGCCGAGCCAAGTGAGGCCGTGCCCGAAGCGTGGCGATCGAACTGAGCCCGTGAGGGGCCCTGTTACTATGTGCTACCGTATGTCCAATTTTTTGTGGCCCTAAATGGCGTTTTTTGGAAGACCACAACACACCCACAGTACGTAACCGCTGAATCGCACAGCTACAGAACTGCAGAAAATGCTATTCAAAAAAAATGTTTTTTTTTTAGTATAGCACAGTAGAAGAAAACTATATAGAAATTGTTTATTTCACACGCCTCCACATATGTATAACACACTGCAAAATATTTTTTGTGGCCCTAAATGGGTCTTTTTGCAAGCGTACATTAAAGTGCAAATTTATTTATTTATTTATTTTGCCCTAAACGGGTCTTTTTTTTGCACGAGCAAAAAAAAGGGAAATTTTTTATTTTTTTTGCCCTTAATGGGTCTTTTGGAAAAGAGCACAATAAAGTGCCTTTTTTTTTTTGCCCTAAATGGATCTTTTTCCAAGAGCAGAATACACCCACAGTATGGAACGTAATATATGCAGTGCTGGTGCACTGAGCTTGCAGATAAAAGGTAGATTTTCTCTGACACTGGGCTCATGGCAGTGTAAAAAGACTGCACTGCAACACAAACAGGTAAACCTATGCAGATCGCTGAGTTATATCTCTGAATCTGGACTCCTATATAATAAATCTCTCTCCCTGAAAGCACCAACAGGAACCTGGCCCTACACTACACTATCTCTCTATCTTTTCCCTCAGATTCCAGAATCAGGACTAACTCATGTATTTTTCAATCTCTCCCTAAAAGCAACAGCAGCAGACAAGATCCTCTCCCTATCTATTCTGAATCAGAGTGACGTGTGTGCTGTGTGCCTCTAGCTTATATAGAAGCTGGGTCACATGTTGCACTGACCAATCACAGCCATGCCATTAGTAGGCATGGCTATGATGGCTTCTAAGGGCACACCAGCTAATCAAAAGGTGATTGGCTGGCCCCTGAAGCATTTCTAACTGCGCCATTAGATTGCCAAACCCGAACCCGGACTTTCGCGCAAAGTCCGGGTTCGGGTTCGGGAAAAAGCTAAAGTTCGGTATGGACCCGAACTTTACAGTTCAGGTTCGCTTAAC
The DNA here is from genome assembly GCA_029206835.1 of Rana muscosa. Taxonomy (NCBI): domain Eukaryota; kingdom Metazoa; phylum Chordata; class Amphibia; order Anura; family Ranidae; genus Rana; species Rana muscosa. Next base: position 17,191,077 of record CM055116.1, read on the forward strand.
CCTATTCACAGGTTAGTTTTCCTGTACCAGCATCCCTAATGGGGGCCCCCCTTCCTATCCCAGGCCCCATAGCAGTAGCATGGACTGCTTAGGCTGCTGCTACACCGCTGGGACCTAGGGTGCCCACGTGTCCCGGATTGCCCGGGACTGTCCTGCAATTCGCATTTGTGTCCTGTGTCCCAGGCACCTTCATTTCGGGACAATACAGTGTCCCGGAATAAAATGAGGACACACAGACACCCTAATAGACAAATGGCAAACTGGTTGCTAGGGCCGTCCCACCTAGCGTCCAGCAACCAATGACGTCACATTCGCAGAGTCTCAGAGCGAGGCAGAGAGGAGCAAGGCCTTTACCCAGTGCTGCCCTGTGCTCCGAGTCCACCTACTGACCGCGGCAGCAGCACCTCCTGACTCCTCCAGGCTTCAGTGACCTCCCGGCGGGCGGTGGCATTTTGCAGTGCTGGCTGGCTTAGATCCACGGCTTGGCTGCCCGTCCCGACTCCCACATCGCATTGCCCGACTTCTCCTCCTTGCCCAACTGCCTGAGGGGGGGCCCCCAGCCTGGACCAGGGAACAGAAACTGGCGCTCAACCGCCCACCACACCAGACCAGTCCAGATTAGAAGGTGAGCAAATGGAACCTGATTGGAGCAGGTCAGGTGACAAGTCGGGGCACTGGGGCTGAGGACAGTACAGTAATAAATGAGGCTGACAAAGTGGGGCCCTGCCCTGGGGGGAAATAAAAAATGAAGCTGACAAGTGGGGGCAATGAAAAATGAGGCTGACAAGGGGAGGGGCAATAAAAAATGAGGCTGACAAGTGGGGACAATAAAAAATATATATGTAAAAAATGTATATCACCTGTCTAAACTGGTGACCATTGTTTGCTTTTGTTTTTCCAAAAATTGGCAAAAAAAAGTATAAAAAATCATCTTTTTTTGGGCTGGGGTGAAGTCTTGCGTGGCGGGGCAAGGGCGTCCCTGAATGGCAGTTTGGAAATGTGGTCACCCTACTGGGACCAAGAATCCAAAACACCCAAATGTGTGTTGGACGTTGAAGATACTTTGGCCCCTGCAAGAGAGTGAAAATCAGCAGCAAATGTTAGTAACAGCCCTTCTCTTTACACCGAGTCACACTCTTTACATTCCTATAGACCCTTATGCCCCGTACACACGGTCTGACTTTTGCCCGGCCAAAATCACATCGGAATTCCGACGGAATTTCATCAGAGTAAAAGAGAACATGTTCTAAACTCCGATGGAATTCCTCTGAATTTCCGATGGGAAAAGTCCGATGGGGCATACACAGGGCCGTACTTACCATTGGGCTTGACTGGGCTCAAGCCCATGGGCCCCGCCCAATAGGGGGCCCCGCGCTTGCGCACATTAGCCCCTCTAAACCGGCACTTAAAGCTTGCCGGAATGCAGTCTGTGAGAACTTCCCCTCTGTCCGGCACAGAGGAGAAGTCTTGCGGTGTTTAGCTCCTTCCACTCTTCCCGATACTCCCCCGTGTGGCTAAAGAAGACGTCACAAAAGGGGAGTGAAAGAAAACAGCAGCCGCAGACACAGCAACGCATGGTTACGGCGCAACGGCGCATGCGCGAGATTACCGACAGGGATACAGTAAGGGCGACGTCATAATTTGAATCACATAACAGCAGTACGAATGGCGCTTGAGATACCCGGAAATACAGAGAACGAAACCATCCTAAAAAAGGTATTTGCAGGCCTCGTTTTTGGGGGATATATATATATATATATGTATTGCATTGCGATGAGCTGTTATAACTTAATAATTGAAAAACTGCAAAAATCGGCCAGGGTTTTACTTCCTCTTTAATTTTTCATTGAATTGTTCTATTTAAAGTAATGTATAGAAGGTAGGGCCTGAAAGTGACTCAAGCCCAGGGGCCCCCACCACCCTAAGTCCTGCCCTGAACATACACATGGTCAGAATATCCGATGGAAAAAGTCCGTCTGACTTTTTCCATCGGAAATTCCGATCGTGTGTACAAGGCATAACTTTCTGCTTTCAAGCAATGCATCCATTTTCTTCCCAGCAGCAGCATAAGGAAAGGGGGTGCACTGTGATGCAAGGGAGAGTGGGGGACTCAACTTCTGATGGTGGGGTGGCTCTCGACATCTAATGTAAGGGGGGGTGGGGATGCGCTGGACCTCTAATCTTACAGATACAACCGGCCCTTTTGAGGGCAATCATAATGCTGATGTGGCCCGCGATGAAATTGAGTTTGACACCCCTAGGGATAGCTTCTGAAAGCCAAATACAGCACTAGCCTCTGATTTTATAGGGCATAATAATTTCTTACAGAAAGATAGAAAAAAAATTAAAGAAAGAAATCAAATAGAGCAAGAGAGATACAAAAAAAAATTTTTAAAAAAATTATTCAAACACATAGGGAAGCCTTTCTCAACCTTTTTACCCCAGAGGAACCCATAAAATAATTTGATTGGGGTGCCGGGGGGTTCTCGTCTCTCAGAAGGCCTGTTAGGGGGGCTTCCCTGGGGTGGCCTAGCTCAAATGCGCTTTACCGGCTATTTGACGTTTATGATGTTATAATTAATGAGATCCTCTTCTCTCATCATAAATCTTTATGATATATGCTCATTTTTCAAGCTGTCATCCACCAGGATTTGTTGTTAATGAAATGTAATGCAATAAATTGTACTGTATACCTTTCGAAAATAAAATATTTTGAAACAAGTGTCAAAAAAAAAATGTCATTATTAGCACCGAGCGGTCACTAACCAACTGTTGATAGCTAATTTTAAAGGTTTTTTTTTTCTTTATGTTTGGGTAAAGGCCTGATCTGGCTACTCTACAAGTTTTGGGGATGTCACCAGATGAGGGCAGGATCAATACCCTTTTGTCAACATGGGTATTGTTTATTAGTTTTGTTTTTGTGCATGGTTTATATGTTTTTTTGTTTTTCTTTTTGAATGGTTGGTCTTACATCGGTTATGCTTCTACTGAGCATAGGCTCTTTGGATCGCTGCTGCTCCTGAGATGTAAATCAAGATGTACACCCAGGTCAACTCCATTTTTTTTCTTCTCTTTATTGTATCTGTTATAAATCGGTGTATAATGACAGCACGTGATATCCCCGCTTTCAGGATATTATCCTGGAATGTTCGGGGACTTAATTCCAAATTTAAGAGGGTGATACTTTTTAGATATCTCTCAAACTACATTCCCCACATATGGTGCTTCTTCAGGAAACACACCTCATGATGAGCAGCAAGTGTTCTACATTAAAAAAGCCATGGATCCAGCAAGCCTTTCGTTCTTCATATTCCACATATGCAAGAGGAGTAACGATATTAATTAGTAAATCCTTCCCTTGTGTAATGGAACAGGTTCATAATGATCCCCAGGGCAACTATGTAATAATAGTATTTATGGTTTGGGGCACCCGGTATATAGTGGTAGGGGTGTATATCCCCCCTCCTTTTTCTTCATCTACCTTATACTCAATCTTAGAGAAAGTAATTCCTTACTACCCAGCAAAAGTGTTACTTATGGGCAATTTCAATGCCATTTTGGCCCCCGACCTAGATAGACCTATTCCCCCAAAACAATTTTCTACAGATTTGCTCTCTTGGGCTCAGGTAATGGGTTTAACAGAGGTTTGGAGGTGGAAACATCCTGAGACAAGAGCCTACTCCTGTTTTTCTGCTACCTTCAAAACCTCTTCCCGTATTGATCTTGCCTTTGCTAATCCGACTATGTTGACTGATGTACTGGACGCATCATATTTACCTAGTGGGCTCTCAGACCATTCCCCTTTACTCCTTAATATCCGTTCCCCATCCTCCAGAACCCCAGCTTTATGGCGTTTGGGGGCCCATTGGCTTTCTCATATTGATCTGACGGCCACTATTTTGATACAACTAGCGGAATATTGGGACTTTAATGAAGGATCCTCTTCTATCGCAATGACTTAGGACGCTTTCAAGGCTTTCACCAAAGGGCAATATATCTCCTCTTTTGTGGGATTCATAAAGAACAGGCTGCCGTTACGACAGCGCTACAGCTTGCTGTACAACAACATCTGATATTTACACTATGGATCCTATTGACACTCATTTTGACTCTCTGAACGCAGCAAAGCCTGAGTTACATCTCCATCTTACAGAGATCACTAGACTTGACCTACATCGGAATAAACAACGTTTTTTTGAACAGGGAGGCCGCAATGGCCGCCTTCTGGCGATGTTGGCACAGTCTGATCACCCTCCAACAGTAATTTCTAGTGTAGTGTCTGCTTCAGGTGCATCGGTTTCCTCGTTACCCGATATACTAGAGACTTCCCGCCAATATTATAGCTCCCTCTATACCTCTGTGTTGCCTCCAGATTTTCAGCCCCAGGATTTGGCATCCTGGCTAGATCCATCGGCACTCGGCTGGCTCTCAGTTGGAGAGAGAGAATCTCTGGTAGAGCCAATTACACCGAAGGAGGTATTGAAGGCGATTAGATCCTTCCCGTTGGGGAAGTCACTGGGCCCAGATGGCCTTCCCATAGAACTTTATAGGACCCATGGGAAATTATTGGCCCCCAGGCTAGCACAACTCTACTCTCAATGCTTGGCTGATGGGGCCCTCCCGACTTCCATGAGTCATGCCCATGTTATATTAATTCATAAAGCTCCAAAAGATTCCACCTCCTGTACCTCCTATAGGCCAATTGCCCTACTTAATACAGATTTAAAAATTCTGACCAAGTTACTTACTTTTAAACTACAGCCATAATTACCATCTGTTGTAGACACCGACCAAACTGGTTTTATGGCAAACAAGTCAACCGATATAAATCTGAGGCGTTTGTTTACCAATATACATGCAAAACATCTGAATGAGGGCACAAGAGTGGTGGCCTCCTTAGATATTGAAAAGGCCTTCGACACCATTGAATGGCCTTTTCTTTGGGAGATTCTTAGGAGGATGGGGTTCCCCCTGACTTTTATAAAATGGATACAGATACTTTATCAAAATCCCACTTCAGCTATTAAGTTGGGAGGAGGCTTGTCACAGTCTTTTTCTTTGTCTAGAGGTACTAGACAGGGCTGCCCTCTCTCTCCAGCCTTGTTCGCCATAGCGATGGAACCGCTGGTGGAGGCTCTCCGTACTTCCCTTCATGTTAAGGGGACTGCGTGTCGGCTGGCTGGAGGAAAGGGTAGTCCTGTATGCGGACGATCTACTCCTCTTTTTTAAATGATGCAGGTCCTTCACTCAAGGGGGCTTTACAGATCCTTAATTCCTTTTCCTCAGTCACAGGTCTCAAAGAGAATTGGACAAAGTCACATTTATTTCCCATTGACTCTGCGGCCCGTGCTACTGCCTTTACTGATACCCCTTTGAGATGGGTATTAGGGGTGGTGGGTATTAGGGGTGGTGGTTTCCAGACAGGCTTCGGATTATATATCCTTAAATCTAACACCCGCGATCCAGGAAGTTCAACAACGGCTGAAGGCATGGGAGTCATTACCCCTTTCATTATTAGGACGCATAAACCTAATAAAAATGAATATATTACCTAAATTTACATTTCTATTTCGACACTCTCCACAGTGGATCCCTAAATAATTTTTTTGTACGACTGCATCGTATTTTTGCAGCATTTATATGGAGATCTAAGTCCCATAGGTATAGTTGGATGACGTTGGTATGTCCAGATTTCTATAAATATTATTTGGCCTCCCAGCTAGTAACCGCTGCTTGGTGGTTTCACCCAGATACCTCTAACCCCGCTACGCAGCTAGAAGCAGCAGTGTTGGGATCCTTGGAGGCGTTGAAATTTCAGATTTTTCGGGGTCCCCGTGCTCCATATTCATCGACACCGTCCATGTGCACTATGCTACGGGCATGGAGGGAGAGTCTCAAAATTGAACGATATCCCCCCTACAGGCAATTTTGCCCAATGCTCCCCTGTGGTTGAATCCCACCCTGGAGCATATCTATACACTGCCCGACCCCCATGCCTGGACTAAATACAATATAAAAACTGTGACCCAGATTATTTCGGACGAATCCTTGATTCCTTTTTCCAAACTGATCTCCGATTTCAATGTTCCTCATCTGTATTCTTTTCGTTTTTTTTCAACTCTCCCATGCCTTCAGCGGTCAATTTCCTGGCTCTCCTCCGCGATTAGTTCAATCCGCTCTAGAGAAGCTTCTTAGGTTGGACTGTGCAAAGAAGGCTGCCTCTAAATTATATCTTCATTTAACAACCGTCTCCCTTCCAACATTAGCCCTGGTTCACACTGGTGCGATTTGACATACGATTTGACATGTCAAATCGCATGTCAAATCAGCGATATTTGTCGCAAATTGCGGGCAATAGCACCGTCCTAATCGGTGCGACGCCGCATTTGCGGCGCTGCACCGATTTCAAAAAGTAGTTTCTGTACTACTTTTTTCGATTTCGGCCGCGATTTACATTGACATCTGTGCAGAAACCTGCACAGATGTCCCTGTAATCACGGCCGAAATCGGGACTGACAGGCAGGAGTGAAATCGTGCGAGTTCAGCTGAACTCGCACAGCTTCACTCCCGCAGCCCCAGTGTGAACCTGGGCTAAGAGAAACTTATATTTAAATGGTCTAGGGACATTCCTGAACTGGATAATGACGACTGGGATGATATATGGGACTTTCCTTTCAACTCTCTTGTCTCCTTGAGAGACAGGCTGATTCAGTTCAAGATGGTTCATAGGGCATATCTTACTCCTCATATATTACATAAAATGAATCCGGACAATGCCTCTGGCTGTTGGCAATGTGGGGGGATTCCTGGAGATTTTACCCATATTTTTTGGACCTGTCCAGGAATAGTGGGGTACTGGGAAGAGATATTAGCCTTTATATCCCAAATTACCTCTATTTCATTACAACCATCAATGGCAATATGCATGTTGGGTTTGATAGAGCAATATATTCCCACGGTAGCAGGATGTACTCTGGTGGGGCTACTTTTGTTCTACGCTCGAAAAGCTATATCTCTTAGTTAGACAATGAGGGGGGGGTAGTTTTTTTCTATGTGGAAATGACTTATTAACAATAGTCTATCACTATACAAAGAGACCAATATTAAGAGAGGTTGTCTTCTCAAATATTAGAAGGTTTGGTCAAAATGATTGATGGTTTCTTCCACAGCCTCTGAAGCTTATTAGAGGAAGTATATAAAAATAGGACTATACCGTTCCCAAATTTTGAAAATGGAGTCAACAGGAGTAGGGATGAGCTTCGAGTTCGAGTCGAACTCATGTTCGACTCGAACATTGCCTGTTCGCCCGTTCGCCGAACAACGAACAAATTGGGGTGTTCGCAGCAAATTCGAAAAATCTATGGGAGAAATCTAAAGTGCTAATTATAAAGGCTAATATGCAAGTTATTGTCCTAAAAAGTGTTTGGGGACCCGGGTCCTGCCCCAGGGGACATGTATCAATGCAAAAATAAGTTTTAAAAACGGCCGTTTTTTCGGGAGCAGTGATTTTAATAATGCTTAAAATGAAAAAATAAAAGTGAAATATTCCTTTAAATTTCGTACCTGGTGGGTGTGTATGATATGCATGTAAAGTGGCACATGTTTCCCGTGCTTAGAACTGTCCCTGCAAAAAGTGTCATTTTTGAAAGAAAAAAATGCATTTAAAACTGACTCGCGGCTATTAATGAATTGTCAGCTCCCGGCAATACATACAAAAGTCATTGATAAAAAAAAAAAAAAAGCGTGGGGGTTCCCCAGAATTCAATTACCAGGCCCTTCAGGTCTGGAATGGATATTAAGGGGAACCCCGCCGCAAATAAAAAAAAAATTGACGTGGGGTTCCCCCAAATATCCATTCCAGGCCCTTCAGATCTGGCATGGATTTTAAGGGGAACTCCACCCCAAATTTAAAAAAAAAATGGCGTGGAGTCCCCCTAAAAATCCATACCAGACCCCTTATCCGAGCACGCAACCTGGTCGGCCGCAGGGGAAAAGGGGGGGACGAGAGAGCGGCCCCCCCTCCCTCCTGAACCGTACCAAGCCACATGCCCTCAACATAGGGGGGATGTCCCCATGTTGATGGGGACAAGGGCCTCATCCCCACAACCCTTGCCCGGTGGTTGTGGGGGTCTGCGGGCGGGGGGCTTATCGGAATCTGGAAGACCCCTTTAACAAAGAGGACCCCCAGATCCCGGCCCCCCCCCTATGTGAATTGGTAAGGGGTACATTGTACCCCTACCATTTCACGAAGAAAGCGTAAAAAAATGTTTAAAAAAACACACAAACACCTTGAAAAAGTCCTTTATTAAGAAAAAAAAAAAAAAAAACATTCCAGCGGTGAAATCCAGTGTCCCGCGGCGATCCCGATGTCCAGCGCTGTCCGTCATTGGTTGTGCCTGAGCGGACCTGATGGGGAACTCCCTCTCAGTATTTTAAATGTATAGACCCGCCCCTTCTAAAGTTCCCCATCAGGTCCGCTCAGCGGACCAGACGCGGAACATGAGAAGGGGCGGGTCTATACATGTATTACCAAAGTGAGAGCAGTTCCCCATCAGGTCCGCCTCCTCGGTATGTCGGACCCGCCTACGTCATTGGCTTGAGCGGGGAACTTCCTTCACTGTGTAATTTAAATTTACATAGTGAAGGAAGTTCCCCGCTCAAGCCAATGACGTAGGCGGGTCCGACATACCGAGGGGGCGGACCTGATGGGGAACTGCTCTCACTTTGGTAATACATGTATAAACCCGCCCCTTCTCATGTTCTGCATCTCGCCCGCTGAGCGGACCTGATGGGGAACATTAGAAGGGGCGGGTCTATACATTTAAAATACTGAGAGGGAGTTCCCCATCAGGTCCGCTCAGGCACAACCAATGAAGGACAGCGCTGGACATCGGGATCGCCGCGGGACACTGGATTTCACCGCTGGAATGTTTATTTATTTATTTATTTAAATAAAGGACTTTTTCAAGGTGTTTGTGTGTTTTTTTAAACATTTTTTTACGCTTTCTTCGTGAAATGGTAGGGGTACAATGTACCCGTTACCAATTCACATAGGGGGGGGCGGGATCTGGGGGTCCCCTTTGTTAAAGGGGTCTTCCAGATTCCGATAAGCCCCCCGCCCGCAGACCCCCACAACCACCGGGCAAGGGTTGTGGGGATGAGGCCCTTGTCCCCATCAACATGGGGACATCCTCCCCATGTTGAGGGCATGTGGCCTGGTACGGTTCAGGAGGGAGGGGGGGCCGCTCTCTCGTCCCCCCCCTTTTCCCCTGCGGCCGGCCAGGTTGCGTGCTCGGATAAGGGGTCTGGTATGGATTTTTAGGGGGACTCCACGCCATTTTTTTTTTAAACTTGGGGTGGAGTTCCCCTTAAAATCCATGCCAGACCTGAAGGGCCTGGTAATTGAATTCTGGGGAACCCCCACGCTTTTTTTTTTTTTTTTTTAATCAATGACTTTTGTATGTATTGCCGGGAGCCGACAATTCATTAATAGCCGCGAGTCAGTTTTAAATGCATTTTTTTTCTTTCAAAAATGACATTTTTTGCAGGGACAGTTCTAAGCACGGGAAACATGCGCCACTTTACATGCATATCATACACACCCCCCAGGTATGAAATTTAAAGGAATATTTCACTTTTATTTTTTCATTTTAAGCATTATTAAAATCACTGCTCCCGGAAAAACGGCCGTTTTTAAAACTTCTTTTTGCATTGATACATGTCCCCTGGGGCAGGACCCGGGTCCCCAAACACTTTTTAGGACAATAACTTGCATATTAGCCTTTATAATTAACACTTTAGATTTCGAACGTTCGAGTCCATTGTATTTAATAGGGTTCTAAAGTTTACACGAACATTTTGTCTGTTCGCAGGTTCTGGTGCGAACCGAACAGGGGGGTGTTCGGCTCATCCCTGAACAGGAGTAATATCAAATGCTCATTTTTCAATAACTTGATATAATGTCTATTGTAGGAATTATACAAATACCATGTAAGACCAACGTATGTATGTGGGTGTTTTTGTTTTTTTTTTGTTTTTTTCTTTCTGTCTTTGTCTCTGCTTGTCTATTGTTTTTGTAATTATAAATTTTTGTCTGTGTTTTTAAAAATCAATAAAAACGTATTGTGACAGCAGGAAGGTAAAGTCACCTGGTTGCATCCAGGGGGGTAGATATATTTCTCCCAGATTCAGGCTTTATGCCGACTTATACAACTAGGGAGTTGATGAAGCCCAGCTGAGGCTAGTGGGCTCATGAATGACTCATACCTCTAGGGAGAGTGCTGGGCGTCGTGAGACAGGGAGTTGATGAGACCAGCTGAAGCTTGTCAGCTCATTTAGGCCTCTATAAGAACTCCCAGCTTCATTAGATGTTAGCTCATGCCTGGACCCAGACCTGTGTGGACTGTCTAGGGAGAGTGAACCCCTGTGCGGTGAGGCAAAGCCTGTGTGGCTATTTGTTTGGACTTTTACTAAACCAGGGACTTAGGGACTAGGACAGCACCAGGCTGATCCCAGTTGTTAGTTTAGGAAACCTGCATGTTTAGTCAGAGGTCAAACTGACCAGGATTTATTTTGTTTATGTTTCTTTTTGGTTTTGCTGTGTTTTTGTCACTGTACATAGAGAAATAAACCGCACCTTTTGATTTTGAAAACCACAACCTCCGTCTGCTGGCCCTGTTTTTGTGTGGGGAGCCCAACCAGGGGGTCACACACACCCGCTACCGAGTTAACCCCCTCACAGTTGGTGGAGAACCAGTGGCAGTTTTTTTAAGCCAGCATGGAGGAGATACTGAAACAGCTGGCTCTAGCAAATGCCAATCAACAGCAGACAAATGCAGGTTTGCAAAGGAGCCTTGCAGCCCAGCAGCAAGCTCATCAACAAGCCCAGCAGCAATCTGAGGCCCGCTTCATAGACCTGTTACAGAAGCAAGAGCAGAGACTACAACAAATGGAAGCAGTAATGCAGCAACGTCCGCAGACCAGTGAGGAAAGCCGTCCCACTAATACCGCGTCCTTTGGGGTGAGTCGTTTATTGACAAAAATGACTGGAGAGGATGATCCAGAGGTATTTTTGACCACATTTGAAAGGACTGCTGAAAGAGAAAAGTGGCCTGAGGAGCAGTGGGCTGGACTGGTGGCTCCTCTGTTAACTGGTGAATCGCAGAAGGCTTACTATGACCTAGAGCCTGACCAAGCAAAAGACTATGTGATGCTAAAAGCTGAAATATTGGCAAGGCTGGGTGTCACCCTGGCTGTCCGGGCTCAGCGTGTGCATAACTGGACTTTCCAGCTTGGAAAACCACCCAGGTCTCAAATGTATGATCTCATTCACCTGAGCAGGAAGTGGCTACAGCCAGAGACTTTGTCCGCACCAGAGATTGTGGAACGTGTTGTAATGGATCGGTTTTTGAGAGCTCTTCCTACTGCCATCCAAAAGTGGGTAAGCCATGGAGACCCAGAGACGGCCGGTGGTCTTGTGGATCGTGTAGAGAAATACTTGGCTACAGAGAACCTGACGGCCTCTTCCAGAGACTCTCGGACTTTCCACCCTAAGACCAGACCATCCCCAGGGGCGGATAAGAGGATTCCAAGGGGTGAGGGTGGAGAGAGTGAGAGGGTGGGAGCTCTACCCAAAGTTTGGCGAGAACAGCCTGGGAAGTCAGGGGCTCAAGAGGCAGCCAAATGGATTGTTTGCTACCGCTGCCGGCAAGCGGGACATATTGCAGCAAATTGCCCGGTTGTGGAGGAACCCATGCAATGTGACTTTCTGATGGACAGACGTCAGTCGCTGTGTGCGACAGTCGCATGCACTGCCATTCGGGGAACTGAGAAACATTTATGCAAAATGTGTATTAATGGTAGAAATGTTGTGGTATTACTGGATTCAGGTAGCCTTGTGACCCTGATAAAGGCTGAATTAGTTAAAACAGAGGTCTCTGGGAATAGCAAGGTAGCTGTTATTTGTGTGCATGGGGACACCCGAGAGTATCCAGTGACTACAGTGTGTTTCGAGACCCCCAAAGGTACCCTCTCTCATCCAGTGGGGTTAGTATCTCAATTACCGCATGATGCCATTGTGGGAAGGGATTTTCCGAAGTTCTGGGAACTGTGGGATGATCCTGAGCCCCCCACTGGTGCCCCTATGTACCAGGAATGTGATAGCCAGAACTCCTCTGAGAGTGGTGAGGACTCTCCAGAATTTCCCTTGTCAGTATTTGCAGGGGAGACTCAAGAAACTGGAGAGGAGCCCACCTCCTCAGACGAAAACCTACCGTCTGTGGAGTTTTCTGATCTGGAGGTTCACAGGGAAAATTTTGCCACAGAACAGTTAAAAGACCCCGCCCTAATAAAGGCACGGGAAAACGTAGTGGAAATAGATGGCGAGTTAGTGAACCCAGATAATACCTGCACTTACCCATACTTCAGCGTAGAGAAGGACCTACTGTATCGGGTGGCAAAAAGGGCAGAAGAAACCGTTGAGCAGCTGGTGGTGCCCAAACCTTACAGGAAGTTGGTGTTGGAGTTGGCCCATGGGCACATTCTTGGAGGTCATCTGGGGACAGAGAAAACCCGAGAGAGGGTATTACAGAGATTCTATTGGCCTGGGGTGATGAAGGACATAGAAAATTATTGTTCCTCCTGCCCTGTGTGTCAGAGGTCGGCCCCGATGCCACATTTCCGTAGCCCGCTGGTCCCTCTACCCATCATTGAGGTCCCGTTTGAGAGAATCGCAATGGATTTGGTAGGTCCTATAATCAAGTCCGCTAGGGGGCACCAGTACATATTGGTTATAATGGACTATGCCACCCGTTATCCAGAAGCGATCCCTCTCAGAAATACCTCGGCCAAAACCATAGCCAAAGAGCTATCTCTTGTTTTTAGCCGGGTGGGTATTTGTAAAGAACTGCTTACGGACCAAGGTACACCCTTTATGTCCCGGGTTATGAAAGAGCTGTGTAAATTGCTCAAAGTGACGCAATTGCGTACATCTGTGTACTCACCCGACTTCTCTAAAGACTTTGTCGTACAAAGTGATGCGTCAGATGTGGGGTTAGGAGCAGTATTGTCCCAGGTCTGGAACGGGGAAGAGCACCCAGTCATTTACCTCAGCAGGAAGTTGAAGTCCCATGAGGTAAATTACGCCACGGTTGAAAAGGAGTGTTTAGCGGTGAAGTGGGCTGTAGATTCCCTTCGGTACTATCTGCTAGGTAGGCACTTTGACATGGTTACGGATCACGCTCCGTTAAAGTGGATGGCTCAAAACAAGGAGACAAATAGAAGAGTGAATAGGTGGTTCCTGGCCCTACAGGAATTCAACTTCACAGTAAAGCATCGCCCTGGCGTTCAAATGGGGAATGTGGATGCTTTGTCTCGAGTACATGAATGCCTGATTGCTGGTGTTCCAACCCCAAGGTTAAAACAAGAGGGGGGGTATGTGACAGCAGGAAGGTAAAGTCACCTGGTTGCATCCAGGGGGGTAGATATATTTCTCCCAGATTCAGGCTTTATGCCGACTTATACAACTAGGGAGTTGATGAAGCCCAGCTGAGGCTAGTGGGCTCATGAATGACTCATACCTCTAGGGAGAGTGCTGGGCGTCGTGAGACAGGGAGTTGATGAGACCAGCTGAAGCTTGTCAGCTCATTTAGGCCTCTATAAGAACTCCCAGCTTCATTAGATGTTAGCTCATGCCTGGACCCAGACCTGTGTGGACTGTCTAGGGAGAGTGAACCCCTGTGCGGTGAGGCAAAGCCTGTGTGGCTATTTGTTTGGACTTTTACTAAACCAGGGACTTAGGGACTAGGACAGCACCAGGCTGATCCCAGTTGTTAGTTTAGGAAACCTGCATGTTTAGTCAGAGGTCAAACTGACCAGGATTTATTTTGCTTATGTTTCTTTTTGGTTTTGCTGTGTTTTTGTCACTGTACATAGAGAAATAAACCGCACCTTTTGATTTTGAAAACCACAACCTCCGTCTGCTGGCCCTGTTTTTGTGTGGGGAGCCCAACCAGGGGGTCACACACACCCGCTACCGAGTTAACCCCCTCACAGTATATTAAAAAAAAAAAATGTATTTGCAGGTCTCAGGGAACCTTTACTAAAACCAACTCATCGAGGGTCAAAAGGGAAAAATGCTCCGTACGTTGATGGTCATTAGGAGGCTTGAACCCCTTCAGCCCTCGTTCACACTGAAGGCAGCTTTGAAATCGGGCAACTTCACTTGAAAATCACACGATTTCAAAGCTGCAGGTCAGTGCAACTTCAAGTGCGATTTGGCTGTCATCTGTGCGACTTCATGCACGGAAGTCAATGCAAGTCGCACCTGAAATCACCAAAAATAGTGCAGGAACGTTTTCAAATCGGCGCGGCAGCGCACCGATTTGAACAGTTCAATTGCCGACAATGGGGTGCGACTTTTGTCATCAGATTTGGAATCTGTCAAATGACATGAAAAGTTGCACCAGTGTGAACGGGGGCTCAGCGGTGGTCAGAATGCCACTCTTACAGACAGCTAAAAAGATCATTGGTGTCAACCTGCTGGCTCTACCAAGTGGCATTGGGCCTGGAACTATGCAGGCACCATTAAATAGGAGGTCAAACCGGAAAAGCTCAAGGCTCAAGCTCAAGGAAGAAAAGAGGTTTAACCTTAGACTACGTAGAGGGTTCTTTACTGTAAGGCCCCTTTCACACTGAGGCGCTTTGCAGGCGCTATGGCGCTAAAAATAGCGCCTGCAATGCGCCCCAAAAAAGCCGCTCAATTGTATCCAATGTGAAAGCCCGAGGGCTTTCACACTGGAGCGTTGCGCTTGCAGGAGGGTCAAAAAACTCCTGCAAGTCGCATCTTTGAGGCGCAATAGGAGCGGTAAAAATACCGCTCCTATAGCGCCCCTGCCCATTGAAATCAATGGGGTAGCGCCTCCAAAACGCCGCAAAGAGATATTATTGCGGGCGTTTTTAACCCATTTTTGGCCGCTAGCGGGGGTTAAAATCCCCCCGCTACCGCCTGCAAATCGTGGCAAAAAATACGGTATAGCGGCGCTAAAAATAGCGCCGCTATACCGCCAGCGCATCCAGCGCCTCAATGTGAAAGTACCCTTAGAGGGGCAAGGACGTGGAATTCCCTTCCACAGGCGGTGGTCTCAGCGGGGAGCATCGATGGTTTCAAAAAACGATTAGATAAGCATGTGAACGAACGCAACATACAGGGATATACAACGTAATACTAACATAAAATCACACACATAGGTTGGTCTTGATGGACTTGTGTCTTTTTTCAACCTCACCTACTATGTAACCTACTATGTAACCCATTGCAATAGCTGGAGGAACATTAGGGTTCCACAGAATCCTGGTTGAGAATCACTGATGAGAAAATAAGAATAAACACAAAAGGAATAAAAAAATAAAAAAACTTAGGTTTTTTTTTTTTTCATATAAGTTTTTTTTTTTTTTCCTCTTTATGTTTATTTTTTATTTTAGTGTATATGTTTATGTTGATTTTTTTAATATGCTTATTTTTATTCCTTATGTTTTTTTTTTTTTTTTTTTTTCATATAAGGAATAAAAATAAGCATATTAAAAAAATCAACATAAACATATACACTAAAATAAAAAATAAACATAAAGAGGAAAAAAAAAAATAAACACATGGGGGAAAAATAAAACTAAACATATAAGGAAAAAAATAAACTTATAAGAAAACAAATGAAAATAAACACATACAGAAAATAAAGGAGACAAATAAAAATTTCCAGTTCCATATAGACTGATAATTATATTTGGGTCTTGTCTTATTGCCTTCTAAGCTGTAATAATCATCTTTTTATTAATAAATGTGACACTGACCTGCAGAGATGCCCACACAGAGGAAGAAGAAGACCAGAGGGTCCATTGTTGAAGCTCACCTTCCTTCTGAGGAATGTGAAGATATGTTGGACATACATCGATCACTCCTGTTTTGTCATCCTCATGTGATGTTGTGGCATTTCCCAGGGGGTTTCTCAAGGCTCGGCTCAAAAGGTGACATTTACAGACACTGGAAATTGGTGACTACAGATTAGTGAGAAAAAGATCCTGCAAGGATCATTGCAAATTTTAACCACGTGCTGTCTGGGGCAATTTTTTTTTTTTTTTTGGCACACTTGTTAAAATTAGCATTTTTTTTTTTTATATATATCAATAATTACTTACAACCCTTAAACATTATATATTTTCTGATAGCAGAGGCCCTGGAGAATAAAATGGTGGCAGTTGGGGTTTATTATGTCAAACAAAACAATATTTGCACAGCCCTTTGTCAATGCATATTTTCAGGAAAAAGTACATTTTTAGTGCACGCAAACACAATATAATACACAACTTTTAGGTAAAATATAAAAATATAATGTTGCGTCATGTAAATAGATACCAAACACGTCAAGATTCAAAACTGCATGGCGACAAACTATGGCACCTATTTTTTTTTTTATATGTGACACTTTAAAAGCCTTTAAAAGTTATCAGCGTAGCGTTAACCAGAAATGACTGCCCTAGGAATCATCTCAGTCTGAAGTTCTCAGCGATACTTCACATGTGTGGTGCAATCGCTGTTTTCATACAAATGCGGGACCTACACACATGCTTGCTGAGGTGGGGTGGAGGAGACGATGGACCATTTCTCAGTGCCCCTGCTTCCGCACATATGGCGACTCATCACATTTGGCTACCCGCTGGAGTGCGCATGCGCGACGCCGCCATATGCGTTCCAACACTTTTACGACAAAACAGCACACTAAAACCGTGATGGGTAGCTGAATGTGACGAAACACCCGCCATCTTGCTACACTCCGCACTCCTCCACACTAAGGATACAGTGAGAAGGGGACAAGCGGACATCTTTGTACACCCCCCAGAGTTTTACATTTTACACTTATGTAGCGCACAGACCCCTTTCTTTACCTGCATTAACTTTGGCTCCTCGCAGGAAGAAGGAGAGGCACACCGCACCACAAGCCCGTACCCTCCTGTGTGAAGAGGTTGAGCGGTGTTGTTGACGGGTCCTCCACAGTTAGACAACCAAAGAATGTCTCTCACCTCTATTTTCAATAAAGACAAGTCCTTGTATCCCCAAAGTAACTTGAATGTCCACACCAGCTGAAACTCCAACGTAGAGGTTTATTTCTCATAAAACACAGTCTCTGACAGAAAAGGTTGGAGGGCGGACAGGACAGCTTAAGGTGTGGAAGAGGTCCAGGCACAAACGTTACACAATTCACTGCTCCGATTCTCAAGCAGACTCAGCCCATTCAGATAGTCTCCCTAGCTTGGGACTAGCAGCCGAAATGATGCTCGAACGTTACCCTTGGTCTCTGCCACAGACCTGGTGAACTTGGTCTCTGTTCAGGGAGAAGACATCCCTCCAGAGAGTTACCGGGACCCTTCCTTCACTGTGACTTCCGCACCAGTCCTTCGGAACTGTTCCTCCCCCGGCCTCCTCATCTAGGATACAGGTCCCCTCGCAAGGCGGCACCCTGAGATTCCACGATCCCCAGTGGGCTCCAGCCGAAGGTGCTGGGCCCAGACCTTTGTTGCAGTCCCCGGGCTGAAGGTGCCTGGGACCCTTGACGACAAACCGCAGACCCGCCCCTGGGCTAAAGGTGCCCAGGGCGGACAGGAACGAGACCCCAACAGGCAGCGTCTGCCTCTTTTATATCCTCTCCCAGCACGCCCAGCAGATAGACCACACCCACTGTATGGTTGCCGAGAGGGGACACACAAGGCACAGAACTGTATCAGCGGTTCAACCCTGGATTACTATGGCAGCGCCACCTACAGGCCACAGCGAACTGTACACCAACACTCCACCTGTGGACGAAAATGGTTTCAAGAACTCTAACAATTAGGGTGTTTGGGCACAACTACCACCCAAACAATTTCCCCTAAATTTAGCACCCCGCTACACTTATTTATAACAGTAAACTGAGGTTATATAGTGAAATACAGTAGTTAGAACTCCGTCTGACTGTTAGATGTTGAATTTTAAAAGCAGCAGACTTCTGTCAGATTACCAAACCTGTGAGATCAGCAGGCTTGCCGCTGCTTTTAAAATTCAACATCTAACAGTCAGACGGAGTTCTAAGTCCTGTATTTCACTATATAACCTCAGTTTACTGTTATAAATAAGTGTAAAATGTAAAACTCCGGGGGGGGGGTGTACAAAGATGTCCGCTTGTCCCCTTCTCACTGTATCCTTAGTGTGGAGGAGTGCGGAGTGTAGCAAGATGGCGGGTGTTTCGTCACATTCGGCTACCCGACACGGTTTTACTGTGCTGTTTTGTCTTAAAAGCGTTGGACCGCAAACGGCGGCGTCGCGCATGCGCACTCCAGCGGGTAGCCAAATGTGATGGGTCGCCATATGTGACAAAGCACCCCTTCAATATAGAAGTCTACAAGCGGGTGGGTGGGGCTCTGGGTATCCTTTTCCTTTTCCAGCTTGAGTTTTGTGGAGTGGTCATACGGGGCTGTCTTGTTCCTAGTAGATGAGCCCGATATATAGAGGGAGGCCTCTCTTACGCCCCTGATTGACGACCCCTGATAGAGTGAACAGGAGGCGCAGGAGTACAAGGTAGTATGAGTGCCTGGCAGGATCAACAGCTGGAGGGTAGGTCTGAAGTTCTGGGTGATGCTGTAGCTGGGGGTCAGCAGACGAGACAGCAGACTTGGTTGAATACTGGAAAAGGCTTATATCAGGAAGACACTCACAGGATACAGAGAGGAGGTTCCAGGGACTGGAACACAGGAAGGTCAGCAAGGCCGGGTCTTACACAGACAGACAGAACTGGAACAGATGCAGGAGACAGGAGCAAAGTCACTGCACAAGCCGGGTCAGTAACAGGCAGGCACAGATGGACCAAAGTATAAGGCAGGTGGAAGGTCGTGGACAGGCCAGGGTCAGATGCAGGCGGATAGCAGAGATAGTCACAGGGCAAGCCGGGTAATCACAGGAACAGATCAGATAAGCAAGTAACTCACAGGTAACGCTGTAGATCAGACAGCAGAGCTTCAGTGTAATAGCTGAGTTTAAATAGCCCGCCTGGCGCCAGGGAACACGTGCGTTGTACGAGAAATTTTAAGCTTCTCCCATAAGCAAATAATTTCCTTGCGCTTAAAGCGGAGCTCCACCCTAAAGTGGAACTTCCACTCATCTGATTCCTCCCCCCCTCCGGTGCCACAATTGGCACCTTTCAGGGGGGAGGGGGGACAGGATACCTGTCTTTGACAGTTATCCTTTCCCACTTCCGGGAGTCCGGCCACGGCCGTGACGTCACCGCGGGGCTCCCTCCTCCTCCTCCCCCGGCCACCGGGCTAATAGGAGAGAGGAGCGGGGCCTCGCGCATGCGCATGAGGGTTCCAGGCGTGAAGCCGAAAGGCTACACTGCCGGGTTCCCTTACCCGCAATGGCGGCGGCAGCACCCGACAGCTGATGGAAACATCAGCTGCGGTGCCGATATCGAGGGACTGCAGGACAGGTAAGTGTCCATTTATTAAAAGCCAGCAGCTGCAGTGTGTGTAGCTGCTGGCTTTGAATTTTTTTTTTTTCCCCCGGAACACCCCTTTAAAAGCACAAATGTAGCTCTTATGTATAATGCCGGGAAAAGCGCGCTGGTATCTCCAAGGAACACAGACACAGATGCTAGTATCATGTTGAGCTTAGCAGAATCCTCTCTTAGGATGGGCAGCTCCGTTTATTTATACTGTCAACATGAATAACAAAAGAAGGTGGTGGCTTCACAATCAGCCAATCAGACATTTGTATTCTTTCAAAAGAACCAATCACAGACATGTATATATTCAAATGGAATACTAGTAGTGACGTGTGCAAACGGTCGCGTGCAGAGCCATGCGACATGCTTTCTGTGAGACAAAGGGTGTCTCACAATAATGAACACTACAAAGATGTCTCTGAACATGATCGTGTGTACACCATCCCACTGCTACCAATGACGCGAACCATACTCTATCATGGCTCAGTGGGCCATAATTTTCGTATAGTTATGCTATAGTTTCCATGTACGCAGATCTGTTTGCTCTGAGTCATTAATGCAGTCGCCATGAAGTGGCCAGTCTCTTGGTGAGGCATGAACAAACATACCTAAAAGAACAAACATATCTGCCGTGTCCACGGGAAGGTTTTCGCGGCCAATGGTCTTCCACCAACATCTGTATGTGCGAATACGCTCACATGAGCATATTACAGCAAAACCAACACCAGGGGACATCTAACAACATACATTAATAAAAATTTCCACAACAGCGTGCGTGCATGTGTGCGCTTGCGCATGCGCATAGGCACCCACAATCGTACACCAGCTTGCGTAGAACCACTGCTCCCAGCAAGCCTTTCCTGACATTGGCCTCCCCCCAAGGGGCAGCCTCCGGTTGCCCAACCTGGCCAATTTCTCAGGGTGGTACCTCTTGAAGAATTGGATCAGTCTCTTGCCGTGGATATTAACTTCAGGCTCCCACAAATTCTCTTCTGGCCCATACCCCTTCCATTTGATAAGAAACTGAACTTGGTTGTTTCTCCTTCTACAATCCATGATTGCTTCCACTTCAAGGTCTTCTTCCCCATTGATCACTACTGGTTCAGGAGGACCCATATCTCTTCCTGGGAAAGAGTTGGGAACAGCAGATTTTAAAGAGACATGAAAAACAGGGTGTACCCGAAATGAGTCCTGCAGTTCCAGCTTGTAGGCCACCTCATTGATCCTTCTTCTTTTTACTGGAAAAGGACCCACAAACCTAGGACCCAACTTAATGTCGCAGTCATGATAAAAATCGCAGATCGCCGCCATTACTAGTAAAAAAAATAATATTAATAAAAATGGCAACAAATCCCCCTTATATAACACATTTTATTTATCACAACACCCCCCCCCCCCACCCCTTATCCTCCCTTTTGGGAGGATAGTAAGAGGAGGGAAGGGCATAAAAAGGGAAGGGGTAAGGGAAAAGGAGGGAAATAAAAGGGGGGTACGTATAGAGAACACAATAAACACATAGAAGAAATATAGGGAATTTTTCCCGAAGGAGAAAAGATAATATCTCTCCTAACACTTTTTCCAGATTTTGTAATTAAAATGATTAAAAGGGAAAAGTAAAGGAAATGGAAAGAGGGAAGGGAAAGGAAAGGAAAGGAAAGGAAAGGAGAAGGGAAAAAAAAAAAGTTAAAAAAATAGAGGGGTTAAAATTTTTATTTTTATTTTTTTACAGGGAGACCCGCCTCTCAAAATTTAATTATATATGCTTAATGTTTGTTATAATTGCGTATATGTCTGATGTTTTGTTATTGTAAATGTTATGGTAAAGGAAATAAAGATTAATCAATAAAAAAAAAAAAATGCCATAAATCGATCCCCTATTTTGTAGACGCTATAACTTTTGCGCAAACCAATCAATAAACGCTTATTGTGTTTTTTTAGCAAAAATATGTAGAAGAATACGTATCGGCCTAAACTGAGGAAAAAAATTGTTTTTTTATATATTTTTGGGGGATATTTATTATAGCAAAAAGTCACAAATATCGCATTTTTTTTCAAAATTGACGTTATTTTTTGTTTATAGCGCAAAAAAAAAAAAAAGCAGAGGTGATCAAATACCACCAAAATAAAGCTCTGTTTGTGGGGGGAAAAAAAGGATGTCAATTTTGTTTGGGTGCCACGTCGCACGACCGCGCGATTGTCAGTTAAAGCGACACAGTGCCGAATCGCAAAAAGTGCTCTGGTCAGGAAGGGGGTAAATTCTTCCGGGGCGGAAGTGGTTAAAGCGGAGGTGCAGCCACAAAAAAAAAAGTCAGCAGCTACTTACAGTGTACATAAGGACACTTACCTGTCCTACTCATCGATCGCTGCTGACAGGTCCCGGCTCCACCATCCTGAGTAAGGGAAACAGGCAGTGAAGCCCGTTTCCTACTGCGCATGCGCCACTCGCACGGCGCTTTGTGAATGGGCGGCTGCCTCCTGGGATACACACAGTTCCCAGAAGGCAGCGCGCCCCATTCACAAGAAGAGGAAGTGGAAGGAGACCCACCGCGGATGAGAAGAGGAACATTAGAGGCAGATTAGGGAACTTCCGCATAGCAACAGGCATTTAGGGTGAGTATAAATATTTATTTATTTTCTATAAATTTTTTTTTTTTTTTTTTAGGATTTTTAATGTAAAGATTTTTTCAGGGTGGACCTCCGCTTTAAGGCCGTTGGGCAGAAGTGATGTTTGACGTCGCTTCTGTCATCCAACGTCATTGAGTGGAGTGGGGGGGGCCATCGTTCCCTCACTCGACACAGTGCCTCTGAGAGGAAAGGACTGTCTCCGCCGCCACCGACGGCTCCAGTAAGCGATGGAGACGACCGGAACGCGGCGGGAGGGGGGTGGTCACCTCTCCCGCTGCCAATAAAAGTGATCTTGTGGTTAATCCACTGCGGAGACCATATTTATCTTAAAGAGGACCGCCCGCTGTTCTAGAAAATACCAGGGTCATGGCAGCTATCTGCTGCCATAACCCCAGTATTCTACGTCAAAGTACCGAAATACAGCAGTAAGTGGTTAATGGCACCACAAGCCTTTCGGGTAGGCTGTACGGAGCCCCTGATTTCTAACAGCAGCCCTGGTCCCATAGACTCTATGTTCCTTGTATGCCGTCAGTGAAGATCTTGAAGCTCACAGACATTTTTACCTTTTGATTCAGTAATCTCATTTGTTTGTATACATTGTTTCCTTTATTGTTGCTTAGTATCAGTTTATTATTTACAGTCATTTTTGCTTTCTGGCTTCTTATGACATCTAGTGGCCATTTACTCACACTGCAATATTCCTAGCTAAACCCAAGAACAAACTTAATATATGACTACTGTGTTTCCCCGAAAATAAGCCCGGGTCTTATATTAATTTTTGCCACCAAAAACACACTAGGGCTTATTTTCGGGGTAGGGCTTACAATTTAACCCCCAGTGTGCACAGCATAAAAGTGCTTGCAAACTGCCATATTCCTTGCCACCACAGCAGAATATAATGCAAAGGGTATGTCACATACCTTCCCACAGCGCCGCTCGGCGCTTCCGTGACCCGCCATATTGTTCTTCCATGGCACAAGCACTGCAGAGGGAGGGGGCCCAAGATCCCCTGATGACAGCTGGCAGAAGATGAGGGCAGCGGGGATCAGCTGAGCGTGGCTCGGCACTTCTGTGACCCGCCTGAGCTCTCTAGTCCACTCCGAGCTTTGCAGAGGGAGGGGGGCCTGAGATCCCCCGATGACAGCTGGCAAAAGAGGAGAGCAGCAGCGATAGAGAGAACTCCATCAGCCCACAACCAGCCTAAACTAGGGCTTATTTTCGGGGTAGGGCTTATATTGCAGTCCTCCTTGAAAATCGGGGTAGGTCTTATTTTCGGGGTAGGTCTTACTTTCGGGGAAACACGGTAGTCCTTAGACGACGTCATACCTCCCAACTTTTTGAGATAAAGAAAAAAGGGACACATTATAGCGGAAGGTATGCTTCCTGATACGCCTTCAGTAACCCAGACCATGACCATTCCTGTGCCAAAACCGTTTTTTGCACACGTTTAGCCCTGAAGATTACATAAAACCCCCAAACAAAATAAAAGGTAGAAAAAAATAGAATTAAAAAAATAAAGGGATAGAATAGAAAATAAAAGAATAGAGTAATACAGAACAAAATGGAATAGAAAATAAAAGAACAGAATAAAATAGAATAGAAAATAAAGGAAAAGAATAGAACAAAAAATAAAATATAATAAAATAGAAAGAATATAACCATCTTCTGAAATTTGAATTTTAAATAGAATAAATTTGAATACAATAGAAAAGAGTAGCATTAAATAGAATTAAAAAAAAATAACAAAATAGAATAAAATAAAAAAATAATAGAATAGACCAGAATAAAATAAAGAGAATATAACCATCTTCTGAAATTCTAATTTCAAATAGAATAAATTTGAATTTGAATACAATATAAAATAATGGAATGGAAAAGAATAGAATAGAAAATGAAAGAATAGAATTGACTAAAATAGAAAAGAAAAAATAGAATAGAAAAAAAAACAATAGAATATAATAGAAAGAACATAACCATCTTCTGAAATTCTAATTTTGAACCGAATAAATTTGAATTTGAGTAGAAAAAAATAGAATATAACAAAATAATAGAAAATAAAATAATAGAAAAGAGTAGAATAGAAAAGAATAGAATATAATAGAAAGAATATAACAATATAACAGTTGTCCGAAATTTGAATTTCGAATAGAATAAATTCGAATTTGAATAGAATAGAATAGAAAATAATAGAATAAAATAGAAAATAATACAATTGAAAAAAAAAACAATAGAATAGAATATAATAGAAATAATATAACCATCTTCCAAAATTCAGATTTCGAATAGAATAAATTAGATTTTGAATGGAATTCGCATCGATTTGAATTCTCCGAATTTGCATCGATTCCAATTTGAATAAACGAAACGAATTCCGAAAACAAATTAAATGAACTGAACAAACTTAACTAAAACAAATTTATGTAAATAATTAAAGGAAATTAAAACAATTATTTTGGTTCTGCATATGTCTAATCCCTGCCACCCAGCTTCCACATATGTAATGAAACTCCTCGATCAAGATTGGCCCCTTTCCCCACTCTACTACTTAATAACCAGTGGTGGGCCGTCCATAAAGTGCGCAGGGGCGCCGCCCCCCTAATCCATGTGCCCGGCCCCCAATCTACATGAGGGGCCCCAGACACATGGATTTCAATGGAGCTTTTTTTTTTACTTTGAAGCAAATGATTAGAGCCTAATGCCTCGTATACACGACCGGTTTTCCTGACATGCCAAAACCCGACAATTTTCCCGACGTGATTTCTCTCAAGCCTGCCTTGCATACACACGTTCATTAAAAAAAACGCTTGAGCAAAGCGCGGTGACGTCCAACACGTACGACGGCACTATAAAGGGGAAGTTCCATTCGGATGGCGCCACCCTTTGGGCTGCTTTTGCTGATTTTGTGTTACTGCGTGTTAGTAAAAGTTTGGTGTTAGCCGATTCGTGCTTTTCAGTCTCTGTGCTCCTCAGTCCGTTACAGCGTGACGGATGTGCTATCTCCATTACGACCGCTAGTTTTACCAGAACGAGCGATCCCGTCTCATACTTGATTCTGAGCATGCGCTGTGTTTTTTCCCCTCAGAAAAGCATACACACGAGCGGTTTTCGCGACGAGAAAAAGACTGACGGGAAAAAATAGAGCAGGTTCTAAATTTTTTGCAGGCAGTTTTCTGGAAAACTTCTATGAAGCCTACACACAACCGGTTTTCCCGACCAATCTAAGAAATGGCAGTTTTCTCGTCGGGAAAACCGGTCGTGTGTACGAGGAATAAGGCTCTAATTGGCTTTAAAAAAGGGTGAACTCGGGCGCAGAGCACTGCGCCCTGAGCCCACCCAGTCGTGTGACAATAGCAAATTAATATTCACTATTGTCTTCTTGATTCTCTTCCCGGCCAATCAGGAAGTGAATCCTGAGACCCGTCACCCGATTGGCCAGGAGGAGGATAGAGGGTGGGGATGAGAGGAGAGGGAGTGCTGACTGATCAGAGGCCGTCCTGCTCCTGGGCTACTCATGGACTTTCCCTGAGCCTCCGGCCGCCGCTCTAACTGGATGGTGTTCGGACTGTAGCTGGAGGAGGACCTGTCACCGGCAGCAGATCAAGGTTAGTGCATGCAGCCAGCGATCAGCTCCCTTCGCTGGGTACACTGTGGGCTGCTGGGGAGGGAATCCATGTAAGTGCTGCTGGTCCCCACATCTGGAAGTCCCAGCAGCGGGTGCCTGAAATATTTAGCACCAGCCGCCACTGTTAACCACTTAAGCCCCCGACCATTTCGCTGGTCAAAGACCAGGCCACTTTTTGCGATTCGGCACTGCGTCGCTTTAACTGACAATTGCGCGGTCGTGCGACGTGGCTCCCACACAAAATAGACGTCCTTTTTTTCCCACAAATAGAGCTTTCTTTTAGTGGTATTTCATCACCTCTGCGGTTTTTATTTTTTGCGCTATAAACAAAAATAGAGCGACAATTTTGAAAAAAATTCAATATTTTTTACTTTTTGCTATAATAAATATCCCCCAAAAATATATAAAAAAAAAAACAATTTTTTTCCTCAGTTTGGGCCGATACGTATTCTTCTACATATTTTTGGTAAAAAAAATCGCAATAAGCGTTTATTGATTGGTTTGCGCAAAAGTTATAGGGTCTACAAAATAGGGGACTGTTTTATGGCATTTTTATTCATATATTTTTTTTACTAGTAATGGCGGCGATCAGCCATTTTTATTGTGACTGTGACATTATGGCGGACACATCGGACACTTTTGACACCATTTTGGGACCATTGTCATTTTTACAGCGATCAATGCTATAAAAATGCACTGATTACTGTAAAAATGACACTGGCAGTGAAGGGGTTAACCTGTAGGGGGCGCTGAAGGGGTTAAGTGTGACCTAGGGAGTGCTTGTAACTGTTAGGGGGCGTGGTTTGGTGAGACACGTCATCGATCGCTGTTCCCGATGACAGGGAACAGATGATCACTGACAGTGCCACTGTGAAGAACGGGGAGATGTTTGTTTACACTTGCCTCTCCCCGTTCTTCAGCTCTGTGACCCGATCGCGGGACACCGGCGGCGATCGGGTCCGCGGGTCCCGCAACGGAGCTCCGGACCGGGTTGCGAGAACGCGACCCACGGCTGGGATCTTAAAGGGGACCTACCTGTATGCCCACATGCCCAGCCGTGCCATTCTGTCCACGTATATCGTCGTGCGGCGGTCCTTAAGTGGTTAATAACTACAGAACATGTTACAGCTGCATTGAAGCAAAATTCAGCAATCTCTGCAATCCAAACTGGACCAAGTAGTAATAAACTATCCTTGTTTGTAGACGATCTCCTGTTATGAGTAACACAGCCACATACAGTATTTCTTTGCCATTCACGATTAACAAATTCAGATGTTTTAACTCTGAGAAACTTCAAAGATAATAAGGCTAAATCTGTGTTCTTCACAGATCTCCGTAAAAACCATCCCAGGGTGGCTCTCCTGGAAGAAAACATCATGTTTTCTTTCAAGTGCCTCAAATACCAAGGGAATCCGAATCCCTTCTGACATCTCACAACTGTTTTCTATAAACCATTTTATATTATTGCAAAAAACAATAACCTATCCTAACCAAATATAACCATAAGCAATTCTCCTGGTTGGTGTAAACGTTGTAATAAGTGGAAGCCTGGGATCACCAGCCAACCAATTTGCAAAAAGCAAACAGTCCTTTTATTTTCAAAAACAGGCAAACAGAAAACAGGATATCCTCAGCATGGGAAAAGGACAAACAAAATAGTCCATCAACTTCTGGTACACCAAAAATTATTTATGGCACACCGATAGTAACACTTGTCCTTTGGTAGGGTTTTAAAAAAAAAAAAAAAGTCCTTGACTGTCCTCAGGGTTGGAGGCTCTTTTCCACCCAAAGTCTCTCTGAGCCTCCAAAGTCCGGTTCCCAATGAGGATCTATCGGTCCAGAGAGCACTGTAAATCAGTCCTCTCTTCTTCAACCGGACTACCCCGTAACCCCTAACCTTGCATGGGAGAGCACCCCTGAATACTCAAACATTGCATTCAAAGAGCCATAACTCAAATACAGTGGAACCTCGGATTGCGAGTAACGCGGTTAACAAGCATTTCACAATATAAGCACTGTATTTGAAAAAAACCTGGCCTGAGGTGGGGGGGGGGCGCCGGAGCCGAGCAGAGCCGAACAGAGCCGATCAGAGCAGATTGGCGCAGTTCGTAGCCATTCGGAAATGCTCAGAAAATCGCGGAAATACTCAGTTTCCGAGTTCAGCCAAGGGTGCCCTTTCCGAGTGTTTACGAGGCTCTCCGGCGCCCCCGCCTCTGGCTGCATGCGGTATTGCATGCCATTGAAGTCAATGCGGAATTATTATTTTTTTGTTTCCATTGACTTTAATGGGGAAACTCGCTTTGATATGCGAGTACTTTGGATTGGAACGGATTATGCTCGTAATCCAAGGTTCCACTGTAACTGGAACAAAGATCTCCCATCCAGGACCCATCCCTGGTGTCCTGTGCATAACCCAACCCCCCCCCCCCCCCGCCTCGACACGGAGGTGCCAGAGGCACTGTGGGTCACCCAACATGTGATAGGGCATCCCCATTCTGGTGTTGCTTTCCTGGTCTGTTTTCCCCCACAAATTTGAACCAGCTTGTTTCCATGGCATTTGTGTGTATGTTCTGTCTCATCCAGCCCAGTGGTGGCCCAGCATGGTCCAACAACAGGCGCAACATCTTGCTGAGGATAAAATAGCATAGGAAGTCTAGAGCCCACTAGAGTGGTCAACTTTCTACTAAGAAAGGATAAGTTCCTCCCCATTGACCTCTTGGGAGAGTATGGCTCCAAAGCCCCTGCTGGAGGCATCTATTTGGACAATGAACTCCTTAGCAATTCTGGAGCAACAGCACTGAATACTGGCATAAGAATGTTTTAAAATTCAGGAAAGCCTCCTCAGCCTTTTCATTCCACTTGACGTGACCATGACTGACTTTTTTACCCTTTGTCAAGTCAGTCAGTGGTGCAGCAATAGTGGCAAAATTGGGGACAAACCAACAGTAGATTAGACCTGTATCTTTGTGACATGGCAGGGCCAAGCCTGAATAGCCTCTGCTTTGTTCATCTGAGGTTTCGTCAAACCCTTACCCACAATCTAACCTAGGCACTGGGTGTCTTTCACTACAATGGCACACTTTCTCAGTTTAACTGTAAACCCCCCTCCTCTTCTTTAGAGAGCCTATAACAGTCTTCTCTCAGAGAAAATGGGACTCCCAGTCTGTAACTAAGATAGCAATGTCTTCCAAATTCACAAAGGTGTATTTCCAATGTGGGCATAGTGTCTTATTCACCCCCCTTTGAAAAGTAGCTAGGGCAGAATGTAATCCAAATGGCATTCTTTTATATTGGAAGTGACCCTCTGGAGTGGAACCCCTTTCTACCCTTTCTTACCCAAATACATAGAAGTATGGTTGAAGGAACTGGGAAAAACTTGCAAAGGGCCTTTATACTCTCCCACAAATTGTCCATGGCTAGTCATATATCTTACCTTTTTTATCCCATTCTCTCTAACAGCTGCTGGAGATGCCAGACCCAAAACATGAATATTACTCAATACGGTGGGCATGCCACATCTCATTAAAGACTCTGGAACACCACATTATCAACTACCTAAGGGTGACAGGAGCAAACATCTCAAACGACCCTTTTTTTATTTACTCGCCATACTACCTGATAATGTAGAGTCTATAAAAGAAATGTGTTTTGTGCCATTACAATTCAGCTAACAGAGCTGGCAGGGTGGGCAGCCACCCCCATTACGCCCCCATTACTGGCAGACTCAACAGGAACCCTTGTAAGATGAATGGATAACAGAATTGCATTTCATTATGTGCATGGAATAATGGAATAGTACGTGATACTACAGAACAGAACACAATGACGTAAGTTACTTGGTTAGAGTTATCAAGAGTTTCAGGATTTTCTCTCTATCTATCTGCTTTCTTTTTTTTTTTTAACAAATTATGGTTTTTGGTATTTGGTATTGGTATTGGTATTTCGGTATTGGTATTTTGAGTTTAAGATACAAAACAAAGCCTATGGGGATACCCAGGCTTACTGTATAAGGCAAACACAGAAAAACATAAAAAGAAAAGGATAAAGCTCATTGGCACAAGCAGATCCATAAATGACATCACACAATCTTTCTCTACTCTGCAGGTGCTCTCATTGGGTCAATAGAGTAAAGTCATGAAGGGAGAATGAATCACGTGGAGGTATCCCCAGAGTTGTTTTCTGCCAAGGAGTCGACCTAGATATCCCAAGTTTTGGCAAATTTCCCGAGGCAACCCCTAGACTCATAAGTGAATCTGTACAGCGGTATTGCTGAATTGACCGGAATTTTCCAAAAATAAAGTGTAGGTGCCATCGAGGACTTCGGGTGTAAAATAACAACAACCCAATCAGCATTCTCATTGCTCTGGACATGACTAATAAATGGACAAGACCAAGTATGCAGACATCCACCATCAATGGTATGGAGATTAGAGTACACTTTTTTATACACTCAGTGACATCTTTCCGGAAGGATTGGACCATTGGACACAGCCAGGTAGCATGTATAAATGCCGTGGGGTCTTCTGGGCAGCGCCAACATTTGGCCAAAAGGTTTGGTCAAATCCTATGCATTTTTTGCGGAGTAATGTAGACCCTATGAAGTGTTTTAAATTTTATTAGTCTGTCCTTTGCCGAGACCAGCTGTTGCATAGGGTATTCCCAAACATCCTCCCAGTTCTCCAAATCCAGATCCAGGACCTCCATGTGTCAGCTGGCCAGCATTTTACCAAAGCCATCATGAATGGAAGGAAAGCTTTGTATATATTGTATAATGGAGGGCTAATTTAAAAAATCCTGCAGCATGCTCTTCATTCCAGATTCCACAAAGGTGAGTGGATGGCCATGAAATTGCATTTGAAAAGTGTGACGCAGTTGGAGGTAGTGGAATAGATAGGAGTTGGGCAGGTCAGATTGAACCTTCAGAGAGTCAAATGTCCTTAGAGTACAATTCACACAGATCGGTTTATGATACTTAATCCTCCCAATAGTCCAAACCATGGGGTCCTGAAAGATGAAAAATTCAGTAAGAGCGAGATTGTACTATAGAGGTGTATGGGGGGACCACTGATGGGAGGCTTTAGAATTTAGAAGACTCCAGGGTTTAATGAGCACCTTCATTGTTTGAGTGATGTAAAACGGTACTGAGGCTCTCCGGTATAATAAGTTATGAAGCGATTGCTGTTTGTTTTTAAAGACAAGGAACATCTCAGAAGAGGGACTGGACTTTTGTTTAATCATCCACAAGGTCAAGCAAATGAAAGAACCATTGAGAAGAGGGGAGAACAGAGTGATATATCCATTCCTTAGGTGGCTAGAGTGTCAAAAAAAAGATTTTTAACAAACGTGGCATGTTGTGTTTTTGAATGATTAACTTGCTCCAGGCTACATGGCACAATTGGTTTAGATTATGTAATTAGACTAGGGTGTTCTCGCAAAGTTTAACAACTCTCATCTAGTTCTTATGCAATCATCATCTGTGTTTTCACATTCTATGATAATCAGATTAAGGTGTCTTAGTTACACGTGTGACTATAAATGCTGTAGTATTTTCCTGGTATCCGCGTAGCTGCTTGGAGAAGAAGTAAGATGTTTTCAACATGATAGAACAAGTCCAGGTGAATGTGATTACTACTACGAGCTACAAAAATAATCAACACGTGTGAGGTGTGGCAATGGGTACGACCTTTGCTCCTGCCTATGCCTATCTATACATGGGGGAGTGGGAGAATAGGATCTTTTCTAATGAGTGACAATTGATGTATCCTTGCCAGATGTTATTCTGGCAAAGATACAGCAACATGATTTTTTGGACAGTGAAATATAGGGTTTGTCCAACTCCTCAATGGATAGTTTGAGTTGGAATAATTGATGTTGAATAATTGAATTTCATGTTGAATGAATTTGTATGAAGATATACAGTACAGTATAAGTGTGGACCTTAAAACTACAATTAGTCCCTAATCAGAAAAATGTAAATCATTAATGGGACGTTGAATATACCTCCAATGGTCTAATACACAATAATAGTATAAAAAAGGTCTAACTTTATTACATCATATTGGTAACATTTAAATTAAAAAAAACATTTATAACATCAGTATATAATGGTTGACCACTTGCCGACCGCTGCATGACGATATACGTCGGCAGAATGGCACGGCTGGGCATATGGACGTATGGGTACGTCCCCTTTAAGACGCGGCATTGTGGGCGCGTGCGCCCGCCGCGAGCTCCGTGAGTGTGACCGCGGGTCCCACGGACTCGATGTCTGCCGGGAGTCCCGCGATCGTCTCACGGAGAGGAAGAATGGGGAAATGCTGATGTAAACAAGTAATTCCCTGTTCTGCCTAGTGACAGGACACTGATCACAGCTCCCTGTGATCGGGAGCAGTGATCAGTGTCCTGTCACACGTAGCCCATCCCCCCTACAGTTAGAACACATCCCTAGGACACACTTAACCCCTTCAGCTCCCCCTACTGGTTAACCCCTTCACTGACAGTCACATTTACACAGTAATCAATGCATTTTATAGCACTGATGGCTGTATAAATGTCAATGGTCCCAAAATGGCATCAAAAGTGTCCGATGTGTCCGCCATAATGTCGCAGTCACGATAAAAATCGCTGATCGCCACCATTACTAGTAAAAAAAAAATATTAATAAAAATGCCATAAAACTATCCCCTATTTTGTGGGGATATTTGTTATAGCAAAAAGTTAAAAATATAGCTGTTTTTTCAAAATTGTCGCTCTTTTTTTGTTTATAGCGCAAAAAAAACCAGCAGAGGTGATCAAATACCACCAAATGAAAGCTCTATTTGTGGGGAAAAAAGGGCGTTAATTTTGTTCGGGATCTACGTCGCACAACCACGCAATTGTCAGTTCAAGCTACACAGTGCCGAATCCCAAAAAGTGCTCTGGTCTTTGGGCAGCCAAATGGTCCGGGGCTGAAGGGGTTAACAATACCCAAAGGTACATTTATCAGCAAACTAAAAATAATATGCATAAGTTGGCCATGAGATCATTGTGTAAAGGTCGACGCATTTTGTGGGATCCTCCTGCTTCATCAGGAGCTGGGATCTCAAATACTAGTGAAAAAACAGCTAATATTATATGCAAAAATATGTGTAGCGGTCTCCCCGACTTCCAAGGGCCTAGTGACCCCCAGAGCCAGGTAGAACTGACATTCATCCTCAGGGTCCAGGTTACTAGGCATAGTGTGTCAGGTCACCTGTGGCCAGGTGACAGATGCACACCGTAGGGGGACAGGAGTGCACCGCAAGGTAGTGAACCCTATGGCTGACTGCTGCGGATAGGAAACTGGGTGGTTGTGGAAAGCGGGACCAGAGGAGCACAACCGGGATCCTATGGGAAGCTAGAGCCAAGATTCCCCAGGGCGCGGAGTCTAAGACCCAGCAGGTCTTCTCCAGAGCCTCTAGTGGTGAGGATGTTATGCTGCAGGCTGGGTCCAGGTCGCGGCCCCTAGAGTCTCCTAGCTCACGCCCCGTAGGATAAGGGGACAAGAGGGGAAGCAGCAGCACGAGATGTAAGAGTAACGAATAACAAGCTGAAAGTCAAGGGCCACAAGCAGACAAGGATAACGAAAGACAAGCCGAAGGTCAAGGGTCACAAGCAGACAGGGATAGTCGGGGACAAGCCAATAACGTAACAGAGAGACAGACGTAGCACACGGCAGGCAGGAACCCAAACACACAATGCCTAACAAACACATTGATCAGCCAAGCAGGCTTGCAGTGCACAGGTTAATATAGTGTTCTGTGATAGGGCTGGGAGGAGATTATAAAGGAAGCCAGGTGAAAGGGTTCAGGCCTCTAAGATGAACACATGGGAAGGAAGGTAAGCTGACAGACAAACACTACTGCATATCCATGACAGTACCCTCCCTCTTATGGGCCCTCCCCCGCCTGGGCCCAGGCTTAAAGGGAAATCTCTGATGAAACCTCCTCAACAGATGAGGTGCAGCGACATCAGATGCAGCGATCCAAGACACCTCCTCAGGACCAAAACCTCTCCAATGCACAAGGTACTGAAGAATGCCTCTGCAGAGCCGAGAATCCAGAACTTGTCTAACCTCGTACTTAAGATTATCCTCAGAGACCGAAAACGAGGTAGGGAGATGACAAGAAGATCTATTGAGGACCAAAGGCTCTCTAGGAATAAGCAAGGGCATGAGAGGATCAACAGGAATCTGAGGAGGGTCCCCTAGACCCTTAAAGGGGGACTGGTCATCTTGCACAGGACCATCAGACTGGGCAGATGTCAGTGGAACCCTGAAGTCAGGTTGGTTAGAAGGTGACATGTCGCCGGAGTCAAGCTGAATAACTGAAGGACAAGCAGAATGTCGTGAACAAGAAAAAGTAGGAGGCTCACTGGGCATGGGCTGGACTGGCATAACTAGTACAGAGGCAGAGTGAATAGCTGAGTCAGGTGTAGCGACTACCTGAATCGCATCGCAAGACGTAGCGACTGCAGGACTTGTAGACAAGCTAGCCTGGCTGTGCGTCCAAGGGTGGTTAGGGACAGAGAAATGTAAATGGTTATGCAACCTGGAATGAATGACCGGCTCAGGTTCACAGGGGGCAACCTTGGGTAGGCAGGACGAGGAACAGGAGGGACCCCAAGCGAGGATCTGTCCAGTGGTCCAGTCCACATGAGGAGAATGGAGCTGTAACCATGGGAGACCCAAAATTATAGGCGTTGAGGCCTTGGGTAAGATAAGGAAGGATATCCACTCCTGGTGGAGTGTCCCTACCGACATCTTAACAGGGAGGGTCTGGAAGCGGATAGGTCCCCCTGGGAGAACAGTACCATCAATCGCCAAGACCACCAATGGCGTGGTGAGGGGCAAAAGAGTAAGTCTCATGGACGATGCGATTTCCCAGTCCATGAAATTACCAGCGGCTCCGGAATCCAGATATGCTGAGACCGAATGAGAAGAAGCACCAACATGAAGGAACACAGAAAGCAGAAGACGAGAAGGGGAAGGTGATATTTCTGGGTCCAATACTCCACTTTCCAGATGAAGTGGACCCGAACGTTTTTCTGGACAAAGAGAGCAAGTGTCATGAAAATGACCTTTGCCCCCACAGTAAAGACACAGACCAAGAGTTCTGCGCCTAGCACGTTCCTCGGGGGATAGCCTGGTCCGACCCAGCTGCATGGGTTCCTCAGCTGGTAGGAGATGCTCTACGGGTCGAAGAGAGGGGAGCTCAGGCTGACTAAGAACCAAGGAGTGCTGGCGTTGCTTTTCTAAGGTCCTCCCCTGAAAGCGAATATCGATCTGGTTACACAAGGAGATAACGCCGGCCAGATCAGTGGGGATGGTTCTTCCTGCTAATTCATCCTTCACTCTATCAGACAGGCCATGCAAAAAGGTTGCGACTAAGGCCTCATTGTTCAGGCTCAACTCAGCCGACAGTATGCGGAAATGAAGGGCATACTGTCCCACAGAAGCAGACTCTTGGCGGAGACGTAAAAGGGCGCTGGCCGCTGAAGAGACACGAGCCGGTTCTTCGAAGATATTCCGAAAAAGTTTCAAGAAGCCGGACAGGCTAGAAACCACTGGATCATTCAGTTCCCACAGAGGGGCTGCCCAGGATAAAGCTTCACCAGAGAGGAGGGAAATGATATAGGCTACCTAAGCCCGATCAGACAGGAAGTTTTGGGGCTGGAGCTCAAAATGAATCGTGCATTGGCTAAGGAACCCCCTGCAAGCCTTGGAGTCCCCAGAGAAACGGGACGGAGCTGGCAGTTGTAGTGAGTGTGTGGCTGTGACTGGTGCGATAGGTGCAGCCGCTGGTTGTATTTGAGGTTGCGGATTCAGGGTTTCCAAGGAGGCCTGAAGCTGCTCGAAGCGAGAAGCCAGATCCTGAAGGAATCGCATCACCTGAGTCTGATTCGATTCCTGGGTTTCAAGTCTGCGAACTATGCCCTGCAATGGATCATCCGCGGGGAGCGGGATGTCAGCCGGGTTCATGGCTGATCAAACTGTCAGGTCACCTGTGGCCAGGTGACAGATGCACACCGTAGGGGGACAGGAGTGCACCGCAAGGTAGTGAACCCTATGGCTGACTGCTGCGGATAGGAAACTGGGTGGTTGTGGAAAGCGGGACCAGAGGAGCACAACCGGGATCCTATGGGAAGCTAGAGCCAAGATTCCCCAGGGCGCGGAGTCTAAGACCCAGCAGGTCTTCTCCAGGGCCTCTAGTGGTGAGGATGTTACGCTGCAGGCTGGGACCAGGTCGCGGCCCCTAGAGTCTCCTAGCTCACGCCCCGTAGGACAAGGGGACAAGAGGGGAAGCAGCAGCACGAGATGTAAGAGTAACGAATAACAAGCTGAAAGTCAAGGGCCACAAGCAGACAAGGATAACGAAAGACAAGCCGAAGGTCAAGGGTCACGAGTAGACAGGGATAGTCGGGGACAAGCCAATAACGTAACAGAGAGCCAGACGTAGCACACGGCAGGCAGGAACCCAAACACACAATGCCTAACAAACACGTTGATCAGCCAAGCAGGCTT
The DNA here is from genome assembly GCA_029206835.1 of Rana muscosa. Taxonomy (NCBI): domain Eukaryota; kingdom Metazoa; phylum Chordata; class Amphibia; order Anura; family Ranidae; genus Rana; species Rana muscosa. Next base: position 17,227,387 of record CM055116.1, read on the forward strand.
GCAGTGCACAGGTTAATATAGTGTTCTGTGATAGGGCCTGGGGTGGAGTCAGGCTGGGAGGAGATTATAAAGGAAGCCAGGTGAAAGGGCTCAGGCCTCTAAGATGAACACATGGAAAGGAAGGTAAGCTGACAGACAAACACTACTGCATATCCATGACATAGTGGGTGTGGTGCAAGGTGGAAAGATTGTGCGCCAGCCACTTTTTGTAAAAATTAGCAAAGAGAATTTATTTCTCTTAACAGGAACAGGTCAGCAGACCAAAAATAGAACTAGGCAGACAGCAATACAGATAAAGGGTCTTTAAGCTGAATGCAGCAATCTGTATCTTGTAGCAACTGCTGTCTCATATGGCAACAACTTCTCTCACAGTAATCCCACTGTAGATCTTCCAGTTTAACTCACAGTATCCCCCTGTAGATCCTCAAGCTCAGCTTGCCGTCTCTCACTAGACTTCTTGGACTCTCAGCCACCTGCTGGATCCCTCGAGCTTCACCCACAGCCAACCGCTGTACTTTTCTTCAAGCTTTACGTACAGCTACCTGCCGTACTCCTTCAAGCTTTACTCACAGCTACCCGCTGTATTCCTGGATGAGTCTCCACTGAAGCTTTCCCGCCACTTCACTGTCCCCGGCTAGTGAAGCGTCTGCTCTGGTACTCCTTCAGAACTTCATCCTTTCCAAACTTGCCTCTGGTAAAAGGAGTGGTTGTCCCTCCGGCAATGATCAGACTCCCCTCGGGCTGAGCCTTTAACCCCTTCCCAACCAGCCGCCGCAGTTTTACTGCGGCAGATTGGCTCCCCTGGGTGAACTGACGTAACTGTACGTCGGTTCGCCTTTTGACCACTAGGGGGCACACGCCCACGCCCGCAGAGCGTGGCTGGAGCCGATGCGATGACCGCTGGGCACCCGTGATCGCTCCACACAGAGACAGAATGGAGATATGTCAATGTAAACAGACAGATCTCCGTGCTGTTAGGGGTGAAGAGAGCAATCTGTTGTTCATACTAAGTATGAACAACAGATCGCTCTCCTCTCTCAGGCAGTCCCATCCCGCCACAGTTAGAATCACTCCCTGGGACACACAATTAACCCCTTGATTGGCCCCTACTGTTAACCCCTTCCCTGCCAGTGACATTTACACAGTAATCAGTGCATTTTTATAGCTCTGATCACTGTATAAATGCCAATGGTCCCAAAAAATGTGCCAAAAGTGTCCGATCTGTCCGCCATAATGTCGCAGTCCCGATAAAAATTGCTGATCACCGCCATTACTAGTAAAAAAAATAATAATAATAAAAATGCCATAAATCTATTTTGTAGACGCTATAACTTTTGCGCAAACCAATCAATATATTACCAAAAATATGTAGAAGAATACATATCGGCCTAACCTGAGGAAAAAATTTGCTTTTTAAAAAAATAAATTGAAGATATTTAATATAGCAAAAAGTACAAAATATTGTGTTTTTTTTTAAATTGGCGGTCTTTTTTTGTTTATAGCGCAAAAAATAAAAACCGCAAAGATGATCAAATACCACCAAAAGAAAGCTCTATTTGTGGGAAAAAAGGGACAATTTTGTTTGGGTACAACGTCGTCAGTTAAAGTGACGTAGTGCCGTATTGCAAAAAATGGTAATTGAGCAGCCAAATCTTCTGGGGCTGAAGTGGTTAACACACATGGTTCTGCCCCAGGCTTCGGGCCTAACCTATGCTGCTCCTCCTTTGCTGAACCTCGAATTACTGGATAGGCCTCACGTATGCCTAGCAGCCAGTAGGACTCCTGGATAGTCCTCAGGCTTCAGCCCTAGCAGCCAGGAGCTGTTTGACACACCTCCACCCAGGCCGCAGCCTAGGGTGACCACATTTCCAAACTACCAATCAGGGACACCCTCCCTTCCCAAAAATCAGCTTGTGCTGTAACGAATCACAGCACAGTGATTGGACACAAGAGGCGGGATTTATGATTTCTCCAATCACAAGCAGGGGGCAGGATTGTGCTCCTCCAGGCATTCCCGGCCAGGACAAGTACTGTCAGTGAGTAAAGCGGTGATGTGGTGGCCTTTTTTGGGGGCATCAGATTGGCCCTGGGGGTGTCTGTGTCAGTTTCATTCTGGGACACTGTATTGTCCTGGAATGTATGTGCCCGGGACAGACCTGCAAAATGCGGGACTGTCCCGGGCAATCCGGGAGACGTGGTCACCCTACCGCTGCCCCGGATGGGAAGAACCCTGATAACCTCACTTCTCCCGAATAAATAGCCTATCCCAGCATGCAAAGCGGCCAAAAGAAACTCCTGCTGATTGGCTGAGACAACTTATTTACTCATCACCTGAATTCACTGTAATCCATCATCCTAGTGCCAAAGGCAACAGTGCCACCTATTGACAGAAGAGAGAGACTACAAATTAAACTCAGACTTAGGACAGAAATCAGTGGATCAAAAACTACCAATTAGCCAGGCTAGTTACCACCTAGCACAACTAGATTTATTAGCAGCCCTGTTTAGGACGAGGGTGCTACATATGTATTAGATCACATATAATACTGGTAAATATATAAAAAAAAGACTACATATTGGAAAAATACCATCAGATATCCCAACCCACTAGGAAAGAAAAGAGAGAAAGAAAAAAAACAACCACACACACAGACGGCAATCCATAAACACCATAGAGTATAACTAGATTAACACAACATAATCTTAAATATTCACCTTTATTGATAATAAACAGGTATAGAGCTCAACATACCTCCTTTCACCAACTTTCACCTCTACCTTCAGCAGCTTCCTCCTACTTATTATCTATAAAAATAAAACCTCCAAGATATCCCCTTTTTAATCCTTATTTTAGGTTAGTGGATGCAAATCATTCCTTTATACTTCTTTAATAACTGTAAGTCCAGAACAAATGGCTTACAGCCTATATTATGGATGCATGTACTCCAAACTGCATACAGAAGTTTCTGGCTTGTTGGCCATCATTAGTGGAGTGCCTGGAAGCCAAGGCTTTTATGAAGGATGACTTATCTAATAAATTATTGTGTGAATAATTCTTAAATATAAACACCAACACAATCCTGTGATGCCTATATACAAAAAGGTGGTAAATACCTTCACCTTCACCCTGAAGACGTAATCAACACGAAAGGTACGTCGGTCGGCGCAGCCTGGTCACGTGGTATACACACGCAGCGCTCCATCCTGGGTCCCTGACTGCAGCGAACGGTGGCCATCGGTGCACGCCGCTTCCAGGAGTCCATGAGCCGTGAGCTCCCTATTGTCTGCCTGCAGCCCCAGTGCCAGGATGGGCACTTTTTAATGTAAGAGGCCACCTAGGCCACATACGTTTTTTACATTATTTTTATTGCCTTTTTATAAATAAATACGGGTTACACTATGGAGTTCTTTTGCTTGTATTTCACATGTTCCGCCTAATTAACCGAGGGAGGAGTTTCCAACATTTCTCTACCAGTATTGTCCATATGTGTGCAGGCACAATCCTGCTCAAGCTGTTAAAGACCTTCTTTTTAACTAAAGAGGTCCACATCCTTTGGTAAGCGCAATCTACTATTTGTGCACTTCGGGTGTTAGCTTCATATGAAGATTTGGTGAAGGATTAACTCTTTGCACTACTTTGAAGAAAACAATCACAATATATCATGAACATTATTTGTTGAAGATTTGTTCTAGCTTCACATGAAGATTTGGTGAAGGATTAACTCTTTGCACTATTCTGAAGAAATTAACCTCAATATATTATGAACATTATTTGTTGAAATAATTTTTCACTTATTGGATTCGTTACACATTTGATTTTTCATTAACTTAATCTATGAGACTTTTCTATAATTGAGTGTTATAGATTTTTTTGATTGTTGTGGGCTTGACAGCACGCTATTATTACGATTGGGACTAATCGATTTATATATGGTGACTTTCAATTCACCTTTTTGTATATAGGCATCACGGGATTGTGTTGGTGTTTATATTTAAGAATTATTCACACAATAATTTATTAAATAAGTTATCACTTATTAATTAAGTTTGTTAAGAGTATTTGAGCGCCCCCTTTTTCTTATATATACACTCATTCAGATAGGAGCTTAAGACTCCATCTGCAGGGGAGCAGCCGTTATATATAATTTGTATATTTATTTATATATAAAAAAAAAAATTCACATAATTTTGTATATATTAATTGGCGCTGAATCACAGCAATAGAAACTTTTATGAAGGATGGTTTGTAGACCAACTAGGAAGTATAACAGGACATGTCATGGTGAGGTGGGGCAAAAAGCCCTCCATTAATCCAGTGTGTAGCACCGTCAAGCAATCTTAAAACAGAATATCTGAATGTACAGTTGGCCCAAGGGCATAAAAGAATAAATTGTATGGCTCCTCCCACTATCCAAAATGAAAAATAAATCCTTATTTTTTGATGTGTTATGGAAGCGAATCATATAGATACCGTAAATTCTGCTTTTAGAAGGTTCTTCTGTGCTTCTTCTATATAGCCAATACACTTAGGAGTAGCTGGGCCTTTAGACCTCCTGGATCCAGCAGCAGTTTAACTCCCTGCTCCTGCTGTGGTTGAACCCTAGACCAGACATTCTGTGGTACCCTGGGGTTCCTCCAGGGGTTACTAGGGGTTCCTTGATCTGTGGCTGATTAACAGCTTCCAGACCGCCCCACGTACATGTACTGCGGCAGGGTGGCCCTTCAGAACAAAATCATGTCCCTGTACGTCATTAACATTTCCAGGTCTGGGGTGCGCATGCGTGCCTCCAGCGACCCGCTGTGATCGAACACAGCGGGAGCCAATCAGTGGGTCCAGGGAAACCGATGTTCGCCAGCACTCGGCTATCGTTCCCGAGAGAGGCAGAACAGCGGTCTGCCTATGTAAACAAGGCAGATCGCCGTTCTGTGAGAGAGGAAGATGGAGATCTTGTGTTTCTGCTAAGCAGGAACACAGATCTCTGTCTTCCCCCAGTCAAAGCACATCCCCAACACAGTTAGTAAGCACTCCCAGGAAACACATTTAGCCATTTGATCGCCCCTGATGTTAACCCCCTCCCTGTCAGTGTCATTAGTACAGTGGCAGTGCATATTTTTTAGCACTGATCACTGTATTAGTGTCACTGGTCCCCATAAAAGTGTCAAAAGTGTCACTTAAGCCTCGTATACACGATCGGATTTCCTATGGATTCTAATCCAATGGTTTTGTCCATCGGAAATCCGATGAAGCTGACTTAAATCAGTCTTGCCTACACACCATCAGTCAAAAAACCGACCATTCCTAACGCGGTGACGTAAAACACTCCGATGAGCCGAGAAAAATTAAGTTCAATGCTTCTGAGCATGCGTCGACTTGATTCTGAGCATGCGTGGGTTTTTTATCCGATGGACTTGCCCATAGACGATCGGAATTTGCTATCGTTTTTTTATCCCTCGGAAAAATTTAAAACATGTTCTATTTTTTGACACCGATGGAAAAAAGACCGATGGGGCCCATACACGATCGGTTTGTCCGATGAAAAAAGTCCATCGGACTGTTTTCATCGGTAAAACCGATCGTGTGTACAGGGCTTTAGTATCCGATGTGTCCGTCGCAATATAGCAGTCCCACTATAAGTCGCTGATCGCTGCCATTACTTGTAAAAAAAATAAAAATAAAAAATAAAATTCCATAAAAATATCCCATAGTTTGTAGACACCATAACTTTTGCGCAAACCAATTAATTATTGGGATTTGCCAAAAACATGTAGCAGAATACATATTGGCCTAAATTGATGAAGAAATTCGATTTTTTTTATCGGATATTTTTTATAGCAAAATTGTTGTTTTTTTTTGTTTATAGCACAACAAATAAAATCTGCAGAGGTGATAAAATACCACCAAAAGAAAGCTCTATTTGTGGGGGAAAAAAGAACATCAATGTTGTTTGGGTACAGCGTCGCACGACCGCGCAATTGTCAGATAAAGTAACGCAGTGCCGTATCGCAAAAAATAGCCTGGTCTGAGACCCGCTCCCTCTGTGATTGGACACAGCAAGAGCCAATCAACAACCCAGGAAGAGACAACTACATACAGGTGCATTGTTTCGTGCAGCCGGGCCACCCTGCCGCAGTAAATGTGCGGTGGGCGGTCCAGAAGCAGTTGAAAAAAAAAAGAGACTTTAATATCACTTTAATATCCAATTTGATGGTGCCAGAATAGTTCTGGGGTCAATGCCACTAGGACGAGCCAGCAGCAGGACATCAATAATGTTTTTTAGCAGTCTGTAAGGGAAGCATTGTCCCTACTGATCCCCAATGTAAGGTGTATTTTTCTCACTAATGTTTTATGAATTTTTTTTTTTGTCCTCAAAGTTTTTAAGTGTGCCGTCGGAAATTATGTGGTGCAAATAATATATTCCATATTCGCACCATATCTCTGTGTCAGGGATCAAGAGAAACTCTGAGAGTAGTCTATTGTGCCATAAGGGGGTATAATTGTTGTGCTTAGGGGTCATTAATATTTTAGTGGTGATGTCCCATACGCGCCTATATTGGTACAATAGGGACCCACGGTCTCTATTGGAGTTATTCCCACTATGTCCCACTGCAATTGCAGTGAGTGGGTCAGTGGTCAGTTGTGCCCACCGTGGACAGAGAAGGGTGAGGAATCTGAGTCTGTCGGTTTTATCTATGTGGTATAGTTGAGACAGTTGGGACGCAAGGTAATAAAGATTTAAGTCAGGGAGGGCTGTTCCACCTAGGTCAGTAGGGTTCTTAAGGACTCTCCAGGCCAGCTTGTGTCTGTTGGTACCCCAAATAAATGTCTTGAGTATGGCCTCCATTGACTTGAAAAATTTCAAGGGTAAGTATACGGGTGTGTGCCAGAGTATATACAATATTTTAGGAAATAATATCATTTTAACAATGTTAATGCGGCCCCACACGCCGAGCGGTAGTCTCGCCCATACCTGGGTTCTAGACTTGATGAGATCAAAAATGGGTTCTATGTTCAGGGATATATAGTCAGCCGGTGTTCTATTCACCAATACTCCAAGATATTTGATAGTGTTCACTCGCTGGAGTGGTAACTGTGCCTGTAGCTTGGGAGAGGGGAAACTATCCATAGGCAATATTTGAGATTTCTCCCAATTAATTTTAAGGCCAGAGAACTGACCAAAGTGTTCAATTGTATGTAACGCCTTCCGAAGCGATGTGGCAGAGTCGGCCAGGTATAGTAGCGTGTCGTCTGCGTATAAGCTAAGTTTTTCAGTCAGGGAACCAAGGCAGAGACCCTGAATCTCGGGGTCCTCTCTAATGGAGATTGCAAGGGGCTCCGCCGCCAAGGCATAGAGGAGCGGAGACAGTGGGCAGCCCTGTCTAGTGCCCCTGGATAAGTCAAATGTCTGGGAGGCCCTCCCGTTGGCCACTACTTTACCCCTGGGTTCCAGATATAATAATTGAACCCACTTAATAAATTTAGGTCCAAAACCAAAGCCACGGAGGCATCCCCAAAGGTACCGCCACTCCACTGAGTCAAAGGCCTTGGCAGTATCCAAAGCCACCACCACCCGGGACCCAACATTAGTATGTGTCGCTTGTAAGTTAATATACAATTTTCTGAGGTTGAAGGAGGTGTTACGCCCCGGCATAAATCCAGCTTGGTCAGCATGAATCAGGGTTAGAATCACTTGGTTAAGGCGTAGGGCAAGTACTTTAGCCAGAATCTTTATGTCTACCTGGAGGAGCGATATTGGTCTATAAGATTCCGGGAGGCCTGGGTCCTTGCCTGGCTTAGGTATGAGGATAATTACCGCCTCGCCCATCGATGGGGGTAAGGTGAAATTGTCAAATAGATGGTTGAAGAGGGACAATAACTTGGGGGCAAGTATCTCGATGTATTGGGCGTAAAATTCTATGGGCAACCCATCTGAACCCGGGGCCTTGGATCTGGCGAAGCTCCCAATCGCTGTGGTTATTTCGTCGAGTGTAAGAGGTGCGTCTAGCATAGCCATTTGGGCATCGTCTAGCTGTGGAAAGATGATTTCCGCCAGTAGATCTTCCAATTGAGAGTCAGTGGCAGAAACCTGGGACGTATAGAGTTGAGAAAAGAAGTCCCTAAATTTAGAAGTGACAGCCTGGGGTTCCGTAATCTTTTCCCCATTAGGACCAGTGAGGGAAATGACAGTAGGGGGTCTATCCTCACTATGTGCTAAGTAGGCCAACAGTTTACCCGCTCTCTCCCCATGTTCATACAATTTTTGTCTGGCAAAGAAAAGTTTTTTCCTGGCCGTCTCGTGTTGTAGCTGATTAACCACCCTGGTTTGTAACCTGAGTCGGGCAGCTCCATCAGGAGAGGGGTTCGACATGTATCCCTGTTCAGAGGAGGACAGATCCCGCATTGCCCCGTCCAGTATGGCTGATGAATTAGCCTTCAGCCTGTTGATAAAGGAAGTCAGAGTCAGACGTGCATGCAGTTTGAAGGCTTCCCATACTACGTCTGGGGATGCAGATCCGTCATTCTCTAAAAAGTAAGTTCTCCAACTGTTACCAAGCTCGTCATCCTCCGACAACAGGGTGAGCCAAAACGGATTCAGGCGCCACGTACGGGGCGGTTTGTCTAATGGGATGGAGAGGCTAATGAAATATGGGCTATGGTCTGAAAGTAATCTGGGGGCAAATTCAGCTCCCAGTAATCTTGGGGCAAGGGTACTAGAAATGAATATAAAATCTATACGGGACATGGTGTTATGGGTAGTTGAGAAACAGGAGTAAGCTCGAGTGAGCGGGAATTTAAAACGCCAGGTGTCAGTGAGATTAAAGGAAGAGATAAGTCGGGAGAATCTAGTGTGGGTTGGAGCTGTAGTAGATAATGGCGAGGGCGACAGTTTGTCTAATGTAGGGTTCAACGTAGCGTTAAAATCCCCCAGCCACACCGCCTGAATCGAAGGATGACGAGTCATATATAGCAAGCCCTCTGTGACTATAGTAGAATTAAATGGTGGAGGTACATAGAATGCCATCAGTAGGAAAGGTTCACCATACAATTTAACCGAAAGAAAGACATAGCGCCCCTGTGGGTCAGACTGAACATCACACAGCTCAAAATGTACCGTCTTGGCAATCAAAACTGAGACTCCGCGGGCGTGGGACGAGTGGGATGAATGATATGCCCACCCAATCCATGGCCGGCGGAGTGCCATCTGGAGCCGACCCTCAACGTGTGTCTCCACTAACACCACAATGTCGGCTCGTTGTTTTTTGAGAAATGAGAAAACTGCAGATCTCTTTACCTTGTCCCCAAGCCCACGCACATTCCAAGTGAGCAGTTTTATCGATGCCATAGTTCAAACATTAAAACATATCGCGGGACAGTAGCATTACATGAATACAAGGTTTGCCATCTATGCAGTATCAATGTTAGCATGCACTTCGTTGTATTGCAGTCCATCAAGAAAAAACAAACCTCCCCCTCCCCCCTCCCCACCCTGCATCTTCCCCAACTGATGCGGGTATGTTCCCAAAACCAAAAGAAAGTAACAACCGGTAGCAGATAAAACCAAAATATCTTGCTGTTACGTAAAAGATCTGCAGCGATCGCCTCACATGGGAGGTGTGGAAGATTCAATGCCCGCAAATAAAGAGCAACAGGCTCTTCTTGTACTGTGAACCAGAAGTACAGTGCGGGGTCGGTGGTATAGAAAGTTCTGCAGTCACATAATAAAGAGATGCGTGTTCCGGTTGCTGGGGGGCGAAAATTCGCTGTGTTAGGCATGTGGAGTGTAGGACTGATTGTGCTCCGCAATTACAGTCTCCAGGGTAGTTACATGGATCAACCAGTCAGTGGGGGCCCTGAGTATGGGAGACCCCCTATGCAGGTTACAATTGAAAGAGGATTATAGCAGGGGAAGGCAAAAAGGGGTCCCAGGGGTAAGGAGCAATAGGGTATGCGCCGCGGGCAGTAAAGGGGAGACAAAAAAAGGGGGGTAACATACCAGGATTTGCAGACTCCCGCTGCGGCGTATAATGTGCTGGTGATGATGACAGGCAATCAATAGTGCTGATGAACATGCTCGGTCAGGTCACTCCGCCGCCCCTCTGGTGGGCCCTGGACGCTCCAACCAGGCAATGACTTCCTGAGGATCCTCAAAGAAGAACACACGGCCGTCCCTTTCGACTCTAAGACGAGCTGGAAATAGCATAGAGTATTTAAGATGTTGTATCCGGAGCCTCCTCTTCGCCTCCATGAAGCCTTGGGGGCGGCGCTGCACCTCGGCAGAAAAGTCGGGGAAGATAGCGATCTTGGAGTTTCCAAGGTGGATGTTACCTTTTTCCCTGGCCATGCGCAGCGCCGCATCTCTATCTTTGTAATTCAAGAATTTTGCTATAAACGTGCGGGGGGGAGCCCCCTGAGGAGGAGATCTGGCAGGCATACGATGAGCCCTCTCCACCGCCAGGGTGGGGGAGAAGGCCTCGCGGCCATAGGTGTCAACAAGGAGTTTCTCCAAGAAGGTGGTAGGATCTTTGCCCTCAGCTCCCTCGGGGAGCCCGATGAAACGGAGGTTGCACCTCCGGAGCCTATTTTCCATATCATCTTGCTTGCTTAGAATCTGATTGATTTGGAGCTGCATTCGATCGGAGCTGACTTGGAGCGGCGTAACGGTGTCCTCCACCTCTCCAATGCGGGTTTCGGCAGTCGTGACACGCTCACGAAGTTTCTGGAAGTCTTGTCGCATGAGTGAAAGGTCCACCTTGACCCCCTCTATTTGCGCCGTCAGGGACGTCCGGCAGTATGTGATCGCCTCGAGCAGTTTAGCTGTGTCGCCTCCCGTAGCGTCCTGCTCACCGCCTACGGCACCGCCATCTCTTTCCTCCTCCTGGCGGCGGTACTGGTCCAATTTCGCCAGGGTGGCCTTTGGCGTTTTTGGCGGAGTCATGGCAGGTATCCGCTGTGTTCCCTTCCCCCTCCAAAGCAGGCAGCTCAGTCTATACCGAATGGTAGGGAGCTGTAGGGCTGGTGGGCCGGGAAGAGTCACTAGTCAGCAGGCCGGGTGAAGCAAGATGGCCGCCGACCAGCACTAGGCCGAAGCCGGGGCCTTTCCTGAACGCGGCGGCCGCGCAGTCAGAGGCTGATGTATCCGCCTCTGTGGGTGTGAGGGGTCCTCAGGGGGACTCGGTGGGCCCCTGCAGGCTGTTACCTGAGAGCAGAAGGGCCAGGAAGCAGCACAGGCGGCAGGTCGGGTGGAGCAAGATGGCCGCCGACTTCCAGGGCTAGGCCGAAGCCGGGGGCTTTCCTAAATGCGGCACCCGCGATCGGGATCGCGGCCCTGCGGAGGCGGCCGTACGAGCGGAGGATGGTGAATTTGCGGCCACGGATGTTCAGGGTCCCCAGGGGGTCCCGCTGGGCTGGTACAGGATGACACTGAAGATCAGGATGGGCTGTACAGGAGTATTGGACGGAGCTCAAATCATGCACGTCCTACTGTTAGAGAAATTAGAAATTATACTTTAAATGTCAACTATGAATATGCATATTAATATGACTATATCTTCTAAAGTTAAAATGTTTGCTTTATATAACTCTATTAATACTTAAATATGCTGAATAAGCTCTAATAACCCTAATTACTGGAATAAGTCATATGACCATATTCTATTGTGCAAAGATGTGCTGACTCTTACATCTGTCAAATATGGGCTGCGAACCATGAGATAATTTATGTATCCATTGTATGAAATATCCTGTCATAAGGTGTTGGCTGAAAAAGGATATTTCCCTATTTCCTGCTAACGTCAGAATAAAGGTTGAAATTATACATGGTCAGGACGTTACGAGCAGGAAAAGGGAAGGTTTAAGGGTTATAAAAGCTGAATGTGAATATATGACAGGCAGAAATGGATCTCTGAAGCAGAAGATATACATTTAACCATTTCTCTTGCATATGCAATAAAATATCTTGACTTGTAACGAGAGTCGGTCCAAAATTACTTGACATTTTGGTCCTTCGAAAACGGAAGTCCAAATTCCTGGAAAGCACTAGCCAACAACCCAGTGAACCGATGTCCGTACGGCAAAAAAACTGTAAGTCCTCCGTCTTAAATTTGACGTTAACAGAGGCCGGCTCACTGAACTAGTGCCTCCCGGGCAGCGACTTACCGGATCAGCACAAGAGACCGCTCTCGGGGCAAGGTAAGATATTTTCATTTATTATATTATACTTTTAGGCCTAAATGTGATTAGGGATTTAATGAATTAAGGGATTTTGTTACATACATCTAATATAGAGATTAATTGAATGTTTATCTGTTGTGTATATGTTTTGCTTTATCCAAGTTGAGGGAATATAAGTAGATACGTCCGTAGTTTAAATCCCTTTGATATAGGAGTATGGTCCCATTCCAATACCCGGGTGCAGATAAAGGAAATTTGTCGACAAAGGACCTAGGTCCTGACAGCCTTGTAAACTGCAGGAATTCCCGTGGGGGACACATAAATATTCCTACATCAAAAACATGAACCCCTGTTGATACAAAGGTATGGCCTGATAGATTTCCAGGTAACAAATAGAGGTAATTTGACGAGCCCTTGCGCTCAGCCAGCCTCGTATGTTGTGTAAAAAACCTGTACAGGCATTTATAAATACCGTTGAATCAACAAATATTAATGTTTTGATAAAGTGTGGGAACAACAGTCGAGAGAAATGAAGTCTCTTTTGTAATTCTGTTCATGCTCCCTACAGTTTACTGAAATATTAATGTTTTGATCAGGGGGGGTTGACCAGTCAGGTGAATTTACGTTCGCCTTGTAATTCTGTTCATGCTCCCTACAGTTTACTGAAATATTAATGTTTTGATCAGGGGGGGTTGACCAGTCAGGTGAATTTACGTTCGCCTTGTAATTCTGTTCATTCTCCCTATAAATGAAAAAAAACATTAAGTAAGAAGACAAGACACCAGTATTATAGCAGCACACAAGATCAATAATCTAGAAGTGATATGTCACGACTAGAAAGTTTGTGAGTAGCTGCAGAAGTGATAAGATACTGTGTGCAGGTATTGTGTCAGTGTGAGAAGACCTTACAAAAAAAAACTCCGTGTGCACGTTAAAATGAGTATGATCCATGGAAAGTCTGATGGTTTGAATGATGATGCAAAGTATATGTGTAGTCTAGACAAAGAGAATGTGAAACTCCTTAAGACATGAAAAACAAAGTATGATTTTGATGCATTTTTAAATAAGGATTGTTGTGTAATACTGTGTTGTGTAGAAAGCTTAAAAAATAAATAAAAATTATGCCGGCATGTATGTATGTGTATATATATGTATGTATATATGTGTATATATATATATATATATATATATATAAAAAAAAAAAAGAAAAGAAAAATAAGGAAACAGAATAAATTAGGTCTTCCCCAGGCAAAGAAATGGCTTGAGGAGGCTAACTGTAGGTTAAAATCATAAAAAAAATCATAAAAAGACTATGTTTTTAGACAAAGAGGAGGACAATAATATGACCGTCCTCCGAAGTTTAGTGCAGCAAGTATTGACTGAACAAAATGCGACAAACCTAATGCACCCGACAGCCCCTACACACCCTTTAGAGGACTCTCCAATCCCACCGACAGACGCTGCTCCCCCTCTGACTTCACCACCCGCTCCCAATTCCCTATTGCAGACCTGCAGTCCCCACCACCAGATGGGACAGAGGTATGCAACAAGTTACCCCGCTGACCCTCCTTACAGCAATCCCAAGGTCCACATAGCTCAATTCAGGGATGGTATCATGGGAATGGTTGCTAGCTATCATCTCAATGTGAGGGAAATAGAGCAGGTCACCAGACAGGTACTGGGACCTGACTGGCATCATGTAGTGGGAGATTGGAGTGGATTAAACAACCAGGGAGGGGTGTTGCCTCAGGATGATGCAGCACTCAAAAACAGAAGAAATGCTCTTATAGCAAAGATAGAGAGAGGATAGATGGATACGTCAAGTCGACTGGTCCATTATAAATCAGTGTATATGGGGAGAAGAGGAAACAGTGGATAATTTCATTGTTAGGATAAAGAAGAATTTTAAAAACCACTCTGGGATAGAAATCCCAGTAGATCAAGTGAACGATAGCCCATATGAACAACAGCTAAAGAATGCAATCCTGAAGGGGCTGCTAGTCCTTATATCAAGTTTTGTTAACGAACACATGATTAACCATAGGATCTGCAGACTCTAGGAGCTAATCAAGTATGCGAGGCATGCTGAGGGGCACTTCCAACCAAAAAAGAAAGTAAAGAAAAGGATGAGGGGGGAGTGTTTCCTGTATGGTAAAAGTGTGTCTGCAGAGAGAGAAGCAGAAGGATGGGAAAGAATCTGATATTTTGGATGTGTGTAATGTTGAAACTTGTTTGCATGCTGAAGCCAAGCCAGAAATAACCTGGGTTGCAAAGAGTAGTTGGGTAACATTTCTCTGTGACACTGGGGCTTGTAGGACCCTGATACACCCGCTGGATATGCCACCAGGGGTAAAGGGAAAAGGTTTAGTATATGTAAAATCTGCAAATGGGTTGATGCACCAGGAGGCCGTGTCTGAAGGCCTTACTGTGGAAAATCCACAGACAGGTAAAAAGGCTCAGTGTAAAATTGTAATGCCAACTAAATGTCCTGTTAATTCGTTGGGTAGAGACATGTTGCATGCTCTTGATATTTCTGTCGTACCAGTGGAGGGGGGCCTCAAAGCCCATCGGCTGTGTGAAAAACAAATCACAGCTGTGGATAATGAGCCCTGATACTGGTACAGCTTGGATTTACAAACTGAGGGATTAAAGATGCCCAAATTGAAGAGCCTGTGAGGAAAGGTACAAGGTCCAGACGAACCTCTATTGCACTATCTACTACAAAAGGACCACTGGGCCTGATAGGTCTTATGAGAAACAGTTAATGAGTTGCACTAACACTGAAGTGCTCTTAAGATACCTGTACTGTGATAAGGAAGGAAATAACATGGCTACTTGTCTCCTACCACAGCCTATTCTGCAAATATACAGGCAGGATACTGTACCTCATGTTTCGGTCACGCGGAACTCTGAGGTATCATGGCATGAGCTAGGAGAACTTATCACAGACTGGGTCAAATTAACAGATGAGGAACTGAAATCCAGAGGGAATCAGAGGTACAGATTAGCGTGGTTTGTTGAATGTACAACCAGAACTTGCGTGATTGAAGTTTTGACAAAAGACAGTGACTGACACTTTTTGACCCAAGGGGAAGGGGATGCCTTAAAAGACGTCCCCGATTTCTTGTGATCAAAAGGAAAGACAGACGTAGGGCTAATTAAGACAGACAGTCAGTTCTGGTTTGGACTTATGCACAAGGGAAAACTCACAAGAAATGTTCAATGCTTTGTCTCGAGTTGTATCTCCCAGTGGGAGTCAAATTCTCTTGTATGTGGATGACATTCTGGTAGCGGCTCCTCTGGAGCGACAATGTAAAATTGACACCTTGGCTCTGATGCATTTCCTCGCAGAACAAGGTCACAAGGTTAGCAAAATAAAATACAACTTTTGAAAAACAAGGTGAAATACCAGGGTTACATTATATCTCAAAAAGGCAGACATCCAGATGAGATCCGAAAAGAGGCCATCCTTCAAGCCCCCAAACCACGTAAAAATAAAGAAATGATGTAATTTCTTGGCATGGCAAATTTTTGTAGAGCATGGATAGCTAATTATGCTACGGAGGTGGTGCCTCTTTCTGATCTCACCTATGGTACACAAATGTCTGCAAAAGGTTCCATCCAGTGGAATGTGCAAGCAGAGGATGCATTTACAAAGGTGAAGCACCTCATTGTGGGTTCCTCTGTGCTTAGCCTACCCAATTACAGTAGAAACCCTTTAGCAGACTGTAGATTGTAAAGAGGGGTACATGACTTCTGCTCTCACTCAGGTTTATGAGAACGAACACAAACTAGTTGCATTTTACTTAACTAATTTGCCCCACTGTGTACAAGCTGTAGTAGCAGCCTCATTGGCCATACGGTCATCTGCATTGATAGTATTGTTCCACCCCTGGTACTTAAAGGTCTCACATGTTATTTAGGTGATCTTACTATAAGACAGAATCTCCTATTTATCTCCAGTCAGGCATTTATCATGTATGACTACACTTCTGGGACAACCACACGTTATAATCAAGAAGTGTACTACATTGAATCCTGCTACACTAATGCCAACACCTGGTGATGGGGATCCACATGATTGTGCAGCTCAAAATTGATGAACGGGTACTCCCTAGGAAGGATCTCACTGATGTTCCCTTTCTAGATGCTGACATTTTTGTTGATGGGTCGTGTAGAAAAAACGATAAATCAAACGGCTTATGCTATAGTAACACATGACCAGGTCATTGAAGCTAGACCTTTTCCCAGTTCCTATTCTGCACAACAAGCTGACATTATAGCCCTGTCAAGGGCCTGCAGTCTAGGGGAAGGGAAAAATAAATAGATATTTATACTGACAGCCAATACGCTTTCTCTACACATATTTGCCCAGCAATGGAAAAAAGGGGTATGATTACGTTGCCATGGGAAACCGATCACACAGAGATCTCATTCTTGCCCTTCTAGAATATGTACAAAAACCAGCACAAGTGGCTATTTGTAAATGTGCGGCACATAGAAAGGGAACAGATCCAATTACCCTAGGGAATGCACTAGCAGACAAGACAGCAAAGGAAGCTTCTGAAGGACAGCAATGACAAACATATACAGTTTCCCAAGTAAATGATGAGGTACAGAGAGCTATTGATGAAACATGGTTATCAGAAATGCAGAAAACATCACCGGCAGGTGAAAATCAAAGTGGTTATATACAGGGTCAACACTGGTCAATGGTATATACACATGTACAGAAGGTAAACCTAACTTATCTACATCACTATTCACGTATGCTGTGTTATTGAGTCATGGGTAGGCCCATACCTCAAAAGGAGGGATGGTACTGGGTGTACACAACATATGGGTTTACAAAACTACTCTGAAAGTTTTGTCTCACATATCCGATTTGTAACAGATACCATGCACAAGGTGCCCTAAGAGCCTTAAGGGGTCATTTCCCACAACCCCCTTATCCCTTTCACACAATATGCATGGAATTTTATTGAATTGAACAAATGTGAGAATAAGTACTGTCTGGTTATTGTGTACAGGTTTATAAAGTGGGTGGAAACTTTTCCTATGGCGCACACGGATGGACAGTCAGTAGCCAAAGTACTAATCAAAGAGGTGATTCCACGACAAGGGATCCCCGCGCTGATTTACAGTAACAATGGCTCCAATTTTGTAAACTAAACAATACAACTAATTGGTATATGGTACAATATCTGACCTACTAGGGAGAATCACTATTTAGGTTGTAACCCCTGGTTAGAACACCCCAGCCCCGAGCCAACTCAGTTTCAAATTAATACCTCTTTGTTTAAAACAGATTTTACTTACAAGGAGCAATTAAGTATAGAAACAGGATTTGGAGACAAAAATTAGTGGATAGAATGGGTCAGATACACAACTCAATCTAAGGGGTTAAGTGATTGTATTTCTTGTGCAAACCCAAGACCACAACTAGCTACCATTCCTCTCCCTGAAGAGGAAACAGATTTAGCTTGCATAATAAGACTGTTTTCAGAAAATATTACTGGGTCTGAATGTGCAAATGAGAAAAAGAGATACCCTAAAACTAAAATGCAAAGTACACCCCCTTCAGTACAAGCATTACCAGGAAATTTTTCTAGTTTCTCTAACAAAGATAAGGATGGTACAAAGGTTGGCACTCTATCTCCTGAATACTGTGTGACCACAACATCAACTACAGACATTAAGTATCAACTAAAATGGTTTCAGGAACAGAAACGGCAACTAGCTGATGTTTGGTGGCTGTGTGGGGACAAGAAACTAAGGCTCAGACTGCCACCTAGATGGGAGGGTAGTTGTGCCCTTACCCGCCTGTTGCTTCCCTTTTATATTGTTCCTATGACTAATAAATTGATGAGACTAACAGGTAAACACTATTTTAAGAGACTTAAGTGTCCAGAATCATTTTGACAACCAGGTATATATAGACTCAATAGGTGTTCCACGAGGAGTTCCGGATGAATTTAAAGCACAGAATCAAGTAACAGCAGGACTCACCTCACTCTTCCTATGGGTACAGCCCAATAAGAATGTCGACTGGATAAACTACATTTACTACAACCAGCAGAGGTTTGTGAATTACACCAGAGATGCTATCAAAGGTATAGCAGCACAATTGGACGCCACCTCTTTGACAGCGTGGCAGAACCGTATAGCATTGGATATGTTGCTGGCAGAAAGGGGCGGAGTATGCGAAATGTTCGGCACCTTCTGCTGCACTTTTATTCCAAATAATACGGCACCTGATGGAAGTATCACCAAGGCTTTGCAAGGCCTACAAATGTTATCCCAGGAACTAACTGAGAACTCTGGTGTAGAGAACCCCTTAACAGGACTCTTTGAAAAATGGTTTGGTAAATGGGGTGATCTTGCAAAAGGTTTGCTCATCTCTGTTGTCATGGCAGCCACGGTCCTTACGCTGTGTGGATGTTGCTGCATTCCTTGTATTAGAGGAATTCTTCAAAGACTGATTGACACATCACTAACAAAGACTATGTTTTTTCAGAACAACACTGAACTATACCCGGAACCTGATGAAGATGAACTTACAGTCCTTTCAAAAGACTTATTTGTCTAAATGATAATACCTGGTAAAATAAAGAACCTGGATATTTAAATTATTGACATTATAAGTATAAAAGGGAGCAGCTGTTAGAGAAATTAGAAATTATACTTTAAATGTCAACTATGAATATGCATATTAATATGACTATATCTTCTAAAGTTAAAATGTTTGCTTTATATAACTCTATTAATACTTAAATATGCTGAATAAGCTCTAATAACCCTAATTACTGGAATAAGTCATATGACCATATTCTATTGTGCAAAGATGTGCTGACTCTTACATCTGTCAAATATGGGCTGCGAACCATGAGATAATTTATGTATCCATTGTATGAAATATCCTGTCATAAGGTGTTGGCTGAAAAAGGATATTTCCCTATTTCCTGCTAACGTCAGAATAAAGGTTGAAATTATACATGGTCAGGACGTTACGAGCAGGAAAAGGGAAGGTTTAAGGGTTATAAAAGCTGAATGTGAATATATGACAGGCAGAAATGGATCTCTGAAGCAGAAGATATACATTTAACCATTTCTCTTGCATATGCAATAAAATATCTTGACTTGTAACGAGAGTCGGTCCAAAATTACTTGACACCTACTCCATGCTATGTCAGGCCACGCCCCCGTTTTATGAATTTTTAAGCAGGTGTTCCACCTGACCTGAAAATTATTTCAAGGGTTCCTCTTGGTTAAAACTAGTGAAAAGTATCCCTAGTCCTTTATTTGGAGGTGAAACGTTTAGTAGCTGTTGAGATTTTCTGTGGGTTCATTGAGGTAGGCAGCTCTTTACCCTTTATCTTAGCCGCATGATCGTCTCTGATATTCAGATATGCCATATAAAATATTTTTATTTATTAGATGGACCTAATGGGCATTCCCATCTATTCTATCATCCCTCTCTATGGTACTACCTGGTGATCCAATTTTATCCATCCATATTTTGGTGTTCATCATACCTACTGAATACACAGGTCTGAATTTGAACCATTGCTGTGTTTTGTTTGTCTTCAGTTTGATTTGGAAGATTGAAATAAATTTGCATTTGTCTTACATATAAACTCTTCAATTGTTTACTTTTTCAAATTTGTATGTTTTCATTTTAGTGATCTTATACATAGTGCTTGATATTAAAGTTCTCCTGAAGAAGCCTTTGAAACGGCAAAACATGTAAAGACCAAAACAGTTTGCACCCTTTGTTTGTATACCAAGATCAATTTATTGAATGTATTCTATGTATTCATTCTCAATTAATTTTTAATCCATTCATTTATATATTTTTGTATTTCTTGCGCCTTAAAAGTCCCACAAAAAATCTGTTTTCATATGTCCCTAGACCTAGTGCATAAGTAACCTTCATGCATTCAATCCGTCTGAATGAATACAATATTATTGTTTTATATCATTTTTCTATCTTCTATTTTTTTTTCCTTTAATCGTATTTAAAACAGCACTTTCAAGCTATCAAATATAAAACACAGCTACACAAAAATAATCCCAGTCACCTAAGAATAACCTTCACCCAACCTCTCCCTCACCCTGCACTCTATATAAGATCAGTAGATTGTATGAGGAGCAGACGTTCCACACAGATGTCGATCAGGTGGTCGTACTGCAGATCTGTAGAATGGTGCACTGTGACTTCTATGAAGAGGGATATACAGATCTTATTATTATATAGAGATGTTTGGTAGCCGTTCTCTCATCACCTCATTCTTCTTCCTCTGTGTCACCCTTCTGGTACAAAGCCAGAGAGTAAGTTCAGGACCTCGATGTTGTATGAGGAAAAAAAAATACCACTTCAATGCCAAATATTTCCAGGATGGAGATTATATCATTGGTGGTGTATTCCCTGTAAATTATGCTGCATATAGTATAAAGAACTACAACTTCCAAGCCTTGGATGGCATTTCATTTTGCACCATGTAAGTACATTAAGGACTTACCTCTGCAGCTGCTGGCGGGAGAGGAGGGAAGCTGGCAATGCTGCAGGGGAGAGGGGCACACAGGAAGGCCCCGGACAGCAGAGGGGGTGGGGATGCAGATACCAATCCACTTGCAGTGTAGTGTGAGGAAGAGAAAGGAGGCAGAGCCAGCAGAGCTGCAAGGGGAGCCACAAGAGTTGGCAATAAGGAAGTACAGCCATCGCTCCTGTTCGGCAGGTGCCTGGGCCCCCCTTGTTAACTGATGGGGCCTGGGCCCGGTACAGGAGGCTGTACTAGGGTGACCACATTTCCAAACTACCATTCAGGGACACCCCCTCTTCCCAAAAATCAGCTTGTGCTGTAACGAATCACAGCCCAGTGATTGGACACAAGAGGCAGGATGTATGATTTCTCCGATCACAAGCAGGGAGCAGGGATTGTGCTCCTCCAGGCATTCCCGGCCAGGACAAGTACTGTCAGTGAGTGGCAGCCTTTTTTGGGGGCATCAGATTGGCCCAGGGGGTGGCTGTGTCAGTTTCATTCCGGGACACTGTATTGTCCTGGAATGAAGGTGCCCGGGACAGACCTGCAAAATGCGGGACTGTCCTGGGCAATCCGGGACACGTGGTCACCCTAGGCTGTACTGCCTTATCAGCAGCCCTGAATGTATATATTTAACAATCAAAGGTGCTTGATTGTTGTCATTCAAAGTAAATACAGTATACCAATTGACATTATAACACTTCATGCCAAGTAAACACATACAAGTAGAGGAATAGAGGTGTTGCGAACATCATATGCAGTAACTTGTCAAGTACCTAAAGCACAGTGTATCATAGCTCCCAACTGTCCCTGATTTCAAGGGACTGTCCCTGATTTGGAGCAATGTCCCTCTGTCCCTCTTTCCTCCTCATCTGTCCCTCATTTTGGTCTGATCTATATAGATGTATATAAAATACAATTTTTATCTATCAAAAAGTGTTTTCCAGTGCTAAACCTTTCATTCTGATTTCTAAATTGCTGCATTTGTAAATTCCAAAAGCCAAAATAAAGGATGAGTAGTGCTAAAAAAGCACTCGTGGGTTTAACCAATCTTTTTTTTTTTTTTTGTACAATTCTCTTTTAAGGGGGCGTGGCAAGGGGTGTGTCCTATGCCTGCATACATTTGCTGATGTCCCTCATTCCCAAAAAGTTGGGAGGTATGGTGTATAGAGATTAGGGCTACCAGCAGGAACATTACAGTCCTAAATAACACAGTAACTATGATGAGCAAATCACCAAAGGAAACCTAGATAGAGGTCCAAGGGGCCCACACTTTATCGTATTTCCACTGACAGCCCCTATTTATGGAAGTAATCCTATACATAGGCAGGGACGCATCTATCTGTGCCTCCCAAGAGGAGAGGGTCGGAGGGGAGGGCGAAATCCATTTCAGGAGAATCTCCTTCTTTGCATAGAATAAAAAGGTAAGAAATCAACAATTTGGAATGATGAGAGCGCTGAGCATCCTCATGAACCCCCAGTAGGGCCAGCTCTGGTAGAACCAGAAGGGACAGTTGTACCCTTGAATTTCTGAATGTATATATAGATACAAAAATATTCCGTAAATAAAAATTGTTCAGTAACTCCAAATGTTGTCCGCTCACCAAAGTTTTGATTACCCTGGTACTTGAAAGGGTTCTAATATAAAGCTTTCGTGTTGTTATGTACTTTGGATTGTGATTCTGGAATATGGAACATGACATACTACAACTAAGGCCCCTTGCACATGAGGAATCTAGCTGCTGTACATCCCTCCTGACGTTTTAGCTCTGGGTGCAGCGTTCAGTCCTGGCCATACGCAGTATATTTCAGCCAACCATAGACTTTGAAGTGCTGCAGGCAGCAGGGCTGGATGCTGCACCTGTCCCTCATGGGCAGACTTAATAAAGAGGGATGCACTGCAGCTAGATGCCCCTGTTCTGTCTCAAGGACATATAGTTTAAACCTTCTTGCCCCATAAACTTCAGGTACCATATTTCTTTGATCTCAACTTTATTAGAACAAGCCAGGTGAAACTACAAATAACAAAAATATACCTCAATAAGTACAATATCTCATGCAATACAGCATACATTGCAGAAGCAATGATACACAAGACAAGATGAGATAGTAAAAACATACTTTTTAAGTTCTCTAAGGGGTGATGGTGATAGATAGAACAAGACATGTCCTGCCTCCTGCAGTGTCTTCTCAAAGCATGGCGAATGTGTATCTTCCTGTGAAGATTCTATCCAGAATACCTTGCTTACTAACTACTTCATGGGTTACACATACAATGCATGAAATAATAAACAAAACTGAAGCACTACCAAAAAAAGGGCGCTAGATGGCGCCTGCGCTCTGCATATGATTGTCTATGTAAATTACAACTTTAAATGTCATTTTAATCACACAAATGCAGATAATCAGAATATAGACATCTGATGGACAGAACAGCCCCATGTGCAAGGGGTCTAACACATAAACATCACACTTTATTGTCAGTGTTGCCTTGCATTCCCCTCAGGCCTTTTCCTGGTTTATACAGACGTCTCCTGGCCATTATTTTTGCTGTGGATGAGATAAACAGGAGCCCGGATATTCTACAAAATATGACTTTGGGATACCACATGTACGATTCCTGCAACAATGTGAATAAGGCCATAGAGAGCGTCCTACAGATCTTGTCTGGTCCTGGAGACCTCATCCCAAACTTCTCCTGCCAAGACAGAGTCAAGCTGGCTGGTGTCCTCTTCCATCCATCTGCAGAGAGATCCTTATACATCGTACAGATACTGGACATCTATGGCTACGCACAGGTACTCTTTATTTTCCAATAAACATGGCACAAAAAAGTCATGCTGCCAAATTATCTCAGAACTTTAACAGGAACATTACTGTTATCAAGAATTTCACAAGCAGGAAACTGCAGGCTAAACCGCGACAGCATGTGTGCAAAGGGGTGGGGATTCTCATGACATCATTGACTTAAAGCGGAGTTCCGCCAAATACTACAAATACTGAAACTGCTGATTTTTAAAATAAGGACACTTACCTGTCCAGGGCGCCCGCGATGTCGGCACCCGAAGTCGATCTGTCCCTCGGGTCTTGGGTGGAGGCAAAAAAAAAGATCAAGTCTTCTGGACAGCAGCACTCCAATAAAAAGCCTTTATTATGTAAAATCTTCAAAAATCCAAATACAGCACAGCAAGTCACAAAATTCTGGTTCGAGCTGACTAGTTTCACATTAGTTTCACACTTTCTTTATGATTAAACACTAAGAAAGTGTGAAACTAGTCAGCTCTAACCAGAATTTTGTGACTTGCTGTGCTGTATTTGGATTTTGGATTTTGACTATCTCCTCCCAACAGCCAAGGGTGCAGGCAATGCAATTTCAAGCAAAACAAAAGATCAAGTCTTCTCGACAGCAGCACTCCAATAAAAAGCCTTTATTATGTAAAATCTTCAAAAATCCAAATACAGCACAGCAAGTCACAAAATTCTGGTTAGAGCTGACTAGTTTCACACTAGTTTCACACTTTCTTTATGATTAAACACTAAGAAAGTGTGAAACTAGTCATCAGCTCTAACCAGAATTTTGTGACTTGCTGTGCTGTATTTGGATTTTTGAAGATTTTACATAATAAAGGCTTTTTATTGGAGTGCTGCTGTCCAGAAGACTTGATCTTTTGTTTTGCTTGAAATTGCATTGCCTGCACCCTTGGCTGTTGGGAGGAGATAGTCACCTGGAGGACGTCTACACCTGAGCGGTTTCTGTTTTTGTTTGTCTCGGGTGGAGGCACCGCCATCTTCGGTAAGGGAATCAGGAAGTGAAGCCTTGCGGCTTCACAGCCTGATTCCCTACTGCACGTGCGCGACTCGCGCTGCCCGATCCCACTGGTCCCTGCTGTCTTCTGGGACCTGTGTGTCTCCCAGAAGACAGCGGGGGGGACGAAGGAGGCGACGGACGTGGCATAGATAGCTGCAGGTGGCTCGGCTATCTATGTCCGGAAGTGGGAGCAAAATACCTGGAGTATTCCAAAAAGCGGAAGTTCCATTTTTGGGTGGAACTCCGCTTTAATATGACCACAAGGCTGTCCTACCTGGGTCAATCAGCTGTGGTCAGAACCTTCCCTGCCCCACAGCTAATTGGCCCAGGAATGACAACTTCTTTCCAAGTTCAGCCTGAACTCAAGCTCATCGCTATTGTAGAGATGCCAAAAAGTCCACCTAAACGATTTCATTCAACTTACTTGAGTGACAAAATGCAGGTCAGCACTGCTAAAATACCACCTACAGTATAGATTTATTTCACATAGAAATGTTAACAAGTCCTGCAAAAAAAAAGTTGAAATTAGTTAAAAAAAAAAAAGAAGAAGCGCCCAATCGCAGCCTAGATGAAAACAATGGAATACCTCCATCCCTAATTTTTAACAAGATATGGGAAAGGGTAATGGAACTTTAAATGAGGCATCACATTGTAATTGGTAAGCCTATATATAACAATCTGAAAAATGTCTTAGATACTTTTAGTTTATTAACCTCCCTGGCGGTAATCCCGAGTGGGGCTCGGGGTGAATTTTCAGTACCAAAAGCGGTAACCCCCGAGCCACACTCGGGATCGCATCGCAGGATCCATGTACAGCTCTTACTTACCTTGTCCCCAGGATCCTGCGATGTCTCCCGGCTGTGTGTGCGAGCCGTGTCTCCGCTCGATTCACAGTGCCGAGCTCTGTTCCCTGCGAGCGTTGCGACGCACGGGGACGGAGCTCGGCGCCAAATTCAAAAAGTGAAAAACACAGTATACTGTAATCTTACAGATTACATTACTGTATCAAATAATTACACATCCCCTTTGTCCCTAGTGGTCTGTTCAGTGTCCTGCATGCACTTTTATATTATAAAAACTGTTCTTTCTGCCTGCAAACTGGAGATTGTCCATAGCAACCAAAAAGTGTCCCTTTATGTCAAAAGTGGTTTTAGACCAGCTAGAAAACAGCGATAATAAATTAGAATGACTTGCAGAATTGAGCGATAGCGATTTGTGGGGAATCTCGTCATCAAACACTGAAAGTAATGACAGCGACAATTCTGCAACTGAGCAAATTTCAGTGTTTTTGATTTGATTACATTATTGAATAATTTTTATAATAATTGTATTATTATTTGTTATAATTATTTATAGTTATTTATTATATTATAATTTATGATTTTGTGTTTCAAACGTTTATCATACCCGGGATGTCTACTAGACTCTGGTTTGGACAGATTTAAGTGAGTTATTTCTAAGAATTACAGGGGGTCCCCGGGTTACGAACCCGTTAGGAACTTTCCTCCTGTTTGTAATTCGGAAATGTTTGTAAGTCGGCCGTGCAAGCGCAGAACGACAATTACGGATATTTCTGATGTTTTCCAATGTTCCGTCGAATGCCGTTCTGCGCCTGCGCGGCCAATTACGGACATTTCCGACATTTTCTGAGGCTCCGTCTGGCCGCGCATGCGCAGAACAGCAGATGGACCGCGCAGAACGACAGAGGGTCCCTGCAGCGCCCGGTTCATAAGTAGGAGGGGTTTGTAAGTCGGGCGTTGGTAAGTGGGGGACCCCCTGTCCAGGCCTACAATATAAAATGCCAAATTTCCATGCGAAACAATTGTACCGCTTTCAGCATCAAAAATATGACATAATCATACCGCCAGGGGGGTTAATGTCATAATCCCCTAGGGGAAGTCCAAGATATTTGTAGGCATAATAAAACAAATATATGGATAATAAATCATTTTTAATACAATCATAAGAAGAATATTAACATGATATTGGTAAAAGTAGATTTCATGCAAACACTTAATCATTGGACATAATTGATACAATAAACATGTATAGGTAAAATTGAAGATCGTACAATAAATATTGATAATAAAATAATTTCATGGTTGAGATAAACTTGTATAGGCACCCTTAGTTGTATACCCAACGTGTTTCTTGGCTGACTGCCAATCATCAGGGGTAAGATGCACAGGTGTACTGCAAAATAAAATAGGTAGATAACTATTAATATACAGAGCCCTCAAATTGGAAGGGAAATATCAATCACACTCCCTTTCCTAATGATACTTACGGAAAATCCGCACGTAGGACTTAGCTCTAGTTAGGGAATGGCATGGTGATCTGGAAAAGTTTGTCCCAAACGGGGTCAACCCGGGGTCCAACTACAATGTGATGCCTCATTTAAAGTTTAAATTAATTGTCCGTGCCTTTTGCTATGTTTAAACATGCATGTGAACATATTGATATGAATTAGTCTTCATCCCCAGGAAATACCCCAGCTTCTGCCCTCTCTGTTGGTAATGATTTCAAACTTTCAACCTAAACTAATGAATAAATGGGTCAAGGTGTTCTTCCAAGAACAGTTAAGATCATTTCAAGTTTTTTACGAGAAACTAATGGTTCATTATGGTTGAAATTACTTTACAATTGGGTGTATGGGCAGCATTAAAACTAACCCTTCAGAGCATATTTATAAAGCAGTGTGTCTGACATTCACCAAGCATGCACTGCAGGTGAATCTTCCAGGTCTATGTGATTTAAATGAGAGTGATTGATTCCCCACCAAAGAATGTTTTGTGAAAGTCAAATTGATTGCTTTTAAAATATCTCCCTTAAAGTGAACCTGTGCTTTGACCATTCAAGGCAAAGTAATGACCCCACGTTAAAGCCAGGTGGGTTCAGGGCTGCAGTCTGTCACCTCTGACCATTTTTTTTTTTTCATGATGCCTGTAGGTAAGTGCAATCTGCTGTCTCCACTGTAGACGACGCTCAATCGCAGCAGCAGTGCAGAGATAGAGGAAGTCACAAGGAACATGGCTCCTCTATGGTTTCCTGGGGCAGTGACCCGATTGAATGCTGGCCGTCCATGTGATGTGACTCTGGCGGCCATCTTATGTGTGTCATAGTCTATTTAAGATCTTTGTCCCCGGGTTTGGCATGTTTTAATGCGAGTGGGCAGTGCCTGTTAGAGACAGTAGTAGTGATAGGGAAAGCTACCCTGCCTGTTAGGGACAGTAGTAGTGATAGGGAAAGGTACCCTGCCTGTTAAGGACAGTAGTAGTGATAGGGAAGGGTACCCTGCCTGTTAGGGACAGTAGTAGTGATAGGGAAGGGTACCCTGCCTGTTAGGGACAGTCGTAGTGATAGGGATATGTTCCCTGCCTGTTAGGGACAGTAGTAGTGATAGGAAAAGGTACCTTGCCTGTTAGGGACAGTAGTAGTGATAGGGAAAGGTTACCTGTCTGTTAGGGATGGTAGTAGTGATAGGAAAAGGTACCTTGCCTGTTAGGGACAGTAGTAGTGATAGGGAAAGGTACCCTGCCTGTTAGGAACAGTAGTAGTGATAGGGAAAGGTACCCTGCCTGTTAGGGACAGTAGTAGTGATAGGGAAAGGTACCCAGCCTGTTAGGGACAGTAGTAGTGATAGGAAAAGGTACCCTGCCTGTTAGGAACAGTAGTAGTGATAGGGAAAGGTACCCAGCCTGTTAGGGACAGTAGTAGTGATAGGAAAAGGTACCCTGCCTGTTAGGGACAGTAGTAGTGATAGGGAAAGGTACCAAGCCTGTTAGGGACAGTAGTAGTGATAGGAAAAGGTACCCTGCCTGTTAGGAACAGTAGTAGTGATAGGGAAAGGTACCCAGCCTGTTAGGGACAGTAGTAGTGATAGGAAAAGGTACCCTGCCTGTTAAGAACAGTAGTAGTGATAGGAAAATGTTGCCTGCCTGTTAAAGACAGTAGTAGTGATAGGGAAAGGTACCCTGCCTGTTAGGGACAGTAGTAGTGATAGGAAAAGGTACCTTGCCTGTTAGGGACAGTAGTAGTGATAGGGAAAGGTACCCTGCCTGTTAGGGACAGTAGTAGTGATAGGGAAAGGTACCCAGCCTGTTAGGGACAGTAGTAGTGATAGGAAAAGGTACCCTGCCTGTTAGGAACAGTAGTAGTGATAGGAAAATGTTACCTGCCTGTTAAAGACAGTAGTAGTGATAGGAAAAGGTACCTTGCCTGTTAGGGACAGTAGTAGTGATAGGGAAAGGTACCCTGCCTGTTAGGGACAGTAGTAGTGATAGGGAAAGGTACCCTGCCTGTTAGGGACAGTAGTAGTGATAGGAAAAGGTACCTTGCCTGTTAGGGACAGTAGTAGTGATAGGAAAAGGTACCTTGCCTGTTAGGGACAGTAGTAGTGATAGGGAAATGTACCCTGCCTGTTAGGGACAGTAGTAGTGATAGGGAAAGGTACCCTGCCTGTTAGGGACAGTAGTAGTGATAGGAAAAGGTACCTTGCCTGTTAGGGACAGTAGTAGTGATAGGGAAAGGTACCATGCCTGTTAGGGACAGTAGTAGTGAAAGGGAAAGGTACCAAGCCTGTTAGGGACAGTAGTAGTGATAGGGAACGGTTCATGATGAGGGAAAGGGTTTGTTGTGAACTGTTGCTGTGTTACTTCAATACAAGTTTCTATTGCACCTGTCTGTGTGAATTATTGCCTCTGCCCCACACTGCTCCCTACCTACATGCCATCACTCTAATTTTGTCTTCTGGATCCTGATAGACCTCCCTGCTAAACAACCAATAGGAAATGTCCATGAAACCCAGGCAACGACATGGACACCTAAAGCAGGGCCCTCCTCCTCCTCTGCAGTGAACAAGATAGACATTTTGGTGTGTCACATGATCATGGATTTGGGTAAAAAAATACAGCACTTACAGTAATATTACAATATTCACAAATTCAGAATTAGTTGAGAGGAGGGAGGACCTTTAACGGTTGGGGGGGGGGGGGTTTGTTGTAGTGTCCAGAGTTTACCTTCCCTGTGTGTATAGGTGACCATGTGTCCTTTTCCTCCAAAGTAATGGCAATGTTCCTTGGCAGCTGGTTGCTCAGGCACCGGGGCTGTCACAACCCCCTTGTGGTGGATAGCGTTTCGGTGGGAGATCCCCTCTTCCTCAAATGCCTCTTTTGGAGGGTCCTCTCACATTTGGGACTTCTCTAGGTGACCAGGTCGTTTGAGTGTTTGTGAGTATACATCTATTTTATTAATACAATAAAGCTATCCCAGGTAATGCGCAAGGATGGTGCACCCTCTTTTCCTTATCTTGCAGTACTTTCTCCAGGTTCCCCCCAGCTCTTAGGGGGCAGCAAAGCCTGTGCCAGTGTCGGAACTGATAAAGACCTGAGATCCATTTCTTGCTAGTGCCCCACTCTTAAGCGAAGGGGATTGGCTTTTTCTGGCATGTATAGAGTACTTCAAGTAGGATCAATTTGGGGTCTTTTCCCCATAAGCGTCTTTTCCGCACTCTGGGCATCTGAATGGAGCGAAAGCAAGATGAGATTATGTTGCTCTGGGAGCAGTCATAAAAGTGGACCCCATGATTTTCCATTAATAGGCAAACATCAAAACTACCATGGAAGTCAAAACAAATTATTATTGCCTATAGAGATAATTTTAACCAGTAAGGGGCACCATCATCCAATAGTTGCAGATACGAAAAAAGGAAGCGGTATAACCTCAGCTTAGGGACTATCTTGGTACCCAAAATGACAAGAGATTCAGACACATATATTTGGTTAAAAAAAGCTTTAAATCAGAACTTAAAAAAAATAAACATATAACAAATAAAAAACATGTCACAATAACATTCACAATGACAGGGTCATAATAAGCCGTACCACTGTCCGCATGGTGATAACCAACAACTAAAAATGGAGTATGGATTTCAAGTATTAGATGATGGCAAAGAAGCTGCAGTTGTTCCTCTACATGTTTTGCACATTTGTCGCTTACTCAGGAGGAATATGAGCCAGTGGTTGTCTGAGATAAAATATAGGCACATGTTAGTGTATATTGAAACATTCAGTGAGAGTACAATGAAAACCCAATATTGATACTTAAATCACTGATTACCCACAACCACAAGGGGTGATGAGGACCTGCACTGGTGTACTAGTAAAAAACACCCAAAACCCCCCTAGGGCGGACATGGGAGGCACATAAGGAGGAAGTATAAGTCCAGCAGCCCTTCACATGATGCACTGCAACATAAAGTAAGACTGTTTAAGTGCTAAATAAGCCAAACATGTGGTCTGGATGGAGGGTAAATGGGAGGAGGAAAACGGGGGTGGGGGGAAAAAGAGGGAGGGGAAACAGGTAGAAGAAACCATAAAGAAAAAGGGAGGAGAAAAAGCAGGAAAGGAAGAGAGGGGAAAGGGGAAAAGGAGTAAAGGGGTTTCTAGCATTGAGGGAGAACTGAAGGGAGGGGGAAGGATGGGGAGGTGGGGGAAAAGGTAGAGGCAGGGCCAGATTATGAACATCATGGGCCTGGTGCTGAGGATTTGGTTGGGGCCTTTTATAAATGATAAATAAATATGCAAACATTTTTTGTTATAACAAATTAAATTAAAGAGAAATAGAGAGAGAGAGAGAGAGGGGGGATGAGAGAGGGTCGAGGGATAAGGGAGGGAGGATGAGAGAAAAAGGGGGGACGAGAGAGAGAGAGGATGTGCATGAGCAGGTGTGGGAATGACATCAACGCAGCTCGGCCAAGGCAAGTGACCGAAGGCACAGAACCCAGAAGGAAGACCGGTGAAGATGGAAGCGCCCGGGCCCCGCCAAATTGATCACAGCGCAGCACTGGATGGCTCAGGCTGACAATTTAAGTGTACCCTAATGTGCTAATATGCTGTGTACACTTGTACATTGTGGCATAACCTACCTCAGGGCCTCTAAAAAGTAGTAATGTTAGCGAAGTTTACTACTTCTTTAATATCACAGGATCCCAGGAGCCTCTCATGGGGCCCCTTACTGATCCGGTGGCCCTTGGGCAGTGCATAGTTGCCAACATTTCAAAAATATTTTCAGGGACACTTTTTTTTACAAGTGCTATATTTAGAGTAGCTGAGATCCCCTATGTTCCTCTATACATCACAATAGTAATCACAAAATAAAATAAGTACTAATAATGGGCAGAACAAATATGAGAACTGAGGAGATTTCCTTTAGTTGAACAAAAATGTGCCCATTCTACAGCTGGTAACATTGAGGATATTCAGTATAATTATAAAGAACTGTTTTTGTGGGTAAGAGGCATAGGGGAGGAGTATGGACGGTTTAAAAGTGGAAAGTATGTGCAGGTGAGGGAGAGGAATGTGGAGGGTCTTACAGTGGGCACTATGTACAGGAGAGGAATGTGCGGGGTAAACCAGTGGGCACTATGTACAGGAAAGGAGTGTGGATAATATGACAGTGGGTGGTATGTACAGGAGAGGAGTGCAGGGGGTATGGCAGAAGGCACTATGTACAGGAGAGGAGTATGAAGGGTATGACAGTGGGCACTATGTACAGGAGAGGAGTGTAAAGGTGTCAGGGTCACCTGTGGCCAGGTGACAGATGCACACCGTAGGGGGACAGGAGTGCACCGCGAGGTAGTGAACCCTATGGCTGGCTTCTGTGGACAGGAAACTGGGTGGTTGTGGAAAGCGGGACCAGAGGAGCACAACCGGGATCCCAACGGAAGCGAGAGCCAAGATTCCCCAGGGCGCGGAGTCTAAGACCCAGCTGGTCTTCTCCAGGGCCTCTAGTGGTGAGGATGTTACGCTGCAGGCTGGGACCAGGTCGCGGCCCCTGGAGTTTCCTAGCTCACGCCCCGTAGGATAAGGGGAAGCAGCAGCACACGATAGAGAGAACCGAATAACAAGCCAAAGGTCAGGGGCCACAAGCAGACAAGGATAACGAAGAACGAGCCGAAGGTCAAGGGTCACGAGCAGACAGGGATGGTCGGGGACAAGCCAATAACGTAACAGAGAGACAGACGTAGCACACGGCAGGCAGGAACCCAAACACACAATGCCTAACAAACACGTTGATCAGCAAAGCAGGCTTGCAGTGCACAGGTTAATATAGTGTTCAGTGATAGGGCCTGGGGTGGAGTCAGGCTGGGAGGAGATTATAAAGGAAGCCAGGTGAAGGAGGTCTGGTCTCTAGATGAACACATGAGGAGGAAGGTAAGATGGCAGACAGACATTAATGCATATCCATGACAGTACCCTCCCTCTTACGAGGCCTCCCCCTTCCCCGCCTGGGCCCAGGCTTAAAGGGAAATCTCTGATGAAACCTTCTCAACAGATGAGGTGCAGCGACATCAGATGCAGCGATCCAAGACGCCTCCTCAGGACCAAAACCTCTCCAATGCACAAGGTACTGAAGAATGCCTCTGCAGAGCCGAGAATCCAGAACTTGTCTAACCTCGTACTTAAAATTATCCTCAGAGACCGAAAACGAGGTAGGGAGATGACAAGAAGATCTATTGAGGACCAAAGGCTCTCTAGGAATAAGCAAGGGCATGAGAGGATCAACAGGAATCTGAGGAGGGTCCCCTATACCCTTAAAGGGGAACTGGTCATCTTGCACAGGACCATCAGACTGGGCAGATGTCAGTGGAACCCTGAAGTCAGGTTGGTTAGAAGGTGACATGTCGCCGGAGTCAAGCTGAATAGCTGAAGGACAAGCAGAATGTCCCGAACAAGAAAAAGTGAGAGGCTCACTGGGCATGGGCTGGACTGGCATAACTAGTACAGAGGCAGAGTGAATAGCTGAGTCAGGTGTAGCGACTACCTGAATCGCATCGCAAGACGTAGCGACTGCAGGACTTGTAGACAAGCTAGCCTGGCTGTGCGTCCAAGGGTGGTTAGGGACAGAGAAATGTAAATGGTTATGCAACCTGGAATGAATGACCGGCTCAGATTCACAGGGGGCAACCTTGGGTAGGCAGGACGAGGAACAGGAGGGACCCCAAGCCAGGATCTGTCCAGTAGTCCAGTCCACATGAGGAGAATGGAGCTGTAACCATGGGAGACCCAAAATTATAGGCGTTGAGGCCTTGGGTAAGATAAGGAAGGATATCCACTCCTGGTGGAGTGTCCCTACCGACATCTTAACAGGGAGGGTCTGGAAGCGGATAGGTCCCCCTGGGAGAACAGTACCATCAATCGCCAAGACCACCAAAGGCGTGGTGAGGGGCAAAAGAGTAAGTCTCATGGACGATGCGATTTCCCAGTCCATGAAATTACCAGCGGCTCCGGAATCCAGATATGCTGAGACCGAATGAGAAGAAGCACCAACATGAAGGAACACAGAAAGCAGAAGACGAGAAGGGGAAGGTGATATTTCTGGGTCCAATACTCCACTTTCCAGATGAAGTGGACCCGAACGTTTTTCTGGACAAAGAGAGCAAGTGTCACGAAAATGACCTTTGCCCCCACAGTAAAGACACAGACCAAGAGTTCTGCGCCTAGCACGTTCCTCGGGGGATAGCCTGGTCCGACCCAGCTGCATGGGTTCCTCAGCTGGTAGGAGATGCTCTACGGGTCGAAGAGAGGGGAGCTCAGGCTGACTAAGAACCAAGGAGTGCTGGCGTTGCTTTTCTAAGGTCCTCTCCTGAAAGCGAATATCGATCTGGTTACACAAGGAGATAACGCCGGCCAGATCAGTGGGGATGGTTCTTCCTGCTAATTCATCCTTCACTCTATCAGACAGGCCATGCAAAAAGGTTGCAACTAAGGCCTCATTGTTCCAGCTCAACTCAGCCGACAGTATGCGGAAATGAAGGGCATACTGTCCCACAGAAGCAGACTCTTGGCGGAGACGTAAAAGGGCGCTGGCCGCTGAAGAGACATGAGCCGGTTCTTCGAAGATATTCCGAAAAAGTTTCAAGAAGCCAGACAGGCTAGAAACCACTGGATCATTCAGTTCCCACAGAGGGGCTGCCCAGGCTAAAGCTTCACCAGAGAGGAGGGAAATGATATAGGCTACCTTAGCCCGATCAGACAGGAAGTTTTGGGGCTGGAGCTCAAAATGAATCGTGCATTGGCTAAGGAACCCCCTGCAAGCCTTGGAGTCCCCAGAGAAACGGGACGGAGCTGGCAGTTGTAGCGAGTGTGTGGCTGCGACTGGTGCAATAGGTGCAACCGCTGATTGTATTTGAGGTTGCGGATTCAGGGTTCCCAAGGAGGCCTGAAGCTGCTCGAAGCGAGAAGCCAGATCCTGGAGGAATCGCATCACCTGAGTCTGATTCGATTCCTGGGTTTCAAGTCTGCAAACTATGCCCTGCAATGGATCATCCGCGGGTAGCGGGATGTCAGCCGGGTTCATGGCTGATCAAACTGTCAGGGTCACCTGTGGCCAGGTGACAGATGCACACCGTAGGGGGACAGGAGTGCACCGCGAGGTAGTGAACCCTATGGCTGGCTTCTGTGGACAGGAAACTGGGTGGTTGTGGAAAGCGGGACCAGAGGAGCACAACCGGGATCCCAACGGAAGCGAGAGCCAAGATTCCCCAGGGCGCGGAGTCTAAGACCCAGCTGGTCTTCTCCAGGGCCTCTAGTGGTGAGGATGTTACGCTGCAGGCTGGGACCAGGTCGCGGCCCCTGGAGTTTCCTAGCTCACGCCCCGTAGGATAAGGGGAAGCAGCAGCACACGATAGAGAGAACCGAATAACAAGCCAAAGGTCAGGGGCCACAAGCAGACAAGGATAACGAAGAACGAGCCGAAGGTCAAGGGTCACGAGCAGACAGGGATGGTCGGGGACAAGCCAATAACGTAACAGAGAGACAGACGTAGCACACGGCAGGCAGGAACCCAAACACACAATGCCTAACAAACACGTTGATCAGCAAAGCAGGCTTGCAGTGCACAGGTTAATATAGTGTTCAGTGATAGGGCCTGGGGTGGAGTCAGGCTGGGAGGAGATTATAAAGGAAGCCAGGTGAAGGAGGTCTGGTCTCTAGATGAACACATGAGGAGGAAGGTAAGATGGCAGACAGACATTAATGCATATCCATGACAAAAGGGTATGACAGTGGGCAGTATGTACAGGAGAGGAGTGTGGAGGGTATGACAGTTGGCAGTATGTACAGGAGAGGAGTGTGGAGGGTATGATGGGGACAGTATGTACAGGAGAGGAATGTGGAGAGAAAGATAGTTGGCAGTATATACAGGAGAGGAGTGTGGAAAGTTAAGGTTGGGTTACAGTATGTACAGGAGAGGAGTGTGGAGGGTATGACAGTGGGCAGTATATGTACAGGAGAGGAGTGTGGATGGTATGATAGTGGGAAGTATGCACAGGAGAGGAGTGGGGAGGGTATGATGGGGGCAGTATGTACAGGAGAGGAGTGTGGAGGGTATGATAGTGGGCAGTATGCACAGGAGAGGCGTGTGGATGGTATGATACTGAGCAGTATGTACATAAGATGAGTGCGGAGGGTATGACAATAGACAGTATGTACAGGAGAGGAATGTGAAGGATATGACAGCGAGCAGTATGTACAGGAGAAGAGTGTGGAGGGTATGACAGCCGGCAGTATGTACAGGAGAGGAGTGTGGACGGTATGATACTGAGCAGTATGTACATGAGATGAGTGTGGAGGGTAAGACAGTGAGCAGTATGTACAGGAGAGGAGTGTGGAGGGTATGACAGTGGGCACCATGTATAAGAGAGAAGTCTGGAGGGTATGACAGTGGGAACTATGTATAGGAGAGGAATGTGGAGGGTACGACAGTGGGCACTATGTATAGGAGAGAAGTGTGGAGGGTATGACAGTGGGCACTATGTATAGGAGAGGAGTGTAAAGGGTATGACAGTGAGCAGTATGTACAGGAGAGAAGTGTGGAGGGTACGACAGTGGGCACAATGTACAGGAGAGAAGTGTATGACAACGGGCACTATGTATAGGAGAGGAGTGTGTAGGGTATGACAGCGGGCACTATGTATAGGAGAGAAGTGTGGAGGGTATGACAGTGAGCAGTATGTACAGGAGAGAAGTGTGGAGAGTATGACAGCGGGCACTATGTACAGGTGAGGATGATGAAGAAATCTGGGAAGGAAAAATGTAAAGGTTTGTGGAAGGATGTTTAGGAACTGCGTAGTGGTTAAGCGGGTAATACATGGATTGAAATTACGCCAATTAAGCAGAGACCAGCCATAGTCAATCTATTTATGGGCTAGCTGGTTTTACACAAGTCAATCTATTAACCGACTTGAGTACAACAAGTCTGTCAGGTTTTTCCCAAAACAATCAGTGCTGCCAGCTATAGTTAGCAACACTGATCATTGTATTCACTGGCAGAACACAATAACACTGCAGGAGTGATTCCCCCATCCACAGGTCAGCAGGTGAGAGGGTGTGTGGGGACAGGCTGGGGAGAGATACTAGTCAGTGGCTGGGTAGGCACTGGCTAGTATCAGAGCCAGATACACACAGGTTACATACGCCATGATCGTTAGAGCGAGAGCAATAATTCTAGCACTAGACCTCCTCTGTAAATCTAAATGTAGCGGGGTATTCCCCTATATTGGGAAGAAACTACATTACCCATAACCCCAAACTTGTGATGTTCCACCGCAGAGACTCATGGGAGGGGTTATAAAAGGAGGAGGCGAGGCCGGGCTCGGCCTCTTTGGGGACACGAGACTTCGCAGACGGATCCTCCTGTGCGGATGTGTCGGAGTGCAAGGCCTGAAGCCTGAGGCCTTGCTCTGCACCAAAGAGCCTTCCACCCTCCCCTCTGCGAGCCTGGGTGGCATCTGACTTTGTGAGCTACAGCCTTGTCGGATCGGGAGCCCGATCGTTGGAGAGATCGAGTGTGTGTGACACGACCGGTGGAGGTTTCCCGGACTGGATCCGTAGTCCGGCGGGTGAGAGGGCGTAAGCCCAGCTAAGATACTGTTGCTGTATATAGGCCTATAGACTGCCGTGGCCTACAAGTTATTTTCATACCCCTTGGATTACAAAGTTATACTCTGTTTAAAGTGCACCACCATTACAGACCTGCCGGTGAAGAAAGAAGGACTAAGTTAAATATTAGAACCAGGCCTGGTGGGGATTCTAGCGTGTTTGATTACTGCGCCATAGGGCACTTAGTTAACGGTCGCCCGTATGGCGCACCTGTAGCGTGTGTTACTATATAGTGTGTTAGAGTGGCAGGACGCTGCCCTTAGGAGTGATTATCTTGAACTGTGATTACTGTTACCCCTTTATCCATATTGAGAAAAATGAGTAAAACACTTTACCTATTACAATTCATTACTGTGTCCTTGCTTAGTTATTCTATTGCATAGGACATATCATTGATTGTTAGTACTAGCTGTGCCAGAAGGGGGTAGAGCCTATTGCCGGGGGTTGGCGGAGCTGCACTCAGGGCCCAAATCTAATTCTGCGGCCTCCTTAGTTGGAGGTATCGCTACACGTGGGGGTTCTCGTCCGGGATCCTGATGCAGCAAGCGAACGCCAGAAGTGCCGGCATGGACCCCATGGATCCAAGAGCGGTAGAAGAGTGGTGCAAAGCCGCTAATACAGAGCCAAAACAGTCGATAGCCATTAGCCTTCCTGGCGAGAAATGGTCAAGTGAGACGGTAGAGGAACTGATGAGTTCAGTGTCCCCAGATCACACACCGTGGGTGATAGACATGAAGACAGACCCAAACATCTCATATCAATACGCATTAGTGGAATATTGGGACGGGATGCCAGAGGCCTGTAAGCACAAGTGTCTGCGGACGCCAGACAACAGAACATTTAGGCTGGCGCACGCAATAACTGTAGAAAGGGAACCATCCCCTATGGGATCGCCACAGGCTGCGGCCCGAACTACACCTGAAAGAGAAGACAGGGCGACACCCCCGGTGGCACCTGCATCGGCCACTGCTATATCACCAGAACTGATAAATGCAATAGGGGATTTGCTAGCCAAATGTCAGAAGACAAGTACGGTGCATGTGGAAACTAGCTACCGGAGACTAAAAATATTCTCAGGGAAGCTCCCTGTCCCGGCAGGGGAAGAAGATTTTGATACTTGGGTGGAACAGGCATTACAGGCGGTGGAGGCATGGGAGGTGCCGGAGGCACAGAAGAGGCAGCGAGTGTTAGAAAGCCTTAAAGGTGCAGCAGCAGAAGCAGTGAAAAGTTTCCGGTTTGGGAATGCAGGGTGCACGGCGCAGGATTGTCTAGCTATGCTGCAGAAAGAGTTTGGTCAATTAGACAAGGTGACAGAGACGGTCTACCAGTTTGAACACACTTTCCAAAAACCGGAGGAGAAACTTTCCGAGTATGTCAGAAGGCTAAACAGGCTGCTGTGCAAGATTGTGTTAAAGAAAGGGATGAAGCCCCAAGATGCCGATGCAGCAAGAATGAAGCAAGTCTTAAAGGGAGCGCTACGCTCCGATCCAGTCTGGCTGCACCTGAAAACCTTGGGAGGAGGAATGTTGCTGACTTATGCTGATTTAATAAAAATTATCAGAGATGAGGAGGCGCTGCAACAGGACCAGCAGAAGGATAAGACAATTGTTGTACCCGCACAGGTGCTGGTCAATCCAGTAATGACCCCTGAAAGAGAGGCGGAGATAGACACCCTAAGAACTCAGATGTCCAAGGTGTTAGAGATATTGACCTCTCTGATAGCAAAAGACACAGAGTGTCCCAAGAAGAAGGAAAGTCCAAGGAAGGAATTGTTCCCGATTGCCTCAGCACCCGAACCTTTACAAGAATGGGGAGATATAGTCTGCTTCAACTGTGGGGGAGTTGGCCACATTGCAGCCACATGTTCTAGTCCGAAGAAGAAGAGACCAGACAACCGCAAGCCGGCGGGAAACTCCAGAGGGCCCCGGTGAAGGAGTCAACCGGGTGCCCACCATCTTCAGTAAACTCCAAGCTGAATGCGAAGAAAAACAAAAAGAGAGATAGAACACCAAAGGGGAAACGCAATACCCCTCAACAAAGCTATACTCCAAGAAGAAGGGGGAGACCCCTCAGGAGAGGCACGGCACCCCCCAAAGGGGGTGCCCACCCAAGAAAAATAATAGTACCCCTCAGCGGGTTCCTACACCCATTAAAAGGAGGGAAGTCAGTGCATACCAGGCTCAAGAAAGGTTCAAGTCCAAAGGGAATAGGACAAGAGAGAGTCCAAAGGGAAAAGGTCTGAAGAAGGCGGCTCCTGCTGGACCATATCCAGAGAAGCTGGTAGGCCCATCCCCTATAGTGCCCATTCAAGTGGAGGGAGTCTACACCAGGGGCCTCCTGGATACCGGGGCACAAGTGACCCTACTATACCGGGACTTCTACGACAGGCACCTGAGTCATCTGCCTATCCAGAAGATAGAGGAGCTGGAAATATGGGGAATTGGAACCCAGAGTTTCCCTTACGACGGCTACCTTCCCATCCAAATGACCTTTGACCCATCCGTGGCTGGGAAGGCCGAAGTGTTTGACACCCTGGCAGTTGTGTGTCCTAGGCCGCCTGGAGCCAACAAGAATTCCCTTATAATAGGGACAAACACGGACCTGGTCCGAAGACTCCTGACCCCTCTCGTGACAGAAGAAAGACAAGCAGCTACCAAGATCCATCCCATGCTGAAGACAGCCTACCAACGGCTGGTCCAAGAGCGGGAGACCCCTGGAGAGGAGATAGGGAAGGTGTGGAGACTTGGAAGAGAAGGGGTAGTGTTGCAGCCCGGTGAAGTAACCTGTCTCAGGGCCACTGTGAAGCTTACTTGGGAGCAGCCTGGTCCCTTTGTCATGCTGGAGTCAGACCCAAGGGGTGAGTCCTCAGGCCTGGAGGTGATACCGGAAGTGATTCCGCTGAAGGTCCTGAAGAAGGCCCATTATAGAGTTCCAGTGAGTGTTAGGAATACTACCAAAGACCCCATGGACATCCCAGCCAGAATGTTGCTAGGCCAGGTGAGCCCGGCGGCCCCTGTTACCCTGTCAGAAGTGAAGAGGACAGGTGAAGAAGGGGATGTTTGGGAGAAGCTGACCATGGAAAACCAGAATCTGTCCAGGGCTTGGAAAGAGAGAGCCAAGGCCCAGTTGAATAGATGGGAGAAGATCTTCTCTAAGGATGAGTTTGATGTGGGGTGTGCAAGGAGTGCCACCCATCGGATCCGCCTCCAGGAAGATAAGCCCTTCCGAGAGAGGGTCAGGCGGGTCCCGCTAGCAGATCTGGAGGATCTGAGGGAACAACTTGCAGAACTCAAGAGGACTGGTGTGATACGGGAGTCCAGAAGCCCCTATGCCTCTCCCATAGTGGTGGTCCGAAAGAAGAATGGATCATTGAGGCTCTGTATAGACTACAGGACTCTCAACAGGAGAACCATACCTGACCAATACACCACTCCGAGGATAGAGG
The DNA here is from genome assembly GCA_029206835.1 of Rana muscosa. Lineage (NCBI taxonomy): Eukaryota > Metazoa > Chordata > Amphibia > Anura > Ranidae > Rana > Rana muscosa. The sequence goes on from CM055116.1 coordinate 17,268,293, forward strand.
ATGCCCTACAGAGCTTGTCTGGAGCCAAATGGTTCAGCGTTATGGATCTCAAGAGTGGGTACTATCAGATTCCGATGCACCCAGCAGACAAGGAGAAGACAGCTTTCATAACCCCAGTGGGGTTCTTTGAATTCGACCGGATGCCCCAAGGTCTGTCTGGAGCCCCAGCTACTTTCCAACGCCTCATGGAGAAGACAGTAGGGGACATGAACTTGATCGAAGTCCTTGTATACCTAGACGATGTCATTGTCTTTGGGAGAACCTTGGAGGAACATGAAGAGAGGCTGGAGAAAGTGTTGAGAAGACTCAGTGAGGAAGGACTTAAGCTTTCGCCTGAGAAGTGTCGGTTCTACCAGTCTTCTGTGAACTATCTGGGGCACATAGTATCTGAAGAAGGGGTGGCCACAGACCCTGAGAAATTGGAGGCAGTTACCTCCTGGCCACAGCCCACCACAGTAACAGAACTCAGATCCTTCTTGGGCTTCTGCTCCTACTACAGGAGGTTTGTGGAGGGATTTGCCCGAATTGCTAGACCATTGAATGAGTTGCTCAAGACTGAAGGAGAGGAGGATGGATCGGGGCCCAGGAGGCCAGGAGAGTCCATCAGAGATCAGTGGAATCAGAAGTGTGAAGAGGCTTTCCAGGAATTGAAGAGGAGCCTGACCACTGCACCAGTCTTGGCCTATGCAGACCCAACCAAACCCTATGAACTGCACGTGGATGCTAGTCATGACGGTCTGGGAGGAGTACTTTACCAAGAACATGAGGGGCAATTGCGGCCTGTTGCCTATGTGAGTAGGAGCCTGACCCCCTCTGAGAAGAACTACCCCACTCACAAGCTGGAGTTCCTGGCCCTCAAGTGGGCGGTAGTAGACAAGCTCAAAGACTACCTGTATGGAGCAGAGTTCACTGTGAAGACCGACAACAACCCCCTTACCTACCTGTTCACCACGGCCAAGCTGGATGCCACTGGACACAGGTGGCTGGCCGCACTGTCTGGATTCAACTTCAGCCTTAAGTATAGACCAGGAGTGGGGAATCGAGACGCAGACGCCCTGTCCAGAAGATCTCATTCCCCGACCATTGAAATAGAAGATTGGACCCAAGTGGCACCGGACGGGGTGCAGGCCCTTTGTCAAGGAGCTGCATTCCAAGCCCGAGGATGCTCCAGAGCAGAGGAAATAGGAGTTACCACGGTGGGAGTCCCCAAACACTACTGTGGAGTAGCTCAATTGGAAGAGGACAACCTACCAAGATTGTCCAAGAAGGAATTGAGGTGTGACCAATTGGAAGACCCCATGGGGAGATTGGTCCTGGAGGCCTTGAAAAATCAGGATCCAAACATACTCATGCGTCAACCTTCAAAAGAAGCTCGCCTACTGAGGAAGGAGTGGGATAGGTTGCAGTTACATCAGGGAGTGGTCTACCGAAGGGGCCCCTCTGATGACTCAGAAGATAAGTGGCAGATGTTCCTCCCAGAGAAACATCGGGAGACTGTTCTGATGGCCTTGCATGACAATCATGGCCACCTAGGGGCTGAAAGGACCTTTCAACTTGTCAGAAGTCGGTTCTATTGGCCCTGCATGAGGGTAGAGGTAGAGGAGTACTGCCACTCATGTGCACGATGCATCCAGAGGAAGACTTTGCCTCATCAAGCTGCCCCAATGGGCCATCTACAGAGCCAAGGGCCCATGGACCTGGTGTGCATTGATTTTCTCTGCCTCGAACCCGACCTGAGTGGACTAGGAAATGTTCTGGTGATAACCGACCATTTCACCCGGTATGCCCAGGCCTTCCCCACCAAAGATCAGAAGGCCTCCACCGTGGCCAAGGTACTTATGGAGAAGTATTTTGTCCATTATGGGCTGCCACAGAGACTCCATTCAGACCAAGGGAGGGACTTCGAGAGTAAGCTGATCCGGAAGCTCTTGGATTCGTTGGGAATTAAGAAGACTCGAACTACACCTTACCATCCTCAGGGAGATGCTCAGCCGGAAAGGTTCAACCGAACCTTGCTCAACATGTTGGGGACTCTGGAAAGCGAGAAAAAGCAACATTGGAGCAAACACATAGCAGCCATAGTACATGCTTACAACTGCACCATCAGTGATGCTACAGGCTATTCCCCATATCGACTCATGTTTGGGAGAGAAGCGAGACTACCGGTGGACCTGGCTTTTGGCACCTCACTGGACCATTCCTCAGTCACCTCCCACAAAGGATATGTGGACAGGCTCAGACACAGCCTGAAAGTAGCATATGAACAAGCTCAAGCGGCCTCAGATCAAAGGGGAGCTCGGAATAAAAGAAATTACGACTTGAAGGTCCGGGTACAAGACCTACAGCCCGGGGATCGAGTACTGTTGCGCAATCTGGGAGTCCCAGGAAAGCACAAACTTGCAGACAGATGGAGATCTGAACCCTATGTCATCTGCAGGAAGTTGCCGGGCCTACCTGTCTACAAGGTGAAGCCAGAGGGAAAGGTAGGCCCACTGAAGACATGGCATCGAAACCACCTGCTCCCACTTGCAGAGGCAGTTAGAATACCTTCCGTGGGAGACTCCCCTGCACCGGCCTCTATCTTGGATACTCCTAGGCCGCACACTCGGTCACAGACCTCCCGAGCTGGAAATGGAGAAGCCTCCCAACTTAGTGGAGATGAAGAAGGAGAGCTTGATTGGCTGTGGTCTTCCCCAACTCCAGGAACTTCTATCATAGATCTTCCAGTCACCCAAGATACCACAGATGAAACACTGAACCCAGAGGCTACAGAATTCATCCCTTTCAGTCCTTCAGCAGATTACTGGGAAGATGCCCATGATAGTTGCTCCGAGGAAGAGGAGCCTGTGGCGCCAGAGCCAGAGATTCCAGGAGAGCAAAGAGCTCGAAGAGTCATTCGACCTCCTAAGAAGCTGACCTACCCCCAGATGGGGAACAGTTCGGAAGACTCTGTGGTCACTGCTAGGAGAAATGCTGAGATTCCGGATCCCTCCACTGTCCATTTGGTGGAGGGCAACCCCAGCTCACTCTCTGGCACAGTTAGGCAGGCCACCCATGATAATGTGACCTGTGGGCAAGGGAATTCAACCCCTCAGTTATGGTGGGAATCCCCTATCCCAACATCGTTTTCAGAATTGTCCAATGTTGTATATAGTTGTTGCTAAAATTTATCTTTGGGGACCAAAGAGTTTAAGTGGGGGGAGTGTGTAGCGGGGTATTCCCCTATATTGGGAAGAAACTACATTACCCATAACCCCAAACTTGTGATGTTCCACCGCAGAGACTCATGGGAGGGGTTATAAAAGGAGGAGGCGAGGCCGGGCTCGGCCTCTTTGGGGACACGAGACTTCGCAGACGGATCCTCCTGTGCGGATGTGTCGGAGTGCAAGGCCTGAAGCCTGAGGCCTTGCTCTGCACCAAAGAGCCTTCCACCCTCCCCTCTGCGAGCCTGGGTGGCATCTGACTTTGTGAGCTACAGCCTTGTCGGATCGGGGGCCCGATCGTTGGAGAGATCGAGTGTGTGTGACACGACCGGTGGAGGTTTCCCGGACTGGATCCGTAGTCCGGCGGGTGAGAGGGCGTAAGCCCAGCTAAGATACTGTTGCTGTATATAGGCCTATAGACTGCCGTGGCCTACAAATTATTTTCATACCCCTTGGATTACAAAGTTATACTCTGTTTAAAGTGCACCACCATTACAGACCTGCCGGTGAAGAAAGAAGGACTAAGTTAAATATTAGAACCAGGCCTGGTGGGGATTCTAGCGTGTTTGATTACTGCGCCATAGGGCACTTAGTTAACGGTCGCCCGTATGGCGCACCTGTAGCGTGTGTTACTATATAGTGTGTTAGAGTGGCAGGACGCTGCCCTTAGGAGTGATTATCTGGAACTGTGATTACTGTTACCCCTTTTATCCATATTGAGAATTAATGAGTAAAATACTTTACCTATTACAATTCATTACTGTGTCCTTGCTTAGTTATTCTATTGCATAGGACATATCATTGATTGTTAGTACTAGCTGTGCCAGAGGGTTGGCGGAGCTGCACTCAGGGCCCAAATCTAATTCTGCGGCCTCCTTAGTTGGAGGTATCGCTACATAAACATGTAAATAAATTTAAAGCATCGCTTAGTATACAAAAAAATTGTGCTAACTTTAGTGTTTTTTTGGGGGGTTTTTTTATGAATAAAACAGTTTCTTTCCAAAAAAAACACATTTGAAAAATTGCTTCGCAAATACTGTGTAACATAGAAAGTTGCAAAGACCACCATTTTATTCCATAGGGTGTCTGTTAAAACAATGTGTATAATGTTTGGGCGTTCTGAGTAATTTTCTAGAAAAAAAAATGATGATTTTTACATGTAGGAGAGAAGTGTCCGAATTGGCCTGGGTGGCAAGGGGTTAATTACCATAAGTAATATACAAATAATTATTATAAGCCCTGTGATCCCATCCTCTCTGTCTGCTGCAGAGTGTCAGCTTGTATTTAAACTGGCTGCTCTGTATGTAGCTTCCGACAGGCTGCGCAAGCAGCCCCGTATCTCCGGAACCATAAAATAAGACCCCCATATTTTGACCAGTGGTAGGGTAGGCCTTCAGCTACCTACCTCCCAAATGTTGGGTTTCTTTGACCCCTGGTCGCCGAGCAACAATCCTCAGGGTCGATCTTTTTTTTTTTGGGGCAAATGGACCTATCTTGAGGAAGGGGCCTGGACCTGCAGCTCCAATAGCCCCTATGTTAATCCGGCCCTGGGTAGAGGGAATCAGGGAAAGAAGGGGGGAAAGAGGGGGGTCTATTAATTGGTATCATCAAAACTACCATGTAAGTCACCTGAAGGCCAGGTAGGATGGGGTAAGAGAGAGGGTATGTTCCCACAGTCATGGCCGCTGATAAGGCAGTACAGCCAGCTCTCCTGTACTGGGCCCAGGCCTCATCAGTTCAAAAGGGGGTATTAAGAAATACAATAATGGTGCATGCTGGGACATAAAATCAAAAGCCTTTTCCACAAAGTCCTTTGAGCTGTAATAGCTCTATGTGAGATAGCAGTCTTTTTGCCTGGGCAGCCTTGTAGAGGGAGCCGAAGCCGGACTCCAGTACATGTAAAAAGAGAGAGACAAAGAGCAGGCGCCACTTAGAAAAAACTGTTCACTTTAATAGTAAAAGAGTATCAAAGCACTCACTTAATAGTTACTGTATGCAGGGATATGTTGAAGTCCAATCGACAGTCAGTCCCTGCTATGTGTAGATGGTCCCTGGAGCTGTGGACGCTTGCTGCGCTGTGCCGCGTGGGGAGATGCCGGTTTACTGTCCCAATGGATGGTTTCTGGGTTCACTGCGGCTGCCAGCAGGAGGGCTGGAACTGTGTCTGTGCTGGGACGCGGCGTGAGGCGGGATGACGTCAGGACCAGAATGCAACGCGTTTCAGTGCAAGCGCCGTGAGGTGATAAGAGTCACTGCGCGCACCTTTCTCAAGCTGATTGTTAATGGCTGTGTACAGACTTTTTATATGCCTTGTAGGTGTCGCCACCTAATGGGGCTAGATGCAAGTGCACTCCATAGCCTTACACTAGTGATGGCAAATATATTTGGGAAGAGAGTACTAGATTCTAAAATATGTAATAAGGCTAAAAAGGAGATCCTAAATAATAAACTCTAGATTCCTGTACATATATTATATGGTGGAAAAACAGTAAATACAATTTAACCTAAAAGATATAAAACAATTGTAGGTATCCAAAATACACTTTAAAATTTTCAATCATGGTATGGGATAACATGGTAAGAGATGAACAATAGGTAATAAGTGGACATGTAGATTAAACCTTTGAAGTTATAAAAAATACTGGTGGGTGTATGGTTGGATGAGGGCAAGGGGGACATTTTGAAAACATGATAATAATGGCAATAATAATGAGAAAGTGGGATAATTTAATTTGAAAATGGATCAATTAATAAAAATTAGTGTGAGTTAATATGCACATAATTAGGGGACATATTAGGATATATCAGATGGTGTGAAATGAGAGATAAGGGGGGGCCTGGGGACCTGCTGAGCAGGAGGGCCAGCTGTACTGCCTTATTTCTGACACTAGTGCCTCAGTGCTGCCGGTTTCTACATTCCTTTTCTCCCTCCAGCTGTGCTGCAGGGGGATTGGTTCTAGTATCTGCACTACCTACTGTCTGGGACCCCTGTGTGCCCCTTTCTCCGCAGTGCTGTCGGTTTCACACAGGGGGGGTTATTTCAGGATGGTGAGTGGGGGGGGGCTTACCAACCTGAACGAACACACCATCCTGAATGAACACAGTGAGCGATTGGTACTGATCGCTCACTGTGGGGGTGCAGATATTGCCTCAGTGCCACTATTCACTTGAATGGGTCTTGTTCTTCCATGGCTGAAAAGCATAGCATTGTGGAAGTTGCATTTTAAAAAAAATATCATTTGATATTTTCAGGGGAGGGGGCCCTGTCAGGTTGGCAGTATGGGGCCCCGTGATTTCTATCAGCAGCCCTGCCCACAGTATACAACAAAAGATATTCAATGCCTTATACAGCTTCATCAGTAGATCGGAAACCCTCCATGCCTTGACATTCCCTGCCCTTTGCTTCTCCACTGCAATGACACAAAACCATTTCCCATCGCCATGATATTACCAAGATTCTGTTTTCTTTGTTTATTTCTTTATGTTTTATATAGATCAACTGCGGCCCATCATACCCTGTTTTAACCAGTAACAATGTCTACCCATCCTTCTTCCAAACTCTTCCATGTGACCAGACCCAGAGTTTGGCAATTGTTAAATTACTCATCCATTTCAGTTGGACCTGGATTGGCATCATTGCTTCTGACGATGATGCTGGAGAAAAACAGAGCCACGAATTAAGGAAAGTGGCTGAATTTTACAATATTTGCATAGACTTCAGTATTAGGATACCATGTGATGACAAACAGAAAAACTGTAAAACATTGGTTAAGGAAGCGGCAGATTTAAGAAATTCAACCTCAAAAATCATTGTGTTTTGTGGTTCCCTTTCCTTAACTACGATTTGTTTTCTAAAAATGGAACAAAGTGCATTTTGTGAGAAGACATTAATCATACCAGCAGGTTCTTTTACTCAAGAGATGATACCCGTAGAACACATAGGAACACTAAATGGCTGTCTCATGTTTTCACCCACCATTAAACAGATCCCGCCCCTGAGGAACTTCTTAGAAGATATCAGCATTGCAAATCGTCCAGATGATATTTTGCTAAAACTGATTATGGGACTTTCTTTGCACTGTAAAACATCAAATAACAATTTCGACAAATTCCTAGAATCCCATGGCGCCAAACTTCATACATGTAACGACAGTGTAAAGTTCAGTCAACTTTCCAGACGATTTTTTGACATAGAACATTTTGGAATCACTTACCAGGTCTATAAAGCTGTCTATGCCATGGCACATTCTCTACATGAAATTCAGTTATATATGTCCAGAAATACTAAGAGCAACAACAATTACATAAAAAAACTTAAGCGCATAAAGGTATTGTATAAAGATTAAAGTGGAACCTAGCATTAGCCATATTTTTCATGTTAACCACTTGCCTTCTGGAAAATGTTACTCCCTTCACGACCAGGGCATGTTTTGCTATTCAGCACTGTGCTACTTTAACTACTTAAGCCCCGGACCATTTTGCTGGTCAAAGACCAGGCCACTTTTTGCGATTCGGCACTGCCTCGCTTTAACTGACAATTTCGCGGTCGTGCGACGTGGCTCCCAAACAAAATTGGCGTCCTTTTTTCCCCACAAATGGAGATTTATTTTGGTGACATTTGATCACCTCTGCGTTTTTTTTTTTTTTTGCGCTATAAACAAAAATAGAGCGACAATTTTGAAAAAAATTCAATATTTTTTCCTTTTTGCTATAATAAATATCCCCAAAAAATATATAAAAAAACTTTTTTTTTCCACAGTTTTGTCCGATAGGTATTCTTCTACATATTTTTGGTAAAAAAAAAAAGCAATAAGCGTTTATTGATTGGTTTGCGCAAAAGTTATAGCGTCTACAAAATAGGGGACTGTTTTATGGCATTTTTATAATTTTTTTTTTTTTTTACTAGTTATAGCGGCAATCTGCATTGCTGGGACACTATATCTCCCACTGACTGCAATGATGAGGCACTATTCTTCCCACTGACACCAGAGATAGAGAACAAATTTTCCCACTGACATCAAAGATGGGGCACTGTTCCTCCCATTGACACCAACAATGGGGTAATATTCCTTCCACTGACACCTGAGATAGGGAGCTAATTCTCCCACTGACACCCAAGATGGTGCACTATTTCTCCCACTGATACCAATGATGAGGCACTATTTCTCCTACTGACACCAATGATGGAGCATTATTCCCTCCCCCCTCCCCCGCTGACACCATGGATAGGGCACAATTACTTGTTTGCTCCCATTGATACTGGGTTATTTGCTACTCCCACTGGCCACAGTCGGCCCCCCTCCCCCTTAAAGTTTGAAGGGCAGTAAACTTGCCCTTTATTTCAAAAGTTTGGAGTCCCCTGATATACAGTATGAGGCAGGAGGGTGCTGCATATGGGAACTGGTGAACAGGGATCTATCTTCTTTGGCCAAGGACAAAAGATTCTGAAAACCTGGATAACTTCCAGGAACATTTAACCATCAAATTTAGGATGTTAGCAAGAAATTCTGAAGTGTTCGAAAAGTCCCACAAGTGCGGGGTGCCAATGATTTTAGGAATGGGGTATCTGATCCCTTTGATTATGAAGTAAAAATAAGATTACTAGGGGGCGTGTCCGGAATGGCGCTGGGAGCAGACGTGTTTGTTTGAGCTCCCCAGGACCGGCGCTTTATCTGGTCTTTTATAGGGTGTAGACCCTTCCAGATTGTCTCTCCTGTGTCCCCCTAGCCCTGGGACCCTGCCCTGGACAGTGCAGGAGTGGGATTGGCCAGCGGGGATCCCGGGAAAGCCCGCGGCCGGACATCGCGGACTAGGCCGAAGCCAGGGACTCGCGTAGAATCCCAGCCCGAAGCTCCGCGGGGCCGGCGCGGAACGACTCCTCCGATCCCTCTCTCCTGTATCTCCCCAGCTTTGGGACCTTATCCGGACGGTGGTGGAGTGGGGATATCTGGCTGTGACCCCAGGAAAGGCCGCGGATCTGGCATCGCTGACTAGGCTGGAGCCGGGGACTCGCCTGGAATTCTGGCCCGGACATCCGCAGGGCCGGCGCGGTAAGACTTCCTGCTTTTGGGCATAGGACCTCTCCTGCCATGCAGAGGAGGAAAAGTCAGCCACGTTCCAAAAATAAAGCCGCAAAGTCAGACGTTGCGGACAAGGCCGCAGCCGCGGCCTCGCCAAAAGCCCTTGCCCCGATGGAGAACCAGGCTGATGATCCCCACCGGCTGCCTGCCACAGCGGCCGATTTTAAAGCGGTCCTGCATGCTATAACTATCCTGACTGGTAAGGTGGACCATATACAGGCAAATGTGGAGTTTATTAGAAAAGACTTTGATGCTTTGCGTGGTAGAATGACTGAGGTGGAGCACAGGGTCTCCCAGACCGAGGATGTGGTACATGACCGTGGAGCTGACATTCACTCACTTAAGGCCAGGGTCAAGGTGCTTAAATCCCGCGCAGAAAACACAGAGAATCGCAACAGAAGAAATAATTTGCGTGTTCTTGGACTCCCTGAGGGGGCTGAGGGTGCTGACCCCACGGCCTTTGCTGAACTCTTATTACAACAAATACTCCCTTCAGCACGCTTCTCTCATTTTTTTTTTTTTTTTAATTCTTTATTTAAAGATGTGTCACAATAAAAAGGCAACTTCTCAGAACAAGCAATCAATGCAAAACTTTTTAAGTACTACCATTACTACGTACTATATTATGAAATATCAAAACAAATAAAGGCAATAAGAAATACAAAACATTCTTATCTTCATGTAGAAAACTCCTCAGGCAGGTCATACCAAAGGCAAGCCCGCCTGAGGGGGGGAATCTCTAGCTTGCTATGGAAATCTGTCACATCATAGAGGGAAGTCTAAAATGGGGTAGAGGATGCTGTCCTGTACACACCATATTTTCATCTACTTATTTGAAAAGAATTAGAAAAGAAACAGGAGAGAGAAAGAGAAAAAAAAAAAAAGAAGTGAAGAAGAAGTAGGAAAAGAAAAAAAAAAAAAGGGGGGGGGAGGGGTTGCCTCCCAGGAGAAGGCACCAGTAGCGTCAGTCAGGCAGCAGAAACCTCTGATAAAGGGTCTTAATCAAGTATATTGGAGGAATTCATCCGAGAAGCGGAAAAGGTCCCAATGTATCCATTTGGACTTGTGTTCCTCTGATTTCTCCTGCAATGTCGCTGTCAGATCTTCCATCTGCCCTATGTCTTTCACTCTCGCGAACCACTGAGCTACCGTTGGTGCCGACTGTTGTTTCCACAAAGGCGGAATACAAGCCCGTGCAGCATTTAGGAGGTGTTTGAGAAGGGAATTGTGGTATTGTTTCCTTGACAATGGGGTGAGGTTAAGCAGGACCGCAGCTGGGTTATCTTGCAGTGAGATGTCTGTGAGCTTATGTATAAGCTTAAGCACTGGTTGCCAGAAAGTAGCAAGTGTAGGACACTCCCAGAAAATATGTAGAAGGGTACCCGAATGGAGGCCACAACGCCAGCAACGGTCTGTCTGCAGAGGGAATATTTTTGCCAAAACTGAAGGGGTTCTGTACCAACGTGTCAGAATTTTGTACGTGGTTTCCTGGTACCTACTGCAAAGGGAGGACTTCTGAGCAAAAAAAAGTATTCTCTCCTTTTGAGGTTCGGTAAAGGTAACTTGTAGGTCTCTCTCCCATTTGGCTAGGAACGGGGGGTCTTCTGTGGCATGGAGATCTAACAAAGATTTGTATGAGGCTGATAAGGATCCCCGGATCGGGCCCTCTCCCAGACAGAGCTCCTCGAAAGAGTGGAGCCTACGCGTAAAGAGCGCCGGGCTAGGCAATGATCTAAAAAAGTGCGATAACTGCAAGGTCCTCCAGTGATCTAGTTTAAGAGGGGCCCGTCCAGAGAGCAATGTCTCCGGAGACATCCAACTGGACGGTCCCAATAGTTGCGAGGCCCTCAGAAGTCCCTTTGAGCTTTGCGATTAGAATGCCGGATCGGTGAGACCGGGCAAAAACCCAGGGTGCCCTACAATCGGCGTCATTGGGGAAGGGAAACTGCTTAGTGTGGAAAGTTGGAAAAACCTGTCCATTTCCGTTAAAGTGGGGCCAATCAACGGATGAGTAGTTAAGCGTGTAACATGGGTTTTCCCCGCCCAGGGCAGCCCAGGGAGGGGAACCTGGGCTGCCTCTTGTTCCAGCGACACCCAGAGTTTCGAGGCACTGTATCGGCACCACTCAACAACCCTGGCCATATGTACTGCAGTATAGTATAGGGCCGGGTCCGGGAAACCCATTCCGCCCTTCAGCTTAGGTCGTAACAGTAACGATCTACCAAGGCGTGGGTGTTTACCTCTCCATATGAATTTGATAAATACCGACCGAACCGCATGAAAAAAGGTCTGAGGTATTCTCACCGGCAGTGCCTGCAATAAGTACAGTAATCTGGGCATCGCGTTCATCTTAAGTACGTTGCAACGGCCAAACCAAGAAAGGGCTAAAGGGTCCCACTTTTTGAGGTCAGCGATTAGCGTTGACAAAAAAGGTTGGTAGTTGAGGGCGAGTATGTCATTTAGGTTTGCCGGGATTTTCGTTCCTAGATACTGAATCGAGCGGGTAGCCCATTTGAATGGAAAATAGGGGCGTAAGCTCGCTCTGGTAGCATCTGTTAAGGAGATATTTAATGCCTCCGATTTTTGTAAATTGACCTTAAACTTAGACAAACTACTATAGCGTTTCAACTCCTGTAGCAAGGAGGGTAAGGAGGTAGGAGGCTCAGAGATATAAAATAAGAGGTTGTCGGCATACGCCGCCACCTTGTGTTGGTAGTTGCTGGCTGTGATGCCTCGTATAGACGGGTTACCTCTAATATGTTGTAAGAAAGGTTCTAGAGAGAGAACGAATAGTAGTGGGGACAGGGGACAACCCTGTCTGGTGCCATTGGATATGGAGAAGGGACTGGAATCGTAGCCATTTACTCGTACTGTGGCGGTGGGGTTCTTATAAATGGCTGAAATCCATGACAGGATGGGGTCCGGTATTCCCACAAATTTGAGTGTCTGTTGAAGAAAGGTCCAGTCCACCCTGTCAAAGGCCTTCTCGGCATCTGTGGACAGGAGTAAGAGTGGAATATGGGAGCGTTTTGCTGTGTCTATGATGTTCAATGTCCGGATAGTGTTGTCCCTAGCCTCTCTATTTTGAATAAAACCAACTTGATCTGGTGCAATTAAACGTTGCAACAAGACGTTCATCCTGGAAGCCAGGATTTTGGTGAATAGTTTCATGTCACAATTTAGAAGGGAAATAGGCCTATAGCTGGCACAGAGTAACGGGTCTTTACCCAGTTTAGGGATCACTGAAATTGATGTACGTTGCATGTCTGCAGGGAATCCGTGTCCGTCTAAGACTGCGTTGAAAGCCGTGATAAAGTGAGGTGCCAAGGAATCCTGGTACTGCTTATAGTAAAGGAGGGTAAATCCATTGGGGCCGGGAGCCTTACCAGACTGAGTGTCAGCTATTGCCGCTGCAAGTTCTTCTACTGTAATGGGCTTAGAAAGATCCCCACGCTCTTCCGTAGTCAGTGTAGGGAGATTGGCTTCCCTAAGATAGTCGCAGATGTCCGAGGGGCTCCGGGGTGACAAATCGGAGGGGGAAGGTTGGTCTAAGTTGTACAGTTTAGAGTAAAAGTCTCGGAAGCTCTCCGCAAGTTCCGGAGAAGAGTGGACTTTAGACCCAGATGACGAAAGTAAAGCTGGTATATATGTCTGTGATCGCCTAGTACGTAAGGCATTGGCCAGTAAGCGGCCGCATTTATCTCCATATTCGTAAAAAGAGCGGCGGGCCTTCAACAGAACATGTTTCACTTCGTATAGGGAATGTTCCCTTATGACTTCTCGGAGCCTGGTCAGCTCCGATTCAATCGTACGGTCTGGTCTGGCCTTGTGACATTCTAAGGAGTGAAGTTTTGCTAGAAGGTCGGACAAGATTTTGAGACGACGTTTCTTGGCTGCATGGCCATGTTTAATTATGATTCCCCTAATATAACATTTATGTGTGGACCACACAGAGATCGGATTGTCCACAGAGCCTACATTAGTGGAGAAATATAAGGCAAGTTCTTTACGGATATCCGCCGCAATATCGGGGTCATTTAAGAGGGCCTCATTGAGTCGCCACGTGGAAGTCTTGGGGGACGCTTGGGAGAGTGTAAGCTCCAGAGTGATTGGGGCATGGTCTGAGAGTGCGATGTGGCCAATGTCTGTTTTGGTGACCAGGGGTATCGCCGAGTGTTTTAAAAAGAAGAAGTCTATTCTGGAATAGGAGCCGTGTACATTTGAATAAAAGGTGTAATCCCGCTCCTGCGGATGAAATATTCTCCATATATCGATCAATTGATGTGAGTGCAAAAGGTTCTTGAGGTGAAGTCGGGCTCCTCGGGGTAGAGAGGACAAGCTTGAGGAGGAGTCTCTGTGTGGGTCCAAGGTCAAGTTGAAGTCCCCTCCCAAGACCAGAGTTCCTTCGAGAAAAGTGTCAAGGGTAGATAAAAAGATCTCAAGGGTTGGGAGTGGATTGGAGTTGGGGAGGTATATGTTCGCGAGAGTGAAAGTCTGAGAGAAGATCTTTCCCTTCAGAAGCAAGAATCTACCCTCCTGATCATGGTGTACATCACAGAGTTGCCATGGTAGGGATTTAGATATGAGGATACTCGTCCCCTTCGATTTTGAGGATGAGGACGGACTATGGTAGGCCGTCGGAAAGTGTTTGCTGGATAGCCTGGGTATCTTGTCCGCCCTGAAATGAGTCTCTTGGAGAAATGCAATGTGTACTCTGTGTCTCCAGAGCTCGGCTAGACAGCTAGTGCGTTTCTCTGGCGAATTCAGCCCCTTCACGTTCCAAGAGAGGATCTTTACCGCCATATTGCTAAAGATTCCGCCTCCCCTGGCGCCCTCCCCCAGGGCGTGGAATGTAGGAGAGGGAGAGAAAAAAAAAAAAGGGGGAGGGAAGTTTAGAAGATGAGAGAAAAAGCAAAGAAAAAGGAAGAGTCTAGAGAGAGATAGAAACTCCGCAGAGTAAAGCTACTGCCACCAGGGCAGAGTGTACCTAGTGTGGGGGGTAGTAAGGCACGGTTAGGCACAGAGCCCCCGCCATTGGCGTCCCCGCAGCCAGCATCGACCAGTGTTGGTGCACCGGCAGTGCCCAAAAGTGAGGTAATACATGCAGAACGACAAACCATCAAACAAACCACGGCTTAAGTACATTGGTAACAAGGTGAGTATTGAGAAAGTATCACTCAGGGAATACAGCCATGAGAACATTAGTCAGTGAAATTGAACATCAAGGAACCTAAAGTGCACTGTAATAAACCTTTAAAAAACAAAACAAAAAAAAAAAGAAACAAAGAGGGATCTATAGTAACTTTTTAACGCATAGGGGAGACCCTCCCCAACCCGTGACCTAAAACACGCCATCCCACCTCTGAAGCCCGCATTAGGAAACTCCCTGCAACGGAAAGGGTAGAATCTGCACTGGTCTAATGCTCTAAGCTCGGGACAGGCTGACCGATCAACCCCAGAACCCCAGGGGCAACCAGCCCCCAGGCCCGTCCCAAGGAAGAGCTGCTACTGCCCAGTGCGGTCCGAAACTCCACAGTCTAACCCATGAAGCCCCGGGTACACAATCAGGAACGCAGCAGGCAGAGAAATGCAATTTTAATAGGCATAAATGGCAGTGCAACAAATGATGTATAAGTCAAAAAGGAGGATTATTTTAACACTGTATATAGCAAGGGCAGCCCTCGCTGTTCAGCTGACCGAGGCAATCTATCACTTTACTGAAACTGCTAACATATATCCCACTGCAAAGGGAAGGGTGAAATCATCACTGGTCTAGTGCTCTGAGCCCGGGACAGGCCGATAGGCCCACCCCCAACCTCTAGGGCCATTCAGCCATCGGCCCCGCCCCAAGCCAGAGCCGTGTCTCCCACGTGTGGCTGTTAAAGTCACAGCTTAACCCATAATGGTCAGGGAACCTAATTAGGATAGAAGAAGGTGGTAAAGTGTCAGAACCATGGGTATTAGCTGCAGTGCAACAAGCAACTTGGAGGTCAAAAGGGGAGCTATACTGACTCTTTATAATGCATGGGAGGCCCTCGCCGTGCAGTGGAGCCAGGCATCTTATCATATCACTGATAATCCAAATGTAGAGCCCCCTGTAGAGGGAAAAATTGGACCATCAGTGGTCCAATGCTCAGGTCCCGGGACAGATCGATGCACCGCCCCTAAGATGTCAGGGTTACCCGGCCACCGGACCCGTCCCAAGGTAGAGCCCCAACTCTTGTGTGTGGCTGTAATGTACTCACTCCAACCCTAAAACACTCAGGGTACATATCTGGGGAAGCAACAGACAATAAAGTGTACTACCCATGGGCATAAAACACAGTGTAATGAGCAACTTGAAAGTAAAAAGGGGAACCATTTAACCCCTTATAACGTTAGGAAGAACCCTGCTTTTCAGTGATTTGAGGCATAACAATGGCCGTCCCAGAAAGACCATCAGTTCACTGGTCCCTCCCTCCACAGACCAGGTGTGGCCCTCAAAAAAAAACACAAGGGATAAAACTGCGTATATACTGACAGTTTGCGGTGGAATGTTCAGCCGGCTGCCTCCTCATTCAGGCCCAGAACTCCCACCCTCCAGGCCCGCTGTAGAATGTCTTCCTTTAGGATAAAAGAGTGTAGGCAGCAAAGGACATCCCTAGGTCGGTCTGATGAGTCTGATCTTGGGCCCAGGGTTCTGTGAACTCTGTCAATGACAACCTCAGAGTCTGGCGTGCGATCCAGATAGCGATTAAAAATATTAGCCACTGTCGAGCGCAGTTCTGATTGTGGGATAGATTCTGGGATTCCCCTTAACCGTATATTCTGTCGGCGACTGCGGTTCTCCAGGTCGTCAAGGAGCAAGTGCAGGTGAACAACTTGGTCATTGAGATCAGAGGTAGACGACTGTAAGGTCCGCACAGACTGAGACACGGCACCCTGTTCCTGCTCCACTGCAGCCACTCGGGTGTCCAGTACAGACACTTCCTGTTTGAGAGCCTGCACTTCACCCCTCATTGCAGTCTCCATCCTCTGTGCAAGGGACTCAAAATCTGCTCTAGTGGGGAGCTGCTGGAGAAATGCCCATAGCCTCTGCTCAGAGTTGGCTGTAAGAGGGAGTACAGGGGACTGAGGTGGGCCACCGAGGGTACTCACTGTGACCTGGTGTGGAGGTGGCATTCCATGCTCTGCAGGGTGCACTGGGCTGAAGCACAGGGTGCCGAGTGATGTAGGAGCTGATGAAGAGGCAGCCTGTTCCAGGCCGAGCAGTTCCTCCTCCATATCTGCAGAGACCGTCAGCGATCTGGGCAGGCAGGGAGAGAGATCACATGGGGGCGAGAAGGGCGGCATCGTGTGGTCGTCTGACCGCTGCTGTGGGAGATCGGGCACTGTGGAATGCCCTGTAGTTAACGAGTCTGAAGAGCGGGCCGGCGCCATCTTGGAAGCTGCTGGCGTGGAGGCCGCCGGCTTTTGCGATCGCAGGTACCAATCCAGGGTGGTGACTGAGGCCGCGGGTGGTCTGTCCGGCTTCTTGGACATCCGAGGGATCTGGTGGGCGCCGGTAATGTGGGGTAAGTGAGCGGTAGCTAGCTGAAGGGAAACCGCCGGCCAGGAGTTCTGTTAGGATGCGTTCTCACGCCGCCATACCGAGACCACGCCCCTCTCTCAGTTTTTTCTGTGGAGAGGGCTCATCGTATACCCGCCACCAGGGGGCCCCAGGGAGCACCGCCCCGCACTTTTATCTTTAAACTTCTTCACTTTCGGGACAGAGATACGGTGATGAAGGAGGCCAGGGCTCAAGGTGAACTACGCTTCGACAACGCCAAGCTTCTAATCTTTCCGGACTATTCGCCGGAAACCCAGAAACAGCATAAATCCTTTGATGCTGTGAGAGCTCGGCTTCGCTCCAAACATATCAAGTACAGTATGCTGTTCCCGGCCAGGCTGAGGGTGGAAGACGGCGAGTCTGTTCGGTTCTTTGTATCCCCAGAGGAGGCCTCCATGTGGATCGATACACTCCCGCGAGGATGAGTATTCCTTCTGATTGTCTGCTTATGTGGGCTGTTTCACCTGATGTCTTTTCTCATGTGCCTTCTTATTTTTTATTTTTTTCTACACACTGGCCTGGGTCTTCTTCCTGGGACCTGACAGGCCATACGTGCTACTGTGTTCCCCAATCCATGGCCCCGGGGGCCAGGAGGCTGTGACTTGAACTTTTCGCTGCGGCCTCACTGCTGGAGGATTGTCCGAGACTTGTCCTGTTTCTGCTCCTTCCTCCTCCATTCTCCACGTCCTGAGGCCCAGGCCCTTGAGTTTGTCAGCACGTGCTCCGTTATTGCTTAAGTTTGTACCCCCGGCATAGCCGGGAGACTGCACTTACATTTATTTTTCTATTTGCTCCAGTCCCCGGCAGGGGACTGCATGCGTGTCATCTAACCGCTGGACTGTGGATGCTGTTCCGCACACGTTTCCCCATTGCAGGCATGTTCACCTTTGTTTCCAGTTGGGATCCTAAGCCTCCCCATAGTTGGGGTTAGGGGTGGCGGGGTGGGGGGGTTGGTTGGGACTGTTTGGTTATGTTTTGTTATTTTCTTATACTTTTACAAGCGATGTTTTACTGTGTGACTTAGGATGTGTGGGTCGGTATGTTTTGATTTATGTAATGGTCCGGGTCCGGTTCCAGGGTCTGGTGGTCTTGTTCCAGCTCCATCTAGCACCACAGGGAGAATATGGATGAGTGCATCATAATTTTGTGGAACACTAGGGGTCTAAACTCCTCTGTGAAGAGGTCACTGGTGTTTCAGTTCCTTAATGCTCACCGCCCCCAGATATGTATCCTTTAGGAGACGCATTTAACTGGCAGCAAACTTTTAAGCCTTAGGCGTTCCTGGGTGGGACACCTCTACCACTCCACTCATACCAACTATTCCCGGGGAGTTAGCATTCTAGTCCACAAATCTCTGCCTTTTAGGTTGTTGGCGCTAGAGCTGGACCCAGATGGGAGATATGTCATAATGCATGCTGTGATAGATAGGTTGGAGCTGGTGGGTCTCTACCTGCCCCCCCCCCCCCCGGCCTCCATGAGATTACTCAACCAGCTAGTTTCTAATATTGTTGTGTTTGGTACGGATAATGTGGTGATCATGGGCGATTTTAACCTGGTCCCGGACCCTGGGTTGGACAGACTCTCCGGTGTGACGGGCCCAGTTTCGGACCTGTCCTCCTGGGCAGAGGCCTCCAATTTGACTGATGTGTGGCGGTGGCGCTGCCCTGGTCAGCGGGCCTACACATGTCACTCGGCCTCACATAAAACATTCTCGCTCATAGATCTGGCCTATGTGGGGGGGGGTCTGTCCTCCCTAGTATCAGGGGCGTTTCCATCCTTCCTCGGGGTGTCTCGGATCATGCTCCTCTGCAGTTGAGGCTGAGCGTGTCCCTAACTCCGGGGGAGGGATTGTGGAGATTGTCCAGATTCTGGCTGTCCAACTCCAGGATTTCTGAGCCATATCGTTCTGAGGTGATACAATACTGGCGAGACCTGGACCCTACTATGCCCCTGACCATGTCTTGCGATGCATTCAAGGCCTTCTCTAGGGGCAGCCTGCAGACGCATATCCGGAGGACTCGCAGGGACATGAGGGAGGATATAAAGCGGGCTGAGACAAGGGTGACTACACTTGAGACAGAATACCTGCTACCAGGGACTCCGGGGTATACTCTGACTTTCAGGCCGCATTGAGAGATGTGCTCCTGCTCCGCACATCTGCTACCAAAACTAAATTTCTACACCAATCCCAACGCATATTCAAACATGGGGAGAAGACGGGTAGCCTGCTGGCATGGCTGGCGAGGGAGAGCTCTTCACCTGTGACCATATCGGCAATAGCTGACTCGGATGGGTCGCTGTTGACTGATCCCACCGCCATGAACGGCCGCTTTGCATCCTTCTACCAGGAGCTGTACAGCTCCCGGCTGGCATCCACGGATGAAGAGCTCACTGCATATCTGGAGGAGATGGAGCTGCCTTGCTTGACGTCCGCCTACAGAGATGCATTAGATGCCCCTATCATGCTGGACGAGATTCGGCGGGCGGTGTCCTCCCTGCAAAGCGGTAAGACACCGGGCCCGGATGGCATCCCTGCCGAACTCTTTAAGACCTATGTGGAGGAGCTGCTTCCCGCATTTAAACTTATGCTACAAAAGGCTGTGGAGGGGGATTGTCTCCTCCAGACCATGGCTGAGGCAGTTATAGTAGTTATTCTCAAACCAGGCAAGGCCCCTGACCAGTGCTCCTTGTACCGTCCGATATCTCTCCTAAATGTCAATGCCAAGATATTGGCCAAGGTATTAGCCGGACGCTTGAATGTTGTGATCACTGCTTTGGTGCACGCTAATCAATCTGGGTTTATGCCGGGGCGAGGGACTGATAATAATATACGATGGCTCCTCACACATCTCGCCAGGGCGGACGGGGACGGTCCGGGGGTGGTGGCCTCTCTAGATGCTGAGAAAGCGTTTGACTCGGTGGAGTGGCGCTACCTCTGGGCCGTCCTGCGTAAATTTGGGTTTGGCCCCAGATTTGTTAAATGGGTCCAACTGCTTTACCGTGATCCTACGGCTCGTATTCGCACAAACAACTCGCTGCCGTCTCCATTCCCCCTATCCCGGGGCACTAGGCAGGGTTGCCCACTCTCCCCTGGCCTGTTTGCGTTGGCCATGGAACCCATGGCGGCACGCATTAGGGCATCTCCCTTGATTGAGGGCATCCCTGTGGGGGTGGTCACGGACAAAATATCCCTATATGCTGACAACACCCTCCTATTCCTTAAGAACGTTTCTTCCCTCCCACCGGCTCTTCACATTGTGGATGTGTTTGGCTCGTTTTCTGGCATTAAGGTAAACTGGGGAAAGTCACTCCTTTTTTCACTCCATGTGTCGGGACCTCGCCCCCCTATGGGTACCCCCTTAAACTGGATGTCGGAATTCAAATATATTGGGATACTGATTAGAGCGCCCCTGTCCTTCTACATAGAATTGAATCTCATGCCACTGCTGAAGACCTTCTCACAGAGGTGCGCGTCCTGGAGATCTCTCTCTCTTTCACCAGTGTGTAGGGTCAACCTGGTGAAAATGGTCTACCTGCCTAAATTCCTATACTTTTTTCGTAACTCCCCACTGATCCCCCCGGCCTCATTTTTCGCCACATTGAATGGTATTATATCCTCCTTTGTGTGGAATGGCAGACATCCACGGTTGGCCATCTCCACCTTACAGCTTCCCATTGCACGAGGTGGCTTGTCCCTACCGGACTTCCAGGTGTATTTTTGGGCGGCGGTTTTGGTAACAGTCAGGCGGTGGTTTTCTCAGCCTAAAGACAACCCCGCGGTGACCCTTGAAGCGGCAATTATGGGTTCATACTCCTCCCTCAGCAACTTGGTGTTCAGGGGACCGAAATCTCACCCCGGCCTTACGGAACCTATGCGTACGACGATATCAGTGTGGCGCAGGGTTAGCACACGTAATAGCTCCCCCGATACATACTCCCCCCATCTCCCCCTATGGGGTAATCCTACCCTTCCACACTTGAATACGGTCCCGGACCCCCAGGTTTGGGCAAATAAAGGGATAGTGAACCTTAAACACATAGTTGCCGGCGGTAAATTGCGCGCGTTCCCCGACCTCAGAGATGCCTATCAGCTGCCGGGCTGGATGTTGTTTTGTTATTACCAACTACGCCATGAGTACAATAAGCAATTCCCACCTTCAATTGCCCTTGGATCGGACTCTGTGGAGGGACTTCTTACTGCCAAGGTCATAGATAAACCCCTATCCTCCCTGTACTTCTGTCTGTCCATAAGCCCCACTGGAAAGCTTAAGAAAGCCATGATTAAATGGAGGGGGGACATCCCTGACCTGACGGAGGAGGAATGGGAGGCTACCCTATCCTCCTTTGTGACGAACATGATCTCGGCCAAAGACCGGTTCTTGCAGGTTAAGTTCCTCCACAGGGCCTACTTCACTCCAAAACGACTGACTCTTATGAACCTGGAGACTCCGGTGAATTGTCCTCGGTGTGACCTGCAGGCTGCCTCCTTCCTACATATGGTCTGGACTTGCCCACATCTGGTGGATTACTGGACGGGGGTTGTGGACAGCCTCAACGGAATCACATCCCTGGACATGGGACCTGATTCTCTGGTATTGCTGCTTAACATCTTTGGGGCAGCGGTTCGGGGCAAGTATACCAGGCTGTTCCTGGGCTATGCCACCTTTTATGCACGAAAGGTGATATTCCTCCACTGGAAAGACGCGGCGCCACCTACAGTTTCTATGTGGCATACGGTTGTGAACTCAGTGTTACCACTCTACAAACTTACCTACCTTAATCGGAACTGCCCCAACAAATTTGATAAAATATGGTCGGGATGGATAGATGCCTGGGGGGAGGAGCCCCTGGAGAACGCACGGGATGAGGTAGCTGGGGATGCACCACAGCCCTGAATCCATAGGTTGGTTTTCCTGTGAGTTGATGACCTGTTTTGTTATGTTATTCATCCATTTGCTTAAGATTCCTTCTCTTCCCTCCCTCCCTCCCCCCCTTCCTTTCCCCCTCCCCCCTTCCTTTCCCCCTCCCCCTCTCCCTTCCCCCTTCCCCCCTCCCCTCCCATCTTCCCTCCCCCTCCCCTCTCCTTCTCCCCCCCCATCTCGGTCATTCTGGGTTATTATGCTGTAATGTATACCTCCTGACCTAACGTTGGAAGTTCCTTGGACCTTATTCTCACCCATCCTGTGGTCAATATTGTTGTTGTTTTCTAAGTTACTGGGTATTGTCCTTCATGTAAAGGATTGTGTGTTTGCATCGCTTGTATTGTAAAGATCTGAATAAAAAAAATTCTTCTTGATAAAAAAAAATAAAAATAAGATTTCTATTTGTCACTGTTATTTTTGTTGTCTCTCATAGTTATTTTTAAGAAAAATACATTTTCAAGATCCTACTGGAGAAGACGTATTTTTCAATGAGAAAGGAGAAATGTCCACATCCTACCAGATAAATAATTATGTCTATGAAATGAGGAACAGGACTTTACATTCCTATATATTTGGAAGTTATACAGCAGCATCTGAAGATGGAGATCAGCTTGACATTTTCCCGAATCCCGTATACTGGAAGAACGGAGAGGTCAGTCATTATAAGGAAGCATAGAGGATCATCTAGAATACAGCAAAGCTAATCACAAAAATAGACCCCACTCCATGGTAGTCCTCCAGTTCCTAAATGATGAGTTCTGGTTTTTGATGGCTTGCCCCCTCCCCCAGGTGCACATAGGTTTCAGAAAAAGTAGAAGCTAGAAAAAGATTTGCTAGGAAGTTACTTAGAACCCCCAAGTATAATATTTTTTTTTTTTTTTGCAGAGGCCCCAGAGAGTAAAATGGTGCTCGTTGCAATTTTTTATGTCACACAGCACTTACACAGCGGTTTTTCATACACAGTTTTTTGGGAAAAAATACACTTTTATTGCAAAAAAAACACAATATATAACCCATTTTTTTAGTAAAAGATGATATTACGGCAAGTAAATAGATACCAAACATGTCACGCTTTAAAATTGCGCACGCTAGTGGAATGGCGACAAACTACAATACGTAAAAATTTCCATAGGCAGCGCTTTCAAAATTGTTACAGGTTACCAGTTTAGAGTTACAGGGGAGGTCTAGCACCAGAATTCTTGCTCTTGCTACAACATTTCCAGCGATACCTCACATGTGTGGTATGAACATTGTTTCCATATGCGTGCGTGACCTACATATGCGTTCACCTCTGTGCACGGGGAGGGGCTGTGGACTGGGGTGCTTTAAATTTTCTTCTTATTATTAATTTTATTAACTTTTTTTGCTTTTACAATGTCCCTTTATTTTTTATTTTTTTTATTTTGGACCACTTTTATGTTTGTAAACATCCCTTGTGATATAAATAAAGCATGGCAGGTCCTCTTTATGAAGACATCTGGGGTCTATAACACCGTAGATCTATCATCTACCCTTGAAATCATGAGATTAAAAACAAACTTTGAGATCATACTTTCCAAAAGAAAATTGCAGTGTTTACATCTGCCCTAACATGAAGTGATGGAAATACTTGTCCCAGGGGTCTCCAAGCTTCCACAAACAATGAGCCAGTTTATAAGTTCTTCAGTCTTTAGAGAGGCCAAACTGTGGCCAGGGGGAGTGGAAATTTTTTCTAGGATCAGTGGTAGTAAACATTGCCACATTTGACCACATTTGGGGGGGGGGTAGTGCCCCATCATTGGTATCATTGGGGGGAATAGTGCCCCATTGTTGGTGTCAGTTAAAGAAATGGTGCTCCTTTGTTGTGTAGTGTCTCATATCAGTGGGAGGAATAGTTCACCAAGGGTCGTATAAAAGCAACCATCCAGATCCCGGGCCACAGTTTGGAGACCACTGGTCTAGACCATAGTGGTGATCGGTGATGATCTGTCACAAATGTAGTGCTTTTCATCTACTTCAGTCCAGTCAGTCAGGTATGTTTCAGGGCTTTTTGCCCACTTTTTTTAAAAGTTCAAAACTCACACACATTTACTTTCGCAGAGGTCACCACAACAGAACATACATTTTTCAGCCTTGTGGCTATTGTAACTTTGCCCACCTTGGGCTGCACAGGTTCCAGCTTGCATCATGTTCAGACCACAGCCTGGAGGAGTGGCTGTCATCAGAGCACTTGGATGGCACAGTAATGCTGCTGGGAAGAGCTCCACATTCCTAACCCAGATACCAGAATGTTTGTTCAAAGCAGGCATTGTTCCTGTTCTGACCCTACTCTCCTGGAATCTTTCCCTGTGCTATTTACTTTCCTTACCAAGCAGGGGTCTCTGTCCCTGACCTGGCACTCACTCCAGGCCCGCCCAAATGAGTGGGTGCCTTATTTCATAAAGTCCTACACCATCAAATGTCACCAGAAGTTGCAGCAACCAATCAGACAGCTGTTCCCTCAGAGACACCCATAGAGTATATGAGGGGATAATTTCCCTAACAGACACCACTCCATCTATATAATGGCACAGTGCAGAGGAAACCTGCACCTGCCTACATAGTCCTGTTGTTTTTGGCAAATGTCTGAAGATTTGCATCCTTGTTTAAAAAAAGTAAATTAAATACCATAGCAAAATATAAGAATCCTCAGAGTGATAATATATTACCGACCATACTTGCAACTAGGGATGAGCTTCGTGTTCGAGTCGAACATACGTTCGACTCGAACATCGGCTGTTCGATCGTTCGACGAAGATCGAACGATTTGGGCCATTCGCGCCAAATTCGAGTGACGCGAACGGCCCACAATGCACTACGCCATCGCAGTGTCATCCAGGCGCTGTGATTGGCCAAGCATGCACTGTGACCCCGCATGCTTGGCCAATCACAGCGCCGGCAGCGAGGAGAGCAATGATTGGCCACAGGCAGGATGCCTGTGGCCAATTATTGCTGAGGGTGTTTAGTACACGCCCCACACTATAAAAGGCCGCCAGCACGGCGGCCTAGTGTAGTGTGTTCCGGAGCAGGGAAAGACAAGCATAGGCAGGGACAGTGACATTTATTTTTTTCTTGCTTAACCTGGATTCCTTTAGTTTAGGGAAAGAGAAGGATAGGTAGGGAGAGTGTCAGTGTGTTTTACTGTGCGAATCCTTGTTTCTTGGGACAGGGAAGGACAGTGAGGGAATTCTCCTTGTGCTATAGTGTGCTTTAAAAAAACATTTTTTCTAGGGACAGAAAACTATAGGTAGGGAGAGTGTCAGTGTGTTTTACTGTGCGAATCCTTGTTTCTAGGGACAGGGAAGGACAGTGAGGGAATTCTCCTTGTGCTATAGTGTGCTTTAAAAAAACATTTTTTCTAGGGACAGAAAACTATAGGTAGGAAGAGTGTCAGTTTCTTTCACTGTGATAATCCTTGTTTCTAGGGACAAAGAAGGAAAGTGAGGGAAATTCTCCTTGTGCTATAGTGTGCTTTAAAAAAACATTTTTTCTAGGGACAGAAAACTATAGGTAGGGAGAGTGTCAGTGTGTTTTACTGTGCGAATCCTTGTTTCTAGGGACAGGGAAGGACAGTGAGGGAATTCTCCTTGTGCTATAGTGTGCTTTAAAAAAACATTTTTTCTAGGGACAGAAAACTCTAGGTAGGGAGAGTGTCAGTGTGTTTTACTGTGCGAATCCTTGTTTCTAGGGACAGGGAAGGACAGTGAGGGAATTCTCCTTGTGCTATAGTGTGCTTTAAAAAAAAAAATTTCTAGGGACAGAAAACTATAGGTAGGAAGAGTGTCAGTTTCTTTCACTGTGATAATCCTTGTTTCTAGGGACAAAGAAGGAAAGTGAGGGAAATTCTCCTTGTGCTATAGTGTGCTTTAAAAAAACATTTTTTCTAGGGACAGAAAACTATAGGTAGGGAGAGTGTCAGTGTCTTTTACTGTGCAAATCCTTGTTTCTAGGGACAGGGAAGGACAGTGAGGGAATTCTCCTTGTGCTATAGTGTGCTTTAAAAAAAAAAATTTCTAGGGACAGAAAACTATAGGAAGGAAGAGTGTCAGTTTCTTTCACTGTGATAATCCTTGTTTCTAGGGACAAAGAAGGAAAGTGAGGGAAATTCTCCTTGTGCTATAGTGTGCTTTAAAAAAACATTTTTTCTAGGGACAGAAAACTATAGGTAGGGAGAGTGTCAGTGTGTTTTACTGTGCGAATCCTTGTTTCTAGGGACAGGAAAGGACAGTGAGGGAATTCTCCTTGTGCTATAGTGTGCTTTAAAAAAACATTTTTTCTAGGGACAGAAAACTATAGGTAGGAAGAGTGTCAGTTTCTTTCACTGTGATAATCCTTGTTTCTAGGGACAAAGAAGGAAAGTGAGGGAAATTCTCCTTGTGCTATAGTGTGCTTTAAAAAAACATTTTTTCTAGGGACAGAAAACTATAGGTAGGGAGAGTGTCAGTGTGTTTTACTGTGCGAATCCTTGTTTCTAGGGACAGGGAAGGACAGTGAGGGAATTCTCCTTGTGCTATAGTGTGCTTTAAAAAAACATTTTTTCTAGGGACAGAAAACTATAGGTAGGGAGAGTGTCAGTGTGTTTTACTGTGCGAATCCTTGTTTCTAGGGACAGGGAAGGACAGTGAGGGAATTCTCCTTGTCCTATAGTGTGCTTTAAAAAAACATTTTTTCTAGGGACAGAAAACTATAGGTAGGAAGAGTGTCAGTTTCTTTCACTGTGATAATCCTTGTTTCTAGGGACAAAGAAGGAAAGTGAGGGAAATTCTCCTTGTGCTATAGTGTGCTTTAAAAAAACATTTTTTCTAGGGACAGAAAACTATAGGTAGGGAGAGTGTCAGTGTCTTTTACTGTGTGAATCCTTGTTTCTAGGGACAGGGAAGGACAGTGAGGGAATTCTCCTTGTGCTATAGTGTGCTTTAAAAAAACATTTTTTCTAGGGACAGAAAACTATAGGAAGGAAGAGTGTCAGTTTCTTTCACTGTGATAATCCTTGTTTCTAGGGACAAAGAAGGAAAGTGAGGGAAATTCTCCTTGTGCTATAGTGTGCTTTAAAAAAACATTTTTTCTAGGGACAGAAAACTATAGGTAGGGAGAGTGTCAGTGTGTTTTACTGTGCGAATCCTTGTTTCTAGGGACAGGAAAGGACAGTGAGGGAATTCTCCTTGTGCTATAGTGTGCTTTAAAAAAACACTTTTTCTAGGGACAGAAAACTATAGGTAGGGAGAGTGTCAGTGTGTTTTACTGTGCGAATCCTTGTTTCTAGGGACAGGAAAGGACAGTGAGGGAATTCTCCTTGTGCTATAGTGTGCTTTAAAAAAACATTTTTTCTAGGGACAGAAAACTATAGGTAGGAAGAGTGTCAGTGTGTTTTACTGTGCGAATCCTTGTTTCTAGGGACAAAGAAGGAAAGTGAGGGAAATTCTCCTTGTGCTATAGTGTGCTTTAAAAAAACATTTTTTCTAGGGACAGAAAACTATAGGTAGGGAGAGTGTCAGTGTCTTTTACTGTGCAAATCCTTGTTTCTAGGGACAGGGAAGGACAGTGAGGGAATTCTCCTTGTGCTATAGTGTGCTTTAAAAAAACATTTTTCTAGGGACAGAAAACTATAGGTAGGGAGAGTGTCAGTGTGTTTTACTGTGCGAATCCTTGTTTCTAGGGACAGGGAAGGACAGTGAGGGAATTCTCCTTGTGCTATAGTGTGCTTTAAAAAAACATTTTTTCTAGGGACAGAAAACTATAGGTAGGGAGAGTGTCAGTGTGTTTTACTGTGCGAATCCTTGTTTCTAGGGACAGGGAAGGACAGTGAGGGAATTCTCCTTGTGCTATAGTGTGCTTTAAAAAAACATTTTTTCTAGGGACAGAAAACTATAGGTAGGAAGAGTGTCAGTTTCTTTCACTGTGATAATCCTTGTTTCTAGGGACAGGGAAGGACAGTGAGGGAATTCTCCTTGTGCTATAGTGTGCTTTAAAAAAACATTTTTTCTAGGGACAGAAAACTATAGGAAGGAAGAGTGTCAGTTTCTTTCACTGTGATAATCCTTGTTTCTAGGGACAAAGAAGGAAAGTGAGGGAAATTCTCCTTGTGCTATAGTGTGCTTTAAAAAAACATTTTTTCTAGGGACAGAAAACTATAGGTAGGGAGAGTGTCAGTGTGTTTTACTGTGCGAATCCTTGTTTCTAGGGACAGGAAAGGACAGTGAGGGAATTCTCCTTGTGCTATAGTGTGCTTTAAAAAAACACCTTTTCTAGGGACAGAAAACTATAGGTAGGGAGAGTGTCAGTGTGTTTTACTGTGCGAATCCTTGTTTCTAGGGACAGGAAAGGACAGTGAGGGAATTCTCCTTGTGCTATAGTGTGCTTTAAAAAAACATTTTTTCTAGGGACAGAAAACTATAGGAAGGAAGAGTGTCAGTTTCTTTCACTGTGATAATCCTTGTTTCTAGGGACAAAGAAGGAAAGTGAGGGAAA
The DNA here is from genome assembly GCA_029206835.1 of Rana muscosa. Taxonomy (NCBI): domain Eukaryota; kingdom Metazoa; phylum Chordata; class Amphibia; order Anura; family Ranidae; genus Rana; species Rana muscosa. The sequence continues at coordinate 17,296,572 of CM055116.1, forward strand.
TTCTCCTTGTGCTATAGTGTGCTTTAAAAAAACATTTTTTCTAGGGACAGAAAACTATAGGTAGGGAGAGTGTCAGTGTGTTTTACTGTGCGAATCCTTGTTTCTAGGGACAGGGAAGGACAGTGAGGGAATTCTCCTTGTGCTATAGTGTGCTTTAAAAAAACATTTTTTCTAGGGACAGAAAACTATAGGTAGGGAGAGTGTCAGTGTGTTTTACTGTGCAAATCCTTGTTTCTAGGGACAGGGAAGGACAGTGAGGGAATTCTCCTTGTGCTATAGTGTGCTTTAAAAAAACATTTTTTCTAGGGACAGAAAACTATAGGTAGGGAGAGTGTCAGTGTGTTTTACTGTGCGAATACTTGTTTCTAGGCACAGGAAAGGACAGTGAGGGAATTCTACTTGTGCTATAGTGTGCTTTAAAAAAACATTTTTTCTAGGGACAGAAAACTATAGGTAGGAAGAGTGTCAGTTTCTTTCACTGTGATAATCCTTGTTTCTAGGGACAAAGAAGGAAAGTGAGGGAAATTCTCCTTGTGCTATAGTGTGCTTTAAAAAAAAAATTTTCTAGGGACAGAAAACTATAGGTAGGGAGAGTGTCAGTTTCTTTCACTGTGATAATCCTTGTTTCTAGGGACAAAGAAGGAAAGTGAGGGGATTTCTCCTTGTGCTATAGTGTGCTTTAAAAAAACTTTTTTTTCTAGGGACAGAAAACTATAGGAAGGAAGAGTGTCAGTTTCTTTCACTGTGATAATCCTTGTTTCTAGGGACAAAGAAGGAAAGTGAGGGAAATTCTCCTTGTGCTATAGTGTGCTTTAAAAAAACACTTTTTCTAGGGACAGAAAACTATAGGTAGGGAGAGTGTCAGTGTGTTTTACTGTGCGAATCCTTTTTTCTAGGGACAGGAAAGGACAGTGAGGGAATTCTCCTTGTGCTATAGTGTGCTTTAAAAAAACATTTTTTCTAGGGACAGAAAACTATAGGTAGGAAGAGTGTCAGTTTCTTTCACTGTGATAATCCTTGTTTCTAGGGACAAAGAAGGAAAGTGAGGGAAATTCTCCTTGTGCTATAGTGTGCTTTAAAAAAACATTTTTTCTAGGGACAGAAAACTATAGGTAGGGAGAGTGTCAGTGTCTTTTACTGTGCAAATCATTGTTTCTAGGGACAGGGAAGGACAGTGAGGGAATTCTCCTTGTGCTATAGTGTGCTTTAAAAAAACATTTTTTCTAGGGACAGAAAACTATAGGTAGGAAGAGTGTCAGTTTCTTTCACTGTGATAATCCTTGTTTCTAGGGACAGGGAAGGACAGTGAGGGAAATTCTCCTTGTGCTATAGTGTGCTAAAGCATTCCTCATCAACCATCTTTGAAATCCTTGTTTTTTTGGACAGTCAGGGAAATTGTCGTTGTGCTATTCTGTGCAAAAGCAATCATCCTCAACCATATTTAGAAATCCTTAAGTAAAGGGACAGAGAAGGACACCTGAAGGTAGCCCTTATTGCTTTTTTCCCATCTCCCTGCAGGCCATCTATTAGAATGTCTGGAAGGCAAACAAGGAGAGGCAGACAGTCAGGAGGCAATAAAAGAGGGCAAGCAGGTTCTGTGTCTGGGGGCAACAGTGCTGGTCGTGGACGCGGTGCATTGTCATCAGCACATGGCCATGGGACACGCTTGTCCTTCTTTTCGGCAGCTGGACATGTTGAGCCACATCATGCCGAAGACTTGGTAGAGTGGATGACCAAGCCCTCCTCCTCCTCCTCATCCTCTCTCACCCAGGCTCAGGGTACTGGAAAAGCAGCTGCCAAAGCGTCCTCTTCCCTGGTATCAATGTCAGACTCATCATCAGTCACTCCTTCCCTAGACCCACCATGTCCTCCTCCTGAGGAGTCCCCCGAACTGTTTGAGCACAGTGTTGGGTACATGCTCCAGGAGGATGCCCAGCGTTTCGAAGGGTCTGATGATGAAACCCAGCTACAGGAAGGCAGTAGCGTGAGAGCAGACAGAGGGGATGCTCAAGAAGGACACCAATCTGGCAGTCATGTTCCAGCAGCTGCAGCATACTGCCAGATTGGCTCCAGTGATGAGGAGGGAGGGGATGATGAGGTCACTGACTCCACGTGGGTGCCTAATAGGAGAGAGGAGGAGGAGGAGGATGAGGAGGAGGCACATCTCCAACGAGGCAGGATGCCCTTTGGTGGCCAGCGTAAGGGCAGTACACCGACGGAATCACACCGCAGAGCTCCGCCTGTGCAGGGCGCTGCCTCTGCCCGTCATTCAAAAAGTTCTTTGGTGTGGGCCTTTTTTGAGGCTAGTGCATCAGATCGCACAGCTGCTGTTTGCAACATATGTCTCAAGCGTATATCGCGTGGCCAAAACATCAGCCGCTTGGGTACCACATGCCTGACCAGACATATGTTGACCTGCCATGCAGCTCGTTGGCAAGCCTACCTCAAAGACCCACACCAAAGAACAAAGCGGACCTCTCCTTGCACCGCATCAGCTGGGATCTCCAACCCCACTATAACTTCAGTCCTCTCTGAAACATGCACTGAGAGGAATGAAGGTGTAGAATTAGGTGTGTCACAGCCAAGTACTTGCGGCCAGTCTGCTAGCAGTACACCGACGTCCGATTCTAGCAGGCAAATTTCCCTGCCCCAGCTGCTGGACCGTCGAAAGAAGTTCACTCCCAGCCATCCACATGCCCAGCGGTTGAATGCTAGCTTGGCTAAATTGCTAGCGCTTCAACTGCTGCCTTTTCAGTTGGTAGACTCGGCCCCCTTCCGTGAGTTTGTGCAATGTGCGGTTCCTCAGTGGCAGGTTCCCAAACGCCACTTTTTCTCACGGAAGGCTATTCCGGCTCTCTACCGGCATGTGGAAGGCAATGTCTTGGCCTCGCTGGACAGGGCGGTCAGCGGTAAGGTGCATAATGCATATTACCGCTGACTCATGGTCCAGCAGGCATGGACAGGGACGTTACCTTTCTTTCACGGCCCATTGGGTCACTCTTTTGGCAGCTGGGAAGGATGCAGGACAAGGTGCAGTAGTGTTGGAGGTTGTTCCACCGCCACGCCTCCAAAATGCTACTACTGGTTGTGACACACCTCTCTCCTCCACCCCCTCCACTTCTTCTTCCTCCATGGCCTCTTCCTGTGGTTTGTCCTCGGAACCAGCGGTGCTCCGTAGGCGTTCAAGGGGCTACGCAAGTACGCAGGCAAAAAGATGCCATGCCGTGCTTGCGCTGGTGTGTTTGGGGGACAGAAGCCACACTGGGGCAGAGGTCCTGTCTGCTCTGCAGGGCCAGGCCGAGAGGTGGTTGACGCCACGCCAGCTTAAGCCAGGAATGGTGGTTTGCGACAATGGCACCAACCTCCTCTCCGCCCTCCGACAGGGACAACTGACCCATGTGCCCTGTGTGGCTCACGTCCTTAACCTGGTGGTGCAGCGGTTCTTGGGCAGGTACCCGGGCTTACAGGATGTCCTGAGGCAGGCCAGGAAAGTCTGTGTGCATTTCCGCAGATCTTATAATGCCAGTGCTCGCCTGGCTGAGCTGCAAAAGGAGTTGAACCTGCCCAAGAACCGCCTTATATGTGACATGCCCACCAGGTGGAACTCAACGTTGGCCATGCTGCAGCGGCTGCACACGCAGCAGAGGGCCATCAATGAGTACCTGTGCGACTACGGCACCAGGACAGGGTCAAGGGAGCTTGGTTTTTTTTCTCCACGCCAGTGGGGCATGATCAGGGATGCATGCACTGTCCTGGCACCATTTGAGGAGGCTACGAGGATGGTGAGCAGTGACAGTGCATGCATCAGTGACACTGTACCTCTTGTCCACCTGTTGGAGCACACGCTGCGTGGAATAATGGACAGGGCACTTGAGGCAGAACAGAGGCAGGAAGAGGAGGACTTCCTTGCCTCTCAAGGCCCCCTTTACCCAGACAGTGTTCCTTCTGTCCCACCCATCGCACAGGAAGAGGAGGAGGAGGAGGAGGAGGATTGTGTCAGCATGGAGGTGGAGGCTGGCACTCAGCATCATCAGCAGCAGTCTTTTAGGGATGATTTACAGTCCCAAGAAACCAGTGGACTTGTACGTGGCTGGGAGGAGGTGGCTGCGGATCATGTCGTCCTTAGTGACCCAGAGGACTCCGGAGCGAATGCCTCAGCAAACCTACGCTGCATGGCCTCCCTGATCCTGCAAAGTCTGCGGAAGGATCCTCGTATTCTTCGGATCAAGGAGAGGGACCATTACTGGCTGGCCACTCTCCTTGATCCACGGTACAAGGGTAAGGTTGCGGACCTTATGTTACCGTCGCAGAGGGAGCAGAGGATGAGACAACTCCGGGAGGCCTTGCAGAAAGGTCTGTGCAACGCGTTCCCAGAGACTGGGAGGTTACAAACTCCTGGTCCTGGACAACGAGTTGCTGAGGCTTCGGCCAGTCAAAGAAGGAGCGGTGGGGAAGGTGGCCGTCTGACCGATGCGTTCAGACAATTCTTTAGTCCGCAGCCCCAAAGTATGATCGGTTCCAGCAACTATCGCCAGCGTCTGATAAACATGGTGCAGGAATATCTAGGGGCAAGGTCAGACTTGGACACCTTCCCCACCGAAAATCCTCTGGCTTACTGGGTCTTGAGGATGGATCACTGGCCAGAGCTTGCACAGTATGCAATTGAGCTACTGGCCTGTCCTGCATCCAGCGTTCTTTCGGAACGCACATTCAGTGCTGCTGGAGGATTTGTCACGGATCACAGGGTGCGCCTGTCCACCGACTCGGTTGATCGACTGACTTTCATCAAGATGAACCAGTCTTGGATCACCACCAGCTACCACACACCTGATGCTGATATAACAGACTAATTGATTTTAACATGTCACATCCCTTCAAGACTGATGCTGATGCTGAGTGCCTGTGCTGTTATGTTGACTGGCTATCCTCCTCCTCCGAGTCCTCAATGATACGATTGATGATGATAGCTTGGAAGATCATTTTTGTTTATGGGTGCCGCCACCAGTGGCTAAGGCCCAATTTTTCAGCCCCTGTTTTACAGGGGCGTGTAATTAAATTTTTTTTAGCAATAATTTGCCATAGGGCTCATTGCTGTGCTCCAAGTACAGTATCTGTGAGGGGTTGGAGTGTTGTGGCACCAGTGCCTAAGGCCCAATTTTTCAGCCCCTGTTTAACAGGGGCGTGTCATTACAATTTTTGAAGCAATACTTTGCAACAGGGCTCATTGCTGTGCTCCAAGTACAGTATCTGTGAGGGGTTGTAGTGTTGTGCCACCAGTGCCTAAGGCCCAATTTTTCAGCCCCTGTTCAACAGGGGCATGCAATTACAATTCTTGATCTAATAATTCACAGCAGGGCCCATTGCTGCACCCACCAAGAGTAACTCTGAGGGCTTACAGTGTTGTGGCAACGCCACCACCACCACCACCACGAAAGGCCCAATTTTTCAGCCCCTGTTCAAAAGGGGCATGTAATTACAATTCTTGATCTAATAATTCACAGCAGGGCCCATTGCTGCACCCACCAAGAGTAACTCTGAGGGCTTACAGTGTTGTGGCAACACCACCACCACCACCACCACCATGAAAGGCCCAATTTTTCAGCCCCTGTTCAACAGGGGCATGCAATTACAATTCTTGATCTAATAATTCACAGCAGGGCCCATTGCTGCACCCACCAAGAGTAACTCTGAGGGCTTACAGTGTTGTGGCAACGCCACCACCACCACCACCACGAAAGGCCCAATTTTTCAGCCCCTGTTCAAAAGGGGCATGTAATTACAATTCTTGATCTAATAATTCACAGCAGGGCCCATTGCTGCACCCACCAAGAGTAACTGTCAGGGCTTACAGTGTTGTGGCACCAGCACCACCATCAAAGGCCCAATTTTTACTACCACTGTTCAACAATTATATGTAATTAAAATTCCTGATATAATAGTTGACAGCAGGGCGTTCCAGCACCAACCAAGAGTAACTGTGAGTGCTTACAGTGTTGTGCCAACACCAACAACTAAGGGGCCTATTTCTGCAGAGTATATACGGCAGGTCCCTACTTTCAAACATCCAACTTACAAACGACTCCTACTTGCAAACGCAAGAAGACAACAGGAAGTGAGAGGAAATCTACCACTAGGAAGGAAAATTCTCTCCTGTAAGAATAAATATGGGAGAAAGGTGTCTCCTCTGTACTGATGCTTTATCAGCAATCCTTGTTTCAAGAAAAACACCACATTTCAAAAACAGTTGTCATTGGGACGGAAAGTGAGGTGAAATGTTCTGAACAGGGGCACAGACAGCAAAACAAATGTTACAGGGGTGATAACCCTTACCTATGTTTTCCAAAAAGTTTAAAAATAGATTTTTGGGCTGGAGCTACACTTCAACAATGTACCTGTTCAAAATTACAAACAGATTCTACATAAGAACAAACCTACAGTCCCTGTCTTGTATGCACCGCCTGTATACGGCTGTTCAGAGTATATAGGGCCTTTTTTATTTTATGTGCGGGGTTCCCCTTAATATCCATACAAGACCCAAAGGGGCTGGTAATGGGCTGGGGTAGGGGGGGGGTCATGGGGTAGCTATGCCATTTTTCTTAAAGATTTTCATCCATATTACCGGGACCAGACATTACATTAAAGCCGCAAGCAGTTTTAAATGGCTTTTTTTTTCCTTTAGAAGTGTCATTTTGTGCAGGGACAGTTCTAAACACGGGAAACACGTGGCACTTCACAGGCATACTTTAGACCCCCCCCCCCCCCCAGGTACGATATTTAAAGGAATATTTGACTTTTTTTTTTCACTTTATGCATCATTAAAATGACTGCTCCCGAAAAACGACCGTTTTTAAAACTTCTTTTTGCATTGATACATGTCCCCTGGTGCACAACCCGGGTTCCCAAACCCTTTTTAGGACAATAACATGCATAATAGTTGTTATAATTAGCACTTTAGAATTCGAACGTTCGCATCCATTGTATTTAATAGGGTTCTAATGTTCGTACGAACTTTCGGTCCGTTCGCGGGTTCTGGTGCGAACCGAACCCGGGGGTGTTCGGCTCATCACTACTTGCAACCTCTGTCTCCAGAAATAATATTATCTTGGAAGATTGTCGTCCTGTCTTCCTATAGATTCCTGTGTCAGTCTGTTCTTCAAATTGTCCTCCTGTCTTCTTCTTGTTTCCTGTATCAGTGTTTTCTTCAGATTGTCCTCCTGTCTTTTTCTAGATTCCTGTATTTGTGTGTTCTTCAAATTGTCCTCCTGTCTTCCTCTAGATTCCTGTATCAGTGTGTTCTTCAGATTGTCCTCCTGTCTTCTTCTAGATTCCTGTATCAGCGTGCTTTTCAGATTGTCCTCCTGTCTTCTTCTAGATTACTGTGCCTGTCAGGAAAGGTTTTACCTGCTGGTGGCACTGTGACTCCCAGATCTATGGGCTGCAGTTCCGGTGTCCACCAGCGGGTGTCTCTTAGCAGTCAGAGGCTGATCGTCTGGAGAGGATTCACCTGCTGGTGGCACTGTGCTCCCAGATCTTTAGGCTGCAGTTCCGGTGTACACCAGTGGGTGTCTCTCTGCAGTCAGGGGCTGACATCATCCCCTGCAATCAGGCATCACCTTAAGGCTGATTGCAGGAGGTGTATTTAAACCTGGTGAATGCTATTACACTTTGCCTTGGTATTTTTTCCTTGTGCCCCTGATCTGTGTTCCTGTAGCCTGCATCCCATCTCCTGTTCCTGGACTCTGACCCTGATCCTGCAGCCTGATTTCTTCCTACCTGCTTAGTCCGTCTCCTGGTTCCCTTTCCCTGTCGTGTCTTGTTCCCAGTTCCCCTCTGCTTGATCTCCCGTGTTTGACCCTGGCTATGGTACGATTACGATTTGGTTATCCCTTGCTCTGTACATATTGGATTTAGACTGTCTTTTGTTTTGTGTTCACTGGTTGTTGGTTCACTGGTTGGGTTACACTATTTACTGTATTGGAGGTGCGTTCTCTTTGTTGTTAACTTATCTTTTAATAAATCATATTATTTACACTTTACCTGTGTTTGGTACACTCTGTTGCAGTCCACAAATTTCTGGTCACAGCAGTCCCTGACAGTACCAGTGAGCTATTGTCCTCCTATCTTCTTCTTGATTCCTGTATCAGTGTGTTCTTCAGATTGTCCTCCTGTCTTCTTCCTGATTCCTGTATCAGTATGTTCTTCAGATTGTCCTCCTGTCTTCTTCTTGATTCCTGTATCAGTATGTTCTTCAGATTGTCCTCGTGTCTTCTAGATTCCTGTATCTATGTGTTCTTCAAACTGGCTTCCTGTCTTCCTCTTGATTCCTGTATCAGTGTGTTCTTCAAATTGTCATCCTGTCTTCTTGATTAGAATACTGTATCAGTGTGTTCTTTAGATTGTCCTCCTGTCTTCTTTTATAGATTCCTCTATCAGTGTGTTCTTCAGATTATCCTCCCATCTTCCTTTTAGACTCCTGTATCCGTGTGTTGTTCAGATTGTCCTTCCGTCTTCTTCTAGATTCCTGTATCTGTGTGTTCTTCAGATTGTCCTCCTGTTTTCTTCTAGATTAGTGTATTAGCGTGTTATTCAGATTGTCCTCCTGTCTTCTCCTAGATTCCTGTATCAGTGTGTTCTTTAGATTGTCCCCCAGGTAATAGAAGAGTCCAGAAGCCAGAAATGCCTATGTGCTGCTTTTACTGTGTTCATTGCTCGAAGGGGGAGATATCCAATCATACAGGTAGGTCATTTTCTTTGCTAATTAACTTATTAAGCTTGTGGAATGATCTTCCGGCATGAGTGTATTTTGTGAAGCCTCTTATGATGGGAGATACGATTAAATGTGAGGTGTGCATCATCTGGATACAATATTTGACATATTATTTAAGGGCTTGGTTTGGGGGGTCTTGGTTCTACCAGCCCTGGTAGGCGATAACACCCACCAATCATGACCCATTCATGTGCAATGCATGCGGTTATGATGTGCTACTGTGGGATTCAAGGGGCTAAAACTGGTGGTGAGGACGTGATATAACACCTCACTGCCTTTCAAATGCTCTCTGAAGAGTGAACTGAACGTGGATTGCTCTTAGGAGACCAAACCACATGTGATCAAGCTCTAAAGGCTCATACACACTAAGAAAATTGGGTGAACATTTCCGTCCGAGAAACGATCGTACGATTTTCTGGTAGTGTGTACACAGCCGATTCCGACCTTTCAAACAAAAAATTCTGAAGGATCAACCTTTTCATATAAGAACAAAACGAACAACTCAGTTAATGTGTTATGTTTTTGTACGATTTTCATATGAGAAGAATCAGGAAAAAAAAAGACTGGGCATGATCAGAAACAATCAGATGATCAGACAAAAAAAAAAAAAAGCCTTTGTCGTATGAGAATGTTTTAACATTATTTCCTTCCTCGGTTCCGACTTGCTGCAAAACGATGAAGAAAATCGTACAATCGTTCGCCCGATTTTCTTTTAGTGTGTACCCCACTTAACAGTAAATATTTGTGGAAACTGACTAACTGCCACTGACATTAATACAGTGATCAGTGCTAATAACATATACTGTCACTGTACTATTGACACTGGCTGGGAATGGGTTAACATCCAGGGGCAATTAAGGGGTTAATTGTGTGCCTAACAAGTGTAATGTGTATAAATTAGCTGCATTTTACTATAGATTGAGTTGTGATCATTCTGTCCTTGCGACAAAGCGATCATTCCCTTTGTATAGACAAACAACACAGAGCTCTGTGCTGTGATTGGACACAGCTTATCAGCAGGTCCTGGCCATAAAACATTGGCCAGGGATCTGCTGACAAACTCTCGCTGTGTCAAATCTCAGGAAAGTAGGTGGACATGCACGTGCATTGGAAACCCAGAAATAGGCATCAAAGTACTCATACCTCACTGTGCCTGTAGGAGCCGCCTTGTTGCAGTATATGTACTGTGGCAGGTCGGCAAGTAGTTAATTTGGGCATAGAGCTCTATCTTCTGTTATTTGTATATTTTATTTATTATTTGACTCATTTGACACTAACATACATTTTGGGCTCTGAAGTAACTTAAAACAGCCGTAACACAGAGGCCCTGCAGAATAAAAAGAAGGCAGATGCAATTTGTTATGTCGCACAATATCTGTATATCTACTTATCAGATCTATATTTTAATAAACACATGTGTCAATAAAAAGACAAAAAATATGTCAAGCCTCAAAACTGCATACACCCACGAAATAGAGAAAAAATATAACACCCGAAATTATCAGTAGGTGCCTCTTGCACATTTGTACTTTTTAAGCCCTTATTAGAAGGATACTTGGAAACCCTCAAAATGTCTTACCTTCTACTGTATGTGGAAATAAAAATTCTTTAGAGGGGGGCCCCATTCTTTGTGCTGTGGATAAGTGCACTCATGACAGTTTATTTATACTACTGCAATTTAAATCAACTTCTTTATGTTTTTAGACAAGGGCTCATGCCAGAAGTGTCCAGAAGACCGATGGCCAAATGACCACGACCAATGTGTACCAAAACCTGTTAAATATCTTTCGTATACAAATTCTGCAGTGACTCTTGCCATCCTTATTGTTATTGGATTGTTTTTTGTTGTAACTTTATTCATATTGGTGATTTTCTTTATGTATGGCGACACGCCGGTCATCAGAGCTAATAACCGAGACTTGAGCCTTGTTCTACTGGTCTCCATCATGCTGAGCTTCCTCTTTGTATTGTTGTTTCTGGGTCGTCCCGTAAATATAACATGTATGCTTCAACATACAGTCTATGGAGTCCTCTTCTCAGTAGCACTCTCCACCATTCTGGCCAAGACTGTCATGGTCTACATGGCCTTTAAAGCCACCAAACCTGGAAGCTGCTGGAAGAAGTTTGTTGGAGTAAGGTTTCCGAACTGTCTGGTTCTCATTTGTTCTTCTTTCCAAGTTATAACTAGTATAATTTGGCTCTCTGTTTCTCCCCCTTTTCCTGAAGCCAATACCAACTTGTATCTGGACAGAATAATCATTCAATGTAATGAAAGATCTATACTGGCATTTTCCATTCTCCTGGGGTACCTGGGGTTTCTAGCAGCTGTGAGCTTTATTGTGGCTTTCCTGGTTAGGAATTTACCAGATACTTTCAATGAGGCAAAATACATCACCTTTAGCATGCTGGTGTTCTGCAGTGTCTGGATCACTTTTATACCAGCCTATCTGAGCGTTACAGGAATCAATACATTGCTTGTGAAGATATTTGCTATCATATCATCCAGTGCTGGAATTTTATGTTGTATATTTTTTCCTAAATGTTATATTGTATTGGTGAAACCAGGTTTAAACTCAAAAAGTTATATATTAAGGCAAATGTATCACAGATAGCTCCTTTATGACAAAATGGTGGTGCCACCCTTACCTGCACCCCGGTGTCTGTTGACACTAGCACCCAGCTTGCCCCAGTGTCCTGGCAGTTACTCCGGGCCCCAGCACATGCACAGTGGCACGTAGGGCATCTGCGCCCAGCTGGTGACATCACATGCCAGCCGGGTGGGGGAGTATAAATGGCCGACGTCTCCGGCGGCCATCTTGCAGGAGCCACGTGGGTGGCCTGTATCACGGCTACACACAGCTTTAAGGTGAGAACTAGGGGAAAAAAAAGATGTCAATTTTGTTTGTGTTCAGCGTCGCACGACCGCGCAATTGTCAGTTAAAGCGACGCAGTGCCGAATCGCAAAAAGTGCTCTGGTCAGGAAGGGGGTAAATTATTCCGGGGCTGAAGTGGTAAAGAGGTTGTAAACCTCAATTTTTAAGTTGTACGTGTAGCGGGGCCGCTCCCTCCTCTCTCTATCTTCATCGGTTATATGGCTGTTGTCTAGGGGTACCTGGGAGAGAGGGATAAGACACACCACGGCCCATGTCCTCCATAGCTAAGAGGTGAAGGCCAGAAAATTGGGTTTTTGTGTAGGTGTCCTAGAGTCAAGTCCAGTACTTCGTCCCTGACTCCTTTGCTTCTAGTAACCAGAGTTCCACACAGTGAATAGGTCCAACTCAGTTTTATTCTTCTTGCCAAGCAATAAAACAGTTTCTTTACTTTGGAAAATGGGGGGACAGATCGAGGCACAATCCTTTCCCTTCTTGCTGCTGCCCACTGTGCTGTCACCAGTGGTGAATAGTCACTGCCACTGACTAGGTAATATAGAATGTGAATTATAAATAGTGGCGCTAAACCAAGGTTAAAAAAACAAATAGTAACAATTTGACATACTGATTTGTCATACATACAATGCATAAGACCCTTGTTAATAACGTATCAAAAAATAAACAAACCTAAAAATATATAATTGACATATAACAAAAATCAATGAATTCCCTATATATGTGGTATAAATGTAAATAAACATGTGATATAATACACATATGTAGCACTGAGCGTCAGTCTGCGTAATCAGAAAAACTGTCCAAAGCAAATATAAACTGAAACACCCGTGCATAAATCAAATCCAAAAAATTCCACAGTGCTTGTCTGAAGAGTGACATCCACCACCGAATACAGGTCAGCAGCTTACCGGATTAAATTGGTCCCCTATGACGGAGGACCTATAATCGCATCAAAGCAATCCCAGTTAGGTGGTAAGAATTCCTATATCCACCTCTTCAAACGAAACTCCCACAGCAAAAAGGCAGGCAGTATGACCGCAACAGTACCATGTAAAAGAGGAAAGGAATGCCTCGCTGGTGTAAAATCCTTGGGTTTATTAATACAAATTAAGAAAAACACTTACAGAAATGTTGCAAGGAAACAGCCTTAAACTTGCGGTGCCGGCCGGACGCCGACCAGTAAACCTGTCCTAGGAGATCAAGCAGTAAGGGGATGACGTCACCACGTCGCTCGGTCCGCCCTACGCGTTTCATGATAGGTCACTTCGTCTTGGGGCCTATCACGAAACGCGTAGGGCGGACCGAGCGACGTGGTGACGTCATCCCCTTACTGCTCGATCTCCTAGGATGGGTTTACTTGTCGGTGTCCGGCCGGCGCCGCAAGTTTAAGGCTGTTTCCTTGCAACATTTCTGTAAGTGTTTTTCTTAATTTGTATTAATAAACCCAAGGATTTTACACCAGCGAGGCATTCCTTTCCTCTTTTACATGGTACTGTTGCGGTCATACTGCCTGCCTTTTTGCTGTGGGAGTTTCGTTTGAAGAGGTGGATATAGGAATTCTTACCATCTAACTGGGATTGCTTTGATGCGATTATAGGTCCTCCGTCATAGGGGACCAATTTAATCCGGTAAGCTGCTGACCTGTATTCGGTGGTGGATGTCACTCTTCAGACAAGCACTGTGGAATTTTTTGGATTTGATTTATGCACGGGTGTTTCAGTTTATATTTGCTTTGGACAGTTTTTCTGATTACGCAGACTGACGCTCAGTGCGACATATGTGTATTATATCACATGTTTATTTACATTTATACCACATATATAGGGAATTCATTGATTTTTGTTATATGTCAATTATATATTTTTAGGTTTGTTTATTTTTTGACACGTTATTAACAAGGGTCTTATGCATTGTATGTATGACAAATCAGTATGTCAAATTGTTACTATTTGTTTTTTTAACCTTGGTTTAGCGCCACTATTTATATTTTTTCTTTTGTTTCACTGAGTATGTTTATCAGGTTAGTGGCAGCTTGAGACCGTTACCCAGGCAATTTGGAGCCACCCAATAATTGCCACCCCTTAATTCTGAGCGCAATTTTTCTTCTCCTTTTTCACATAGAACGTGAATTACCTTCGCTCACTCTGCCCCTGTCAGAGGAAGAAATCCGTCCAAGGGAGAAATGGAGGCCTCTCCGTCACCAGCGATGCTGCACCGGACTCTTCAGAGAAGTTACTGCACACCAGTCCTCACGAACTCAGACACGGGCACCCAAGGAGTTAGGGCCCCCCCTCGGATTCCTCCACCCTCGCGGAACTCAGTTGAAGGTACTGAGCCCCAGGCATCCGCCATAGTACCTCACCCCAGGCTAAAGGTGCCTGAGATGGACTCCATCTCCGCTCTGGCTAGGTCAAGGGCACCTAGGCCGGGAACACCGGAACGCCAGCACCCAGGCTGAAGGTGCCTGGGTGCGGCCGCATCTTCTGGTTTCAGACTCTAACCCAATGATCAGGGCGTCCGCCCCCTTTATGACCTCTCCCTTCGCGCCACAGCGGGTTCCCCGCCCCGCTGTACCAGCTCCAGGGGAGGACAAAAAGGTACAGTCTTGCGGTGCGAGCCCAACCCTGGTCCAAGGCAACAACGCCACCTATAGGCCGGCGGGAACTTCACACCACCAGAGTCCTCCAAGATTCACAAAGGGAACCTTGAATTTCCTAACAATCAAGGCATCTGGGTTACACTACCACCCAGATGCTTCCCCTAAATTCAAGTACCCGCTACATACCTATAGGCAATCCTATAATAAGGCTTACCTATAGGTACAGTAAATATCTCCTAAACGTGCGCCGTTTAGGAGATATTTACTTTGTACTGTGCCAATGATGTCATTGGCGCATGTGCTGTAAAGAAACGGCCCTTTATGCCGTTTCTTTACTAGCGAGTGCCGTGACTGGCGGCTCCCACTCGAATGCGCTGGAGTGATGTCACGTGACTCCAGCCAGTCACAGAGCCGGAGTCAGCAGCCCCGGAAGGAAAAGAGGCAAACACGGATGCGGCCTCCAGCGGGGACAGCGCTGGCTTTATTTGCAGGTAAGTGTCACATAATGTGCTAGTATGCGATGCATACTAGCACATTATGCTTTTACTTTGCAGGGAACAAAAAATAAATAAAACCTATCGGGGTTTACCTCCTCTTTAATGTATTCTGTTTATTAAGTTTATAAACCCTCTGGGTGCAGCTCCTCCCCCCAGCCCTCCTTATACTTACCTGAGCCCCCTCTCGATCCAGCGATGTGCACCAGAGTAGCGACTCTTCTAGGTCTCTCTCTCCTCATTGGCTCACACAGCAGCAGGAGCCAATGGCTCCTGCTGCTGTCAATCGCAGCCAGCAAATGAGGAGGTAATGGTCCCCATGAGTAAGCTCCAGAGAGCGGAGAGAAATGCGTTGGGGACCTGGCCTGGTAGGAGTCCAGGCTGAGGTTGCCACTATGTTCCTCTCTATAGGATTCCATGGATGTGTGGCATTAGGGATCACGCCTTTTTTTCCGAGATAGAACGGGGACGGGGCCGAGCCGCTCTCTGTGTGTAAATAATGTCCAGTCACAGGAGCACAGCTTAGGAGCAAGCCTGCTTGAGTGCCTCCATAGCAAGAGGCTTGATATTGGGGGAACCTGGAAGGGGGGAGGAGCCAGGACCGTGGGCGGTGGACCCAAACAGAAGAGGATCGGGGCTGCTCTGTGCAAAACCTTTATACAGAGCTAGTAAGTGTAAGGGTAACGTTTTTTTTTTTTTTTTTATTACAACCTTTAAAATCACTAAGCGTAGATTAAAGATTTAGGTTAACTTGGTTCTTCTAGATTGACTTCATGAACTCTACACTTTAAACTATCATGCTGACTACTTAACCTCTTATGGACCACCCCACGCAGATATACTGCGGCAGGGTGGCACTCCTGCGCAAAATCACGTACCTGTACTTGATTTCATGCACTGGGTCTTGGGGAATGCGCGTGTGCTGCCGGTGACCTGCTCCCATTGTGATTGGACACAGCGGGAGCCAATCAGCGGGTCCGGCGGACCCGATGTCCAACGGGACCCGCTGACTGTTCCGACCGCAGAGGTGATCAAATACCACAAAAAGAAAGCTTTATTTATGGGAAAAAAATGACATCAATTTTATTTGGGTACATGGTCGCATGACCGCGCAATTGTCAGTTAACCACTTCCTTCCCACCGTACGACTATAAACGTCCTGTCTTTGAAGAGGAATACCGTTGTTATGGTAGCAACTAGCTAAAATAACCGCGGTATCCTCTTCAAGAGCCGGCGGTTCTCTTTCAGATAAAAGTGGTCTCTGCGGCGGATTCGCCGCAAGATCACTTTTATCGCCCCCCCTCCCGCCGCGCTCCGGTGCCCTCCGCCGCTTACCGTGGCCGTCGGTAACAGCGGAGGTGATCCGGACCTGTCCCTAGCCTGACATGGAGACGAGTGAGGGGAAGATGGCCCCCGCCTGTCTCCAGGTCATTGCAGGGCAGAAGCAACGTCAAAACGTCACTTCCGCCCTTAGCTCTTAAAAAGGACATTTTATTATTATTTTTTTTCAAATGAAAATAGTTTTTTTTTTTTATTGCATTTTAGTGTAAATATGAGATGTGAGGTCTTTTTGACCCCAGATCTCCTATTTAAGAGGACCTGTCATGCTTTTTTCTATTACAAGGGATGTTTACATTCCTTGTAATAGGAATAAAAGTGACACAATTTTATATATTTTTTTAAAGAGCAGTGAAAAAATAAAAAATAAAAAGGTAAAATAAACAAGAAAAACATTTTTTTTAAACGCGCCCCGTCCCACCGAACTCGCGTGCAGAAGCGAACGCATACGTGAGTAGTGCCCGCATATGAAAACCGTGTTCAAACCACACATGTAAGGTATCACCGCGATCGGTAGAGCGAGAGCATTAATTCTAGCCCTAGACCTCCTCTGTAACAAAACATGCAACCTGTAGAATTTTTTAAACGTCGCCTATGGAGATTTTAAAGGGTAAAAGTTTGTCGCCATTCCACGAGCGGGGGCAATTTTTGAAGCGTGACATGTTGGGTATCAATTTACTCGGCGTAACATCATCTTTCACAATATAAAAAAAAAATTGGGATAACTTTACTGTTGTCTTATTTTTTCATTCAAAAAAGTGTATTTTTTCCAAAAAAAGTGCGCTTGTAAGACCACTGCGCAAATACGGTGTGACATAAAGTATTGCAACAACCGCCATTTTATTCTCTAGGGTGTTAGAAAATATATATATATATATATATATATATATATATATATATATATATAATGTTTGGGGTTCTAATTAATTTTCTAGCAAAAAAAAAATGTTTTTAACGTATAAACACCAAATCTCAGAAATAGACTTGGTAATGTAGTGGTTAAAGTAACGCAGTGCCGTGTGTCGCAAAAAATGGCCTGAACATGAAGGTGAGTGAAACTTCCGGGGAAGAAGTGGTTAATACCAGTTTAGTGACTATGGTGGACTGATTCTGCCCTCCTATCACAATATGCCCACAAAAAGGGGGGCTAGCTGTAATTCCACCTGATGTGCCCTTCTTTCCACCACGTTCCTATGCCATATTATGTCACTAGTCATTTGCTTGCCTGCTGTGACCCTTTGAAGGCCATTTTCTATCTTCATCACACCCACCCTCTTTATTTTCTATCATCTTTTTCACCTCTTCCCTCATTCACCCCCTCTTTATCCCTCTACAATTCATCTGCTTAGTTTACCATTTGCCCTGATATCTCAAACAAACACAATCATGGGAGGCCATTAGTCAAGCCATATTCAAGCAGTGGAGCTAAGAAAAAATATACCACATCATCATACACCTGTTAGGATCCATAAGATGTTCCCTCATTGCTCAGACCTATGTTGGAGATGCGGGGAAGAGACGGGCTCACTTCTCCACGTCTTCTGGTCCTGCCGTCATCTACAGACATTTTGGACGGATGTCCATCGCTTTACTCAAAAATGTACTGATTATTTTTTACCGAAGGACCTCGCCCTTGTCCTTCTGCATCACCAACACTTCTCTGACAAGGCCTACAGGCGCTCTGTCTTGCCTTTACTGATCACCCCGGCTAGGAGTTTCATTCACCTCTTTTGGAAACAGACGCAAGCACCGTTCATAGCCGTTTGGCTGAAAAGAACTGCTGAAATTAATTAATTAATTATTTTTTAAAGTCAGCAGCTACAAATACTGAAGCTGCTGACTTTTAAAATATGAACACTTACCTGTCCAGGGCGCCCGCGATGTCGGCTCCCGAAGCCGATCTGTCCCTCGGGTCTCGGGTGGAGGCGCCGCCATCTTCGGTAAGGGAATCAGGAAGTGAAGCCTTACGACTTCACTTCCTGGTTCCCTACTGCGCTGCGCGATCCCACTGGTCCCTGCTGTCTTCTGAGACCTGTGTGTCTCCCAGAAGACAGCGGGGGGGACGGAGGAGGGGCCGGACACAGCGTAGATCGCCGCGGATACTGTGGCGATCTATGCCCAGAAGTGGGAGCAAATACCTGGATTACACAGGTATCTGCTCCCCCCTGAAAGATGCCAAATGTGACACCGGAGGGGGGGAGATTCCATTTTTGTCTGGAACTCCGCTTTAACCACATAACCGGGAGGGCGTACATGTACGTCCTCCCGTTTCAGTGGTTGTACCGGGACGATGCCTGCACCTACAGCCATCATCCCAGTACCATTTCTTTCAGCCAGCGATTCCCTGCCCCTTAAAGCGGGGGTTCCGCGGCTAAACTTTTTTTAATTTTTTGAGCATTCAATGGGGTATTACAATGCAAAGCTGTACTCACTTGTTTGGTTTCTGCAAATACAGCCTGTCCGTTTTTGTGGCAAAGATTAACTTTTATTTTCCGTTTCAGGGCGTTTCCATTTTGCTTGTGGGCATTGTGAAGCCCACAAGCAATCATTTCCTGGAAGCGGTGAATGCTGATCTCCCAGCATTCACCGCTAGTTCTCGCACCTGCGCAGTGTTTACGGCGAGTAGCGCAGTAAACTTACTGGTTGCCATCACAGCGGGCGGCGTCATTTAAATTACACGCCCCGTTTTGATGGTATGCGAGATTTTGCTGAACGGAGTTCCGCATTGTCTCCTGGGAAGAATGACTCTGTGCTCCCAGGAGACCTTGCGGTGAGATCCCAGTAAACACTGCGGCGCCAGGGAACAAACTGGAGACGCCTACTCCCGCGGGAGTCCGAAACCAGAAGTCCAACTTTACCCTGCTATTTTAAGGTATTAAAATGAACATAAAAAAAATAATCTGTAGGCATTTTGATATATATGTGGTGTGATGATAAGGATAACACAGTGTTGTAGTTTGGGTGAACCTCCGCTTTAAGAACAATCATGGCGGCAGTTCAGCCACTTGATTGTTCTTACAGGCGGTGGTAGTAGATGTCCCTCCCCCCCTCCCCTCCTGCCGCCCTCCGGTGCTTCTACCTGCTCGCCTGTGCGATCGGCAAGCCGGAGAAGGAATCTGCCAGCACTGGAAGTTGACCATAGAGATTTCTGAGGAACAGATTGCCTCCAGTCATGACACTCGGAGACCCGGGCGCGACGTTATGACGTAACGTCCGGCCTGGCAGTTGTAAATACTACTGTGTACTCGGCTGGAAAGCTAAGATCTTTCTGTTTTTTTTGTTTTTTTTTATTTCAGGCTTTCCATCCAGCCTGGAGTAGAGATGTGGGGTCTTATTGGCACCGTACATTTTTTTCCCAAGGGCAGGGGTGTCAAACTGGCGACCCTCCAGCTGTTGAGGAACTACAAGTTTTGCAAGGCTGACAGTTACAAGCATGACACCCAAAGAAAGAGGTATGATGGGACTTGTAGTCCAGCAACAGCTGAAGGACCACCAGTTCCACATCCCTGCCCTAGGGCCTCTTCTAAAAAAAAATACATGACAATCTTCACACAGTCCCTATCCACGCCTAACTCCCCCCTGTATCCCATTATAGGGAACCCCAAATTCCCGCCAGGACTGGACCTTCTGATTGGGATTGTGTTTGAGAATTTGCACTGTACACAAGCTAGACATTCCTGGCGACTGGCGTTTGGCCCTCACTGGAAGTGCTACGGGACGAGAGGGGCGCCTTCCAATTGCCGTTTTGGACGACGGTCCAACTGAGACATTTCCTCACGTCTATTCCTAACCCGCAAGGGTTCGCCAAACCACTCACCTCCTTTGAGACTCTCTGCTCGGAAGAGGGTATGCTCCCAAGGACACTATCTACCATGTATAACCTCCTGATCTCCCCGACTGACACCACACACCCTGCCTATTTAGCTAAGTGGGAAAGAGACCTAAACCGTACATTCACCCCACACCAGATCCAGCGTATCATAACGTTTGCCCTGAAGTCTTCCACTTGTACAAAGGTACAAGAAACTAACTACAAGCTCCTGACGAGGTGGTATCTGACCCCGCACGCCCTACAAACGTACTACCCGAACTCCTCGCCGCTCTGTTGGAGGTGTCTGGGAGACAGGGGCACGTTGCTACATATATTCTGGTCATGTCCCAAATTGTCCCACTTCTGGTCCACAGTCAAGCTCACAATCCAGAAATTTACCGAGTACAATATACCAGATGACCCAGCCTTCTGCCTCCTACATGTCAACACGATCTCGTCTAAGAGATATAAAAAAAAAATCGCTTATACGCCACTTATTGAACGCCACAAAATCCTGTATCCCGCTGCAATGGAAAAGTCAGAAGCCGCCTACGGTAGCTAGCTGGATCCGGAGGGTGGAGGACATTAGGGCAATGGAAGATTTGGTGCTCTCACAGCGCGGCAACAGCAGGAGAAATTTAAAGAGACGTGGGAGCTATGGCACCACTTCATCTTCTCTGCGGACGGTATTGCACTTAGAACCTCTTGAAGTGGCCTTTCTTCCATACACAGATTGACTAGGGGGCCGTCCTGACCCAGCCGGGGCCCCCCCCCTGATGCCCCTCCTACATCTACCCCTCCCTATTCACTCCCCCGCCCCTTCTACTCCGCCCCCCCTCTCCCCTCCCGTTCCCCCCTCCGTTTCCGGAGATGTCCTCCGCTGGGGGGTGGGGGGGTGTCGGGGGGGGGGGCGTGGGGTGACCAGGACTTATGGACCTCTGTAGTCCTTGCAGGGAGGTCCTTCCCCTCCTCTCTGTGGTATTGTTGATGGTGTGCCCCCCCTCTCCTTATTTCCTCACTCTGCGACTGGTTTCGTTTTTTTTTGTTTTTTTCTTCTTGTCTGTATTATTTTTTATTTCTTTGTTTTTCATGGCCTCTTGTATATGTTTGTATTGAATTGTCTTAGCCCATGTTGGGCATTATTAAAAACGTACATATTTGAAAAAAAAAAACACATATATAGTGTTTGGGGGTTCTATGTCATTTTCCAGCAAAAAAAATTATGATTTTTACATGTAGGAGGAAGTGCCAGCATTGGCCCGGATGGGAAGTTACATTGTCTCCATACTTTCCGTGTGCATTTTGCTTTTTTTTTTAAAATAAAGTATTGGGAAAGAAAAAAAAAAAAAAAAGTTTTACCACAACCAGTTTATTTAAAGAAAACAGGAAACTGCTGTTTGTCTTTGTGCACTTGTCTCCTTTATTGTACATTCTCTATGTAAGTAAAGATAACCATACCGCCATTTTCCTGATAAATCCGATGCATCAAAATAAAGAATAAAACATAAACACAATCAACAAGTTTAGATGTACAAAATGATAGCATGTTCTTTTAATGATTGTATCTTCACTATAAAACAGCCATTCTACTGTAGATGTCCGTTTAGATTAATGACAATGTGACTGTGTCCGGATGTCATAAAAATAAAACTCGAGGTACCCTGTAAAAGAATATAAGTGCTTGCTCGCCCGATGGCGATTCCAGTACATGCTTTCTTGCAGCGTTATGCCCCGCAATGGGTTCAGAAAGACATGGATGAGTGAGTTTGGGGTGATGGAACTTGACTGGCCTGCAAAGAGTCCTGACCTCAACCTGATAGTACACCTTTGGGATGAATTAGAGCGGAGACTGTGAGCCAGGCCTTCTCATCCAACATCAGTGCCTGACCTCACGAATGCGCTTCTGGAAGAATGGTCAAACATTCCCATAGACACCCTCCTAAACCTTGTGGGCGGCCTTCCCAGAAGAGTTTAAGCTGTTATAGCTGCAAAGGGCGGGGCCAACTCAATATTGAACCCTACGGCCTAAGACTGGGATGCCATTAAAGTTCATGTGTGTGTAAAGGCAGGCGTCCCAATACTTTTGGTAATATAGTGTATGTGGCCAATTTCCAATCATTTGTCTGTAACATTTTGTATTATTTTCCCTCCAGTTCCTGATAATTCACTATATTACATTATTATAGGTTTATTGCCCAATCCGCAACTGCAGCATCATGGCCGCTGTGTGGTTTAGTTGTCAGGAGGTGGTAAAAAAAGGTCGCTCAACTGCCTGTTTCTACTGCCCCTTTTGCCACCGATGTAAATGAGGCCTACCAAGTCTTATTTATTCCCAAAGCTTGTGATTGGAGAGTAAAGGAAGACTGATGAGTTTATCTCTGTCACTCTGCTCGCTCCTGCTAACAGCATGCTGCTTGCACCTCAGTACATCTGATTGGCTCCCTGTGATGCTTCTCCTCATCTACTCTGTGCTCCACTGTACAGGAAATGCAAGAGTCTGCTACCAAGTCAAACTCAGATGCCTACACATTTTTTAGTATTATTATTATTATTATAATTATTATTATTAACCACTTGCCGACCGCCGCACACACATATACGTCGGCAGAATGGCACGGGCAGGCAAATGGGCGTACCTGTACGTCCCTTTAAATTTGCCGCCCAGCGTGCCTCGTGAGTGCGCTCGCGGGTCCCGGGAACTCGATGTTCCCGGGAGTCCTGCGATTGTGGTCGGCAAAAGCAGAACAGGGGGATGCCTTTGTAAACAAGGCATTCCCCTGTTCTGCCTAGTGACATGTCACTGATCTCACCGTTTCTGTGATCGGGAACGGTGATCAGTGACGTGTCACTGGTAGCCACCCCCCCTACAGTTAGAAGCACTCCCCAGGACACACGTAACCCCTTTAGCGCCACCTAGTGGTTAACCCCTTCACTGCCAGTGTCATTTTTACAGTAATCAGTGCATTTTTATACCACTGTTCGCTGTAAAAATGACAATGGTCCCAAAATGGTGTCAAAAGTGCCCAATGTGTCCGCCATAATGTCGCAGTCAGGATAAAAAACGCAGATCGCCGCCATCACTAGTAAAAAAAAAATATTAATAAAAAATGCCATAAAACTATCCCCTATTTTGTAGATGCTATAACTTTTGCGCAAACCAATCAATAAACGCTTATTGCGATTTGTTTACCAAAAATATGTAGAAGAATACGTATCGGCCTAAACTGAGGAAAAAAATATTTTTATATATTTTTGGGGATATTTATTATAGCAAAAAGTAAAAAATATTGAATTTTTTTCAAAATTGTCGCTCTATTTTTGTTTATAGCGCAAAAAATAAAAACCGCAGAGGTGATCAAATACCACCAAAAGAAAGCTCTATTTGTGGGAAAAACAGGACGTCAGTTTTGTTTGGGAGCCACGTCGCACGGCCGCGCAATTGTCAGTTAAAGCGAAGCAGTGCCGAATCGCAAAAAGAGGCCTGGTCTTTGGCCAGCGAAATGGTCCCGGGCTGAAGCGGCTAATAACAAAAAAATACATAAATAATAATAAATTACAAAGTTGCATAAATTTGTCTTTAATATCTGCCTGGTGTTCATGTGTTTATGAAATAATAAATTACAGTCATATTTTCCTTTGCTTTGAAAGCCATAGGAATGGAAAAAAGAGGAATCGGTGAAGCAGAACTAAGCGCGTCGGAGCCGCCTTATTACCAGCAAGCAACATCTGGCAACCTCCGGCTTCTTCACACTCCGAATTTATAGAAAGAGGAACTTAGTCATGCGTGAAGAAGCTTTCACAACAAAAAACTTACTGTAATGGGTGACATCAGCTTTCACTTTGTTTATCCGAGAAGTTTCTGGGGAGGGGGAGAGGGGGGCGGTAAATGTGCATTGGGGCTCGTTACAAGGTAGGTGCGTTAATTGAAGAAAGTCTGGACAGCCACACTTCAAAAATAGTTTCTTTTATTGTAAAATCAAATCACCAAAATACATGCCACAGCAAAAAAACTGATGCAAGCTGACGCGTTTCACACTGTAGTTCAGTGCTTATTCATAGCATAGCTTAGGTGCGTTACCTTTGGGGTGACATCATAAAGCAACAATGCAAAAACGTCATTTCGGACTTAATATTATTTCAATAGTCATTTTCAATATTTTCCAAATCTGCAGCTTTCATTAAACACTTCAGCTCTGGAAGACCTCCTCTGTAACGCTAAACTGGTAACCTGTAAAAAAAAAATGCCCATTTTGTGCTATTCAGCACTGCGCTATTCCACTTAAGGACCAGGCCTATTTCTGAAATTTTTTGTATACAAGTTAACATCAGAATTTTTTTGCTATAAAATTATTTAGAACCCCAAACATTATATATATATATATATATATATATATATATATATATTGTGACAGCAGGAAGGTAAAGTCACCTGGTTGCATCCAGGGGGGTAGATATATTTCGCCCAGATTCAGGCTTTACGCCGACTTATACAACTAGGTGGAGAGTTGTATAAGGCTAGTGGGCTCATGGATGACTCATACCTCTAGGGAGAGGGCTGGGCGTCGTGCAGACAGGGAGTTGATGAGACCAGCTGAAGCTTGTCAGCTCATTTAGGCCTCTATAAGAACTCCCAGCTTCATTAGATGTTAGCTCATGCCTGGAACCAGACCTGTGTGGACTGTCTAGGGAGAGTGAACCCCTGTGCGGTGAGAAAAAGCCTGTGTGGCTATTTGCTTGGACATTTAAAACCAGGGACTTAGGGACTAGGACAGCACTAGGCTGATCCCAGTTGTTAGTTAGGAAACCTGTATGTTTAGTCAGAGGTCAACTTGACCAGGATTTATTTTGGTTATGTTTCTTTTGCTTTGCTGTGTTTTGTCACTGTAAATAGAAAATAAACCGCACCTTTTTTTGATTTTGAAAACCACAACCTCCGTTTGCTGGGCCTGTTTTGTGTGGGGAGCCCATCCCGGGGGTCACACACACCCGCTGCCGAGCTAACCCCCTCACAGTTGGTGGAGAACCAGTGGCAGTTTTTTTTTAAGCCAGCATGGAGGAGATACTGAAGCAGCTGGCTCTAGCAAATGCCAATCAACAGCAGACAAATGCAGGTTTGCAAAGGAGCCTTGCAGCCCAGCAGCAGACAAACGCAACTTTGCAACAGAGTCTGGAGGCTCAGCAACGAGCCCAGCAGCAATCTGAGGCCCGCTTCATAGACCTGTTGCAGAAGCAAGAGCAGAGACTACAACAACAGATGGAAGCAGTAATGCAGCAACGTCCGCAGACCAGTGAGGAAAGCCGTCCCACTAATACCGCGTCCTTTGGGGTGAGTCGTTTATTGACAAAAATGACTGGAGAGGATGATCCAGAGGTATTTTTGACCACATTTGAAAGGACCGCTGAAAGAGAAAAGTGGCCTGAGGAGCAGTGGGCTGGACTGGTGGCTCCTCTGTTAACTGGTGAATCGCAGAAAGCTTACTATGACCTAGAGCCTAACCAAGCAAAAGACTATGTGATGCTAAAAGCTGAAATATTGGCAAGGCTGGGTGTCACCCAGGCTGTCCGGGCTCAGCGTGTGCATAACTGGACTTTCCAGCTTGGAAAACCCCCCAGGTCTCAAATGTATGATCTCATTCACCTGAGCAGAAAGTGGCTACAGCCAGAGACTTTGTCCGCACCAAAGATTGTGGAACGTGTTGTAATGGATCGGTTTTTGAGAGCTCTTCCTACTGCCATCCAAAAGTGGGTAAGCCATGGAGACCCAGAGACGGCCGATGGTCTTGTGGATCGTGTGGAGAAATACTTGGCTACAGAGAACCTGACGGCCTCTTCCAGAGACACTCGGACTTTCCACCCTAAGACCAGACCATCCCCAGGGGCGGATAAGAGGATTCCAAGGGGTGAGGGTGGAGAGAGTGAGAGGGTGGGAGCTCTACCCCAAGTTTGGCGAGAACAGCCTGGGAAATCAGCGGCTCAAGAGGCGGCAAGAAGGATCGTTTGCTACCGCTGCCGGCAAGCGGGACATATTGCAGCCAATTGCCCGGTTGTGGAGGAACCCATGCAGTGTGACTTTCTGACGGGCAGACGTCAGTCGCTGTGTGCGACAGTCGCATGCACTGCCATTCGAGGAACTGAGAAACATTTATGCAAAATGTGTGTTAATGGTAGAAATGTTGTGGTATTGCTGGATTCAGGTAGCCTTGTGACCCTGATAAAGGCTGAGTTAGTTAAAACAGAGGTCTCTGGGAATAGCAAGGTAGCTGTTATTTGTGTGCATGGGGACACCCGAGAGTATCCAGTGACTACAGTGTGTTTCGAGACCCCCAAAGGTACCCTCTCTCATCCAGTGGGGTTAGTATCTCAGTTACCGCATGACGCCATTGTGGGAAGGGATTTTCCGAAGTTCTGGGAACTGTGGGATGATCCTGAGCCCCTCACTGGTGCCCCTATGTACCAGGAATGTGATAGCCAGAACTCCCCTGAGAGTGGTGAGGACTCTCCGGAATTTCCCTTATCAGTATTGGCAGGGGAGACTCAAGAAACTGGAGAGGAGCCCACCTCCTCAGACGAAAACCTACCGTCTGTGGAGTTTTCTGATCTTGAGGTTCACAGGGAAAACTTTGCCACAGAACAGTTGAAAGACCCCGCCCTAATAAAGGCACGGGAAAACGTAGTGAAAATAGATGGCGAGTTAGTGAACCCAGATAATACCTGCACTTACCCATACTTCAGCGTAGAGAAGGACCTA
Organism: Rana muscosa; assembly: GCA_029206835.1. Taxonomy (NCBI): domain Eukaryota; kingdom Metazoa; phylum Chordata; class Amphibia; order Anura; family Ranidae; genus Rana; species Rana muscosa. The sequence continues at coordinate 17,323,217 of CM055116.1, forward strand.
CTGTATCGGGTGGCAAAAAGGGCAGAAGAAACCGTTGAGCAGCTTGTGGTGCCCAAACCTTACAGGAAGTTGGTGTTGGAGTTGGCCCATGGGCACATTCTTGGAGGTCATCTGGGGACAGAGAAAACCCGAGAGAGGGTATTACAGAGATTCTATTGGCCGGGGGTGATGAAGGACGTAGAAAATTATTGTTCCTCCTGCCCTGTGTGTCAGAGGTTGGCCCCGATGCCACATTTCCGTAGCCCGCTGGTCCCTCTACCCATCATTGAGGTCCCGTTTGAGAGGATCGCCATGGATTTGGTAGGTCCTATAATCAAGTCCGCTAGGGGGCACCAGTACATATTAGTTATAATGGACTATGCCACCCGTTATCCAGAAGCGATCCCTCTCAGAAATACCTCGGCCAAAACCATAGCCAAAGAGCTATCTCTTGTTTTTAGCCGGGTGGGTATTTGTAAAGAACTGCTTACGGACCAAGGTACACCCTTTATGTCCCGGGTTATGAAAGAGCTGTGTAAATTGTTCAAAGTGACGCAATTGCGTACGTCTGTGTATCACCCCCAAACCGATGGGCTGGTTGAAAGATTCAACAAAACCCTAAAACAAATGTTGAAGAAAGTGGTGGATAGAGATGGAAAGGATTGGGACTGTTTACTTCCTTATTTGATGTTTGCTATTAGGGAGGTGCCCCAATCCTCTACGGGATTCTCCCCCTTTGAGTTACTGTATGGGAGACACCCAAGAGGGCTGTTGGATATTGCCAAGGAAACTTGGGAAAGTGAGAGTTCTCCCCACAGGAGTGTGATTGAGCATGTCGCCCTGATGCAAGATCGAATTGCACAGGTAATGCCCATCGTGAAGGAACATTTGGCCCAAGCGCAGTTGGCACAGCAGAGAGTGTACAACCGTGGAGCCAAGACCCGTACCTTTTCCCCGGGGGATAGGATATTGGTACTTGTCCCTACGGTTGAAAGTAAATTCCTTGCCAAATGGCAAGGCCCCTACGAGATAATGGAAAAAGTGAGCGAAGTGAATTACAAGGTCAGACAACCAGGAAGGCGAAAGCCCGAACAGATCTATCACGTTAATCTGTTGAAAGCCTGGAGGGATAGAGAGTCCCTAGTCGCAGACACTTGGTCACCAGCTCAAACTGGTTGCGTGATTCCTGAGGTTGGAATAGCAGCCACCTTGTCACAACCCCAACAACAGGAGGTTAAGGAGTTTGTACTTCGCAACAAGGAGGTATTCTCTGAGCTGCCGGGACAAACATCTGGGGTAGAGCATGACATCATTACCCCGCCCGGTGAAAGGGTGAAGTTAAAACCCTATCGGATCCCAGAGGCTCGACGGGAGGCAATACGGGAGGAAGTACAGAAAATGCTGAACTTAGGGGTGATAGAGGAGTCCCAAAGTGATTGGTCTAGTCCCATCGTGTTGGTGCCTAAACCGGATGGGAGCTGGCGATTTTGTAACGATTTTCGTCAGTTGAACAAAGTTACAAAATTTGACACCTACCCCATGCCACGTATAGATGAGTTGATCGACCGGCTGGGAACAGCCCGATACATGACGACTCTTGACCTCACAAAAGGGTATTGGCAAATCCCCCTGGCCAAGTCGGCCAAAGAGAAAACCGCATTTGTAACCCCAGACGGGGCGTTCCAATATAAAAGAATGCCGTTCGGGTTACAGAATGCGCCGGCCACATTCCAGCGGAAAATGGACCAGATGCTGAGGCCCCATCGGAAGTATGCTGCGGCTTACCTGGATGACGTAATTGTCCATAGCACAGATTGGGCCTCACATCTGCCAAAAGTGCAAGCAGTCCTGGACTCTGTTCGGGAAGCGGGGTTTACGGCTAACCCCAAGAAGTGTACCATTGGGCAGGAGGAGGCCAAATATCTTGGGTACACCATTGGGAGGGGAGTAATAAAACCCCAACTCAACAAAGTCGAGGCCATCCAGAGTTGGCCACGTCCCAACAGCAAGAAGCAGGTACGAGCCTTTCTGGGAATCGCTGGGTATTATCGGCGATTCATTCCCCACTTTGCTTCTAAGGCTGTGCCCCTAACCAACCTGACGAAGGGGAAAGGGTCGGTCATGATTAAATGGACCCCCGAGGCTGAGGCAGCATTCCAATTCTTGAAACAAGCCTTATGTAGCCAGCCAGTGTTGTACTCACCCGACTTCTCTAAAGACTTTGTCGTACAAAGTGATGCGTCAGATGTGGGGTTAGGAGCAGTATTGTCCCAGGTCTGGAACGGGGAAGAGCACCCAGTCATTTACCTCAGCAGGAAGTTGAAGTCCCATGAGGTAAATTACGCCACCGTTGAAAAGGAGTGTTTAGCGGTGAAGTGGGCTCTAGATTCCCTTCGGTACTACCTGCTAGGTAGGCACTTTGACATGGTTACGGATCACGCTCCGTTAAAGTGGATGGCTCAAAACAAGGAAACAAATAGAAGAGTGAATAGGTGGTTCCTGGCCCTCCAGGAATTCAACTTCACAGTAAAGCATCGCCCTGGCATTCAAATGGGGAATGTGGATGCTTTGTCTCGAGTACATGAATGCCTGATTGCTGGTGTTCCAACCCCAAGGTTAAAACAAGAGGGGGGGGTATGTGACAGCAGGAAGGTAAAGTCACCTGGTTGCATCCAGGGGGGTAGATATATTTCGCCCAGATTCAGGCTTTACGCCGACTTATACAACTAGGTGGAGAGTTGTATAAGGCTAGTGGGCTCATGGATGACTCATACCTCTAGGGAGAGTGTGGGGCGTCGTGCAGACAGAGATGAGGAGACCAGCTGAACCTTGTCAGCTCATTTAGGCCTCTATAAGAACTCCCAGCTTCATTAGATGTTAGCTCATGCCTGGAACCAGACCTGTGTGGACTGTCTAGGGAGAGTGAACCCCTGTGCGGTGAGACAAAGCCTGTGTGGCTATTTGCTTGGACATTTAAAACCAGGGACTTAGGGACTAGGACAGCACTAGGCTGATCCCAGTTGTTAGTTAGGAAACCTGTATGTTTAGTCAGAGGTCAACTTGACCAGGATTTATTTTGGTTATGTTTCTTTTGCTTTGCTGTGTTTTGTCACTGTAAATAGAAAATAAACCGCACCTTTTTTTGATTTTGAAAACCACAACCTCCGTTTGCTGGGCCTGTTTTGTGTGGGGAGCCCATCCCGGGGGTCACACACACCCGCTGCCGAGCTAACCCCCTCACAATATATATATATTTATTTATTTATATATATATATATATATATATATATATATATATATATATATATATTTATTTATTTATATATATATATATATATATATATATATATATAAATATTTTTTTTTTTTTTAAAGACCCCAGAGAATAAAATGGAGATCGTTGCAATATTTTATGTCACGTTGTATTTGCACAGCAGTCTTACAAATGTATTTTTTTTTTTGGGGGGGGGGGACTTTTTTGAATAAAAAAAAGAAAACAGTAAATTTAGCCCAAATTTTTTGTATAATGTGAAAGATGATGAAATAATAAATAGATACCTAACATGTCACGCTTTAAAAATTGCACACGCTCATGGAATGCCGACAAACTACGGTATTTAAAAATCTCCATAGGCACCATTTTATATATTTTTTACAGGTTACCTGTTTAGAGTTACAGAGGAGGTCTTGGAATAGAATTGTTGCTGGATCGCGGCGATACCTCAAATGTGTGCGACACTTTATATATTTTTACAGGTTACATGTTTAGAGTTACAGGGGAGATCTAGTGCTAGAAACTTTGCTCTCGCTCTACCGATCGTGGCGATACCTCACATGTGTGGTTTGAACATCGTTTACATGTGCGGGTGCCACTTACGTATGCGTTCGCTTCTGCACGTGAGCTCGGAGTGAGGGGGCACTTTCAATTTTTTTTTTCTTACTTGTGTAGCGGGGTGTTCCCCTATATTGGGAAGAAACTACATTACCCATAACCCCATTCTTGTTGTGACGTTCCACCGCAGAGACTCATGGGAGGGGTTATAAAAGGAAGAGGCGGGGCCGGGCTCGGCCTCTTTGGCGACACAAGACTTCACGGACGGATCCTCCTGTGCGGATGTGTCGGAGGGGCAAGGCCTGAAGCCTGAGGCCTTGCTCTGCACCGATGAGCCTTCCATCCTCCCCTCTGCGAGCCTGGGTGGCATCTGACTTTGTGAGCTACCGCCTTGTCGGATCGGGGACCCGATCGTTGGAGAGATCGAGAGTGTGTGACACGGCCGGTGGAGGTTTTCCCGGACTGGATCCGTAGTCCGGCGGGTGAGAGGGCATAAGCCCAGCTTAGATACTGTTGCTGTGTATAGGCCTATAGACTGCCGTGACCTACAAGTTATTTTCATACCCCTTGGATTACAAAGTTATACTCTGTTTAAGTGCACCACCATTACAGACCTGCCGGTGAAGAAAGAAGGACTAAGCTAAATATTAGAACCAGGCCTGGTGGGGATTCTAGCGTGTTTGATTGCTGCGCCATAGGGCACTTAGTTAACGGTCGCCCGTATGGCGCACTTGTAGCGTGTGTTACTATATAGTGTGTTAGAGTGGCAGGACGCTGCCCTTAGGAGTGATTGTTTAGAACTGTGATTGTTGTTACCCCTTTTATTCATATTGAGAATTGATGAGTAAAACACTTTACCTATTACAATTCATTACTGTGTCCTTGCTTAGTTATTCTATTGCATAGGACATATCATTGATTGTTAGTACTAGCTGTGCCAGAAGGGGATAGAGCCTATTGCCGGGGGTTGGCGGAGCTGCACTCAGGGCCCAAAAATCTAATTCTGCGGCCTCCTTAGTTGGAGGTATCGTTACACGTGGGGGCTCGTCCGGGATCCTGATGCAGCAAGCGAACGCCAGAAGTGCCGGCATGGACCCCATGGATCCAAGAGCGGTAGAAGAGTGGTGCAAAGCCGCTAATACAGAGCCAAAACAGTCGATAGCCATTAGCCTTCCTGGCGAGAAATGGTCAAGTGAGACGGTAGAGGAACTGCTGAGTTCAGTGTCCCCAGATCACACACCGTGGGTGATAGACATGAAGACAGACCCAAACATCTCATATCAATACGCATTAGTGGAATATTGGGACGGGATGCCAGAGGCCTGTAAGCACAAGTGTCTGCGGACGCCAGACAACAGAACATTTAGGCTGGCGCACGCAATAACTGTAGAAAGGGAACCATCCCCTACGGGATCGCCACAGGCTGCGGCCCGAACTACACCTGAAAGAGAAGACAGGGCGCCACCTCCGGTGGCACCTGCATCGGCCACTGCTATATCACCAGAACTGATAAATGCAATAGGGGATTTGCTAGCCAAATGTCAGAAGACAAGTACGGTGCATGTGGAAACTAGCTACCGGAGACTAAAAATATTCTCAGGGAAGCTCCCTGTCCCGGCAGGGGAAGAAGATTTTGATACTTGGGTGGAACAGGCATTACAGGCAGTGGAGGCATGGGAGGTGCCGGAGGCACAGAAGAGGCAGCGAGTGTTAGAAAGCCTTAAAGGTGCAGCAGCAGAAGCAGTGAAAAGTTTCCGGTTTGGGAATGCAGGGTGCACGGCGCAGGATTGTCTAGCTATGCTGCAGGAAGAGTTTGGTCAATTAGACAAGGTGACAGAGACGGTCTACCAGTTTGAACACACTTTCCAAAAACCGGAGGAGAAACTTTCCGAGTATGTCAGAAGGCTAAACAGGCTGCTGTGCAAGATTGTGTTAAAGAAAGGGATGAAGCCCCAAGATGCCGATGCGGCAAGAATGAAGCAAGTCTTAAAGGGAGCGCTACGCTCCGATCCAGTCTGGCTGCACCTGAAAACCTTGGGAGGAGGAATGTTGCTGACTTATGCTGATTGTGACAGCAGGAAGGTAAAGTCACCTGGTTGCATCCAGGGGGGTAGATATATTTCGCCCAGATTCAGGCTTTACGCCGATTTATACAGCTAGGTGGAGAGTTGTATAAGCCCAGCTGAGACTAGTGGGCTCATTGATGACTCATACCTCTAGGGAGAGGGCTGGGCGTCGTGCAGGCAGGGAGTTGATGAGGCCAGCTGAAGCCTGTCAGTTCGTTTAAGGCCTCTATAAGAAATCCCAGCTTCATTAGATGTTAGCTCATGCCTGGAAGCAGACCTGTGTGGACTGTCTAGGGAGAGTGAACCCCTGTGCGGTGAGAGAAAGCCTGTGTGGCTATATTTTGCTTGGACATTTAAAACCAGGGACTAGGACAGCACTAGGCTGATCCCAGTTGTTAGTTAGGAAACCTGTATGTTTAGTCAGAGGTCAAGTTGACCAGGATTTATTTTGTTTGTTTCTTTTGCTTTGCTGTGTTTTTGTCACTGTAAATAGAAAATAAACGGCACCTTTTTGATTTTGAAAACCACAACCTCCGTCTGCTGGGCCTGTTTTTGTGTGGGGAGCCCATCCCGGGGGTCACACACACCCGCTGCCGAGCTAACCCCCTCACAGTTGGTGGAGAATGCGGGCAGTTTTTTTTTAAGCCAGCATGGAGGAGATACTGAAACAGCTGGCTCTAGCAAATGCCAATCAACAGCAGACAAATGCAGGTTTGCAAAAGAGCCTTGCAGCTCAACAACAGAACTTCGCAGCCCAGCAGCAAGCTCATCAACAGAGCCTTGCAGCCCAGCAGCAAGCTCACCAACAGAGTCTGGAAGCTCAGCAACAAGCCCAGCAACGATCTGAGGCCCGCTTCATAGACCTATTACAGAAGCAAGAGCAGAGACTACAACAAATGGAAGCAGTAATGCAGCAACGTCCGCAGACCAGTGAGGAAAGCCGTCCCACTAATACCGCGTCCTTTGGGGTGAGTCGTTTATTGACAAAAATGACTGGAGAGGATGATCCAGAGGTATTTTTGACCACGTTTGAAAGGACTGCTGAAAGAGAAAAGTGGCCTGAGGAGCAGTGGGCTGGACTGGTGGCTCCTCTGTTAACGGGTGAATCGCAGAAAGCTTACTATGACCTAGAGCCTGACCAAGCAAAAGACTATGTGATGCTAAAAGCTGAAATATTGGCAAGGCTGGGTGTCACCCTGGCTGTCCGGGCTCAGCGTGTGCATAACTGGACTTTCCAGCTTGGAAAACCCCCCAGGTCTCAAATGTATGATCTCATTCACCTGAGCAGAAAGTGGCTACAGCCAGAGACTTTGTCCGCACCAAAGATTGTGGAACGTGTTGTAATGGATCGGTTTTTGAGAGCTCTTCCTACTGCCATCCAAAAGTGGGTAAGCCATGGAGACCCAGAGACGGCCGATGGTCTTGTGGATCGTGTGGAGAAATACTTGGCTACAGAGAACCTGACGGCCTCTTCCAGAGACACTCGGACTTTCCACCCTAAGACCAGACCATCCCCAGGGGCGGATAAGATGATTCCAAGGGGTAAGGGTGGAGAGAGTGAGAGGGTGGGAGCTCTACCCCAAGTTTGGCGAGAACAGCCTGGGAAATCAGCGGCTCAAGAGGCGGCAAGAAGGATCATTTGCTACCGCTGCCGGCAAGCGGGACATATTGCAGCAAATTGCCCGGTTGTGGAGGAACCCATGCAGTGTGACTTTCTGACGGGCAGACGTCAGTCGCTGTGTGCGACAGTCGCATGCACTGCCATTCGGGGAACTGAGAAACATTTATGCAAAATGTGTATTAATGGTAGAAATGTTGTGGTATTGCTGGATTCAGGTAGCCTTGTGACCCTGATAAAGGCTGAATTAGTTAAAACAGAGGTCTCTGGGAATAGCAAGGTAGCTGTTATTTGTGTGCATGGGGACACCCGAGAGTATCCAGTGACTACAGTGTGTTTCGAGACCCCCAAAGGTACCCTTTCTCATCCAGTGGGCTTAGTGTCTCAGTTACCGCATGACGCCATTGTGGGAAGGGATTTTCCGAAGTTCTGGGAACTGTGGGATGATCCTGAGCCCCCCACTGGTGCCCCTATGTACCAGGAATATGATAGCCAGAACTCCTCTGAGAGTGGTGAGGACTCTCCCGAATTTCCCTTGTCAGTATTGGCAGGGGAGACTCAAGAAACTGGAGAGGAGCCCACCTCCTCAGACGAAAACCTACCGTCTGTGGAGTTTTCTGATCTTGAGGTTCACAGGGAAAACTTTGCCACAGAACAGTTGAAAGACCCCGCCCTAATAAAGGCACGGGAAAACGTAGTGAAAATAGATGGCGAGTTAGTGAACCCAGATAATACCTGCACTTACCCATACTTCAGCGTAGAGAAGGACCTACTGTATCGGGTGGCAAAAAGGGCAGAAGAAACCGTTGAGCAGCTTGTGGTGCCCAAACCTTACAGGAAGTTGGTGTTGGAGTTGGCCCATGGGCACATTCTTGGAGGTCATCTGGGGACAGAGAAAACCCGAGAGAGGGTATTACAGAGATTCTATTGGCCTGGGGTGATGAAGGACATAGAAAATTATTGTTCCTCCTGCCCTGTGTGTCAGAGGTCGGCCCCGATGCCACACTTCCGTAGCCCGCTGGTCCCTCTACCCATCATTGAGGTCCCGTTTGAGAGAATCGCAATGGATTTGGTAGGTCCTATAATCAAGTCCGCTAGGGGGCACCAGTACATATTGGTTATAATGGACTATGCCACCCGTTATCCAGAAGCGATCCCTCTCAGAAATACCTCGGCCAAAACCATAGCCAAAGAGCTATCTCTTGTTTTTAGCCGGGTGGGTATTTGTAAAGAACTGCTTACGGACCAAGGTACACCCTTTATGTCCCGGGTTATGAAGGAGCTGTGTAAATTGTTCAAAGTGACGCAATTACGTACATCTGTGTATCACCCCCAAACCGATGGGCTGGTTGAAAGATTCAACAAAACCCTAAAACAAATGTTGAAGAAAGTGGTGGATAGGGATGGAAAGGATTGGGACTGTCTACTTCCTTATTTGATGTTTGCTATTAGGGAGGTGCCCCAATCCTCTACGGGATTCTCCCCCTTTGAGTTACTGTATGGGAGACACCCAAGAGGGCTGTTGGATATTGCCAAGGAAACTTGGGAAAGTGAGAGTTCTCCCCACAGGAGTGTGATTGAGCATGTCGCCCTGATGCAAGATCGAATTGCACAGGTAATGCCCATCGTGAAGGAACATTTGGCCCAAGCGCAGTTGGCACAGCAGAGAGTGTACAACCGTGGAGCCAAGACCCGTACCTTTTCCCCGGGGGATAGGATATTGGTACTTGTCCCTACGGTTGAAAGTAAATTCCTTGCCAAATGGCAAGGCCCCTACGAGATAATGGAAAAAGTGAGCGAAGTGAATTACAAGGTCAGACAACCAGGAAGGCGAAAGCCCGAACAGATCTATCACGTTAATCTGTTGAAAGCCTGGAGGGATAGAGAGTCCCTAGTCGCAGACACTTGGTCACCAGCTCAAACTGGTTGCGTGATTCCTGAGGTTGGAATCGCAGCCACCTTGTCACAACCCCAACAACAGGAGGTTAAGGAGTTTGTGCTTCGCAACAAGGAGGTATTCTCTGAGCTGCCGGGACAAACATCTGGGGTAGAGCATGACATTATTACCCCGCCCGGTGAAAGGGTGAAGTTAAAACCCTATCGGATCCCAGAGGCCCGACGGGAGGCAATACGGGAGGAAGTACAGAAAATGCTGAACTTAGGGGTGATAGAGGAGTCCCAAAGTGATTGGTCTAGTCCCATTGTGTTGGTGCCTAAACCGGATGGGAGCTGGCGATTTTGTAACGATTTTCGTCAGTTGAACAAAGTTACAAAATTTGACACCTACCCCATGCCACGTATAGATGAGTTGATCGACCGGCTGGGAACAGCCCGATACATGACGACTCTTGACCTCACAAAAGGGTATTGGCAAATCCCCCTGGCCAAGTCAGCCAAAGAGAAAACCGCATTTGTAACCCCAGACGGGGCGTTCCAATATAAAAGAATGCCGTTCGGGTTACAGAATGCGCCGGCCACATTCCAGCGGAAAATGGACCAGATGCTGAGGCCCCATCGGAAGTATGCTGCGGCTTACCTGGATGACGTAATTGTCCATAGCACAGATTGGGCCTCACATCTGCCAAAAGTGCAAGCAGTCCTGGACTCTGTTCGGGAAGCAGGGTTTACGGCTAACCCCAAGAAGTGTACCATTGGGCAGGAGGAGGCCAAATATCTTGGGTACACCATTGGGAGGGGAGTAATAAAACCCCAACTCAACAAAGTCGAGGCCATCCAGAGTTGGCCACGTCCCAACAGCAAGAAGCAGGTACGAGCCTTTCTGGGAATCGCTGGGTATTATCGGCGATTCATTCCCCACTTTGCTTCTAAGGCTGTGCCCCTAACCAACCTGACGAAGGGGAAAGGGTCGGTCATGATTAAATGGACCCCCGAGGCTGAGGCAGCATTCCAATTCTTGAAACAAGCCTTATGTAGCCAGCCAGTGTTGTACTCACCCGACTTCTCTAAAGACTTTGTCGTACAAAGTGATGCGTCAGATGTGGGGTTAGGAGCAGTATTGTCCCAGGTCTGGAACGGGGAAGAGCACCCAGTCATTTACCTCAGCAGGAAGTTGAAGTCCCATGAGGTAAATTACGCCACCGTTGAAAAGGAGTGTTTAGCGGTGAAGTGGGCTCTAGATTCCCTTCGGTACTACCTGCTAGGTAGGCACTTTGACATGGTTACGGATCACGCTCCGTTAAAGTGGATGGCTCAAAACAAGGAAACAAATAGAAGAGTGAATAGGTGGTTCCTGGCCCTCCAGGAATTCAACTTCACAGTAAAGCATCGCCCTGGCGTTCAAATGGGGAATGTGGATGCTTTGTCTCGAGTACATGAATGCCTGATTGCTGGTGTTCCAACCCCGAGGTTAAAACAAGAGGGGGGGGTATGTGACAGCAGGAAGGTAAAGTCACCTGGTTGCATCCAGGGGGGTAGATATATTTCGCCCAGATTCAGGCTTTACGCCGATTTATACAGCTAGGTGGAGAGTTGTATAAGCCCAGCTGAGACTAGTGGGCTCATTGATGACTCATACCTCTAGGGAGAGGGCTGGGCGTCGTGCAGGCAGGGAGTTGATGAGGCCAGCTGAAGCCTGTCAGTTCGTTTAAGGCCTCTATAAGAAATCCCAGCTTCATTAGATGTTAGCTCATGCCTGGAAGCAGACCTGTGTGGACTGTCTAGGGAGAGTGAACCCCTGTGCGGTGAGAGAAAGCCTGTGTGGCTATATTTTGCTTGGACATTTAAAACCAGGGACTAGGACAGCACTAGGCTGATCCCAGTTGTTAGTTAGGAAACCTGTATGTTTAGTCAGAGGTCAAGTTGACCAGGATTTATTTTGTTTGTTTCTTTTGCTTTGCTGTGTTTTTGTCACTGTAAATAGAAAATAAACGGCACCTTTTTGATTTTGAAAACCACAACCTCCGTCTGCTGGGCCTGTTTTTGTGTGGGGAGCCCATCCCGGGGGTCACACACACCCGCTGCCGAGCTAACCCCCTCACATGATTTAATAAAAATTATCAGAGATGAGGAGGCGCTGCAACAGGACCAGCAGAAGGATAAGACAAGTGTTGTACCCGCACAGGTGCTGGTCAATCCAGTGATGACCCCTGAAAGAGAGGCGGAGATAGACACCCTAAAAACTCAGATGTCCAAGGTATTAGAGATATTGACCTCTCTGATAGCAAAAGACACAGAGTGTCCCAAGAAGAAGGAAAGTCCAAGGAAGGAATTGTTCCCGATTGCCTCAGCACCTGAACCTTTACAAGAATGGGGAGATATAGTCTGCTTCAACTGTGGGGGAGTTGGCCACATTGCAGCCACATGTTCTAGTCCGAAGAAGAAGAGACCAGACAACCGCAAGCCGGCGGGAAACTTCAGAGGGCCCCGGTGAAGGAGTCAACCGGGTGCCCACCATCTTCAGTAAACTCCAAGCTGAATGCAAAGAAAAACAAAAAGAGAGATAGAACACCAAAGGGGAAACGTAATACCCCTCAACAAAGCTATACTCCAAGAAGAAGGGGGGAGACCCCTCAGGAGAGGCACGGCACCCCCCAAAGGGGGTGCCCACCCAAGAAAAATAATAGTACACCTCAGCGGGTTCCTACACCCATTAAAAGGAGGGAAGTCAGTGCATACCAGGCTCAAGAAAGGTTCAAGTCCAAAGGGAATAGGACAAGAGAGAGTCCAAAGGGAAAAGGTCTGAAGAAGGCAGCTCCTGCCGGACCATATCCAGAGAAGCTGGTAGGCCCATCCCCTATAGTGCCCATTCAAGTGGAGGGAGTCTACACCAGGGGCCTCCTGGACACCGGGGCACAAGTGACCCTACTATACCGGGACTTCTACGACAGGCACCTGAGTCATCTGCCTATCCAGAAGATAGAGGAGCTGGAAATATGGGGAATTGGAACCCAGAGTTTCCCTTACGACGGCTACCTTCCCGTCCAAATAACCTTTGACCCATCCGTGGCTGGGAAGGCCGAAGTGTTTGACACCCTGGCAGTTGTGTGTCCTAGGCCGCCTGGAGCCAACAAGAATTCCCTTATAATAGGGACGAACACGGACCTGGTCCGAAGACTCCTGACCCCTCTAGTGACGGAAGAAAGACAAGCAGCTACCAAGATCCATCCCATGCTGAAGACAGCCTACCAACGGCTGGTCCAAGAGCGGGAGACCCCTGGAGAGGAGATAGGGAAGGTGTGGAGACTTGGAAGAGAAGGGGTAGTGTTGCAGCCCGGTGAAGTAACCTGTCTCAGGGCCACTGTGAAGCTTACTTGGGAACAGCCTGGTCCCTTTGTCATGCTGGAGTCAGACCCAAGGGGTGAATCCTCAGGCCTGGAGGTGATACCGGAAGTGATTCCGCTGAAGGTCCTGAAGAAGGCCCATTATAGAGTTCCAGTGAGTGTTAGGAATACTACCAAAGACCCCATGGACATCCCAGCCAGAATGTTGCTAGGCCAGGTGAGCCCGGCGGCCCCTGTTACCCTGTCAGAAGTGAAGAGGACAGGTGAAGAAGCGGATGTTTGGGAGAAGCTGACCATGGAAAACCCGAATCTGTCCAGGGCTTGGAAAGAGAGAGCCAAGGCCCAGTTGAATAGATGGGAGAAGATCTTCTCTAGGGATGAGTTTGATGTGGGGTGTGCAAGAAGTGCCACCCATCGGATCCGCCTCCAAGAAGATAAGCCCTTCCGAGAGAGAGTCAGGCGGGTCCCGCTAGCAGATCTGGAGGATCTGAGGGAACAACTTGCAGAACTCAAGAGGACTGGTGTGATACGGGAGTCCAGAAGCCCCTATGCCTCTCCCATAGTAGTGGTCCGAAAGAAGAATGGATCATTGAGGCTCTGTATAGACTACAGGACTCTCAACAGGAGAACCATACCTGACCAATACACCACTCCGAGGATAGAGGATGCCCTACAGAGCTTGTCTGGAGCCAAATGGTTCAGCGTTATGGATCTCAAGAGTGGGTACTATCAGATTCCGATGCACCCAGCAGACAAGGAGAAGACAGCTTTCATAACCCCAGTGGGGTTCTTCGAATTCGACCGGATGCCCCAAGGTCTGTCTGGAGCCCCAGCTACTTTCCAACGTCTCATGGAGAAGACAGTAGGGGACATGAACTTGATCGAAGTCCTTGTATACCTAGACGATGTCATTGTCTTTGGGAGAACCTTGGAGGAACATGAAGAGAGGCTGGAGAAAGTGTTGAGAAGACTCAGTGAGGAAGGACTTAAGCTTTCGCCTGAGAAGTGTCGGTTCTACCAGTCTTCTGTGAACTATCTGGGGCACATAGTATCTGAAGAAGGGGTGGCCACAGACCCTGAGAAATTGGAGGCAGTTACCTCCTGGCCACAGCCCACCACAGTAACAGAACTCAGATCCTTCTTGGGCTTCTGCTCCTAGTATAGAAGGTTTGTGGAGGGATGTGCTCAAATTGCTAGACCATTGAATGAGTTGCTCAAGACTGAAGGAGAGGAGGATGGATCGGGGCCCAGGAGGCCAGGAGAGTCCATCAGAGATCAGTGGAATCAGAGGTGTGAAGAGGCTTTCCAGGAATTGAAGAGGAGCCTGACCACTGCACCAGTCTTGGCCTATGCAGACCCAACCAAACCCTATGAACTGCACGTGGATGCTAGTCACGACGGTCTGGGAGGAGTACTTTACCAAGAACATGAGGGGCAATTGCGGCCTGTTGCCTATGTGAGTAGAAGCCTGACCCCCTCTGAGAAGAACTACCCCACTCACAAGCTGGAGTTCCTGGCCCTCAAGTGGGCGGTAGTAGACAAGCTCAAAGACTACCTGTACGGAGCAGAGTTCACTGTGAAGACCGACAACAACCCCCTTACCTACCTGTTCACCACGGCCAAGCTGGATGCCACTGGACACAGGTGGCTGGCCGCACTGTCTGGATTCAACTTCAGCCTTAAGTATAGACCAGGAGTGGGGAATCGAGACGCAGACGCCTTGTCCAGAAGATCTCATTCCCCGACCATTGAAATAGAAGATTGGACCCAAGTGGCACCGGACGGGGTGCAGGCCCTTTGTCAAGGAGCTGCATTCCAAGCCCGAGGATGCTCCAGAGCAGAGGAAATAGGAGTTACCACGGTGGGAGTCCCCAAACACTACTGTGGAGTAGCTCAATTGGAAGAGGGCAACCTACCAAGATTGTCCAAAAAGGAATTAAGGTGTGACCAATTGGAAGACCCCATGGGGAGATTGGTCCTGGAGGCCTTGAAAAATCAGGATCCAAACATACTCATGCGTCAACCCTCCAAAGAAGCTCGCCTACTGAGGAAGGAGTGGGATAGGTTGCAGTTGCATCAGGGAGTGGTCTACCGAAGGGGCCCCTCTGATGATTCAGAAGATAAGTGGCAGATGTTCCTCCCAGAGAAACATCGGGAGACTGTTTTGATGGCCTTGCATGACAATCATGGCCACCTAGGGGCTGAAAGGACTTTTCAACTTGTCAGAAGTCGGTTCTATTGGCCCTGCATGAGGGCAGAGGTAGAGGAGTACTGCCACTCATGTGCGCGATGCATCCAGAGGAAGACTTTGCCCCATCAAGCTGCCCCAATGGGCCATCTACAGAGCCAAGGGCCTATGGACCTGGTGTGCATTGACTTTCTCTGCCTCGAACCCGACCTGAGTGGACTAGGAAATGTTCTGGTGATAACCGACCATTTCACCCGGTATGCCCAGGCCTTCCCCACCAAAGATCAGAAGGCCTCCACCGTGGCCAAGGTACTTATGGAGAAGTATTTTGTCCATTATGGGCTGCCACAGAGACTCCATTCAGATCAAGGGAGGGACTTCGAGAGTAAGCTGATCCGGAAGCTCTTGGATTCGTTGGGAATCAGGAAGACTCGAACTACACCTTACCATCCTCAGGGAGATGCTCAGCCGGAAAGGTTCAACCGAACCCTGCTCAACATGTTGGGGACTCTGGAAAGCGAGAAAAAGCAACATTGGAGCAAACACATAGCAGCCATGGTACATGCTTACAACTGCACCATCAGTGATGCTACAGGCTATTCCCCATATCGACTCATGTTTGGGAGAGAAGCGAGACTACCGGTGGACCTGGCTTTTGGCACCTCACTGGACCATTCCTCCGTCACCTCTCACAGAGGATATGTGGATAGGCTCAGACACAGCCTGAAAGTAGCCTATGAACAAGCTCAAGCGGCCTCAGATCAAAGGGGAGCTCAGAATAAAAAAAATTACGACCTGAAGGTCCGGGTACAAGACCTACAGCCCGGGGATCGAGTACTGTTGCGCAATCTGGGAGTCCCCGGAAAGCACAAGCTTGCAGACAGATGGAGATCTGAACCTTATGTCATCTGCAGGAAGTTGCCGGGCCTACCTGTCTACAAGGTGAAGCCAGAGGGAAAGGTAGGCCCACTGAAGACATGGCATCGAAACCACCTGCTCCCACTGACGGAGGCAGTTAGAATACCTTCCGTGGGAGACTCCCCTGCACCGGCCTCTATCTTGGATACTCCTAGACCGCACACTCGGTCACAGACCTCCCGAGCTGGAAATGGAGAAGCCTCCCAACTTAGTGGAGATGAAGAAGGAGAGCTTGATTGGCTGTGGTCTTCCCCAACTCCAGGAACTTCTATCATAGATCTTCCAGTCACCCAAGATACCACAGATGAAACGCTGAACCCAGAGGCTACAGAATTCATCCCTTTCAGTCCTTCAACAGATTACTGGGAAGATGCCCATGATAGTTACTCCGAGGAAGAGGAGCCTGAGGCGCCAGAGCCAGAGATTCCAAGAGAGCAAAGAGCTCGAAGAGTCATTCAACCTCCTAAGAAGCTGACCTACCCCCAGATGGGGAACAGTTCGGAAGACTCTGTGGTCACTGCTAGGAGAAATGCTGAGATTCCGGATCCCTCCACTGTCCATTTGGTGGAGGGCAACCCCAGCTCACTCTCTGGCACAGTTAGTCAGGCCACCCAAGATAATGTGACCTGTGGGCAAGGGAATTCAACCCCTCAGTTATGGTGGGAATCCCCTATCCCAACATCGTTTTCAGAATTGTCCAATGTTGTATATAGTTGTTGCTAAAATGTATCTTTGGGGACCAAAGAGTTTAAGTGGGGGGAGTGTGTAGCGGGGTGTTCCCCTATATTGGGAAGAAACTACATTACCCATAACCCCATTCTTGTTGTGACGTTCCACCGCAGAGACTCATGGGAGGGGTTATAAAAGGAAGAGGCGGGGCCGGGCTCGGCCTCTTTGGCGACACGAGACTTCACGGACGGATCCTCCTGTGCGGATGTGTCGGAGGGGCAAGGCCTGAAGCCTGAGGCCTTGCTCTGCACCGAAGAGCCTTCCATCCTCCCCTCTGCGAGCCTGGGTGGCATCTGACTTTGTGAGCTACCGCCTTGTCGGATCGGGGACCCAATCGTTGGAGAGATCGAGAGTGTGTGACACGGCCGGTGGAGGTTTTCCCGGACTGGATCCGTAGTCCGGCGGGTGAGAGGGCATAAGCCCAGCTTAGATACTGTTGCTGTGTATAGGCCTATAGACTGCCGTGGCCTACAAGTTATTTTCATACCCCTTGGATTACAAAGTTATACTCTGTTTAAGTGCACCACCATTACAGACCTGCCGGTGAAGAAAGAAGGACTAAGCTAAATATTAGAACCAGGCCTGGTGGGGATTCTAGCGTGTTTGATTGCTGCGCCATAGGGCACTTAGTTAACGGTCGCCCGTATGGCGCACTTGTAGCGTGTGTTACTATATAGTGTGTTAGAGTGGCAGGACGCTGCCCTTAGGAGTGATTGTTTAGAACTGTGATTATTGTTACCCCTTTTATTCATATTGAGAATTGATGAGTAAAACACTTTACCTATTACAATTCATTACTGTGTCCTTGCTTAGTTATTCTATTGCATAGGACATATCATTGATTGTTAGTACTAGCTGTGCCAGAAGGGGATAGAGCCTATTGCCGGGGGTTGGCGGAGCTGCACTTAGGGCCCAAAAATCTAATTCTGCGGCCTCCTTAGTTGGAGGTATCGCTACACTTATTTTACTTTTTATTTTTTATTTTTTTACACTATCCCTTGAATTTTTTTTTTTTTTTTTTTGGGTCACTTTTATTCCTATTACAAGGAATGTAAACATCCCTTGTAATAGAAATAAGCATGACAGGTCCTCTTTATTGAGAGATCTGAGGTGAAAAAGACCCCAGATCTCTCATTTACACTTAAGAGCAAAAAAAAAAAATGTAGTTTTACATTTACTAAAAAAAAAAAAAAAAATTGTCCCTTTAAGGCCATTAGGCGGAAGTGATGGCAGACAGCGCTCTGGTCCTCCAAGGGCATAAAGACGAGTGGGGGACATCTTGCCCTCATTCGACTTCCTGCCCATCGCTCCAGGGTATCGGATCGTTTTACCGGGGAAACGACCAGGAAGCGGCGGTAGATGTAGACATTGAATTGCATCCACCTTTACCTAATTCTTTGTTACATCTCAGTGCTGCTGATCTCTTGCAGCCTTTTCCTGTCTACATGCTCTCCAGGGATGGTTGCATGGCATTTCTCAGGGAGGGTGACAACACTCAAGCATGCCTTGTGTAATGTTTGGTCACTTGTAAGCTGCATGGAAAGTTTGTGTGACAACACTGGAGCACAATTGTGGAGACATGGACAATGTGTTGTCACCCTATATCAGGAAGTGCTTGAACTTCATGGAAGGGTCACCAGGGATGATTTTAAAGAAAGCTGCATGTCACATCTATTTTCTTCTTATTATGCTTATTATTCTTATTATTATTATTACAATCCAATTTTATATAGCGCCAACAGTTTGCGTAGTGCTTTACAACGTTAAAATGGACTTTGCACCTCCCTCATGAAAATAATTTGTATTATAGGCTCAATTCACAAAGCTTTACTACAAGAGTAAGTATGTTTATTTTTTTACCCGTGTGACTGTGTCACGATTGGGAGCAGTCCATACTATGCCACCACTGGGAGCTGGCCATGCTGTGCCACCATTGGGAGCCGGTAATGCTTTGCCTCCATTGAAATCCGGCCGTGCTGTGTCACCATTGGGCTGGCCATGCTGTGTCACAATTGGGAGCTGTCCATGCTATGCCACCACTGTGAGCCGGCCATGCTGTGCCACCATTGGGAGCCGGCCATGCTTTGCCTCCATTGGGTGCCGGCCATGCTGTGCCACCACTTGGAGCCGGCCATGCTGTGCCACCACTGGAAGCCAGCCATGCTGTGCCACCATTGGGAGCCGGCCTTGCTGTGCCACCATTTGGAGCCGGCTATGCTGTGCCACCACTGGTAGCCAGACATGTTGTGCCACCATTGGGAGCCAGCCATGCTGTGCCACCATTGGGAGCCGGTCATGCTGTGCCACCACTGGGAGCTGGCCATGCTGTGCCAGCACTGGGAGCCGGCCATGCTGTGTCACTACTGGCCCGGTCCTGCTGTGTCACCACTGGGCCGGCCCTGCTGTGCCACCACTGGGAGCCAGACATGCTGTGCCACCATTGGGAGCCGGCCATGCTGTGCCACCATTGGGAGCCGGTCATGCTGTGCCACCACTGGGAGCCGGCCATGCTGTGCCACCACTGGGAGCCAGCCATGCTGTGGAGGCGGGTGCTCACAGCCATCATCCTGCTAATGTGTTACCAGATCTCATGCATGCACAGATGAAGATCTGGCAACATTATTTCTGTTCATTTGTTACCATGGCATCTGAGCAAGAAATCATGTGAGTTTATGGGGTCGGAATCCACAGCCTCCTGGGATAGGTGATAGTGGTATCTCAGGAGGCAGTGGCAGGGAGACGTAGAAAATCACCCTCTCCTGGGCACGAAATGAGGAAGTGGGAGCGGCACTAGGAAACAATCCAAAAATACAGTAATTGTAACTTATCTTATAAAACACTCAGCAATTTAGTAAGGGAGAGTTTAGAGGAGAGAGAGATGACATTTTTAGTTTTAGTTTTGCAGCATTCTTCCGATTGACCACCCAATGTAAGGAACATTCTTCTCATTCTTCCCACTGATCACCAATGTAAGGAGCATTCTTCTCACTGATCACCAATGTAAGGAACATTCTTCTCATTCTTCCCACTGATCACCAATGTAAGGAACATTCTTCTCATTCTTCCCACTGATCACCAATGTAAGGAACATTCTTCCCACTGATCACCAATGTAAGGAACATTCTTCTCATTCTTCCCACTGATCACCAATGTAAGGAACATTCTTCTCATTCTTCCCACTGATCACCAATGTAAGGAACATTCTTCTCACTGATCACCAATGTAAGGAACATTCTTCCCACTGATCACCAATGTAAGGAACATTCTTCCCACTGATCACCAATGTAAGGAACATTCTTCCCACTGATCACCAATGTAAGGAGCATTCTTCTCACTGATCACCAATGTAAGGAACATTCTTCTCATTCTTCCCACTGATCACCAATGTAAGGAACATTCTTCTCATTCTTCCCACTGATCACCAATGTAAGGAACATTCTTCCCACTGATCACCAATGTAAGGAACATTCTTCTCATTCTTCCCACTGATCACCAATGTAAGGAACATTCTTCTCATTCTTCCCACTGATCACCAATGTAAGGAACATTCTTCCCACTGATCACCAATGTAAGGAACATTCTTCCCACTAATCACCAATGTAAGGAACATTCTTCTCACTGATCACCAATGTAAGGAACATTCTTCCCACTGATCACCAATGTAAGGAACATTCTTCTCATTCTTCCCACTGATCACCAATGTAAGGAACATTCTTCTCACTGATCACCAATGTAAAGCCTCGTACACACGATCAGATATCCTATGGATTCTAATCCGATGGTTTTGTTCATCAGAAATCTGATGAAGCTGACTTCCATCAGTCTTGCCTACACACCATCAGTCAAAAAACCGACCGTTCCAAACGCGGTGACGTAAAACACTCAGATGAGCCGAGAAAAATGAAGTTTAATGCTCCTGAGCATGCGTTGACTTGATTCTGAGCATGCGTGGGTTTTTTATCCGATGGACTTGCCCATAGACGATCGGAATTTGCTATCGGTATTTGATCCATCGGAAAAATTTAAAACATGTTCTATTTTTTAAAACCGATGGAAAAATGACCGATGGGTCCCATACACGATCGGTTTGTCCGATGAAAAAAGTCCATCGGACTGTTTTCATCGGTAAAACCGATCGTGTGTACAGGGCTTAAGGAACATCTTCCCACTAATCACCAATGTAAGGAACATTCTTCCGACTGATTAGGGATGAGCCGAACACACCCCCCGGTTCGGTTCGCACCAGAACCTGCGAACCGACCTAAAGTTCGTGCAAACTTTAGAACCCTATTAAAATACAATGGACTCGAACGTTCGAAATCAAAAGTGCTAATTGTCAAGGCTAATATGCAAGTTATTGTCATAAAAAGTGTTTGGGGACCCGGGTCCTGCCCCAGGGGACATGTATCAATGCAAAAAAAAAAGTTTTAAAAACGGCCATTTTTTCGGGAGCAGTGATTTTATTAATGCTTAAAGTGAAACAATAAAAGTTAAATATTCCTTTAAATTTCGTACCTGGGGGGGTGTGTATAGTATGCCTGTAAAGCAGCGATTGTTTCCCGTGCTTAGAACTGTCCCTGCACAAAGTGTAATTTCTGAAGGAAAAAAAGTCATTTAAAAGCACTCGTGGCTATAATGAGTTGTCGGCTCCCAGCAATACAGAGAAAAGTAATTGAGGTCTGGTATGGATATTAAGGGGAACCTTGCGTCAAATTTAAAAAAAATGACGTAGGGTTCCCCCCAAATATCCATACCAGACCCTTCAGGTCTGGTATGAATTTTAAGGGGAACTCCACGCCAAATTAAAAAAAAAATGGCGTGGAGTTCCCCCCAAAAATCCATACCAGACGCTTTATCTGAGCAAATAACCTGGCAGGCCGCAAGAAAAGAGGGGGGACGAGAGAGCGCCCCCCCCTCCTGAACCGTACCAGACCACATGCTCTCAACATGGGGAGGATGCTTTGGGGGTCTGTGACCCCTCAAAGCACCATGTGCCCATGTTGATGGGGACAAGGGCCTCATCCCCACAACCCTTGCACGGTGGTTGTGGGGGGCGGGGGGCTTATCGGAATCTGGAAGACCCCTTTAACAAAGGGGACCCCCAGATCCCGGCCCCCCCTATGTGAATTGGTAAGGGGTACATTGTACCCCTACCATTTCACAAATAAAGTGTAATTGGCTATTCCCCGCAAGCGGGGAAAGCCGGGGCTTACCCCTATGATCTGACGGGTGACCCCGCCCCCTCGTAGTCAGACCCAACCTACGTCATTGGCTGAGCGGACCTGATGGGGAACTTCCTCCGCAAAGTAATAAATGAATAGACCCGCCCCTTCTCACGTTCCCCATCAGGTCCGCTCAGCCAATGATGTAGGGGGCGGGGTCACCTTCACTGGGTGCAAGGCTGAGCGGACCTGATGGGGAACGTGATACGGGGCGGGGTCTATTCATTTATTACACTGTGGAGGAAGTTCCCCCAAAGCATCCTCCCCATGTTGAGGGCATGTGGCCTGGTACAGTTCAGGAGGGGGGGCGCTCTCTCGTCCCCCCCTCTTTTCCTGTGGCCTGCCAGGTTGCGTGCTCAGATAAAGGGTCTGGTATGGATTTTTGGGGGAACTCCACGCCTTTTTTTTTTTTGGCGTGGAGTTCCCCTTAAAATCCATACCAGACCTGAAGAGTCTGGTATGGATATTTGGGGGGACCCCTACGCATTTTTTTATTTTTTTTATGAATGACTTTTCTCTGTATTGCCGGGAGCCGAAAATTCATTATAGCCACAAGTGCGTTTAAATAACTTTTTTCACGGGAAACAATCGCTGCTTTACAGGCATACTATGCACCCCCCCCCCCCCCAGGTACGAAATTTAAAGGAATATTTCACTTTTATTGTTTCACTTTAAGCATTATTAACATCACTGCTCCCCAAAAATTTGCCGTTTTTAAAACTTTTTTTTTGCATTGATACATGTCCCCTGGGGCAGGACCCGGATCCCCAAACACTTTTTATGACAATAACTTGCATATAAGCCTTTAAAATTAGCACTTTAGATTTCTCCTATAGACTTTTACAGGGTGTTCCGCGGCTTTTTGAATTTGCCGCGAGCACCCCAAATTGGTCGCTGTTCGGCGAACGAGCGAACAGGCAATGTTCGAGTCCAACATGAGTTTGACTCAAACTCGAAGCTCATCCCTACCACTGATCACCAATGTGAGGAACATTCTTCTCACTGATCACCAATGTAAGGAGCATTCTTCCCACTGATCACCAATGTAAGGGACATTCCTCCCACTGACCACCAATGTAAGGGACATTCCTCCCACTGATCACCAATGTAAGGGACATTCTTCTCACTGATCACCAATGTAAGGAACATTCTTCTCACTGATCACCAATGTAAGGGACATTCTTCCCACTGATCACCAATGTAAGGGACATTCCTCCCACTGACCACCAATGTAAGGGACATTCTTCCCACTGATCACCAATGTAAGGGGCATTCTTCCCACTGATCCCCAATGTAAGGAACATTCTTCCCACTGATCACCAATGTAAGGAACATTCTTCCCACTGACCAGCATTGTAAGGAACATTCTTCCCACTGATCAATAATGTAAGGAACATTCTTCCCACTGATCACCAATGTAAGGGACATTCTTCCCACTAATCACCAATGTAAGGAACATTCTTCCCACTGATCACCAATGTAAGGGACATTCTTCCCACTGATCACCAATGTAAGGAACATTCTTCCCACTGATCACCAATGTAAGGAGCATTCTTCCCACTGATCACCAATGTAAGGAACATTCTTCCCACTGATCACCAATGTAAGGAGCATTCTTCCCACTGATCACCAATGTAAGGAACATTCTTCCCAATGTAATCACCAATGTAAGGAGTATTCTTCCCACTGATCACCAATGTAAGGAACATTCTTCCCACTAATCACCAATGTAAGGAGTATTCTTCCCACTGATCACCAATGTAAGGAACATTCTTCTGCCGCGAGCACCCCAAATTGGTCGCTGTTCGGCGAACGAGCGAACAGGCAATGTTCGAGTCCAACATGAGTTTGACTCAAACTCGAAGCTCATCCCTACCACTGATCACCAATGTAAGGAACATTCTTCCCACTGATCACCAATGTAAGGAACATTCTTCCCACTGATCACCAATGTAAGGAACATTCTTCCCACTGATCACCAATGTAAGGAACATTCTTCCCACTGATCACCAATGTAAGGGACATTCTTCCCACTAATCACCAATGTAAGGAGCATTCTTCCCACTGATCACCAATGTAAGGAACATTCTATCCACTGATCACCAATGTAAGGAGCATTCTTCCCACTGATCACCAATGTAAGGAGCATTCTTCCCACTAATCACCAATGTAAGGAGTATTCTTCCCACTGATCACCAATGTAAGGAACATTCTTCCCACTAATCACCAATGTAAGGAGTATTCTTCCCACTGATCACCAATGTAAGGAACATTCTTCCCACTGATCACCAATGTAAGGAGCATTCTTCCCAATGTAATCACCAATGTAAGGAGTATTCTTCCCACTGATCACCAATGTAAGGAACATTCTTCCCACTAATCACCAATGTAAGGAGTATTCTTCCCACTGATCACCAATGTAAGGAACATTCTTCCCACTGATCACCAATGTAAGGAGCATTCTTCCAACTGATCACCAATGTGAGGAGCATTCTTCCCACTGATCACCAATGTAAGGGACATTCCTCCCACTGACCACCAATGTAAGGGACATTCCTCCCACTGATCACCAATGTAAGGGACATTCTTCCCACTGATCACCAATGTAAGGAACATTCTTCTCACTGATCACCAATGTAAGGGACATTCTTCCCACTGATCATCAATGTAAGGGACATTCTTCCCACTGATCACCAATGTAAGGGACATTCTTCTCACTGATCACCAATGTAAGGAACATTCTTCTCACTGATCACCAATGTAAGGGACATTCTTCCCACTGATCACCAATGTAAGGGACATTCCTCCCACTGACCACCAATGTAAGGAACATTCTTCCCACTGATCACCAATGTAAGGAACATTCTTCCCACTGATCACCAATGTAAGGGGTATTCTTCCCACTGATACCCAATGTAAGGAACATTCTTCCCACTGATCACCAATGTAAGGAACATTCTTCCCACTGACCACCATTGTAAGGAACATTCTTCCCACTGATCCCCAATGTAAGAGACATTCTTCCCACTGATCACCAATGTAAGGAACAT
Source organism: Rana muscosa (assembly GCA_029206835.1). Lineage (NCBI taxonomy): Eukaryota > Metazoa > Chordata > Amphibia > Anura > Ranidae > Rana > Rana muscosa. Next base: position 17,348,059 of record CM055116.1, read on the forward strand.
TCTTCCCACTGATCACCAATGTAAGGAACATTCTTCCCACTGATCACCAATGTAAGGAGCATTGTTCCCACTGATCACCAATGTAAGGAACATTCTTCCCACTGATCACCAATGTAAGGGACATTCTTCCCACTGATCACCAATCTAAGGAGCATTCTTCCCACTGATCACCAATGTAAGGAACATTCTTCTCACTGATCACCAATGTAAGGGACATTCTTCCCACTGATCACCAATGTAAAGAGCATTCTTCCCACTGATCACCAATGTAAGGAGCATTCTTCTCACTGATCACCAATGTAAGGGACATTCTTCCCACTGATCACCAATGTAAAGAGCATTCTTCCCACTGACCACCAATGTAAGGAACATTCTTCTCACTGATCACCAATGTAAGGGACATTCTTCCCACTGATCACCAATGTAAGGAACATTCTTCTCACTGATCACTAGGGATGAGCTTCGTGTTCGAGTCGAACATACGTTCGACTCGAACATCGGCTGTTCGATCGTTCGACGAAGATCGAACGATTTGGGCCGTTCGCGCCAAATTCGAGTGACGCGAACGGCCCACAATGCACTACGCCATCGCAGTGTCATCCAGGCGCTGTGATTGGCCAAGCATGCACTGTGACCCCGCATGCTTGGCCAATCACAGCGCCGGCAGCGAGGAGAGCAATGATTGGCCACAGGCAGGATGCCTGTGGCCAATTATTGCTGAGGGTGTTTAGTACACGCCCCACACTATAAAAGGCCGCCAGCACGGCGGCCTAGTGTAGTGTGTTCCGGAGCAGGGATAGAGCAGCATAGGCAGGGACAGTGACTGTTATTTCTTTCTTGCTTAACCTGGATTCCTTTAGTTTAGGGAAAGAGAAGGATAGGTAGGGAGAGTGTCAGTGTGTTTTGTGCTTGTGCTATAGTGTGCTTAAAAAAAACATTTATTCTAGGGACAGAAAACTGTAGGTAGGGACAGTGTCAGTTTCTTTCACTCTGCAAGTCCTTGTTTCCAGGGACCTGGAAGGACAGTGAGTGAATTGTCCTTGTGCTATATTGTGCTTAAAAAAACATTTATTCTAGGGACAGAAAACTGTAGGTAGGGAGAGTGTCAGTTTCTTTCACTCTGCAAGTCCTTGTTTCCAGGGACCTGTAAGGACAGTGAGTGAATTGTCCTTGTGCTATATTGTGATTAAAAAAAACATTTTTTCTAGGGACAGAAAACTGTAGGTAGGGAGAGTGTTTTTTTTTCTTTCACTCTGCAAGTCCTTGTTTCCAGGGACCTGGAAGGACAGTGAGTGAATTGTCCTTGTGCTATATTGTGCTTAAAAAAAAACATTTTTTCTAGGGACAGAAAACTGTAGGTAGGGAGAGTGTTTTTTTTCTTTCACTCTGCAAGTCCTTGTTTCCAGGGACCTGTAAGGACAGTGAGTGAATTGTCCTTGTGCTATATTGTGCTTAAAAAAAACATTTATTCTAGGGACAGAAAACTGTAGGTAGGGAGAGTGTCAGTTTCTTTCACTGTGAAAGTCCTTGTTTCAAGGGACAGAGAAGGACACCTGAAGGTAGCCCTTATTGCTTTTTTCCCATCTCCCTGCAGGCCATCTATTAGAATGTCTGGAAGGCAAACAAGGAGAGGCAGACAGTCAGGAGGCAATAAAAGAGGGCAAGCAGGCTCTGTGTCTGGGGGCAACAGTGCTGGTCGTGGACGCGGTGCATTGTCATCAGCACATGGCCATGGGACACGCTTGTCCTTCTTTTCGGCAGCTGGACATGTTGAGCCACATCATGCCGAAGACTTGGTAGAGTGGATGACCAAGCCCTCCTCCTCCTCCTCATCCTCTCTCACCCAGGCTCAGGGTACTGGAAAAGCAGCTGCCAAAGCGTCGTCTTCTCTGGTATCAATGTCAGACAAATCATCAGTCACTCCTTCCCTAGACCCACCATGTCCTCCTCCTGAGGAGTCCCCCGAACTGTTTCAGCACAGTGTTGGGTACATGCTCCAGGAGGATGCCCAGCGTTTCGAAGGGTCTGATGATGAAACCCAGCTAGAGGAAGGCAGTAGCGTGAGAGCAGACAGAGGGGATGCTCAAGAAGGACACCAATCTGGCAGTCATGTTCCAGCAGCTGCAGCATACTGCCAGATTGGCTCCAGTGATGAGGAGGGAGGGGATGATGAGGTCACTGACTCCACGTGGGTGCCTAATAGGAGAGAGGAGGAGGAGGAGGATGAGGAGGAGGCACATCTCCAACGAGGCAGGATGCCCTTTGGTGGCCAGCGTAAGGGCAGTACACCGACGGAATCACACCGCAGAGCTCCGCCTGTGCAGGGCGCTGCCTCTGCCCGTCATTCAAAAAGTTCTTTGGTGTGGGCCTTTTTTGAGGCTAGTGCATCAGATCGCACAGCTGCTGTTTGCAACATATGTCTCAAGCGTATATCGCGTGGCCAAAACATCAGCCGCTTGGGTACCACATGCCTGACCAGACATATGTTGACCTGCCATGCAGCTCGTTGGCAAGCCTACCTCAAAGACCCACACCAAAGAACAAAGCGGACCTCTCCTTGCACCGCATCAGCTGGGATCTCCAACCCCACTATAACTTCAGTCCTCTCTGAAACATGCACTGAGAGGAATGAAGGTGTAGAATTAGGTGTGTCACAGCCAAGTACTTGCGCCCACTCTGCTAGCAGTACACCGACGTCCGATTCTAGCAGGCAAATTTCCCTGCCCCAGCTGCTGGACCGTCGAAAGAAGTTCACTCCCAGCCATCCACATGCCCAGCGGTTGAATGCTAGCTTGGCTAAATTGCTAGCGCTTCAACTGCTGCCTTTTCAGTTGGTAGACTCGGCCCCCTTCCGTGAGTTTGTGCAATGTGCGGTTCCTCAGTGGCAGGTTCCCAAACGCCACTTTTTCTCACGGAAGGCTATTCCGGCTCTCTACCGGCATGTGGAAGGCAATGTCTTGGCCTCGCTGGACAGGGCGGTCAGCGGTAAGGTGCATATTACCGCTGACTCATGGTCCAGCAGGCATGGACAGGGACGTTACCTTTCTTTCACGGCCCATTGGGTCACTCTTTTGGCAGCTGGGAAGGATTCAGGACAAGGTGCAGTAGTGTTGGAGGTTGTCCCACCGCCACGCCTCCAAAATGCTACTACTGGTTGTGACACACCTCTCTCCTCCACCCCCTCCTCTTCTTCTTCCTCCATGGCCTCTTCCTGTGGTTTGTCCTATGAACCAGCGGTGCTCCGTAGCCGTTCACGGGGCTACGCAAGTACGCAGGCAAAAAGATGCCATGCCGTGCTTGCGCTGGTGTGTTTGGGGGACAGAAGCCACACTGGGGCAGAGGTCCTGTCTGCTCTGCAGGGCCAGGCCGAGAGGTGGTTGACGCCACGCCAGCTTAAGCCAGGAATGGTGGTTTGCGACAATGGCACCAACCTCCTCTCCGCCCTCCGACAGGGACAACTGACCCATGTGCCCTGTGTGGCTCACGTCCTTAACCTGGTGGTGCAGCGGTTCTTGGGCAGGTACCCGGGCTTACAGGATGTCCTGAGGCAGGCCAGGAAAGTCTGTGTGCATTTCCGCAGATCTTATAATGCCAGTGCTCGCCTGGCTGAGCTGCAAAAGGAGTTGAACCTGCCCAAGAACCGCCTTATATGTGACATGCCCACCAGGTGGAACTCAACGTTGGCCATGCTGCAGCGGCTGCACACGCAGCAGAGGGCCATCAATGAGTACCTGTGCGACTACGGCACCAGGACAGGGTCAGGGGAGCTTGGTTTTTTTTCTCCACGCCAGTGGGGCATGATCAGGGATGCATGCACTGTCCTGGCACCATTTGAGGAGGCCACGAGGATGGTGAGCAGTGACAGTGCATGCATCAGTGACACTGTACCTCTTGTCCACCTGTTGGAGCACACGCTGCGTGGAATAATGGACAGGGCACTTGAGGCAGAACAGAGGCAGGAAGAGGAGGACTTCCTTGCCTCTCAAGGCCCCCTTTACCCAGACAGTGTTCCTTCTGTCCCACCCATCGCACAGGAAGAGGAGGAGGAGGAGGAGGATTGTGTCAGCATGGAGGTGGAGGCTGGCACTCAGCATCATCAGCAGCAGTCTTTTAGGGATGATTTACAGTCCCAAGAAACCAGTGGACTTGTACGTGGCTGGGAGGAGGTGGCTGCGGATCATGTCGTCCTTAGTGACCCAGAGGACTCCGGAGCGAATGCCTCAGCAAACCTACGCTGCATGGCCTCCCTGATCCTGCAAAGTCTGCGGAAGGATCCTCGTATTCTTCGGATCAAGGAGAGGGACCATTACTGGCTGGCCACTCTCCTTGATCCACGGTACAAGGGTAAGGTTGCGGACCTTATGTTACCGTCGCAGAGGGAGCAGAGGATGAGACAACTCCGGGAGGCCTTGCAGAAAGGTCTGTGCAACGCGTTCCCAGAGACTGGGAGGTTGCAAACTCCTGGTCCTGGACAACGAATTGCTGAGGCTTCGGCCAGTCAAAGAAGGAGCGGTGGGGAAGGTGGCCGTCTGACCGATGCATTCAGACAATTCTTTAGTCCGCAGCCCCAAAGTATGATCGGTTCCAGCAACCATCGCCAGCGTCTGATAAACATGGTGCAGGAATATCTAGGGGCAAGGTCAGACTTGGACACCTTCCCCACCGAAAATCCTCTGGCTTACTGGGTCTTGAGGATGGATCACTGGCCAGAGCTTGCACAGTATGCAATTGAGCTACTGGCCTGTCCTGCATCCAGCGTTCTTTCGGAACGCACATTCAGTGCTGCTGGAGGATTTGTCACGGATCACAGGGTGCGCCTGTCCACCGACTCGGTTGATCGACTGACTTTCATCAAGATGAACCAGTCTTGGATCACCACCAGCTACCACACACCTGATGCTGATATAACAGACTAATTGATTTTAACATGTCACATCCCTTCAAGACTGATGCTGATGCTGAGTGCCTGTGCTGTTATGTTGACTGGCTATCCTCCTCCTCCGAGTCCTCAATGATACGATTGATGATGATAGCTTGGAAGATCATTTTTGTTTATGGGTGCCGCCACCAGTGCCTAACGCCCAATTTTTCAGCCCCTGTTTAACAGGGGCGTGTAATTACAATTTTTGAAGCAATACTTTGCAACAGGGCTCATTGCTGTGCTCCAAGTACAGTATCTGTGAGGGGTTGCAGTGTTGTGCCACCAGTGCCTAAGGCCCAATTTTTCAGCCCCTGTTCAACAGGGGCATGTAATTACAATTCTTGATCTAATAATTCACAGCAGGGCCCATTGCTGCACCCACCAAGAGTAACTGTCAGGGCTTACAGTGTTGTGGCACCAGCACCACCATCAAAGGCCCAATTTTTACTACCACTGTTCAACAATTATATGTAATTAAAATTCCTGATATAATAGTTGACAGCAGGGCGTTCCAGCACCAACCAAGAGTAACTGTGAGTGCTTACAGTGTTGTGCCAACACCAACAACTAAGGGGCCTATTTCTGCAGAGTATATACGGCAGGTCCCTACTTTCAAACATCCAACTTACAAACGACTCCTACTTGCAAACGCAAGAAGACAACAGGAAGTGAGAGGAAATCTACCACTAGGAAGGAAAATTCTCTCCTGTAAGAATAAATATGGGAGAAAGGTGTCTCCTCTGTACTGATGCTTTATCAGCAATCCTTGTTTCAAGAAAAACACCACATTTCAAAAACAGTTGTCATTGGGACGGAAAGTGAGGTGAAATGTTCTGAACAGGGGCACAGACAGCAAAACAAATGTTACAGGGGTGATAACCCTTACCTATGTTTTCCAAAAAGTTTAAAAATAGATTTTTGGTCTGGAGCTACACTTCAACAATGTACCTGTTCAAAATTACAAACAGATTCTACATAAGAACAAACCTACAGTCCCTGTCTTGTATGCACCGCCTGTATAGGGCTGTTCAGAGTATATAGGGCCTTTTTTATTTTATGTGCGGGGTTCCCCTTAATATCCATACAAGACCCAAAGGGGCTGGTAATGGGCTGGGGTAGGGGGGGGGGGTCATGGGGTAGCTATGCCATTTTTCTTAAAGAATTTCATCCATATTACCGGGACCAGACATTACATTAAAGCCGCAAGCAGTTTTAAATGGCTTTTTTTTCCTTTAGAAGTGTCATTTTGTGCAGGGACAGTTCTAAACACGGGAAACACGTGGCACTTCACAGGCATACTTTAGACACCCCCCAGGTACGATATTTAAAGGAATATTTGACTTTTTTTTTTTCACTTTATGCATCATTAAAATGACTGCTCCCGAAAAACGACCGTTTTTAAAACTTCTTTTTGCATTGATACATGTCCCCTGGTGCAGAACCCGGGTTCCCAAACCCTTTTTAGGACAATAACATGCATAATAGTTGTTATAATTAGCACTTTAGAATTCGAACGTTCGCATCCATTGTATTTAATAGGGTTCTAATGTTCGTTCGAACTTTCGGTCCGTTCGCGGGTTCTGGTGCGAACCGAACCCGGGGGTGTTCGGCTCATCACTACTGATCACCAATGTAAGGAACATTCTTCCCACTGATCACCAATGTAAGGAACATTCTTCCCACTGATCACCAATGTAAGGAACATTCTTCCCACTGATCACCAATGTAAGGAACATTCTTCTCACTGATCACCAATGTAAGGGACATTCTTCTCACTGATCACCAATGTAAGGGACATTCTTCCCACTGATCACCAATGTAAAGAGCATTCTTCCCACTGATCACCAATCTAAGGAGCATTCTTACTATTGCCCACCACACTAATGTATCATGAGCTTCAGATATAGTAATTATTAGCTTGGGTTCCCTGAGACCTAAAAGTCATTTTAAGGGTTTCTCCATCTTAAAAAAAGGTTGAGAAAGGCTGACATATGCTGTTGTATTTGTGCATGTGTTTATACTGTATTGGCCTGGCTACATCATACCCCTACTTCAACTCATTTTATCTGTTTTTGTCAGTTCTGTAGAACTGTTATCTTCAATAAAGATAAATCAAAAAGGAAATGCAATTGAGACACCCTGTTCTAGAGGCACCACGTCAGCCTTAGAAGCTTAGTAAAATGTAGTTGACTCGGAAACTTGAGCAGATCCGCGCAGATACCACAAAAGAGGAAGAATCGTTGTTTAATATGCACAGTAAGCAGAGGGCCAGCGAGTCGTGTCCTCTGTAGGAGTTCGATGTAGAGAAGGGACCTAAACTGGTTGTACTGAACACTGCATACATTTCCTGTAGCTGGGGGTCCGGCTGCCATGCTTGGATTGTGGACTTATCTGCTGATCGCTGTGTGTCAGGTCTATGGACTGGAGGCCAATGATAGCTCTACTGCTGCAACAGGTACAATGAAATACCTATTACTTCAGCCTTTTATACATTGAATATTACATAGAAATAGATGCAGGGCCCTTAGATAATGCAATGGTGCATTTGCACGGGGCTCACCATAATATGATCTACTTTTTAGCAATGAAGCTTGAAGTTCAAAGATAGTTCTCATGTCAGCAGGCAGATGACTAAGGAAATGAGCAGCCTGTGCCAGGGTGTTGGGGAGGGGGGGTGCCAGGCTCTTGCTGCCACCTGCTTTCCCTCTGTGTGCTGGCAAATGATGCAGGGCAGGACTGTGTTCCACCGATCACTATCTACATGGAACAACAGACTACTTCTGTATTCTGGGAGGAGAACTCGGCAGAGGATAGCCTTGTCCTCTGCTGCCGCGTACACACGATCGGAAATTCCGACAAGAAAACCGTGGATTTTTTTCCGACGGAATCTTGGCTCAAACTTGTCTTGCATACAGACGGTCACACCAAATTCCGACCGTCAAGAATGCGGTGACGTACAACACTACGACGAGTCGAGAAAATTAAGTTCAATGCTTCCAAGCATGCGTTGACTTGATTCCAAGCACGCGTGGTTTTCGGTAAGTCGGAATTGCATACAGACGATCGGAATTTCCTCCAAGAACTTTTCTTGTCGGAAAATTTTGACAGAAAAATTTCGATGGAGCCTACACAGGGTCGGAATTTCCGACCAAAAGCTCACATCGGACTTTTCTTTTCGGAATTTCCAATCATGTGTACGCGGCAGCAGTGGGCTTCAGGTGACCATCTTGGAGAAAGCATTGCCTGGTATTTTATTACGAGTGGTCTTCAAAAAGTTTCCACATTTTTTTATATTTAATATGCCCCGTACACACGACCGGTTTTCCCGTCGGAAAAAGTCAGATGAGAGCTTTTCGGCGGGAATCCCGACCGTGTGTATGCTCCATCTGACTTTTTCCCACAGGAAAACTGCCGGAAAAAAAGAGAGAGCAGGATCGCTTTTTTCCCCATCAGGAAAAAATCCTAGCGGGAAAACCGTTCGTCTGTATGCTTTTCTGACGCGCAAAAACACACACGCATGCTCGGAAACAAATCGACGCATGCTCAGAAGCATAGAACTTAATTTTCTCGGCTCATCGTAGTCTTTTACGTCACTGTGTTCTTGGAAGTCAAAAGTTAACCAGACTGGTGTGACCGTGTGTATGCAAGGCAGGCTTGAGATGAATTCCGTCGGGAAAACCATCGGGTTTTTTTTCGTCGGGAAAACCGGTCGTGTGTACGGGGCAATAGAGTTAATAAAAGTGCGGAAACTTTTTGAAGAACCCTCGTATATATAATATTATTCTTGTTGGATTTTAACAGAGTTCTGCCAGCTCTTTTTGGACTTATTTGCAGTTTGAGTGTAACGTACCTAGGAGAAAAAGAAACCCTGGACTGCCGCACTCTGTATAGACAGTTATTTATTCCAAAATTTCAGGTAAAAAATCCAAATTCAAAATAAATCCATAAATCCAAAACAACAAATGCAGATGGTGTGCATGCAGGGAAGGGTGGCTAACGCGTTTCACGTCACGAATTGACGCTTACTCATAGCTATGAGTAAGCGTCAATTCGTGACGTGAAACGCGTTAGCCACCCTTCCCTGCATGCACACCATCTGCATTTGTTGTTTTGGATTTATGGATTTATTTTGAATTTGGATTTTTTACCTGAAATTTTGGAATAAATAACTGTCTATACAGAGTGCGGCAGTCCAGGGTTTCTTTTTCTCCCATGCATCAGTGCAGAGCCAGCACCTGTGTGAGTGACCGGGCGGAAGCAGCTATTTGGTGAATTCTCAAGCTTTTGAGCGGTACGTTTTTCCTTTCCTCTGTAACGTACCTAGTCGAGGCCGAGTCGACAAGAGGGCTACCCTTACACCTCTTGTCCTGTTTCCCCTGGGGATGATGATAAGGTATTACAGGGCATGGAGTGGAGATACACCGAGAGCGCAGGAGATTTTTGTTTTTTTTAGAGCCTATTTAAGGCCCTGGCTCCCAGGTTTGGCTCCCATTTGAGAGTCGGTAGAGTAGAGACATGTATCCCGCTTGTTACGGACATCATTAGCAACAGGGAAAGGATCCCGATGAGGACAACACTGAAGAAATGACACTTTGCTACAATGTAAAGTAGTGAGTGTACAGCTTGTATAACAGTGTAAATTTGCTGTCCCCTCAAAATAACTCAACACACAGCCATTAATGTCTAAACCGCTGGCAACAAAAGTGAGTACACCCCTAAGTAAAAATGTCCAAATTGGGCCCCAAAGTGTCAATATTTTGTGTGGCCACCATTATTTTCCAGCACTGCCTTAACCCTCTTGGGCATGGAGGTCACCAGAGTTTCACAGGTTGCCACTGGAGTCCTCTTCCCCTCCTCCATGATGACATCACAGAGCTGGTGGATGTTAGAGACCTTGCGCTCCTCCACCTTCCGTTTAAAGATGCCCCACAGATTCTCAATAGGGTTTAGGTCTGGAGACATGCTGGGCCAGTCCATCACCTTTACCCTCAGCTTCTTAAGCAAGGCAGTGGTCGTCTTGGAGATGTGTTTGGGGTCGTTATCATGTTGGAATACTACCGTGCGGTCCAGTCTCCGAAGGGAGGGGATGATGCTCTGCTTCAGTATGTCATAGTACATGTTGGCATTCATGGTCCCCTCAATGAACTGTAGCTCCCCAGTGCCGGCAGCACTCATGCAGCCCCAGTCCATGACACTCCCACCACCATGCTGGACTGTAGGCAAGACACACTTGTCTTTGTACTTCTCACCTGGTTGCCGCCACACACGCCTGACACCATCTGACACCAAATATGTTTATCTTGGTCTCATCAGACTACAGGACATGGTTCCAGTAATCCATGTCCTTAGTCTGCTTGTCTTCAGCAAACTGTTTGCAGGCTTTCTTGTGCATTATCTTTAGAAGAGGCTTCCTTCTGGGATGACAGCCATGCAGACCAATTTGATGCAGTGTGCGGCGTATGGTCTGAGCACTGACAGGCTGACCCCTCCCCCACCCCTTCACCCTCTGCAGCAATACTGGCAGCACTCATACGTCTATTTCCCAAAGACAACCTCTGGATATGATTCTGAGCACGTGACCTCAACTTCTTTGGTGGACCATGGTGAGGCCTGTTCTGAGTGGAACCTGTCCTGTTATACCGCTGTATGGTCTTGGCCACCGTGCTGCAGCTCAGTTTCAGGATCTTGGCAATCTTCTTATAGCCTCGGCCATCTTTATGTACAGCAACAATTCTTTTTTTTTTTCAGATCCTCAGAGTTCTTTGCCATGTGGTTGCATGTTGAACTTCCAGTGACCAGTATGAGAGAGTGAGAGCGATAACACCAAATTCAACACACCTGCTCCATATTCACACCTGAGACCTTGTAACCCTAACGAGTCACCTGACACCGGGGAGGGAAAATGGCTAATTGGGCCAAATTTGGACATTTTTACTTAGGGGTGTACTCACTTTTGTTGCCAGCGGTTTAGACATTAATGGCTGTGGGTTGAGTTATTTTGAGGGGACAGCAAATTTACACCGTTATACAAGCTGTACACTCACTACTTTACATTGTAGCAAAGTGTCATTTCTTCAGTGTTGTCACATGAAAAGATATAATAAAATATTTACAAAAATGTGAGGGTGTACTTTCTTTTGTGAGATACTGTATGTAAATATATATGTGTAAGGCTGGCCAGAGGCTAGACTGTATTTGTGGGAGGAGTCTGAGAGGGCTATTTAACCCTCCTCCTCTGTCAGGGCCGGTGTTGTCGGCATTTCTGGGTTGACGCGGCCGACGCACGTCACTTCCGGCCTCCTTACAGAGCAGCTGCAGCAATGGTGTCGGTTCCTCTCCCGGGCACCGCTCGCCCGTCCCCCCCCTATTTCATCCCTGGGTTCCACCAGAATCGTGAGGGCCGTCCCGCCCGTCCTCCCTGTCAGCCCCATGTTCCATCAAGTATTGCGGGGGCCGCCCACCCGCTTCTCCCGGCGCTCATGCTGGGGGGGAGCGGGGGTGGGGGGGCGTCCGCCCGTCCTCCACCCACCCACTTTCCCCAGGGCTCCATCTGGCGTCAGGGTGCCACCCGCCCGCTTCCAACTGTGCTCACGCCGGGGGGGGGGTGTCGTCTGTCCATCCATCCACCTACCTTTGCTGGGCCCCACCCCGCATGGTCGGGGGGCCGCCGCCCGCTTCTCCCTTCATTCCTGTGTTCCTTCCAGCATCGTGGGAGCCGCCCACCCGCTTCTCCCGGCGCTCATGCCAGGGGGGGCTGTCCGTCCATCCATCTATCCTCCACCCACCCACTTGCCACTTACCCGCCAGTTCACCTCCCTGGAACCCACGCCGTGCATCATGGATGGGACGCCCGCACGCCTCCCGGTTCTCACCCTGGCTCCATGATGGGGGGGGTGCTCACCCGCCTGCTCACCTCCCGGTACTCACGTGGGGCATCATGGGGGGGGACGCCCGCACATCTCCAGGGCATCCACAGCTTCAGTCACAACTTAGTCCTGGTAGGTACGGGCCGGTGGGGGGGTGTTTCAGTCCTTGGGTTCGGCTAAGCCAGACGCCATGGATCCACGGCACACCCAGCAGTTAGCTGTCCCCCACTTCAGGTACCACCCACATCTCCACGGGTCAGGCTGGCAGTTTGCCTTGTGATACATGCAATTTGTCATAGCATTCAGTCTCTGCGTTTTCAGTCTCTGCGTTGTCAGTCTCTGCGTTGTCAGTCGCTGCGTTGTCAGTCGCTGCATTGTCAGTCATAGCGTTTCTGCCCCGGCATTTCTGCCTCAGCATTCAGTGTCAGCATTTCTTTCATAGCGTTTTCTGCCCCAGCATTTCTGTCATAGCGTCTCTGCCCCAGGATTTCTGGCATAGCGTCTCTGCCCCAGGATTTTTGGCATAGTGTCTCTGCCCCAGGATTTCTGGCATAGTGTCTCTGCCCCAGGATTTCTGTCATAGCGTTCTGCCCCAGCATTTCTGTCACAGCGTTTCTGCCCCAGCATTTCTGTCATAAGCGTTTCTGCCCCAGCTTTTCTGTCATAGCGTTCTGCCCCAGCATTTCCGTCATAGCGTCCTGCCCCAGCATTTCCGTCATAGCGTCCTGCCCCAGCATTTCCGTCATACCGTCCTGCCCCAGCATTCCCGTCATAGCGTCCTGCCCCAGCATTTCCGTCATAAGCGTTTTGCCCAGCATTTCTGTCATAGCGTTCTGCCCCAGCATTTCTGTCATAGCGTTTCTGCCCCAGCATTTCTGTCATAGCGTTTCTGCCCCAGCATTTCTGTCATAGCGTTTCTGCCCCAGCATTTTTGTCATAGCGTTTCTGCCCCAGCACTTCTGTCATAGCGTTTCTGCCCCAGCATTTCTGTCATAGCGTTTCAGCCCCAGCATTTCTGTCATAGCGTTTCTGCCCCAGCATTTCTGTGTCGGCATTCAGTCTCGGCATTTCTGTCATAGCGTCTCTGCCCCAGGATTTTCTGTCGTAGTGTTTCTGTCGTAGCGTTCTGCCCCAGCATTTCTGTCTTGGCGTTCAGTCTCTGCGTTTCTGCCCCAGGATTTCTGTCATTGCGTTTCCGCCTCAGCGTTCAGTTTCAGCATTTCTGTCATAGCGTTTCGGCCCCAGGATTTCTGGCATAGCGTTTCTGCCCCAGCATTTCTGTCACAGCGTTCTGCCCCAGCATTTCTGTCACAGCGTTCTGCCCCAGCATTTCTGTCATAGGGTCTCTGCCCCAGGATTTCTGTCATGGCGTCTCTGCCCCAGGATTTCTGTCATTGCATTTCCGCCTCAGCGTTCAGTTTCAGCATTTCTGTCATAAGCGTTTCTGCCCCAGCTTTTCTGTCATAGCGTTCTGCCCCAGCATTTTCATCATAGCGTTCTGCCCCAGCATTTCTATCATAGCTATAGCGATACCCTCAGCTTAAAAGGGCTGCTTGTTTGTTTTGGGCCTTGTAGTGCACCGCTGTCAACCCCTGGCAATCGGCCCTAACCTCTCGTGGCACAGTTAGGAAAAGGGAGAGGGTGGTATAACTGTACTATCTCTATACTGTTATACGGTACAAACCCCTTTGTATACCAGCACAGTAATTGACACTGACAACCAAAATACTTAACTATAACTTTTTACTATTGGTAAAAGTATAAAAGGTAATTTGTATACAATATCTTATGCAGATCCCTGCAATATAGGTGTACACATTAAAAGGGTATAACATTCAATAATGCAATGAACATATAATAACCCCGCTGAAGCTATCCTCCCTCGTGAGCAAAAATGGCGCCCAGCAATGTCCTATACTACCCAGTCAGGCCTGACTATAACGTGGGGTATAGTTTGTTGAAGAATCTTCGCTAGCAACTCTCGGTGGTGCACATAAAGAAACAAACTGTAATCCAATAGGGGTAGCAGATGATTACTAACTTGGTAAAGCTGGAGAGACTGACAAACTCAGTTCAGCAAAACAGTCTCTCCAAAGTATAACTGTGGTCAATGATGGGCCTAGGCAAAGTTAATAGGCAACAAAGTTACTTAGATGTGGTTCTGAGCTGGCGCTCTCTCACCCAGACCGGACCGACTCCTGTCCGGTATCTCCGCTACTGTGAGTTGCTTCACAGTGCCCACGATGCACCGGGTCTTCGGTCCTCCAGAAGATGGTGGCACCTCAGGTGGATCGGAGGCTCCGCAGGCTCCTCGGTGGAACGGAAGGCTCTCTGGAACAAGGTGCGAGGCCCAGGCTTCAGGCCTTGCACGCGCAGCAGGTGAGTGCAGGGATCCTCTCGCAAGGAGAGCGGCGTTCCAAGAGAGAGCGCGAGGCCCCTCCTTCCCCTTTTAAAGTCCACCCCAGCAGTCCTCATAGCTTTTCTGCCCCTAGCATTTCTGTCATAGCAATTCTGCCCGAGCATTTCTGTCATAGCGTTTCTGCCCCAGCATTCTTGTCATAGCGTTTCTGCCCCAGCATTTCTGTCATAGCGTTTCTGCCCCAGCATTTCTGTCATAGCGTTTCTGCCCCAGCGTTTTTGTCATAGAGTTTCTGCCCCAGCATTTCTGTCATAGCGTTTCTGCCCCAGCATTTCTGTCATAGCATTTCTGCCCCAGCGTTTCTGTGTCGGCGTTCAGTCTCGGCATTTCTGTCATAGCGTCTCTGCCCCAGAATTTCTGTCGTAGCGTTTCTGTCGTAGCTTTCTGCCCCAGCATTTCTGTCATTGTGTTTCCGCCTCAGCTTTCAGTTTCAGCATTTCTGTCATAGCGTTTCTGCCCCAGGATTTCTGTCATTGCATTTCTGCCTCAGCGTTTCTGCCTCAGCGTTTCTGCCCCAGCATTTCTGTCATTGCATTTCTGCCACAGCATTTCTGTCATTGCATTTCTGCCTCAGCGTTTCAGTCTCAGCATTTCTGTCATTGCGTTTCTGCCCCAAGATTTCTGTCGTAGCGTTTCTGCCCCAGCATTTCTGTCACAGCGTTTCTGCCCCAGCATTTCTGTCACAGCGTTTCTGCCCCAGCATTTCTGTCATAAGCGTTTCTGCCCCAGCTTTTCTGTCATAGCGTTCTGCCCCAGCATTTCCGTCATAGCGTCCTGCCCCAGCATTTCCGTCATAGCGTCCTGCCCCAGCATTTCCGTCATAGCGTCCTGCCCCAGCATTTCCGTCATAAGCGTTCTGCCCCAGCATTTCTATCATAGCGTTCTGCCCCAGCATTTCTGTCATAGTGTTCTGCCCCAGCATTTCTGTCATAGCTTTTCTGCCCCTAGCATTTCTGTCATAGCGTTTCTGCCCCAGCATTTCTGTCATAGCATTTCTGCCCCAGCATTTCTGTTATAGCGTTTCTGCCCCAGCATTTTTGTCATAGCGTTTCTGCCCCAGCATTTTTGTCATAGCGTTTCTGCCCCAGCATTTCTGTCACAGCGTTTCTGCCCCAGCATTTCTGTCACAGCGTTTCTGCCCCAGCATTTCTGTCATAAGCGTTTCTGCCCCAGCTTTTCTGTCATAGCGTTCTGCCCCAGCATTTCCGTCATAGCGTCCTGCCCCAGCATTTCCGTCATAGCGTCCTGCCCCAGCATTTCCGTCATAAGCGTTCTGCCCCAGCATTTCTATCATAGCGTTCTGCCCCAGCATTTCTGTCATAGTGTTCTGCCCCAGCATTTCTGTCATAGCTTTTCTGCCCCCAGCATTCTTGTCATAGCGTTTCTCCCCCAGCATTTCTGTCATAGCATTTCTGCCCCAGCATTTCTGTTATAGCGTTTCTGCCCCAGCATTTTTGTCATAGCGTTTCTGCCCCAGCATTTCTGTCATAGCGTTTCTGCCCCAGCATTTCTGTCATAGCGTTTCTGCCCCAGCATTTCTGTGTCGGCGTTCAGTCTCTGCATTTCTGTCATAGCGTTTCTGCCTCAGGACTTCCGTCATAACGCCTCTGCCCCAGAATTTGTGTCGTAGCGTTTCTGTCGTAGCTTTCTGCCCCAGCATTTTTGTCATAGCATTTCTGCCCCAGCATTTCTGTCATAGCGTTTCTGCCCCAGCATTTCTGTCATAGCGTTTCTCCCCCAGCATTTCTGTGTCGGCGTTCAGTCTCTGCATTTCTGTCATAGCGTTTCTGCCTCAGGACTTCCGTCATAGCGGCTCTGCCCCAGAATTTCTGTCGTAGCGTTTCTGTTGTAGCTTTCTGCCCCAGCATTTCTGTCATTGCGTTTCCGCCTCAGCTTTCAGTTTCAGCATTTCTGTCATTGCGTTTCTGCCCCATGATTTCTGTCATTGCATTTCTGCCTCAGCGTTTCTGCCTCAGCGTTTCTGCCCCAGCATTTCTGTCATTGCATTTCTGCCTCAGCGTTTCAGTCTCAGCATTTCTGTCATTGCATTTCTGCCTCAGCGTTTCAGTCTCAGCATTTCTGTCATTGCGTTTCTGCCCCAAGATTTCTGTTGTAGCGTTTCTGCCTCAGCGTGAAGTCTCAGCATTTCTTTCAAAACGTTTCAGCCTTAGCGTTTCTCAGAGGGGCATTGTTGTTCAGCCACGGCATATGCTCCGGTAGCTGTTCTCATCTTCGTTGGTTGCCATGTCTCATCGTATCTTCATTTGTGTTTGTACCCGGGTTAGTTAGCTAGGGCTCACATCTCGGTATCTGTCACGTCTACAGATCCATACGGGCTGAGCTTTTGTTTGGTAAATGATTGTTGACCACAATCTTCTCGCCCGTATTCCATACGTCATACGATGCACGTTTATTCATTACACCTGTACGACTACCCACCACGGTCTGTGGGTACACTAGCCCAGAGTGCTCAGTTTAATTACCTGTCTCTGCGCTGCAGGTTACTCGGGCTCACTCACTACTTACACGAGGGGGGGCTGTCTTCAGGTTGATTTATGCGCGATGGTCTTGACATTTCTGCTCATGTTCTCATACTTAGGTAGGCACAGAGGGGTGTTGTTGTTCTCATGTCTGGTTGTCTGTCATTTTCTCTAGTTTGTGTTCTTAGATTGGACTGTATTGGCATCCACACCGATATCAACCATGCTTGCACTCACTTCCATCAGTCCTGCCCGTTGCCAGGGCTACTTGATTGGTGCATGATTGGTATATATATATATATATATATATATACACTGTATATAGAAGCTTTGTCCTAAGGGTTTGCATTTTCATGTTAGAAATAGTAACGTGGAAATGCTGATTCAGAAGAGGAAGTAAATACATAATAGTTGCTTTTCTTCAATTTTGGAATGATGAACCAAACACATTGTCTATTAATACAAGCAAACGATACACCACTCAGCAACTTAATGAACTGGATTGTATTGAAGGGTACTCAATGAACAATTATCAGCATCTTGGGAAAGCAATGTGATTTCAGTGAAGGTAATATTTGATACCCCAGCAGTGAGATCTCCCTGCTGTATAAACTAAACCTGTTCTTGTCCACCTCTGAGTTTTTGTTGTTCCCACCCATTCTTGTCTGTTACCGACATAAAAAGAATATAGCAAAAATAAGAACCCCTCATAATTGGCACAGCAGGTGTACAGACCCAGAAACTCAGTAGAGGGATGATGGTAACCCCTCATAATGGGCACATCAGGTGTACAGACCCGGGAACTCAGCACATGGATGATGTGAACCCCTCATAATGGGTACAGCAGGTGTACAGACCCAGTAACTCAGAACATCAATGGTGGTAACCCTTCATAATGGGCACAGCAGGTGTACAGACCTGGGAAATTAACACAGGGATGGTGGGTACCCCTCATAATGGGCACATCAGGTGTACAGACCCAGGAACTCAACACAGGGATGGTGGGAACCCCTCATAGTGGGCACAGCAGATGTACAGACCTGGGAACACAGCACTGGGATAGTGGGAACCCCTCATAATGGGCACAGCAGATGTACAGACCTGGGAACGCAGCACAGGGATAGTGGGAACCCCTCATAATGGGCACAGCAGATGTGCAGAGATTGGAACTCAAAGAAGGGAAGGTGGTAGCCACTAATAACAGACACCATAAGTGTGTAGAGAAGGGAAGTCAAAGCAGGAATGGTGGGGACCCCTCAAAATGGGCACAGCAGGTGTAAATACCAGGGAACTCAGCACAGGGA
This sequence comes from Rana muscosa, assembly GCA_029206835.1. Classification (NCBI taxonomy): domain Eukaryota; kingdom Metazoa; phylum Chordata; class Amphibia; order Anura; family Ranidae; genus Rana; species Rana muscosa. The sequence goes on from CM055116.1 coordinate 17,366,049, forward strand.
TGTTGGGGACCCCTCATAATGGGCACAGCAGGTGTACAGAGATGGGAGTTTAACGAAGAGAGGGTGGGAGCCACTAAGACCGGACACCGCAAGTGTGCAGAGAAAGGAATTTAAAGCAGGGATGGTGGGAGCCCCTCATAATGGACACCACATGTGTGCAGAGATGGAAAAGCAGGGATGGTGGGAATCCCTCATAATGAACACAGCAGATGTGCAAACCTTGGAACCTGACCCAGATATATCGCCAGGTCATTAAGAGTTAGAAAAGACTATACAGCATCCACCAAACACAGTAACATTATTTCCATCTTGACTTTACAGACCCAGGAACTCAGCACAGGGATAGTGGGGACCCTTCATATTGGGCACAGCAGTTGTACAGACCCAGAAACTCAGAACATGGATGGTGGGTGATAGGATACTTCTGGATCCTTTAATCGCTAGTCCCAGCTATCACCGTATTATTGTATATTACCTTATTATTATTTCCGGCACTTCTCTGTTCACCACACCCAGATTCTGTGCAGGGAACATTATATATAAAAGTGACCCAACACAGATGTTTAGATCTACACACTCCTGGTCCAGCATATTTGTTGTATACATTCATGATATAGCCCACCAATGGAATATTACCAATCCAAGCCATGCCAAACACCTCCCCCATGTACATATAGTTATTCATAGCGTTTCTCGCCTGTCAATGTTCAGACAGTTTTTATAACAGCTTTTATAACAATAAACAGGCTATCACATCACTTTGATCAAGGCGTTAGTTTTGTGGTTAACACAAACCTAAACAAGACTTCCATCTCAGTAGAAACATCTCTCTTACTTCCTAATTCAGAGTACCAATATGTTTAAAGGAGTAATAACCCAAAACAAAAAATATATATTAGGGGTCTCTCACGCACCTCTTTTAGTGGGTCCCACTCAAAATGGGCACAGCAGATGTACAGACCCAGAAAATCAGGACATTGATAGTGGGAACGCCTCATAACGCCTCATAATGGGCACAATGGGTATAACAAGGCCTCTGGGCCCTGCGCCCCCCACCCCGAAGCACCTTGTCCCCATGTTGATGAGGACAAGGGCCTCTTCCCGACAACCCTGGCCGTTGGTTGTCGGGGTCTGCGGGCTTATCAGAATCTGGAAGCCCCCTTTAACATGGGGGCCCCCAGATTCTGCCCCCACCCTATGTGAATGAGTATGGGGTACATTGTACCCATTCACCTAAAAAAAAAAATGTCAAAAATAAAACACATTACACATGTTCTTAAAGTAATTTATTAAGGCAGCTCCGTCGTCTCTTCTGATTTCTTCTCCTCTCTCCGGCTCTTCTGCCTCCTCCACTGACGTCTTCTGCCTCTGCCGGTTCTTCTCCCCTCTCCGGGTCTTCTCCGCTCTCTGCTGATGTCTTCTAGCCCTCTCTGGTTCTTCTCCCTCTGTCCGCTGTCTTCTGCCTTTGCTGGGTCTTCTCCGCTATCTTCTCGCTGAGAGCGTTGAGTCAACATCGGAAGAAGAACAGAGGCAGAAGACAGCGGAGAAGACCCAGCAAATGAGCGAGAAGATAGCGAAGAAGACCAAGCAGAGGCAGAAGACAGCGGACAGAGGGAGAAGAACCGGATAGGGCTAGAAGACATCAGCAGAGAGCGGAGAAGACCCAGAGAGGGGAAAAGAACCGGCAGAGGCAGAAGACAGCGGACAGAGGGAGAAGAACCGGATAGGGCTAGAAGACATCAGCAGAGAGCGGAGAAGACCCGGAGAAGGGAAAAGAACCGGCAGAGGCAGAAGACGTCAGTGGAGGAGACAGAAGAGCCAGAGAGCGGAGAAGAGATCGGAAGAGACGACGGAGCTGCCTTAATAAATTACTTTAAAAACATGTGTAATGTGTTTTGTTTTTTTTAAGGTGAATGGGTAGGGGTACAATGTACCCCATACTCATTCTTATAGGGTGGGGGCCGGAATCTGGGAGCCCCCTTGTGAAAGGGGGCTTCCAGATTCCGATAAGCCCCCCCCGCCTGCAGACCCCGACAACCAACGGCCAGGGTTTTTGGGAAGAGGCCCTTGTCCTCATTAACACGGAGACAAGGTGCTTTGGGGTGGGGGGCGCAGGACCCCCCTGCCCCAAAGCACCCACAGCACCCACCCCTCAATGTTGAGGGCATGCGGCCTGGTACGGTTCAGGGGGGGGGCACTCGCTCGTCCCCACCCCGCTTCCTGACCTGCCGGGCTGTGTGCTTGGATAAGGCTCTGGTATGGATTTTGGGGGGACCCCCATGCCGTTTTTTTGGCATGGGGCTCCCCTTAAAATCCATACCAGACCGAAGGGCCTGGTATGCTTCTTGAGGGGGAACCCATTCCGTATTTTTTTTTAATTGTGCGTGGAGTTCCCCCTAAAGATTCATACCAGACACAGTGCCTGGTATTGTCGGAGATCAAAGTCGGATCCCTGTTCATTGAAGTCAAACGCATGTCAGACTTAAAGTTGCAGGGCAAAGTCAGATCCAAAGTGGTACGACTGTCTTGTCGTACCAGTGTGAACCCGGCCTGAGTCTATTACAAAGGCAGAGTTACATTGAAAGAAGGTAAAATTGGCATTTGGATATATTTACTCCAAAGATCACTAGATGGCTTGCCTGGAGCTCTTTAGTTGCCTCATTGGCTTACATGTCAGGTTGTCTGTTGACCTTATATAGGATATCCATTTGACCTTCGGAAGATTTACCCCTCTTCATGACCAGGTCATTTTTTGCTATACTGTGCTATTTTAACTGACAATTGCGCTGTACACAAATAAAATTTATATAATTCTTTTCACACAAATATAACTTTCTTTCTCGTACATCACGGGACACAGAGCGACATAGTCATTACTAATGGGTTATATAGATACCGTCAGGTGCTGGCACTGGCAACTTCCAAAACCGGAAGTACCCTCCCCTATATAAGCCCCTCCCATCCGGGAGCACCTCAGTTTTTTGCCAGTGTCTAAGGTGTTGGCCAAGAAGAAACATGTGTTTTTCACTGAGCTTGCGTACAGGTTCTTTTGGGCCTCAGTAAGCTATTCCGGATCCGACCAAAAAAGCTTCATAGCTAAACGGTCGGTACCCGGGCCTTGCAGAGAAGAGCAAGGTTTTGCCTGTAATGCTTCTCTTAGGAGAGCTGGACCCTGGGATCCAGAGCTCTGGTCATACCCACGACCAAGATGTTTTCTGTGCAGGGTGCTATACAGGTCCAGGGGAGTGGAATCCTTGGGAACCCGGTCCCTGAAGGTTTGATTACAATGCCTGCCGTGATAGGTGAAGTTTGGGCTTTTGTGGACCAAACAAAGTCCTGCGGCGGGGAACAGGTAAGTGGGGGCCCCCAGGAACTTGGTTCTATTGGGGGACCCCCAAGCCTAATTTGTCTTTCTGTCTGTTACCTAACGGTATTCCCGCTAATATTCTGTGTATGCCTGTTACTACTGAGAAAATGTAAAAATTTTAATAGTAGGCAAGAAAAAAAAAAAAAAAATGTAAGACCGCGGTACCTGTGTTAGACACTAGAGGCCGCTATGGTTCTTTTTCTTGTAATGTGGATTTTTTTCTTCCAGAATCAAATCCAGGCAGGTGGTATGTTCTCTCCTGGGAAGCTGTCTCCTCTGCCCTGTTGCTGCGCTCATCCATCCCCGGGCCCTGCGGCAAAGGGACCCTGGCTCCCATCTAGCTCCTTGTTGTTTTCAAAAAAGGCGCCGAAGGCGCACGTGCCCGCGCGCGTGCGCGTGCCCGCGCCTCTATTCATAGAGGCGATCTGGAAAAAGGGGCGGAGCGGGTGGATGACGCTCAGGTGTGCGCCGCGGCGCTACTGCGCATGTGCGGGCGTCCAGCGTGTTTTAAAGCACATTATAGCTGGCTGTTGAAGTGCATAGACAGAGCTAGCAACAATATAAAGGCACATAGAGGCGGTTGATGCAGGCATCCCCTAGAAAGGCACTTTAGTAGACACCAACTGTGATATAGCAGCAATTGTGCTAGACTATTCTCAGTAAAAGTGGTGTATTACGGCTGGAATACCTCAGCTTTAGGCTTAGGAATATGCCGTCCAGAAGCTCCGGAACTGAATCTTCCAGGAAGCGAAGGGGGTCTCATCGGGCTCTGAGGATCTTGGGCATACTTCTGCTGCACCAGTCTCCCCTGAAGTTCAGAGGTAAGTGACCGTAGAGACCCCGCAGGGGTACTTGGTACTGTGGCTGTCCTCAGTTCACCTGCTCCTGTGTATGTAACAGAGGAGGTTTTTTCCTCAGCTCTGGGAGGATTAGAGAGAGATTGTCAACATTGATCGCTGTCTCCCTGTCAGGGAAAGCACGCCCGATCTCCATCTCCTCCTTCAAAGTGCCTGTTAGCAGAGCAACAGAGCAACAAAGTGCCTGTTAGCAGAGCAACAGTCCCATACAGGGATCGACCTGCCTGAAGGGGATCAGGATAAGGTTGATTCTGTTATAGAGGAGCCTTTTTCTCAGCATCTCAAGCTGAAAGATTATGGGTTCAGTCTCTGACTAACATGGTCCGATCAGCATTTAAAAATGCACCTTGCGGAACCATCAACCACTACTGTATCCTCGTTGGGGTCGCTAGAAGCCCCCAGACTGTCTGTTCTTTTCCACGTCACCCTTTACTGAAAGGGCTTATTTACCAGGATTGGGAACGTCCTGAGAAAATATTTATTCCCCCAAGAGATTTCCGGTGGTCTATCCCATGGAGGATAAGTTCATCAAAAAAAAAAAAAAAAAATGGAAGGTCCCTACAGTGGACGCAGCCATCTCTTGTATGTATAAATCACTGACATGTCCAGTGGATAATGTCCAAATGTTCAAGAACCCAATAGATAAAAGATTGGAGTCCTTATGAAAGTCTGCTTCTTTCTACAGCAAGCTTGGTGACACAGCCAGCAGTAGCAGCTATTGGGGTCTGCTAAGCAGTGAAGGATCAGTTGAAACAGGTCTTGAGGGACTTGACAGATCAGCAGGCTTTGCCCTAGCTGATCTACCTAGAGCCTTAGGCTTTGCGGTTGACGCCATAAAGGATTCAGTCCATCAGGCCTCCCGCCTTACGCTGTCTATAGTACATATGCGTAGGCTTCTATAGCTCAAAAACTGGTCTGCTGAAGCTCCCTGTAAAGAATGGCTGGTTAGCGTCCCATTTCATGGTGAACGCTTATTCAGGGAAAACCTGGACAAATATATCCAGAAAATTTCCAGCGGTAAAAATACGCTCTTGCCGGTTAAAAACAGAGTTAGAGGTCCCTCTTTAAGAGGCCTGCTTCTCCAGTCCCTGGGGCATCGGCTGTGTAACAGTTCCGACGGCCTCCTCGGTCAATTCCCGGGGGTAAAAAAACAGGGACAATAGCAGGGTAATGAGAAACCCTGGGTCAGGGGAGGTACAAAACCTCCCCCAAAGTTAAATTCATTGAAGGGTTGCCCCCACTCAGTCGGGTGGGGGGAGGACTCCAGATGTTCGCAAGAGACCTGGCGGGACACGATCAAGACAGATAGGTGCTCTCCGCAGTATGTTTGGGATACAGTTTGGAGTTAAAAGACTCTCCTCCTTCCCATTTTTGAGGTCAAACGTGCCAAGGGATCCCCGGAAGAGAGAGTCCCTCCTGTTGGCACTAGAACAACTATTGCTCCAAGGAGTAATTATGGAGGTTCCCCTGGAAGAATGAGGGTTCGGGTTTTACTCAAACCTCTTTACAGTCCCGAAGCAAACGCGGACGGGAGGCCCATATTAATTCTAAAAAGGGCTATACAAATTCCTGTATATCAGGACTTTCCAATGGAGTCGATCCGATCGGTGGCCACTGCCCTACAAGGGGGAGGATTGGTTAGCCGCGATCGACATCAAAGATGCTTATTTGCACATTCCCATCTTTCCAGTCCACCAAAAATGTCTATGCTTTGCAGTAGAAGGGCGCCATTTTCAGTTCAGAGCCTTACCCTTCGGTTTGGCCACAGCACCACGAGTGTTTACAAAAATTCTGGCCCTTTATTGGCCAATCTAAGAACACAAGGTGTAATGATAATGGCATATCTAGATGACTTGTTGCTGATAGACCACTCAGTGAAAAAACTAGACGTGGTCGTTCACAAGACAATCAAGTATCTGGAATCTCACGGTTGGATTATCAACCGAGACAAGTCAGCCCTAAAAACCAGTCAAAAGTCTGGAATACTTGGGGCTAAGGTTGGATTCAGGCCAGAGAAAAATATTCTTGCCTCGAGGAAAGGTGTTGTCTTTGAAAGATTTGATCCACTTAGTGGGTACAAAAAAGACAGCCGTCCATATGCCTGTGCATGAGGCTGCTGGGAAAAATGGTGGCATCATTCGAAGCAGTACCCTACGGTCAATTCCATTCAAGGAATTTGCAAGGGGCCATACTGTCGGCCTGGAACAAAAAAGTTCAGGCCCTAGACTTACAATGTCCTTGTCCCCTTCCGTTCGCAAGAGCCTCCGTTGGTGGTTGGTTCCCCAGAATCTGGAAAAAAGGAAATCCTTCAGTCTGATTTCTTGGAAGGTGGTCACTACAGATGCCAGCCTTATAGGCTGGGGAGCAGTACTGGAGCAATAGTCTCTCCAGGGCAGATGGTCGGATGCAGAAAAGGCCCTGCCCATCAATCTCTTAGAGATACGAGCAGCCCGGTATGCCCTAGTAGCATGGACATCCAAACTCCAAGGGTCCCCTGTCAGAATTCAATCAGACAATGCCACAGCAGTGGCATATATCAATCATCAGGGGGGCACCAGGAGTCGTGCAGCCCAGAGGGAAGTAAATTACATCCTGAAATGGGCAGAAAGATATTTCCCAGCCATATCTGCGGTATTCATTCCAGGAGTGGAGAATTGGAAGGCGGACTTTCTAAGTCGCCAGCAATTATGCCCAGAGGAAGGGTCCCTTCACCCCGAGGTTTTCTGGACAATATGTCAGCGGTGGGGAACATCGGATGTAGATCTTCTAGCATCCAGATTCAACGCAAAGGTGGACAGGTTTGTCTCTCGGACAAGGGATCCCCTAGCTTGCGGCTCGGATGCCCTAGTGTTCCCTTGGGATCAGTTCAAGCTGATATATGCATTCACACCGCCACAATGGTTACCTCAATTACTCCGCAGAATCAGGGTAGAAAAGAAACCAGTGATTCTGGTGGCTCCAGCGTGGCCCCGAAGAGCGTGGTACGTGGAGATTGTAAAATGTCAGTGGGGAGTCCTTGGACTCTCCCACATCGTCCGGACCTGCTTTCGCAAGGACCGATATACCACCCTTCCTTACCAGCCCTAGGTTTGACGGCCTGGCTATTGAAGCCCACATTCTAAAAAAGAGAGGGCTCTCTAATTCTGTGGTATCTACCATGATCAATGCCAGGAAGCCGGTATCCAGGCAGATCTACTATAGAATCTGGAAGGCGTACATCGCCTGGTGTGAGGCCAAGAAATGGCATCCACGTAAATACATAATAGGTAGGATTCTGGACTTCCTACAATGGGCTGTAGATAGGAAGCTTGCCTTGAGTACTATCAAGGGTCAGATTTCGGCCTTGTCAATATTTTTTCAAAGGCCCTTGGCTTCGCATTCACTAGTCAAAGCCTTTATACAAGGAGTGATGCGTATTAGTCCTCCGGTTAATATTCCCATATGTCCATGGGATCTAAACTTGGTTCTGTCGGTTCTACAGAAACAACCATTTGAACCATTACAGCATATTTCTTTGGTTCTTCTCACCAGGAAATTGATTTTTCTAGTAGCCGTTTGTTCGGCTAAAAGAGTGTCGGAATTAGCAGCTATGTCCTGTAAGGAGCCATATCTGGTTATCCATAAGGATAGAGTAGTGTTACGCCCTCATCCAGCCTTTCTTCCTAAGGTGGTATCGAGGTTTCATTTGAACCAAGATGTGGTTCTTCCTTCTTTTTTCCCCAAACCTACTTCGGTAGAGGAAAAGTTATTGCATTCTTTGGATGTAGTAAGAGCAGTTAAAGCTTATCTAAAAGCCACTGCTCAGATTCGCAGAACGGATACTTTGTTTATTCTGCCGGAAGGCCCCAGAAAGGGTCAGGCAGCGTCAAAATCTACTTTAGCGAGTGGATTCGACAGGTCATAATACAAGCCTATGGCTTGAGAAGGAGACCGCCTCCGTTCAAAGTTAGAGCGCACTCCACGAGAGCAGTTGGAACTTCATGGGCAGTGCATCACCAGGCCTCCCTGGCTCAAATCTGTAAGGCCGCAACATGGTCTTCAGTTCACACGTTTACTAGGTTCTACCAGGTGGACGTTAGAAGTCAGGAGGATGTCGCCTTTGGGCGCAGTGTGTTGCAGGCCGCAAAAGATCCTCATGTCTGATAGCGCTCAGCTTATATATGGTGTATCCCCCCCCTCATTGGGCATTGCTTTAGGACATCCCATTAGTAATGACTATGTCGCTCTGTGTCCCGTGATGTACGAGAAAGAAAATAGGATTTTTATAACAGCTTACCTGTAAAATCCTTTTCTTAGGAGTACATCACGGGACACAGAGCTCCCACCCCTCTTTGGGGACACTTATTGCTTTGCTACAAAACTGAGGTGCTCCCGGATGGGAGGGGCTTATATAGGGGAGGGTACTTCCGGTTTTGGAAGTTGCCAGTGCCAGCACCTGACGGTATCTATATAACCCATTAGTAATGACTATGTCGCTCTGTGTCCCGTGATGTACTCCTAAGAAAAGGATTTTACAGGTAAGCTGTTATAAAAATCCTATTTTCTTTTGGTGGTATTTGATCATCACTGTTTTTTTCATTTGTTGCGCTATAAACGAAAAAAGACCGAAATTTTTTTGGGAAAAAAATAAATATTTTTTACTTTATAATTTAAAACATATTGTATAAAAAATAAATAAAAAACATAACATTTCTTCATAAATTTATGCCAAAATGTAATCTGCTTGGTAAACAAAAAATCCCAAAAAGTGTATATTGATTGGTTTACATAAAAGTTTACATGAAAGTTATAGCGTCTACATACGGTATATATACTGGAATTTTTTTTTTTTATACTAGTAATGGCAGCAATTAGCGACTTATAGTGGAACTGTGATAGTGTGACGGGCAGACACTAACTGACAATGACATCTCCAGTGACACTAATACAGTGATCAGTGCTAAAAATATGCACTGTCGCTGTACTAATGACACTGGGCAGGAAGGGGTTAAACTCTGGGGCAATCAAAGGGTTAACTGTGTGCCTAGCAAGTGTTATTGTGTTAACTGTGTGTTTTTTTTAACTAAGGGATGTAACAGTTTTTTTATTCCCTGCTTTTCAGGGAAACAAAAACCGCCACATCCCCGTTGTCTGTAGAGAGATCTGTGCTGTTTAGCAACACAGATCGCTCTCCTGTCTTCCACTCAAGCGATCATCGGGTCCCAGGCATGAATCATTGGCCGGGCTCACTGATCGGCATCTAAGGAAGCCAGTGCGGGCGCAGCCGAGTGGGCGGGCGCACACGTGCACGCTCCCCCCTACCCGGAAGTAAACAATCAGGTATATTTATATGATTCTGTGCAGCTGACCCGCACTGCAGTAGTAAAATTACAGTGCATGGTCGGCAAGTAGATATACACTTTTTGTTGTGATATTGGAGGGATTGTTAGCTCAGCGGTCGTAGTTTTTTTTTCAGTTCACGGCAGTCTGAACTGTGTTCCAGAGCTTGTCAGTCCACTTTTATTGAACAAAATTAAAGTGGTTGTAAAGGCAGAAGGTGCATTCTATGAATTAGGATAAAAAACCCTTCTGTGTGCAGCAGTCCCCCTAATACCTAAAGCGGAGGTTCCGCCAATTTTTTATTTTTTTAAAAGCCAGCAGCTACAAATACTGCAGCTGCTGACTTTTAATAAATGGACACTTACCTGTCCAGCGTGCCCGCGATGTCGGCAGCCGAGGTCGAGCAATCACTCGTCCCTCGGCTGCACCCGCCGCCATCCTCGGTGAGGGAAACGGGAAGTGAAGCGTTGCGGCTTCACTGCCCGGTTCCCTACTGTGCATGCGCCAGTAGCGTGGCGCGCCGTCACTGGTCCCCGCTCTCTCCTGGGAACAGTGTATTTCGCAGGAGACAGCAGGGGGGGACAGGTATCTGCACCCCCCTCTCCCCTGAAAGTTGCCAAATGTGGCACCGGAGGGGGGGAGGGTTCCAAAAAGCGGAAGTTCCATTTTTGGGTGGAACTCCGCTTTAACTGAGCCCCATCTAGATCCATCAAATGTTGCACGAAAGACTCGGCTGTCTGGGACTCTCCCTCCTGATTGGCTGAGACAGCAGAATGGTGCCATTGCCTCCCGCTGCTGTCAATCAAACTCAGTGAGCCAATGAGTAGAGAAAGGGCACAGGACCAGGCAGCGGCTCCATGTCTGAATGGATACAGGGAGCTGCGGCTCGACTCGGGTGCCCCCATAGCAAGCTGCTTGCTGTAGGGGCACTCAACAGGAGGGAGGGGCCTTGAGAGCCGAGAAGGAGGAGGAGTTGCAGGATTTGGGCTGCTGTAAAAAATAATGTAGCGGGCATATACTTTAAAATCTGGTGAAGACATCAGACAGCGCCACCTGCGGCCCAGCAGGTGGCGCTGTCACTTTGGGCCGGGGTTTAACCATCGCTGCAGTACCGTACCCTTTGTGACCTCTCGCAGCCGTTGTACGGCGGGGCGGGGAACCCGCTGTGCTTGCTGGGAGAGGGTATAAAGGGGGCGGACGTCTTCACCACGAGGTTCGAGTCCCAGGGGGGCTGCTGTCCGCGGTCGGTGTCCAGGCGGCCTAGGCCTGGACACTTGGAGTTCGTGTTCCATCCCAGACACCTTCAGTCTGGGGTGAGGTACTCAGCCGGAGGCCTGGGGCCTAGTACCTTCCGCTGAGTCCCGCGAGGGAGGGATTGTCCTAGGGGGCCCCCGGGAGTATGGCACCCGAATCCAAAGGCGTAAGGGACCGGAGGAGGGACTCTTCTGAAGATCTGGTGTAGCATATTGTCAGTGCCGGGTGAACCTCTGGAGACCGCCCGGAGGGATATCTTTCCCGAACAGGAGCCAAGTTCACAGAGGAAGGTAGTTCACGTTCTATGGCCGGTGGCAGCGGTCCAACTATTCAACTCAGGTCAGTGGCAGAGACCTGCTATTAGGCCTGTGGCAGGGGCCTCAACAGTTCATCCGGTCGGTGGCAGCGACCAAAACTCACGGTCAGTGTCAGGGACCGTGCGCCAGGCCTATTCGCTAGCAAAGGGATAGGAGAGTTCATTTGTGCCTGGACCTACTCGTACCCACACCCCCTGGTTGTCTGCTACTAAAAGTTCAACTGATTGTGTTCAATCTGAAAACAGAGAAATAAAGGAGTGTTGGACTTTTGATTGGTGTGGGACTCTATTATTGGCAGACACATCTCCACGGAACAACTGAGGCTTCGTACGCAGTGAACAGACCCGGAGGTAATTCATCTAACTTTGCTCAACCCTCATATACACATACGAGGGGAGAGTTTGGCGTAGTGTTCCTGTACTCTCGTCTCCCAGGTACCCCTAGACACAAGCCACTCAAACGAGAAGAAACCGAGAGGGAGAGTGAGGGGAGAGACGCTACAATAATAAAACATTTAATTATAAAAATAAAAACTACTGACACCATCCACTGCCCTACTGACACAATCTTTGCTCTACTGACATGGTCCACTGCTCTTCTGACACCGTCAGTATATACCAGGGATATGCAATTAGCGGACCTCCAGCTGTTGCAGAACTACAAGTCCCATGATGCATAGCAAGACTCGAACAGCCACAAGCATGACACCCAGAGGCAGAGGCATGATGGGACTTGTAGTTTTGCAACAGCTGGAGGTCCGCTAATTGCATATGCCTGGTATATACACTGTATACACATGCACACATACATATGTGTTTGTGCTTTGAGGTGCATATCCTAATGCAATAGGCTGTGCACACCTATGCATGCACTATTGGATGTCCTGGCAGGAATTCTGCAAGTCTTCATTTCCTCATGTAAAGGCTGTCACTTTATGTCTGATGACCTGATAAGTGATGGAAGGATAATCAAGCAGCACCAGGAGAGAGACGGGGGAAGCATAGTATATAAGGTAGAATCTGGACAGTACAGCTGCTTGTCCAGCAAGGAGAACAGCAAGCCCAGTGGTGACATTACTAAATATCACTCTATATCTGGTAAGTAGGGATGGGTGAATGGTTCAGTCCGATCATGAGTTTGGGCCGAACATTTCCAACGCACAAAAGTGCTGCGCATGCTCGGAATCAATTAGACGCATGCTTGGAATCATTGTACTTAATTTTTCTCGGCTCGTCCTAGTGTTGTATGTCTCCGCGTTCTTGCCATCGGAATTTCCGAGCAAAATTTGTGCGACTGTGTGTGTGTGCAAGACAAGTTTGAGCCAACACCCCATGGAAAAACCAACCACAGTTTTGTTGTCAGAAACTCCGATCGTGTGTACGCGGCATTAGTGTAGACTATCAGTTTAGTGTGAATCTAGGGATAGTTCAGTGTGAGTGTAGTGTGACTATTCATCTTTACATTAGTGTGAATGTAGGGATAGTTCAGTCAGTGTGAGTGTAGTGACCGTTTAACACAGTATATTTCATTGCATTACTGTAAGTTTAACAATGTATATTTCAGTGCGTTACGTGCCATTTAATGCAGTTTATTTCAGTGCGTTACTGCAAGTTTAACGCTGTATATTTTAGTGCGTTACGTGCCATTTAACGCAGTATATTTCTGTGCGTTAGTGCACATTTAACGCAGTATATTTCAGTGCAATACTGCAAGTTTTTTTTTTTTTTTTTATTTAAAGATAAGACACAGATACAAACATAAAGACAACTTTGCAGTACATACAGATTGTAGTGAGCATATTAAGTATAATAACCGTAAAAGAAAAAAAAGTGAGTTGTACCGCTCGTTTAAGTCTAATAGAGGGTAAATATAAACATCTGTGCTCATCGCATTTTGTTATTTTTTGATTGAAACAAAACACACAAAAAAAAAAAAGAAAAACAGAGAAGACAATACTGCAAGTTTACCGTTGTATATTTTTAGTGCGTTACCTTCCATTTAATGCCGTATATTTCAGTGCGTTACTGCAAGTTTAACGTTGTATGTTTCAGTGCGTTACGTGCCGTTTAACACAGTGCATTTCTGTGCATTAGTGCACACTTAACACAGTATATTTCAGTGCGTTACTGCAACTTTAATGCCGTATATTTCAGTGCGTTACCTTACATTTAACACTGTATATTTCAGGTGTGTTACGTGCCGTTTAATGCTGTATACTTCAGTGCATTACGTGCCATTTAACGCAGTACATTTCTGTGCGTTACTGCAAGTTTAACACCGTATATTTCAGTGCGTTATGTGCCATTTAACGCAGTACATTTCTGTGCATTACTGCAAGTTTAACACTGTATATTTCAGCGCGTCTCCTTCCGTTTAATGCTGTATATTTCAGTCTGTTACTACAAGTTTATTGCCGTATTTTTCAGTGCGTTATCTTCTGCTTAACCCAGTATATTTCAGTGCGTTACTGCAAGCTTAACGCCATATATCTCAGTGCATTGCCTTCCGTTCAACGCAGTATAGTTCATTGCGTTACTGCAAGCTTAACGCTTTTTATTTCAGTGCGTAACATGCCATTTAATGCAGTACATTTCTGTGTGTTATTGCACGCTTAACGCAGTATATTTCAGTGCGTTAGTTTACATTTAATGCAGTATATTTCAGTGCGTTAGTTTACATTTAATGCAGTATATTTCTGTGCGTTTTGCCCATCCCTACTGGTGAGACTAGTTGTCAGAGACAGCAGTGCCTTATATGATCTTACACTGCAGATATACATCTATACGCCTATAGAACATCAGTGCCTAGGCACAGGAAGTGCACCGATATTTTTTTTAGGAAATTCCAGAAACAAATTAAATGTTATTTATAAGACAGCAGAACCTTTTTTTTTTCTTTAACTCAGATCCACTTTCAGTGAAAGATAAGAATTTTGCTGATCATTTGCACACTGTTCCAACTCAATTTCTGTTGCTTCCCTGTAGATTACTAAATATAATTTTGTATTACTTTAATTTCATGTAAATGTTCGCACTCACTTTCCCCATACATTTAGCAGCAAGTAAAACATTGTCATATACAGTAAATCAACAGCTACGGTGCCTTGAAAAGGTATTCATACCCCTTGAACTTTTCCATATTTTGTCATGTTACAACCAAAAATGTAAATGTATTTTATTGTTATTTTATGTGATAGACCAACACAAAGTGGCACATAATTCTGAAGTGGAAAGAAAATGATAAATGGTTTTCAAAATGTTTTACTAATAAATATGTGAAAAATGTGGGGGGTATTTGTATAGCGCCCCCCTGAGTCAATACTTTGTATAACCTCCTTTCTCTGCATTACAGCTGCAAGTATTTTTGGGGATGTCTCTACCAACTTTGAACATCTAGAGAGGGACATTTTTGCCCATTCTTCTTTGCAAAATATCTCAAGCTCTGTCAGATTGGATGGAGAGAGTCTGTGAACAGCAATTTTCAAGTCTTGCCACAGATTCTCAATTGGATTTAGGTCTGGACTTTGACTGGGCCATTCTAATGCCGCGTACACACGATCGGAAATTCCGACAAGAAATGTCCAATGTGAGCTTTTGGTCCGAAATTCCGAACGTGTGTATGCTCCATCGGACATTTGCTGTCGGAATTTCTGCCAAACAAAAGATTGAGAGCAGGTTCTTTATTTTTCTGACGGAAAAAGTTCCTATCGAAAATTCCGATCGTCTGTATGCAATTTCGACGCGCAAAAAAAACACGCATGCTCAGAATCAAGCAGAAGAGCCGAACTGCCTATTGAACTTCATTGATCTCGGCTCGTCGTACGTCTTGTACGTCACCGCGTTCTTGACCTTCGGAATTCCTGACAAGATTTCTGTGACCGTGTGTATGCAACACAAGTTGAGCCAAAATTCCGTCGGAAAAAAATCCACGGTTTTCTTGTCGGAATTTCCGATCGTGTGTACGCGGAATTAGACATGAATATGCTTTGATCTAAACCATTCCATTGTAGCTCTGACTGTATGTTTAGGGTCGTTGTCCTGCTGGAAGGTGAACCTCCGCCCCAGTCTCAAGTCTTTTGCAGACTCTAATGCCGCGTTCACACGGTCGGAATTTCCGATGGAAAAAGTCAGATGGGAGCTTTTCATTAGATATTCCGACGGTTTGTATGCCCCATCGGACTTTTTCTATCGGAAAATCTGTTCGTCTGTATGCAATTCTGACGCACTAAAAATAATAGGATTTTTATAACAGCTTACCTGTAAAATCCTTTTCTTGGAGTACATCACGGGACACAGAGCGACATAGTCATTACTAATGGGTTATATAGTTACCGTCAGGTGCTGGCACTGGCAACTTCCAAAACCGGAAGTACCCTCCCCTATATAAGCCCCTCCCATCCGGGAGCACCTCAGTTTTGTAGCAAAGCAATAAGTGTCCCCAAAGAGGGGCGGGAGCTCTGTGTCCCGTGATGTACTCCAAGAAAAGGATTTTACAGGTAAGCTGTTATAAAAATCCTATTTTCTTTCTCGTACATCACGGGACACAGAGCGACATAGTCATTACTAATGGGATGTCCTAAAGCAATGCCAAATGAGGGGGGGGATACACCATATATAAGCTGAGCGCTATCAGACATGAGGATCTTTTGCGGCCTGCAACACACTGCGCCCAAAGGCGACATCCTCCTGACTTCTAACGTCCACCTGGTAGAACCTAGTAAACGTGTGTACTGAAGACCATGTTGCGGCCTTACAGACTTGAGCCAGGGAGGCCTGGTGATGCACTGCCCATGAAGTTCCAACTGCTCTCGTGGAGTGCGCCCTAACTTTGAACGGAGGCGGTCTACTTCTCAAGCTATAGGCTTGTATTATGACCTGTCGAATCCACTTGGCTAAAGTAGATTTTGACGCTGCCTGACCCTTTCTGGGGCCTTCCGGCAGAATAAACAAAGCATCCGTTCTGCGAATCTGAGCAGTGGCTTTTAGATAAGCTTTAACTGCTCTTACTACATCCAAAGAATGCAATAACTTTTCCTCTACCGAAGTAGGTTTGGGGAAAAAAGAAGGAAGAACCACATCTTGGTTCAAATGAAAACTCGATACCACCTTAGGAAGAAAGGCTGGATGAGGACGTAACACTACTCTGTCCTTATGGATAACCAGATATGGCTCCTTACAGGACATAGCTGCTAATTCCGATACTCTTTTAGCCGAACAAATGGCTACTAGAAAAATCAATTTCCTGGTGAGAAGCACCAAGGAAATATGCTGTAATGGTTCAAATGGTTGTTTCTGTAGAACCGACAGAACCAAGTTTAGATCCCATGGACATATGGGAATATTAACCGGAGGACTAATACGCATCACTCCTTGTATAAAGGCTTTGACTAGTGAATGCGAAGCCAAGGGCCTTTGAAAAAATATTGACAAGGCCGAAATCTGACCCTTGATAGTACTCAAGGCAAGCTTCCTATCTACAGCCCACTGTAGGAAGTCCAGAATCCTACCTATTACGTACTTATGTGGATGCCATTTCTTGGCCTCACACCACGCGATGTACGCCTTCCAGATTCTATAGTAGATCTGCCTGGATACCGGCTTCCTGGCATTGATCATGGTAGATACCACAGCATTAGAGAGCCCTCTCTTTTTTAGAATGTGGGCTTCAATAGCCAGGCCGTCAAACCTAGGGCTGGTAAGGAAGGGTGGTATATCGGTCCTTGCGAAAGCCGGACGACGTGGGAGAGTCCAAGGACTCCCCACTGAAATTTTACAATCTCCGCGTACCACGCTCTTCGGGGCCACGCTGGAGCCACCGGAATCACCGGTTTCTTTTCTACCCTGATTCTGCGAAGTAATCGAGGTAACCATTGTGGCGGTGTGAATGCATATATCAGCTTGAACTGATCCCAAGGGAACACTAGGGCATCCGAGCTGCAAGCTAGGGGATCCCTTGTCCGAGAGACAAACCTGTCCCCCTTTGCGTTGAATCTGGATACTAGAAGATCTACATCCGATGTTCCCCACCGCTGACATATTGTCCAGAAAACCTCGGGGTGAAGGGACCCTTCCTCTGGGCCTAATTGCTGGCGACTTAGAAAGTCCGCCTTCCAATTCTCCACTCCTGGAATGAATACCGCAGATATGGCTGGGACATATTTTTCTGCCCATTTCAGGATGTAATTTACTTCCCTCTGGGCTGCACGACTCCTGGTGCCCCCCTGATGATTGATATATGCCACTGCTGTGGCATTGTCTGATTGCATTCTGACAGGGGACCCTTGGAGTTTGGATGTCCATGCTACTAGGGCATACCGGGCTGCTCGTATCTCTAAGAGATTGATGGGCAGGGCCTTTTCTGCATCCGACCATCTGCCCTGTAGAGACTATTGCTCCAGTACTGCTCCCCAGCCTATAAGGCTGGCATCTGTAGTGACCACCTTCCAAGAAATCGGACTGAAGGATTTCCTTTTTTCCAGATTCTGGGGAACCAACCACCAACGGAGGCTCTTGCGAACGGAAGGGGAAAAGGACATTGTAAGTCTAGGGCCTGAACTTTTTTGTTCCAGGCTGACAGTATGGCCCCTTGCAAATTCCTTGAATGGAATTGACCGTAGGGTACTGCTTCGAATGATGCCACCATTTTTCCCAGCAGCCTCATATACAGGCGTATGGACGGCTGTCTTTTTTGTACCCACTAAGTGGATCAAATCTTTCAAAGACAACACCTTTCCTCGAGGCAAGAATATTTTTCTCTGGCCTGAATCCAACCTTAGCCCCAAGTATTCCAGACTTTTGACTGGTTTTTAGGGCTGACTTGTCTCGGTTGATAATCCAACCGTGAGATTCCAGATACTTGATCGTCTTGTGAACGACCACGTCTAGTTTTTTCACTGAGTGGTCTATCAGCAACAAGTCATCCAGATATGCCATTATCATTACACCTTGTGTTCTTAGATTGGCCAATAAAGGGCCAGAATTTTTGTAAACACTCGTGGTGCTGTGGCCAAACCGAAGGGTAAGGCTCTGAACTGAAAATGGCGCCCTTCTACTGCAAAGCGTAGAAATTTTTGGTGGACTGGAAAGATGGGAATGTGCAAATAAGCATCTTTGATGTCGATCGTGGCTAACCAATCCTCCCCTTGTAGGGCAGTGGCCACCGATCGGATCGACTCCATCGGAAAGTCCTGATATACAGGAATTTGTATAGCCCTTTTAGAATTAATATGGGCCTCCCGTCCGCGTTTGCTTCGGGACTGTAAAGAGGTTTGAGTAAAACCCGAACCCTCATTCTTCCAGGGGAACCTCCATAATTACTCCTTGGAGCAATAGTTGTTCTAGTGCCAACAGGAGGGACTCTCTCTTCCGGGGATCCCTTGGCACGTTTGACCTCAAAAATGGGAAGGAGGAGAGTCTTTTAACTCCAAACTGTATCCCAAACCTACTGCGGAGAGCACCTATCTGTCTTGATCGTGT
This sequence comes from Rana muscosa, assembly GCA_029206835.1. Classification (NCBI taxonomy): domain Eukaryota; kingdom Metazoa; phylum Chordata; class Amphibia; order Anura; family Ranidae; genus Rana; species Rana muscosa. The sequence goes on from CM055116.1 coordinate 17,384,638, forward strand.
CCCGCCAGGTCTCTTGCGAACAACTGGAGTCCTCCCCCCACCCGACTGAGTGGGGGCTTCAATGAATTTAACTTTGGGGGAGGTTTTGTACCTCCCCTGACCCAGGGTTTCTCATTACCCTGCTACTGTCCCTGTTTTTTACCCCCGGGATTTGACCGAGGAGGCCGTCGGAACTGTTACACAGCCGATGCCCCAGGGACTGGAGAAGCAGGCCTCTTAAAGAGGGACCTCTAACTCTGCTTTTAACCGGCAAGAGCGTATTTTTACCGCTGGAAATTTTCTGGATATATTTGTCCAGGTTTTCCCTGAATAAGCGTTCACCATGAAATGGGACGCTAACCAGCCATTCTTTACAGGGAGCTTCAGCAGACCAGTTTTTGAGCCATAGGAGCCTACGCATATGTACTATAGACAGCGTAAGGCGGGAGGCCTGATGGACTGAATCCTCTATGGCGTCAACCGCAAAGCCTAAGGCTCTAGGTAGATCAGCTAGGGCAAAGCCTGCTGATCTGTCAAGTCCCTCAAGACCTGTTTCAACTGATCCTTCACTGCTTAGCAGACCCCAATAGCTGCTACTGCTGGTTGTATCACCAAGCAGATTTTCATAAGGACTCCAATCTTTTATCTATTGGGTTCTTGAACATTTGGACATTATCCACTGGACATGTCAGTGATTTATACATACAAGAGATGGCTGCGTCCACTGTAGGGACCTTCCATTTTTTTTTTTTTTTTTTGATGAACTTATCCTCCATGGGATAGACCACCGGAAATCTCTTGGGGGAATAAATATTTTCTCAGGACGTTCCCAATCCTGGTAAATGAGCCCTTTCAGTAAAGGGTGAAGTGGAAAAGAACAAACAGTCTGGGGGCTTCTAGCGACCCCAACGAGGATACAGTAGTGGTTGATGGTTCCGCAAGGTGCATTTTTAAATGCTGATCGGACCATGTTAGTCAGAGACTGAACCCATAATCTTTCAGCTTAAGATGCTGAGAAAAGGTTCCCCCACTGTTGATTCCTCTATAACAGAATCAACCTCATCCTGATCCCCTTCAGGCAGGTCGATCCCTGTATGGGACTGTTGCTCTGCTAACAGGCACTCTGAAGGAGGAGACGGAGATCGGACGTGCTTTCCCTGACAGGGAGGCAGCGATAAATGTTGACAATCTCTCTCTAATCCTCCCAGAGCTGAGGAAAAAACCTCCTCTGTTACATACACAGGAGCAGGTGACTGAGGACAGCCACAGTACCAAGTACCCCTGCGGGGTCTCTACGGTCACTTACCTCTGAACTTCAGGGGAGACTGGTGCAGCAGGAGTATGCCCAAGATCCTCAGAGCCCGATGAGACCCCCTTCGCTTCCTGGAAGATTCAGTTCCGGAGCTACTGGACGGCATATTCCTAAGCCTAAAGCTGAGGTATTCCAGCCGTAATACACCACTTTTACTGAGAATAGTCTAGCACAATTGCTGCTATATCACAGTTGGTGTCTACTAATGTGCCTTTCTAGGGGATGCCTGTATCAACCGCTTGCTGTATGCCTTTAAATGTTGCCAGCTCTGTCTCTGTACTTCATAGCCAGCTTACTGCAATAATGTGGCTTTTTAAAAACCTGCTGGGACGCCCGCACATGCGCAGAAGCGCTGCGGCGCGCACAGAGCGTCATCCCCCAGGCCCCGCCCCTTTTTCCGGCCACCTCTATATATAGAGGCGCGTGCACGCGCACACGCGCGGCCACGTGCGCCTCGGCGCTAATTTTCAAACATGGAAACCAGGGACAGGAGCCAGGGCCCCCTTTGCCGCAGGCCGGGGGATAGACGAACACTGCAACATGGCAGAGGAAACAGTTTCCTGTAGGAGAACTCACCAGCTGCCTGGACTTTGCTCTCTGAGAAGAAACTAGTCCATATGACAAGAAAAACATTCCACAGCGGCCTCTAGTGGACAAACACAGGTACCGCAGTTTAATATACTAAACATATATAAAAAAACATTCTTTTTTTTTTTTTTTTTTCTTGACCACCATTAAAAATTATTACATTTTTTTAGTAGTTACAGGCATGCACAGATATTAGCGGGAATACCGTTAGGTAACAGACAGAAAGACAAATTAGGCTTGGGGGTCCCCCAATAGAACCAAGTTCCTGGGGGCCCCCACTTACCTGTTCCCCGCCGCAGGACTTTGTTTGGTCCACAAAAGCCCAAACTTCACCTATCACGGCAGGCATTGTAATCAAACCTTCAGGGACCGGGTTCCCAAGGATTCCACTCCCCTGGACCTGTATAGCACCCTGCACAGAAAACATCTTGGTCGTGGGTATGACCAGAGCTCTGGATCCCAGGGTCCAGCTCTCCTAAGAGAAGCATTACAGGCAGAACCTTGCTCTTCTCTGCAAGGCCCGGGTACCGACCGTTTAGCTATGAAGCTTTTTTGGTCGGATCCGGAATAGCTTACTGAGGCCCAAAAGAACCTGTACGCAAGCTCAGTGAAAAACACATGTTTCTTCTTGGCCAACACCTTAGACACTGGCAAAAAACTGAGGTGCTCCCGGATGGGAGGGGCTTATATAGGGGAGGGTACTTCCGGTTTTGGAAGTTGCCAGTGCCAGCACCTGACGGTAACTATATAACCCATTAGTAATGACTATGTCGCTCTGTGTCCCGTGATGTACGAGAAAGAAAATGCATGCTCAGAATCAAATCGACGCATGCTCGGAAGCATTAAACTTCATTTTTCTCAGCTCGTCGTAGTGTTGTACGTCACCGCGTTCTTGACGGTCGGAATTTGGTGTGACCGTGTATATGCAAGCCAAGCTTGAGCGGAACTCCGTCGGAAAAAACATCCAATTTTTTTCCAACGGAAAATCCAGCCGTGTGTACAAGGCATAACAGGTTTTCTTGTAAGATTGCCCTGTATTTGGCTTCATCCATCTTCCCATCATCTCTGACCAGCTTTCCTGTGCCTGCTGAAGAAAAGCATCCCCACAACTTGATGCTGCCACCACCATGTTTCACAATGGGGATGGTGTGTTCAGGGTGATGTGCAGTGTTAGTTTTCCGCATTTTGCGTTTAGGCTACAAAGTTCCATTTTGGCCTCATCTGACCAGAGCACCTTCTTCCACATGTTTGCTGTGTCCCCCACATGGCTTCTCACAAACTGAAAACAGGACTTCTTACGGCTTTCTTTCACCAATGGCTTTCATCTTCCCACTCTTCCATAAAGGGCAGATTTCTGGAGAGCACGACTAATAGTTGTCCTGTGGGCAGATTCTCCCACCTGAGCTGTGGATCTCTGCAGCTTCCCAGAGTTCCCATGGGCCTCTTGGCTGCTTCTCTGATGAATGCGCTCCTTGCCCGGCCTGTCAGTTTAGGTGAACGGCCATGTCTTGGTAGGTTTGCAGTTGTGCCATAATCTTTCCATTTTCGGATGATGGATTGAACAGAGCTCCATGAGATGTTCAAAGCTTGGGAGTTTTTTTTTTAGCCCAACCCTTCTTTAAACTTCTCCACAACTTTATCCCTTACCTGTCTGGTGTGTTTCTTGGCCTTCATGATGCTGTTTGTTCACTAAGGTTCTCTAACAAACCTCTGAGGGCTTCACAGAACAGCTGTATTAAAATGAGATTAAATTACAAACAGGTGGACTCTATTTACTAATTAGGTGACTTCTGAAGGCAATTGGTTCCACTAAATTTTAGTTAGGGGTATCAGAGTATAGGGGGCTGGATACAAATGCACGCCACACTTTTTGAAAAACATTTATTATTTTCCTTCCACTTCACAATTTTGTGCCACTTTGTGTTGGTCTATCACATAAAAACCCAATAAAATACATTTATGTTTTTGGTTGTAACATGACAAAATGTGGAAAATTTCAAGGGGTATGAATACTTTCTCAAGGCACTGTAGATGCCGAATGAACAGAAACGAAACTAGTTGGTCATTTGGCTACTTGCGGAAAGGTCTGAGTCATAGTGAACCTTGGTGAGGACAGTGAGGAGGAGGAAGTTACGGCAACCAAGGTGGGGAAGCAGAGGGGTCTGAATTAACTTCGGCATTGTAAACAATCCGATCTTTCTCAATGCAATATTGTAGAGATGAAGTAATACAGGATGTGCTTGTTGCGTGTCTTTGCAATTATAACAGATTTGAGTCACAAATAAATATTTAGTCTAGGCTCACATTTTTAACAGCCCCCATGCCTCTAGTAACACGCATGTGTTTTTGCGGGTCAAAACTCATGGTGACAAAGTGCCATGCATTTTAGTGTGGCACCATTTTTTCAAAATCGACATGTGGGTGGGTCCAAGTGCAATGAATGGAACTTGTATTGAAGTAAATAGAAAACGGTTTACAACAAGCCCGATGGAAGGAGACCTAATCGGGAACACTCACAGTTTGGCTGAAACCTGCTGCACTACATGCTGTTGGCGTGTAGTGCAGCAGGTTTCAGCCAAACTGACAGCATCTGTCTGGAGGGGCAGAATGCGGCCTTTCCTGTCCAAGCCCAAATGGGAAGGTGTCCAAAGAGAGTGGCGGTACCCTAAGCTTGTCTGGAACCTTTCCCTACCGCTAAGGCTTCTTGTACACATAGCCTACTTTGACCATTGACTGCGAGAAAATGCAAAACACGGCACGTGCCACGATTTTGCCACGGTTTCTGTTTGCCGGCGGTCAAAATGTTCCTACCCTGAACGCGATTCTTCCTCATTCAGGAGAGGGAGGTTGAGGGAGGTTGAAACTCCCCTAACCGCAGCAACTCCTAAACTCTGATAAAAGCCCACGTACATGGAGTTTAGGAGCTTTGGGAAAAAATGCCAAAAGCTCCTAAATTCAAGTTTAGGAACTGTAGTGTACATGAAGCCCAATACTGTCTCTGACAGATGGGTGACCTGTCGCTACTCTATCCACTCCCTGGATGTGCACCAACCCCGGGAGCCAGGGTCTTAAATAGACTCTGCCACGCCTACGATGGCCACCAGAGTTACATGGGCGTTAAACTGGATCGCTGCCCCAGTGACTCAGGAAGCCATATGGGAACCAGGTTCCTCTTGACTTCCTCTCCCTTTGCACTGCCACTGTGGTTGAGCACCACCTGCAGTAGAGAAAACAGACTGCACCTGCCTACAGATTTCTTTAGCCCATTTTTCCCATGTAGAGCAGCCCTCTGAAATCAATGAACAGCCCCAAACACAGTGCATGGAAACACACAAAAATGTATGCATGTGCTCCACCGCATCTGCATAGGTATAAACAAGGCCATAGGCCTGCATGATTCACTATGTTATTGTCCGGAATATTTTTGATTATGAAATTACCAGCAATGCAGAATTTCAAAGGCATTACTCATTACACAATCTATGTTACTAGATATGTGCACTGCCAAAAAAAAAATTATTTTCATTTTCGTATCATTCACTTTTTTTTTTGCTTTTTCTCCCAGGTCATTCGTTATGAAATCCATTTTTTCTAAACAATTTGTAAATTCAAAAATTCGAAGGTTTGAAAATTCGGAAATTCAAAAATTAAAAAATAAGAAAGTTTTTATTTTGGATTTTCAAATCTTCTAACTTATAACAACTATTACTAACTATTAAATTATAGGTATTGGAATTTCCTTTCAATAACGAATACAAATTTATCCGATGTAAGGAATTATCCAAAATAACGAATCCCGCATTTAAACTAATGAAACGTAACAAATTTATAATAATAATAATAGATAATAAAAAGTTTTTATTATTATTATTTATTATCATTAATTTGTTACGTTCCATTTGTTTAGATGCGGCATTCGTTATTTCGGATAATTCCTAACTTCGGATAAATTTGTATTCATTACGTTCACTAACAGCCACATTTGAAAGGAAATTCCAATACCTGTAATTTAATAGTTAGTAATAGTTATTATTAGATAGTTATTATTTCAGATTTTTGGGTTTTCGAATTTTGGGATTTTCGTTTATATTTTGGGATTCTCGTTCTTTTGACTTGTCTGACTTTCGTTCTTATTTTTGGAAAAATTTGCTTTTCAGATGTTCTTGGTGTTAGCTGACCTGTATTTCTTAGAAGCGCTTAGCTGCCCATTTCCTTCTTTTAAAAACTCACTTCTGTATTTCATGAACACGACTGCAAAACACATCTGCATTTAACAGTTTCTGAGAAAGAGTAAAAAAAAAAAAAAAGGTATCAAAAGTCTCTCTGAGTCTGCGTTGAGTCTCTTTTTGCTTTCAATGGTTGGAGATCATCCTTTTTTTTTTGTTTAAGAATTTGAGATAGACCTGACCTGTATCAGCTAAAAATATATCACTACCTTCCATATTTACTGCTTTATCAAAAGTAATAACTTGTTAAAAATTATTTTGGGGCAAAAGCTTGAGCAAAATATAGGGTACAGAACCCTAGAGTGATGGCAGAAAAAACGTGATCCACCATTTTTATATATAATTTTTTGAAAACTTTTTTCTGGAGTATAGATCTTTGTTTGTCCCAAGTTTGTTTGAATATATTTATTTTTGACTGACCCACTACCTCTGCTGGAAATTTATTCAAAGGATCAACTTTTTGGTAAAATAATACTTTCTACGATTAGTTTTGAACTTTCCTCCTGCTAGTTTTAGATCCCCATGTTCTCAATCTTAGCTTCCTAATGAAAATTCTGCCCTCTTGAAGCTTCAGTCCTTGGTTGATTCAAAGGTTTCGGTCATGTCTCCCCTTTCCTTTTCTTCCTCCAGACTGTACATATTAAAGAAGAGTTCTGCCTCCCCCTCAAAAAATTGTTAGCAAGTAGAGTTTTATCTCAGAAGAGAGTGCAGGCTCCCCTCTCAAAGATTACTTGTTTTTTCATTATTTCATTTTTTGTATTCTCTCCTAGTCAGAACAAGAATGTCGGGCTGACTGTCATGCCGCGTACACACGATCATTATTCACGGCGGTTAAAAAACCGCCGTGAATAATGTCATTTAAAACGGGGGAACAGCTTGTTCCCCACACACGGTCGTTTTTCACGTCATTTTTTCTCTTGACGAGAAAAACGACCGTCTGTGGGCTCCGCGGCAGTGTTTCCCTATGGGAAACACTGCCGCGGAAAACATGTCGAAAAAAACGACGAGAAAAATTAGAACATGTTCTAATTATTCTCGTCGTTTTTAATGCCGTTTTTCTCGTCGAAAAAAACGTCAGAAAGCCCACAGACTATCGTTTTTCTCGTCGAATGGGAAAAATGACGTTTTTTCCGACAAGAAAAACGGCCGTGTGTACGCGGCATCAGGCATGTCTTTTCTTTTCTTTCTGCCTGATCTTTAATACTTACAGTATTAACTTTCATAAAACAAAAGTGCTGTTAGGATTTCATGAAAGAAAATTAAAGTCTTTCTTAATTGACATTTTAAACTGCTTCTTCTGAGTGTATTAGTTATCAGCCCTGAGCTGACATGTGTCAGGTCACCTGAGGCCAGGGGACAGATGCACACCTTTGGGGTCAGGAGTGCACCGCTAAGGTAGTGGACCCTATGGCTGACTGCTGCGGATGGAACTCTGGGTTGTTAAGGAAGGCAGGTCCACTGGAGCACCAACACGAATCCCACAGGGAGCTAGAGCATAAGATTCCCCAGGGCGCGGAGTCTAAGAGCCAGCAGGTGTTCACCAGAGCCTCTAGTGGTTAGGATGGACTGAACTGCAACTGGCTCCAGGTCGCGGCCCCCAGGGTCTCCCAGCTCACGCTTACAGTAGGCTACAGGAGGATAGAGAGGAAGCAGCAGCCCAGGATAACAAGAGATAGTAAGGAGATAAGCCAAAGGTCGGGGTGACTAGCAGACAAGGATAAACATAGAACACGCTAAAGGTCAGGGTCACAAGCAGGCAGGGATAGTCGAGAACAAGCCAAGATCGGTAACTGGAATCAGACGTAGAAGACAAAGCAAGTCGCACACGAAAGCTAAACACACAATATTGATCAGCACGGCTGGCTTGCAGCGCAGAGGTTAATATAGAGTTCCCTGATAGGGCCTGGGGTGGAGCCATGCTTTGAGGAGAGATTACTTAAGCAGCCAGATGAGAGTGGCTGGCCTCTAAATCTGACCACATGGAGAGGTAAGTTGACAGACAAACATTACTGCATAACCATGACAACATGTCTGCTCTGACGGGGAGAGAATACAAGTCATTAAAAGCACACACAACCAACCCTGAGCGGTACGGCTGCCTGTTATAACAATTTAAGTGCATGACTGCACAAGCCTAAAACAAAGTTTGCCAGGTAAAGATTTTTAGCTCCTATTTTTTCCTATAGTTTGAACCAAGCTTTCTGTGCTCTGCTTCTGAACGAGCTCTTTTCTTTCAGCCCTAGTGTTGTATCACAAAGAGGTTTAGCGTTTCGTCAGACCTCTGTGACCAAGCCCAGTGAGCGGGATGAAACATGTGAGGGGGGGGGTTGTGGCTGGAGCAGCACATACTAATGTACTGGTTTGGTGAGTGGACACCCTTTCTTCTCTTTGAAAATGCTCTCACACCTCTGAATGTTGCACTGACGCCAGCTCTCTTCATTGCAACCGGCGGGTAGATCTGTCTCAGCTTAGAGCAGCACTACAAATTTAATTTGGATCACAGTTTTAATTAAAATGCAGTTCAGGGGCTACAGTATTTACCGATCATTTGAATTATAAAGAGACAATCTTCCAAGCCTTGTGCCCACTATGAAAGCTGGTAACTAACTGATCAAAAGGAGGGGTCTGAGGATTAAACCAACTAACCCCAACATGCAGGTAAACTGGAATATACCATTTTACAGACATTAAATTACAAGTTGCAGTTACACTGGCTTGCCAATAAATGTCACCACCAAAATATTTTTACAAACATAGTAAAATCCAATTAAACAGAGATGGATACAGGATAAGTGTTCCAGAACATTTAGTGTTGACGTGATTAAGGTGTCAGGTACTGTTCTCCCAAAAAAGTAAGAGAAAGAAACAAAATTGGAATTCAGCTGCATTTATATATTTTAGAAAATTTTAGTTTTAAAAATACATATCACCGTCTTGTTCTTTAGACCAGAAGCCTTCTTTAACTATCATGTTTGTTTTATTTCAGCAGTAAGCAACTTATCCATCACAAGAACTGAAAATGACACTGACAATGGAACAGTGGAATGTGATCCCAGATCATATCGCCCATCATCCGCCAATATCACATGTGTGGAGTGCAATGACCCTTCCCAATGGAATGAGACTGTATGGTGTATAAGTGAGTGCAGGAGCCATTTTCTACAGATATTACGAGGGTTCTTCAAAAAGTTTCCACACTTTTTTTTAACTCTATGAAATATAAAAAAAGCGCAGAAACTTTTTGAAGACCCCTTGTCTATGTGAGCTTTATAACACAAGTCACATCTATGACTACATGAATTATCTAGAACAGTGGTCTCCAAACTGCGGCCCATTGCCTGCCTTTATCCAGCCCTTGAGGTACTAATCCTTCAACTGACACCAAAAATGGGGCACCAATACAACCAATGATGGGGCATTGTTTACCCCCATTGAGGAACTTTGAGGAATTTTCACACTGGCCACAGTCTGGCTTCCCTAATGCCTGAAAGACAGTAAACCGGCCCTTTGTTTGGAACGTCTGGAGACCCCTGATCTATGGGCACAGATAAAGGATTCAGGTGATATGTCTGGTGTTGAAATTAAACTTTATAACGGGCATCACTAAATGGCGGCCCGCAGTCCGCGTCCGGCCCGAGCTGCTGCTCTTTCTGGACCGCCGCGATCGCCCCATTTAGTCGCCGCTTTTGTCCCCAGCCTCCTCCACTATCATTAGCAGAGTAGAGAGGAGAGGACGGTGAGAGGCGGAACAATTCTGCACTGGGTGGAGTGAAGTAGCTGCATGTCACATTAATCGGGAGGTGATTGGCTGGTAGGAGGCGCTCCTAGCAGCCAATCACCAGTTCGCTAATAGGATTGTCCCGCCTCCTGCTCTCCACTCTGTGAAAGGTAGGAGAGTGAAGGAAAAAAATATGTGACTGTGAAGGATGGTACGCGGGGGAATGGGGGCAGTGCTGTGTGGAGGGGTCGTGTAAAGGGGGCAATACTGTGTGGGGTGTCATATGTGAAGGGGGCAATACTGTGTGCAGTGTCATATATGAAGGGGGCAATACTGTGTGCGGTGTCATATGTGAAGGGGGCAATACTGTGTGCGGTGTCATATGTGAAGGGGGCAATTCTGTGTGCGGTGTCATATGTGAAGGGGGCAATACTGTGTGGGGTGATATGTGAAGGGGGCAATACTGTGTGGGGTGATATGTGAAGGGGCAATATTGTGTGCGGTGTCATATGTGAAGGGGGCAATACTGTGTGGGGTGATATGTGAAGGGGGCAATACTGTGTGGGGTGATATGTGAAGGGGGCAATACTGTGTGCGGTGTCATATGTGAAGGGGGCAATACTGTGTGGGGTGATATGTGAAGGGGGCAATACTGTGTGCGGTGTCATATGTGAAGGGGGCAATACTGTGTGGGGTGATATGTGAAGGGGGCAATACTGTGTGTGGGGTGATGTGTGAAGGGAGGCAATTCTGTGTGTGGGGTGATATGTGAAGGGGGTAATACTGTGTGGGGTGATATGTGAAGGGGGGCAATACTGTGTGGGGTGATATGTGAAGGGGGGCAATACTGTGTGGGGTGATATGTGAAGGGGGCAATACTGTGTGGGGTGATATGTGAAGGGGGGCAATACTGTGTGGGGTGATATGTGAAGGGGGCCAATACTGTGTGTGGGGGATATGTGTGGCTGGGCAATACTGTGTGAGGTGATATGTGAAGGGGGGAAATACTGTGTGGGGTGATATGTGAAGGGGGGCAATACTGTGTGTGGGGTGATGTGTGAAGGGAGGCAATTCTGTGTGTGGGGTGATATGTGAAGGGGGGTAATACTGTGTGGGGTGATATGTGAAGGGGGCAATACTGTGTGGGGTGATATGTGAAGGGGGGCAATACTGTGTGGGGTGATATGTGAAGGGGGCAATACTGTGTGGGGTGATATGTGAAGGGGGCAATACTGTGTGGGGTGATATGTGAAGGGGGCCAATACTGCGTGTGGGGGATATGTGTGGCTGGGCAATACTGTGTGAGGTGATATGTGAATGGGGGCAATACTGTGTGTGGGGTGATATGTGAAGGGGAGAAATACTGTGTGGGGTGATATGTGAAGGGGGGCAATACTGTGTGGGGTGATATGTGAAGGGGGGCAATACTGTGTGTGGTGATATGTGAAGGGGGGCAATACTGTGTGGGGTGATATGTGAAGGGGGCAGTGCTGTGGTGGGGAATATGTGAAGGGGACAAGCAGCTGCGCACAAAATGAGTTGCTGCACAGAAAATGTGTTGGGGTACCATTGACTCTTAAATGCACTGAAATGCAAGGTGCAATTTTCCTCACATGGAAATTGCATGGTACAAACGCACCATGCAGTTTCCATGCGGCTGCATTTTTAAAAAAGGTGCCAGGACCTTTTCCCAGCAGAAAACGCAGGCACAGCAGCCCATTCAAATGAATGGAGGGTCGTGCCTGCACCCCTGGGCTGTGATGTAAAGAATCTCAGTCATTGTACAAAACTGCAATTTGGAAAATTTTACTAATCGGACCTCCATGAATTTTAATTCAGTACCCCTGCTTTAGAACAACAAATTAAAGCTTTAGCAGAGAAACAATGTGATAAATAGGTAACTCAACTAGGTACGTTTTAACTAGTCATACACAGTTGATTGCTGCACGTGCTACTGCCAAAATTCAAGCCATAGGTGGCCCTGTCACCGGTTAGACAAACTCTGATTGAGAAATCGAAGGAGCCGGGTGGAAACGTGTCAGCCAAACAATGACTCCATCCTTTCAGTCACTGTTTGGGTATTCAAGCAGCCACAGGTGTTACAGCTGCTTGAATACAATAGCTGGGAGCAGAGAATCTATCATCCACTGTTTTGATGTAGAAATCTATTCCTGTAGCCTGAACAATAGAAATCTATGTGTGTATTGCTAGCCATAGAATGGTCCTACCCTTGAGACTCTTTCTCTACCTTGCCATTCCACAACCCTCTTCTCTACTCATTTTCTGACCAACTTTCTTGCTTTTATTGCCCTGTGTGCTTGTTTTTAACATTTGCTAAAGCCCGTACTGCTTAGATCCTAGAAGAAGGGAGTGGATCCCCAAAGGTTTATCCTAAAGATTTGACTTAAAAAACAGGCCAGCCCCTTGATTACAAAGGCTGTGCACACCTGCACCACCAGTAAAGACTCTTTGAAGTCTCTGGAATCCAGAACCCAATTCAGAGGTTACCAATACTAAAGAAACCTGGAAAAAAAAAAATCTCTATTTCGAATAAACATTCTGGAGCCCCTCAACCTGCATAAGTGAGAACCCTGTGTGACATTTACCTCTTCTAACACAGTAGCAGGGCACAGCACACATATACAGCTACATTCACCATAGCCTAGTTCTTCAGAAATATGTATACACCAGCAAAAACATAGAAAAATTAAAAAAACGCACCAACATTACTAGATAACTAACAATTAATTACTCTATAGCTGCTACTCTGCAAAATGGAACCTATTAGTGTCCAAAACGATCAAGTGAAAAAGTATTATAAAATATATAATAAGAGTGCGCTTATAAATACCTCCAAAACCCTATAGGTGATAATGATAGGCAAAATAGCCCCTAGTGGGCAAACCACAGTAGTGTTATGAATTTGGTGCTTAATCCCTATTGGATCCAAACAAAACACAAATAAATATTTATGTATAACAATATAAGTAAATGTGAGTCCCAATAGAAAAGTATTCAGAGAATCTAATTTCTCCAACAAAAAAGTGAAAAAATTCAACCAAGTGAAAAAATATGTCCAATATTGCTTCAACCATTGATTAGACGTTGATCTTTTGTTGCTAGTGACATTCAAAATGTATCTTCTTAATTTGCGTGATATTCCTCCACCAAACAATAAAAGTCACCCAAAGTGCTCAGACAAAGGATGCGCTTACCAGATTTTGTTGACCACTTTACTTAAAAAGATGGTCTGTAAAGCTTGTGCAGGATAGTGCCTGCATACACATCGACAGTCACACACAGGAAATTTCCAAACCCCTCTTATCAGGCATAAAGGCAGGATATGCAAATAGAAACAGGAAGCCTCATAGCGTAATACAGTTTATTAAAATGAGATAAAATACAAAAAAGGTGCCAAATGGCCGCTTACTTTAAAAAGTGCCTTTTCCCGGCACTGAGGCTATGAGCCTGTCTGAGCGTGAACTCCTCCGCTGTCTCCTCCGAGGTGACTCGCTTGGTGTTTTACAAACACAGATTCAAAGCCAGAGCGCCGTGATGACATCAGAAAATCACGTGACCAGGTACCGCCGCCGACGTACGTTTCGTTGGTTAACGTCTTCAGGGTTAGCTTGGGGGGGGGGGTTAGCTTGGCAGCGGGTGTGTGTGACCCACTGGAAGAGTTCACTACACAAAAATTAGGCACAGCAAACAGTAGTGAAGGTGAAAGAACAAAGGTGCGGTTTATTTACACTATTTACAATGGTCAAAAACAGCAAAACAAAAAGAAACATGAAAATAAATCTTTGCCAACTTGGCCACTTACTACGTACACAGGTTCCTTGGCTATCAGATAGGTGCAGCCTTGTGCTGTCCCCAGCACCTATCTCCCTGTAACAGAGGCTTGCCACACAGGCGTTGTCTCACCGCACAGACAGGCATCCCACTCAATAGGCACAAAACTGGTTCCAGGATGGAGCACCTCCCTAAGCATGCTGGGAGTTTTTGTAGAGGTCTTAATGAGCCAACTTACTTCAGCTGGGCTCATTAACTCTACCCCTGCAGGACTCTCAGCACTTCCCCCTAGTGGTACAAATCGGCATAGAGCCTGAATCTGGGACACACATATTTGCCATCCTGGATGCAACTAGGCGATTTTACCTGCCTGCTGTCAAAATATATATAAAATATAACACGTTGACTAATAATTGGTGTGACACAATATGATAAAAAAAAAGCTTTAAATACACTTCAAGAGAGTCTACTAGCAAGAATTTTTTGATTGACCATTTTTTGTATTTCAGGGCTTTGTGATAAGCTAGAAGCGAAGAATTTGTCTATCACAAGTGAAGGAAAGCGTTATTATGACATCGGTGATGTAGTCACTGTGAGCTGTGACACTGGATATCGCCCAGCATCCAGTAATATTGTATGTGAGAGCCATAATGGTACCTTGCAGTGGAATGTGACTGTTCAGTGTTTAGGTGAGTAAAGAAATGGATCCTTACTCTACAAAGGTTTCTGGTTTCTCAGCCACTTGTTTATCTATCACAAGGAGTGCTTGTGTTGGAACCATGCACACTTTAATTTTTTTATTTCACTTTCCAAACTTTAAAGGACCCAGCTGGCCAAGCAGGCCCAAACAAACTATTTCCATTACAGAGTAATGCAGCTGTTGTGTTGACTTTAATATAGTGTAGTAGCATGAGCTACATACAGTACAGTAGACAGTGTTGTGTTGAATATTGCTTTTGGAATTAAAGGGAGTTGAGCTGAATGGTTTTCCAATTTTTCAATGAATAATTGGCCAAGGTTGAAGATGCGGATGGATGATGACATGATTTCTGCCTTGGCTAACCAAAGGGAGCCTTGTATGAAATAATAGAAATACAAGGCTTCTCCTAAATGCAGTTGAAAATTGCCCATACTGCTGCCAGAACACAGTGCTGCTTAATGTATGTAGCTAATGCCACTAAATTCCATGCACACACAACAGCTTCCTGCAGTATCAGGCAGCTTCTGTACTGTGTGCCTACAGATCAGATTCTCTGTGGACTTCCTGCAGATTGCTTCCAGAACTTTAGATGTGGGTCCCCCAGCTCTCTCTGAGCTGGGACCCCAATAACTTCCTGCAAACCTCAGCTACATGATCCAGGGGGCCATAGCCCTCAGGCTTGGCCTTCTGCACACAGGACAAAGACCCCGCTGTCCCAGGCCCCAGTCTATTTATACACACCTCAGCCCCCTATTTGTGATTCTTCCTACCAGGGATTGACTGAGGCTGTATGAATATGAAAGTGAGGGTCTGCCTCTTCCAGCCCACTACATTTTGAAACCTACCAGAAATCAGGGGGAAGCAATAGAGGCTGCAACCAGCAGAATCCAGAACAGCCAAAAGCAATCAAACATTGCTCCACTGGCAACCAAAAAGCCAACAACGAAATTTGCCTCAAACTGCTGGCAGCCTAACTAGGAGGGTGCTGCACAAATAAAAAAACTCAATTGTGTTGTTGCACGTGCAGTAACATAAAATTACCTTAACCACCTCAAGATCATGCACTTTCATCCCCTTCCTGCCCAGGTCAATTTTAAAATTTCAGCACTGTCACTTTTTAATGGCAATTACTCAGGCATGCAATACTGTACCTAAAAGACATTTTTATTATTATTTTTTTAGACAGATAGAGCTTTCGTTTAGTGTTATTCAATCACCACTGTTTTTTTTTATTTTTGCCATATAAATTAAAAAATGCCCAAAATTTTGAAAAACATATTTTCTTTGTTTCTGTTTTAAAATGTTGCAAATAAATAATTTTTCTTCAAAGGTTTAAAAAAAAAAAAACACCCAGCGGTGATTAAATACCACCAAATGAAAGTTCTATTTGTCTAAAAAAAAAAATACATTTAATTTGGGTACAGACTTCTCAAAATATGGGATGACGCCCTCTAAGCTGCAGATGACGGAGAATCATGTCTCCTGGTGCTGCTGGATCTCAGTGCAGCGTTCGACACAGTAGACCACAAAACTCTACTCATTCCCCTTAAAGAAGTAGCAGGAGTCACAGACCCAGATCTACCCTGGTTCGCATCCTTCCTAGAAAATCGTTCCCAGACAGTGAAACTAGGAGTCTTCACCTCTGAAACTCGCGCAATTTCTTGTCACCCGTGCTCTTCAACATCTAACTCCGCCATCTCCTCAATATTATCAGCAAACAGGACCTATGCCACCACTCCTACGCTGACGACACGCATCACCGGAAAAAAAGACCAATATCTCGGACTAGAAAAATGCCTCAGACTGATCGATGATTGGATGACTGAGAGTTCCCTCAAACTCAATGGATCCAAAACAGAACTTCTTCTCCTCCACGCAAACCGAAAGACAAAATATAAGACTTCATGGACACCACCCATCATCCTTGGACAGACCATTACCCCGAGCACCAAAGTCAAAAGTCTCGGAGTCATCTTTGACTCTGAGATGTCGATGGATGCACAAATAGGATCAATAGTCAGCAGATCTCACCATCTCCTTCGCCTGCTACGTAGACTCATCCCCTTCATCCCAGAAGAGGACATAGCAGTAGTAGTTGGAACAATCATCAATTCCCGACTCCACTACGCAAATTCCCTCTACATAGGACTACCTAAATACCAGATTTCACGCCTACAA
Organism: Rana muscosa; assembly: GCA_029206835.1. Classification (NCBI taxonomy): domain Eukaryota; kingdom Metazoa; phylum Chordata; class Amphibia; order Anura; family Ranidae; genus Rana; species Rana muscosa. Next base: position 17,401,131 of record CM055116.1, read on the forward strand.
GTCGTCCAGAACACGGCAGCCAGACTGGTATTGGGGAAAAAACCCTGGGAATCCATCACCCCTTCCCTGAGTACCCTTCATTGGCTAACCGTAAAGGATCGGGTCACATTCAAGACCCTCTGCCTCACCCACAAGTGCACACCAGGAAACGCTTCTCAATACTTGTGTGAGAAAATAAAACACTACATCCCCAATCGCATTCTCCGATCAACCAACCAAAACCTCCTCCACATCCCCAAGTCCCGCTACAAATCGAAGGGAGAACGAAGATTTGCAGTCCAAGGACCACGGCTATGGAACGCTCTACCCATAAACATCCGCATTGAAGAAAACAATCGGGCCTTCAGGAAAAAACTTAAGACCCACCTCTTATGAAGGATCAGGACGACACTGAATGGAAATAAGCGCCTTGAGGCGATTAAGTTCGCATTTGCAGCGCTATACAAGTTATTCACTCACTCACTCAGTGTTGTATGACCACTCAAAGTGTGAGAGGTCTAAAAGTTAAAAAGTTGCCTGGGCAAGAAGGGGGTAAAAGTGCCTGGTAGGCAAGTCTTTAAGAGACACTACTAGCAAGAATTATTTGATTAACCATTTTTTTTGTATTTCAGGGCTTTGTGATAATCCAAAATCCAAGAACTTGACTATCACAAGTGAAGAAAAGCTTTATTATGACATCGGTGATGTGGTCGCTGTGAGCTGCGACACTGGATATCGCCCAGCATCCAGTAATATTGTATGTGAGAGCCATAATGGTACCCCGCAGTGGAATATGACTGTTCAGTGTTTAGGTGAGTACAGAAATGGATCCTTACCCTACAAAGGTTTCTAGTTTCTCAGCCACTTGTTTATCTATCACAAGAGGTGCTTGTGTTGGAACCGTGCACACTTTCATTTTTTTATTTCACTTTTGAAAACTTTAAAGGACCCAGCTGGCCAAGCGGGCCAAGCTGGCCCAAAGAAACTATTTCCATTACAGAGTAATGCAGCTGTTGTATTGACTGTAATATACTGTAGTCTAGGTGAGTCCTGAAGTGGATCGTTTAACTACAAAGGATGTTACTCAAAGGTTTTGAGTCTTTCAACCACTTGTTTGGGGGCGCATGCGCGGGGACTCGGAGAAGGACGTGTGCTGACCGAGCTCCCGGCACCCCGACCCACCAGAGCTAACGATAGCGCAGGCACTGAGGTCCGTGAGCCAGGACCGATCCCACACCAGCTCCGAAGTGGCGATGAACCGTAGGGCACAGGGGCAGCCGCGGAAAGGACACGATACGCAAACTACAGCCCAGAAGAGAGCAGGGCCTTCCCCTACAGCACAGCCGCGATCCAAGATGGCGCCGGGTAAGCCAGACACACGAGGCAGCACGGCAGCAGCCAGATCCGACGGCGCTACACAGAGAGGAGACAGGCAGCTAAATCTGGAGCCAACTAGGGATCCATTCTCCTCACAATCCTCGGGAGAGGTGGAGACCGGACAGCGGGGTGAGTCACTATCACATCCCCCATCCCCAGCCATATACGCTGATAGACATGACTCTCCAAACTCCCCTGCCTCCCCTGCCTCCTCCATGGATAGGAACATGGCAGACTTAGCAGAAGTCCTCATTAGCCAATCCAGCCAATCCAGCCAGGATATGCCAATTCCCCAGCTCTCACACTATTCCCCTGATGCTGTACTGTTGGGCAGATTCTCCACCATGCTGCAGCAGGAGCTCTCTAAGGCCTGCACATTAATCACCACTGACCTGAAAAAAGACATCCATAGCTTGGGAGAGCGTTTTGAGCTAATTGAAACCAAAGTGGATGGAGCCATCAAAAGGGTCAACCAGAACTCAGCCATGGTGACAGACCTCCAGGATAGATTAGAAGAGGCATTCACAAAAATTGAAGATTTGGAGAATCGTTCTCGTAGGTACAATATCCGCGTGCGTGGCCTCCCTGAAACTCACACAGATCTAGAGGGGGCTGTAAAAGACCTGATGAAAACCCTTATCCCTGATATAGCCAACCACCACATGGAAGTTGATCGCGTTCACCGAGCACTGACAGCCCCAAGGGCCGACGGCCTACCACGAGACATTATTGTTAAGCCACATCACTACCGCATTAAGGACAAGATGATGCTTGCGGCTCGCAACAGGCCGGACTTGTCGCTATTTGGAACACCAATACAGCTCTTTACAGATTTGGCGCCATCAACGGTCCAGAAACGCAGAAACCTACGGCCATTACTCCAGCAACTTATGGCCAAACAGATTAAGTATCGATGGTCGTTCCCTTTTAAGTTATCATTCACTTACAACGGAAAGTCCCACTCCTTTTCCACGTTCCAAGCAGGCGAAGACCTACTGCTTAGTCTTGGCATCATTGCACGGGACTCTCCGACTCCGATTTCATCTCCCCCTCGTCTGGATCATCGTCCCCTCTCCCCGATATGGCAGGATCGCACACGCTCACAGGCCAGAAATGCTCGCCGGAATACCTGAGTATTATTGCTCTTCTCTCTTTTTGCTTTTTTGCCCCCTTTTGGGAACTGTTAGTGCTTGATTGCACGGATTTGGCCTGGGCCCATGGTGGACTATGGGCCTGATGGGGCCATCGTTACCGTTCACAGTTCACAGGTTACAAAGTCACGGGTTACAAAGTTACTGGAGTTCCTGGTTCTTCGGACTGGCTGCCAGCCGAATATTTTACAACCCCGACGGGCCCAACCTGGTCGAAGAAATTTTGCTTTTTGCTTTTTAGCAGTCTGGGGGCCTTAGTCGGACCGCAATGTGTTCCCCTGTTGGGCTGTGGCTCGGGGGCCGGAACGACCGATGGGGACCCTTCCGGCCCCGGCGCCACTGGCCTTGGGAATGCATGTTCCTATAGACAGCCTGTTATGTTAAAACTGTATTGATTGATTTTGTCATTTCCGATATGACCTCGAATAGCCTGCTCGTACAGAGTGTAATCATATTTGGGTCGGGGTGGTCATGCTTGCCACCCAACTGCAAGACTACCTGTCCTACGACAAGGATGGTACCCTTGCACCTAATTTGCCGGATGTTGTCTCCGGCAGGGGTTATTCCCCATTCCTTCATTCATCAGCTAGGATTGAGTTATATTGGTTGTTTGGGCCTAAGGCCTATGTATATGTTTTTTTGCTTTTATTTTTGTTTCTCTTCTTCTCTAATGCCTTTTCCTTCTCTCCCTTCCCCCTCTTTCTTCGGAGCCTCGGTTCAGCGCCCTTCCCTTATGTCATGGTCTGAGAGGTCACATAGCCGAACAGTCATCATTATCGGGACCCTTCTCGCTTCATTCATTATGCAAGGTAAGAGTGCTCTGCCCCACCACGATGGCCACCACATATAACACAGACTATTCGATAGTTAGCCATAATGTACATGGATTTAACTCCCCTACTAAAAGAACTAAGGCTTTCCAGTTTTATCATAAACAGAAGGCTGAAGTCCTGCTATTACAGGAAACTCATTTCTCCAATGTCTCAGCGCCCCGTTACCTCAATGGGAAGTATCCACAGTTTTACTTGGCAGGGGGTCGGGAAAAGAAGGGCGGTGTAGCCATCTGCTTTTCGAAACGGACCCCCTTTACCCCCATCGCTATCGTTAAGGACAAGAGAGGTAGATATATTATGGCAGTGGGGCGGCTCCATGACCAGGAGGTGTCCTTTATATTATACTATGCCCCGAATACTGGACAGCCGGAATTCTTTAGCAAAATGCTGAAGATTCTTATGCCCAAAGTCCAGGGTCAGGTCATTATGGGAGGCGATAGTAATATTCCCTTGGACAGAATTATGGATAAATCGGACTCCTCTAGACCAACATTGAAACGCCCACCGACTGGAAGCAGCAAGGTTGCACGTCTGTTTCATTTCTATGACCTCATCGACGCCTGGCGAGAAAATAACCCTACGGTCAGAGACTTTACACACTTTTCACAAGCCCATCACACTTACTCGAGGATAGACCACGTTCTAGTACGTACGCCTTTGCTACCATTTATTAAGTCGGTTAAGATTTTATCTACCCCTTGGTCTGATCATTCCCCGATAAAACTCTCTACTTCAGGGCTATGGACTAAATCTAGACCCTCCCCGTGGAGACTTAATGTGAGCTTGCTGAATGACCCTACAATCTTTTTAGAGATTCAAAAGGAAATACAGGAATACTTTAGACTTAATAAGGCATCGGACACATCCCCCGCAATTAACTGGGTAGCTCATAAAGCAGCGATTAGGGGCATATTGTTACAAGTGGCAGCCAGGATTAAACGCAATAGGGAACAGGCAAATAAGATTCTGGAAACTAACTTAGATAACTTACTTAGTGAACAGCACAGAAATCCCCTGGTAGATATAAGGCATAAAATTGATGAGGCTCGACTAGCACTAAATCTTAGCTTGACTACTCAAGCGGAGAAACATATTAGTTGGTCTAAGCACAGGTTCTATACGATGGGTGATAAACCTACCACAATGTTAGCTAGAAAACTGGTTCCTCGACCGTACACACCGACTTTGCCTAAACTACGACTATCCACGGGCCTAACCTCCCAGAACCCCGAACGGATAATTGGAGAATTTCACAAATTTTATGCTAAGCTGTATGGAGTGCAGGACAAGTTTGATTCATCTGAAGCGAGCACATTCTTTCGCGACTTACAGCTGCCTAAATTGACACAAGCCCATGCGGAACTGATGGACGGTGCTCTTACAGAGCCTGAAGTCAGGGCTGCAATCAAAACCCTACACCCTACCAAGGCCCCTGGGCCAGATGGATTCCCGGGTCACTACTATAGGAAATATCACGATCTTCTGGCCCCACATCTCTGTACTTACTTTAATGACCTGAGAAGCGGCAGCAAGCTCCCCAGCCATGAAAATGTAGCCTATATAAGTGTTATCCCGAAACCAGGAAAGGACCATACAGACTGTTCCAATTATCGCCCAATTTCTCTGATCAATACGGATCTTAAGATTCTAACCAAAATACTGGCCCAGAGACTTAATACTTTTCTTCAGTGTTATATCCATCCTGACCAAGCAGGTTTTGTCCCGACAAGACAGGCATCGGACCAAACCCGCCGGATAATTAACCTTATCTCGGCGGTTCGGTCTGATTGGGATGGAAAGGGGACTAGGAGGGGAATGTTACTTTCATTGGATATCCAGAAGGCGTTCGATTCTATCTCCTGGGACTATCTTTTTGATGTTCTTACACGCTTTGGATTTGGGAGACGCTTTCTGGATCTCCTTCACATATTATATGATTCCCCCAGTGCCTCGCTAATGCTCAGAGGATATACATCCCAAACATTTCCTATCAGGAGAGGAACTAGACAGGGCTGCCCGTTGTCGCCACTATTATTCGCCCTGGCGATTGAACCACTAGCGCTCAAAATTCGCGCCTGCAGAGATATACAGGGCATTTATTGCGGAGACTATGAACACAAATGTTTACTCTTTGCGGACGACTTGTTGCTGACCTTGACCTCACCGATCACATCCCTGCCTAACTTGTATGCTATTTTGCAGCCTTTCTCCAACATTTCCGGGTTGGCAATTAATCATAGTAAGTCAAGAGCACTGAACTTATCTTTGCTAAGCTCCACTCTGGCTACGCTTGAAAAATCATTTCAATTCCGATGGGAATCCACAGCTCTCCCTTATTTAGGCATACAGCTGACCTCATCTATTGGTGAGTTGTACAAAGAGAATTATCCAGCCCTTTTCAAACGGCTAACAGCTGACATGGCTAAGTGGCAGGTTCACCCGCCATCGTGGTTTGGCAGACTTCACTCAATTAAAATGAATGTTCTACCTCGATTATTGTATTTCTTCCGTACCTTGCCAGTTTCATTGGCCCGTGATGACCTTAAACGATTCCAGAATAAAGTACTACAGTTTATTTGGGGTGATAAGAGACCCAGGGTGAATAGGAGCACTCTATACACGTTGAAGCGGAGAGGAGGACTTGGTCTTCCAGACTTATTAAAATATTTTTATGCTGCCCAGATAGCACAACTTACAAGGTTTCACTCCCAACAGGCACAGGCCATTTGGATGGCTATGGAATCTTATTCCTGCCGTCCCAAACCTATTTCTTATATTTTATGGCTCCCTATCAAGGAGCGACCTCCTATACTTTGCCCTACTTTATCCATGTCACTGGAACTATGGGACAGACTCTCCAGATCTCACAAATTCAAATCTCCTCATTCTCCACTGACACCTCTGCTTCAAAATAAAGCATTCACCCCGGGTCTCACTCCACTAGCGTTCGAATGGTGGACTAATAAGGGTTTTAAGTGTATTGCTGACTTGTGCGATCATAGAGGTATGCTGACCGAACGGACTATGGCTGACAGACATCAAATGCCTCCAGCGGAGGGTTATAGGTTCGCCCAAATCTCACATTATGTACAAACCCTGGCTCGCAAGAGCAACCTAGCAACCCAAACTCCCATGGAACATCTATGCAAAAATTATGATAAAATTAAAGGACATTTATCTGCTATATATTCGATATTGCTGAGTGTATCGACAAAGCTGACTTATATGGTCCAATGGGAGACCGACTTGCAGGAAACCCTGGATCTGGACGAATGGCATAGGATAGCCGAGACAGCATCTCGTTCGCTCGTCAATACTTCAATAATTGAGGCCAATTATAAGGTTCTACTGAGGTGGTATATGGTGCCGGTCAGACTGGCAACTTTTGTCTCAGGAGCTACCCCGTTGTGCTTTAGAGGATGTGGCCAGATGGGCACCACCTATCATATTTGGTGGACATGCCCAAAGGTCCGGAGGTTTTGGATCAGGGTGTATAATTTAGTTTACTCCCTTACCCAACTAAACCTAACTAAATCAGCTAAGCAAGCACTACTGGGGGGAGGGGATGTGGAAGCCTCCAAGTCCTGCAAGAGGCTCTTGACATTTATTTTTATTTCAGCCAAAATCACTATTGCTAGGAACTGGAAATCGGCAGCTCTACCATTCGATCAGCTTAAAGGCAAATTGTCTTGGTTGATGCTAAACGAACGCTTGACCGCTCTGGCCCAAGATAAAATGAAACTGTTTCATGGAGTTTGGGACCCATGGCTTCGTTACCTAACTAATGACCCGGGGATGTTTACAGCATAGCCTAGGGGATTAGGTTGAGATGTCTGGATGCTGAATCGGGGCTCCTCCCCCCCCCCTCCCTCCCCCCATTCCCCCCTCCTCAACTGTCCTTTCCTTACTCTGTCTCCTTCCTTCTATTCTTTGTCACTGTCCTCTTTCCTCTCTTTTGAAATTTGTTTATTGTTTATTTTTGGAGTCAGATCCAGACCTTAGAGGTTTGTGCTGCTCCCTGTTTTCTCAGCTCCTACGGGACCATTGTCAGTCTGATCAGACCTCTGGGCTGCCCACACGGCCGGCTGAGTTGCGCCCCCCCGATAGATGGATGGGGGGGCGGCTCATCTGGGTGGACGGTTCAGATATGATCTGCGATGCTAATAGGGGTTAACGGCTCTACGGAGCTTCGGACTACTCCAAGGACCCCTACACTTGGTGATCTTCATTGTGTTACCCCAAATGTTGATTGTGACTGTACAATGTTATGTGGCGACTTTTATACATTTTGTATGACAAAACTTGAATAAAAAGATTGAAACACAACCACTTGTTTGTGTACCCCTAGGGGTACTTGTGTTGGAATCATTCCACATTTCATTTTATTCCACTTTTGAAAACTTTAAAGGGCTCAGCGGGCCAAGCTGGCCCAAGCAAACTATATCCATTACAGAGAGATGTGGCTGCTGTGTGCGCTATAATATACTGTGGTACCATTAGCTATATATGCGGCAGCCCTCAAAATGTCCACTCTCCTGCTTGCATTTGGCGAGTGGAAATTAGTGGAGGGTGAATTGCTCTGCATTCACCTGTCAGGTGAGCTCCATTTCTTCTCCAGGTCTGTCTATGGGCAGGGCCTTATTCCTCTGAGAAAAAATCCTTGCACTGTCTCTCTGGTGTCTCTTCCTCTCCCCGATCACCCCCTGTGCTTTACCGTCTCTCCCTCTTCTTCTCCACAACTCTGCCTCGTCCCCTCCCTCTGCTTGTATTTCCTGGTCTGGGGCCCGGTGCCCTTGTGGCTCCCTGATTGTGCGCCGGCTGTGCGGTGGCTCCCTGCGGGATGGGAGAGCGCTCCCCTGGAGAAGTCTTGTTATCTTTTCAGTTAATCCAAGACTTCCCCTGATTGGTGGAGATGGAGAGGCGGGGAGATGACAACATGATTTCCACCTTTGCCAATCAGAGGAAGCCTTATATTCATTGATGAAAATACAAGGCTTCCCCTGAATGGCAAACGGAAAGTTGCCCATACTGCTGCCGAAATTCAGCAATGCCTAAAAATCTTTACCCTAGAAGGGAAAAAGTAAAAGTCAGCAGCTACAAATATTGCAGCTGGTGACATTTAATAAAAGGAGACTTATCTGTCCAAGGATTCAGTGCTGTGCTCACCTGGGCTGGTTCTTCGCTGGTGTGGTAAGCCGGCTGTGACTCATTGCGGCTTCACAGCCGGCTTCCCCCCACACATGCAAAAGCTGTGAATGGTTCTGCAACCTCCTGGGACCTGTGACATCCCTTGTGATAGCATGGGCCATGACATGTCCTCTTTATGGAGAGATTTGGGATCTATTAGACCCCAAATCTCTCCGCTAGCCTCCCATGTAGCTGATCAGACACAGATTAGTCTGATCGGCTACTTACCTGGCCGCTGCTAGCCAGATAACGATGGGGCGGAATCGGAAGTGACGGACTACTCGGCGCTTCTGGTTCCCAGGGTTACAGAGAGAGCGGAACAACCTTAGTTCCTCTATCCTTGTACAGGGCAGCCATCGCCGCCGTCCGCATCGCTCCCAGCATCCGTGATGGGACCGGAAGACCCAGGAGAGGCGGCGGCGGGACCCCCTTCCGCCACCTGCAGAAGTGATAGAGTGGCTAATTAGCCACAGATCATTTCTGTCTTGTTCAGAATTTCTGGCTGCAAAGAATGATACTGGAATGATGCCTGTAGGTGCAGGCATCATCTTAGTACAACCACTGAAACCGGAGGACCTCCATGTACGCCCTCCTGGCGGGAAATGGTTAAAATAACAAATGTGTTATACTTACCTGCTCTGTGCAAAACTATTGCCCCAATCCTCCTCTTTCTTTCTCGTACACTACAGGACACAGAGCCATAGTCATTACATAATGGGTTAAGGGTCACCAGCGGTGATTGGACACTGGCACAACCAATCGAAGACAGTTCCCCTCCATATAACCCCTCCCATCAGGGAAGTACCTCAGTTTTTTCGCCAGTGTCTAAAGGTGTTGGACGCGTGTAGGATGTGCTAAGGAAAGCTCCTTTAAAGAGACCTCTGGGGGTAAAAGGAGCTATACTTGTGGATCCATCCAAGACGCCAATAATTACGCTGAAATTGGATGGGATCCGGGCCTCAGGCTCGAGGCATCGCCTGTAATGTCTCTCTTTGGAGGACTGGGCTCTAGGGTCCAGCACTTTCGCAATATACGTTAAAAGTCCTGGTAAGAGTATTTTACAAGGCCCAGGGGAGAGGTCTCCTTTGAATAGGAACCCATATCCCTGAAGGTTGGCACACATAGCCCGCCGAGAGGGGTGAAGATTGGTACTGTCTGAATATTTTCAGCAGAAAAACCTGCGGTGGGGATAAAGGTAAGAGAAAAAGGAATCTAAGAACAAACTTAAAGACCTTTTTCCAATTGAGTAGGGTGTCTTCTCATTTTTAACCACTAGAGGGTTTTACTCACCTCACTCTGTAAAGTGTCAGATCCACAGGACAAGCACACTTCCGCTGCTGCAGAGCTCTGCATAAACTCGGCCACCGCTCCTCTCCTCCAAACACTGGATAAGAAACCAGCATAGCCCGGATAAGCAGGGGGAGGCTCTCCCTTGTCCCTGGATAGCCGCCATGTTGCCCTAAGTCGCGCACGCAAGGGGGTACGCTTTATGGGCGGTGGGGGCGGAGGAGGAGGGGGGATTACGAGCGTGCACGTGCATGCGCACGGGCGCGGGCACGCTGACTTTAATAATGGCGCTCAAACAGGAGCCATAAAAGGATCTCGGAGGCTGGCAGCTCTTCCTTTGGGACACAGCAGCAGTCGGGGGCACGTAAGCTCTATGTGGTTGGTGGGGCACTACCAAGAGAGACACCCACTCTATAGCATGAAACTGTGTGTTTAAGTTGCATACTTGATGTAGATAGCAAACTGAGCACAGTAGTATATGTATTTTGTACCTCGGCTTGCTGCTTGGTAATATGTCTTCCCTTAGAAGAAATTCAGGGACTAAGAAAGACAAGAAAGCACCACCACCTGAGACAGGAGGCTCTAGCCGTGCCTGCTCGGTACCTTCTTCCCCTGTAAATTTGGATATACCTATACAGGATGAGTCATTGCTACTATCAGGGGTAACATTTTCTCCGGTGGCACCTGGGCCTGCATATGTCACTGAGGACACTTTTACTGCAGCCATGGAAAAATTAGAAGGCAAGATCGCTAAGCTAATCGCAAAGGGACAAAAAGCGAAGTAGATCTCCTTCGGAGATTTTAGATCCCCTTTCAGAAAGATCTGAAGAGGAGAAGGATGAGGATGAGGTAACACCTACAAAGGACAGGGATGAGGAGTCGGACGGATCAGGGATTTCAGAGGAACCCTTCTCTGGAGTCTGCCTTCTGTAGATGCAGCCATTTCTTGTGTAAATAAGAACCTGATTTGTCCAGTGGATAACGTACAGGTGTTCAAAGACCCTTCGGAAAAGAAGCTGGAATCTTTACTGAAATCTTCCTTCCTTCTGGCCGGGTCAGTTGCCCAACCTGCTGTAGCAGCAGTAGGCACGTGTCAAGTCCTTAAGGACCAGGAAAAACAAAGCCTGAAGAAGCTGCCTCCAGAACAAGTCAAATTGTGGGAGAATTTGCCCAAAGCCTTCTGTTTTTCAATTGACGCTATGAGAGATTCGATTCAGCAAGCATCACGTCTCACACTCCAGCTAGTGCATATGCACAGAATTCTTTGGCGAAAGCATTGGTCTGCAGAGGCACCATGCAAAAAGCTTTTGGCTAGTTTCCCTTTCCATGGCGAATGCCTCTTTGGGGAAGATCTGGAGAAGTATATCCAAAAGATATCGAGTGGAAAGACCACTCTATTACCAGAGAAGAAGAAAAACAAGAGACCTTGTTTTAAACGTTCTCTCTCCCCAGCTCCTAGTAAATCTACCTCCAGCCAGTGGCGACGGCATTTTCAGCCAGCCACAAAGGCTAAAGAAGACCAGGTCCAGAAGAACAAGAAGCAGTGGGGTTCAAGGGCTAACAAGCAAAACCCCAAAACATCTGCATGAAGAGGCGCCCCCGCTCGGCCAAGTGGGGGGACGGCTTTGTCAGTTTTCAGCGGCATGGCAGACAGATATCCAGGACAGATGGGTAGTATCCACAGTATCCCTAGGGTACAAACTGGAATTTTGAGAGATTCCATATTCTCTGTCCCGAAGCTCAAGGATCGCCAAGGATCCACTAAAAAGAGCGTCCTTCTTCAAAGGATTGGATCACTTGCTGACCCAGGGGGTAATCACAGAAGTACCCCTAGAGGAGCAGGGTTCAGGTTTTTATTCAAACCTCTTTGTGATCCCAAAACCAAACGGAGACATGAGACCCATCTTGGATCTAAGATCTCTAAATCAATTTCTGAACATTCGCCATTTCCGAATGGAAACTATTCGATCGGTGGTCGCCACCCTACTAGGCGGAGAATTCATGGCGTCAATAGAAATTAAAGATGCATATTTACATGTACCTATCCGTCCCGCTCACCAAAATTTCTTAAGGTTTGTGGTAGAACATCGCCACTTCCAGTTTGTGGCCCTGCCCTTTGGTGTGGCTACTGCACCCCGGGTATTTACAAAGGTACTAGCCCCTCTGTTGGCAAATCTCAGAGCACAAGGCATAGCGATAACAGCCAATCTAGACGATCTACTCGTAATAGATCAGTCAGTGGCAGGATTAGATCACGCTGTGCTCACCACAATAAAGTATTTGGAACAGTTAGGATGGATTGTAAACTTACAAAAATCCTCTCTACAAGCCCAAAGAAGGGTAGAGTACTTGGGCATGATCATAGACACAGCCCAAAGCTGGGTATTCCTTCCAGAGCTAAATATCAAGTCATTAAAGGACCTGACCCACAAGGTCAAGGCAAAGAAAAGACCGTCAATTCGCCTTTGCATGAGGCTATTGGGGAAGATGGTAGACTCCTTCAAGGCTGTCCCTTACGCCCAGTTTCATTCGAGACTACTTCAAGGCAGTATTTTAGTCGGCCGGAACAGGAAGAAACAAGCTCTGGATTTACCCATGTGCCTGTCTTCACAGGTGCGCCAAAGCTTCAGTTGGTGGTTAAAAGCCAAGAACTTGCAGAAAGGAAGATCCTTTCTCCCAGTCACCTGGAAGGTGGCGTCTACAGCCTAATAGGCTCGGGAGCAGTGTTGGAAGAAGCTTCAGCCCAGGGTACCTGGGCCAAGACCGAAAGGAGCCTGCCCATCAACATACTGGAAATATGGGCAGTATATTTAGCCCTCAGAACCTGGACACACAGGTTACAGGGCCACCCAGTTCGGATTCAATGCGACAATGCTACAGCAGTAGCTTACATTAATCACCAAGGAGGCACCCGCAGTCAGGGCGCTCAGAAAGAGGTGAATCGGATTTTGACATGGGCAGAAGAACATGTTCCTTGTCTCTCTGCAATCTTCATTCCAGGGGTAGAAAACTGGCAAGCGGACTATCTGAGTTGCCAGCAGATATCACCAGGAGAGTGGTCGCTCCACCCCGATGTCTTTCAGGCCATATGCCAGAAATGGGGGACCCCGGATGTAGACCTGCTAGCTTCCAGGTTCAACAGGAAGTTGGACAACTATGTATCCAGGATGAGAGATCCTTTAGCCTACGGATCAGATGCTCTAATAATTCCTTGGAATCAGTTCTCACTGATCTATGCATTTCCTCCGATCGCTCTATTACAGAGGCTTCTTTGCAGGATCAAGAAGGAAAGAATTCTGATAATTCTAGTGGCCCCAAATTGGCCCAGAAGGCCCTGGTATGCCGAAATCATGAAGATGGCGGTAGAGGAACCTTGGAAGCTTCCACTTCGACACAACCTGCTGTCGCAAGGTCCAGTGTTCCATCCTTCCTTACAAAAGCTAAATTTGACGGTTTGGCTGCTGAGACCCACATTCTGAGGAAGCGAGGGATAGCAGGTCCAGTGCTTTCTACACTTATTAATGCCAGAAAGCCAGCTTCCAGACTTATTTATTATAGAGTCTGGAAAGCATATGTTTCATGGTGTGAAACTAACAGATGGAATCCACAAAGATATGACATAAGCAGGATTTTCGCCTTTTGCCAGCTAGGAGTGGATATGAAATTAGCCCTTAGTACCATTAAGGGTCAAATATTGGCTCTATCAGTCTTCTTTCAAAGACCATTGGCATCTCATTCCCTGGTTCAGGGGGTTCATTCCGGGGGTACTGCGGATAGATCCGCCATTCAAGTCTCCCTTGTGCCCATGGGATTTGAATTTGGTATTGTCAGTGTTGCAAAAGCAACCTTTTGAACCTATTCACCATATTCCTTTAATCATTTTAAGTAGGAAATTGGCCTTTTTGATTGCTATCTCTTCTGCTAGAAGAGTATCGGAACTAGCAGCTCTTTTTTGTAAAGAGCCTTATCTAATTTGTCACAAAGACAAAATTGTACTACGACCCCATCCGGCCTTTTTACCTAAGGTGGTGTCGGCTTTTCATTTGAATCAGGACATTGTTCTGCCTTCTTTTTTCCCGAATCCGCGGACGGCGGGGGAAAAGTTATTGCACTCTCTAGATCTAGTGAGAGCAGTAAAGGTGTATCTGCAAGCAACAGCTCAGATACGTAAAACAGATGTTTTGTTTATTTAGCCAGACGGTCCCAAGAAGGGACAAGCGGCATCAAAATCCACTATCTCCAGGTGGATTTGCTACAAAACTGAGGTACTTCCCTGATGGGAGGGGTTATATGAAGGGGAACTGTCTTCGATTGGTTGTGCCAATGTCCAATCACCGCTGGTGACCCTTAACCCATTATGTAATGACTATGGCTCTGTGTCCCGTGGTGTACTCCAAGAAAAAGATTTTACAGGTAAGCTGTTTTAAAAATCCTATTTTTTGGCCCCCCGGTGGTGCTCCTTGCTCCCCCCCTTCTGAGTGCCCCCATAGCAAGCCGTGGGCACTCGTGTTGGCTCGCTCCCGAACCGACTCGGTGTGTCTATTGACACACACAACGCGTCTTGGCCCCACCCCCTGTTCTCTCCTCACAGGCTGTGATTGACAGCAGCAGAAGCCAATGGGTCCTGCTACTGCCTCCATGGGAAGTAAGGAGAGAGAGAGAGTGGAGAGAGCTGCTGCTCTTTGGCACAGCGCTGGATCAATATCAAGCTCAGGTAAGTGTAAGGGGGGGGGGGGTTGCACACAGAAGGTTTTCTACCCTAATGCAGAGAATGCCTTAAGGTTAAAAAATCTTCTGCCTTTAGAGCCACTCTAAAGCCTCGTACACACGGCCGAGAATCTCGTCAGGCAAAAACTTGTCGTTTTTCTTGACGAGATTCTTGGACAAGAAACTTGTCCCGTCCGAGTGTACACACGCTCGATTCAAAGAACCCGCGGTTCTTTGAATGGAGCGAACGCGGTGACGTAATCGACTACGACGAGCGTGTGCTCGTCACATTCGATGCCGTCGCCGCCATCTTGCTACACCCTACCTATGCCTAGGAAGCTACCGCGCATGCGTCAAAGTCATTTTGAGCATGCGCGGGTTTCCACGGCGACAGGTAAGTGTACACACACACTTTTCTCGTCGAGAAATATGCTGACGAGAATCTCGACGAGAAAATGGAGAATCCTGACGAGAAAATAGAGAGCAGGTTCTCTATTTTTCTCGTCGAGATTTTTGTCGGTTTTCTTGACGAGAAACCTGATAGCCGCGTACACACGACCGATTTACTCGGCAAGAAAGCTCTGCCAGCAAGTTTCTTGTCGTTTTTTGATGAGAAACTCGGTCGTGTGTACGAGGCTTCAGGGCTTGTATTCCTATGGCTGGAGGACAAGGAAGTGTTTGACCACCCACCAAACGATACTCAAATTCTCCTAATGCTAACTGAGTTAACTTGATTTGGAAGAAGGGGTTCAACATCACCATGTGGTGTATGATGAAAGGTGTCAGTTTCTAATCTCCCTTTGCAAGGAAATGAAATTAATATTATGTATTTATTTACAAATTTTTGTGGATTATTCTTGTACTAAAAAATTCTGCTATTTAGACCAGAAGTATTTTGAAAATATATACCATCTGCTCATTCTTTAGACCAGAAGCCTTCAACTATCGTGTTTGTTGTATTTCAGGTCGGTGTGGGAAACCATCAACGAACAACTTGTCCATCATAAGTCCTGAAAAAGAACTCTATGACATCGACGACGTGGTAACTGTGAGATGTGATCTCGGATATCACCCATCATCTACCAATATAACATGTGTGGACCGCGATGGTCTACCTCAGTGGAGTAAGACTATTCAGTGTATAGGTGAGTGAACCAGCCAATAAGGAGTAGAGAAGGGGGCTGTGGAATGGGAGTGAATGAAAGAGTCTTATTGGAGAGAATGGTCATACAATTATTGAATACTGATTTAGAGATCCACATCCAGCCTAATATCAATTGTTTCAAATGGTATAATTATTTGTAGATCAAAGGTTTTCCTTTCCTGAGTATTTTTTAAACTGTCCTTAAGCTTACCCTTTTACAAAGCTACTTATTTAACCCTCCTGGCGGTATGATTATTTCAGATTTTAGGTGCTGAAAGCGGTACCATTATTTTGCATGGAAATTTGGCGTTTTACATTGTAGGCTTGCAATTCTTAGGAATAACTCACTTAAATCTGTCCAAACTAGAGTCTAGTAGACATCCCAGGTATGATAAAGTTTGAAACACAAAATCATAAATTATAATTGTAGCGGGTGTTAAATTTAGTGGGGTGTATCTGGGCTATAGATGGCCCAGATACATTGATTTCAGGGATTTATGGACATTTTGGAGTGTGGGAGGTATGAATGGTGTCATGTTCCCTGCGGTCCCTGGGTGGCGCTGTCACCTGGGACCGGGGTTGAACTACCATTCCAAAGCCTTGCCCTTTTTGTTCTCTCGCGGCAGTAGTACGGCGGGGCGGGGAACCCGCTGTGCCTGCTGGGAGAGGATATAAAAGGGGGCGGACATCTTGCACACGAGGTCCATTTCCCAGGCACCTTCAGCCTGGGGGCTGCTGCGGTTCGTCTGTGCCCAGGTGCCCTTGGCCTGGGCGCGTGGAGTCGAGTTCCATCCCAGGCACCTTCGGCCTGGAGTGAGGTACTATACCAGGAGGCCTGGGGGTATTGTTGTAATCCAACACGACCTGTGGCTTCATGACATCCTTTCCACTACTGGTGTGTACCATGACAGTAGAGGTGTTGTGGATGGTACTCATGAGGCACACGTCTCTTTTGTCACGCCATTTCAGTGCCATCATTTTTCCTTTCTGCCAGGCAACTATTTCTCCTGCCTTATTGGCAAAGGTTGGCGGCATGTCACGCTGATTAGGCCTAACAGTCCCATAGGCATCCATTTTGTTCAGGAGCAGGAACTCAAAGAGTTCTGGGGATGTGAAAAAATTGTCTGTGGTGACACAGTAGCCCTGGTTCAGCAGTGGCTCAATCAAAGAAAGGACCGAAGCGGTTGCCAATCCAAAACTGCAGAATCGTTCGATGAATTTGGTCCCTTTCCCGGTGTACAGGACTGAATTCCAGATGTACCCAGAGCTGGATTCACACAGCATAAATGACTTCATGCCAAAACGAGCTCGCTTTGATGCGATGAACTGTATCCAGCTAAGTCTACCTTTGTAGGCCATAAGACTTTCATCGATGCTTATGTCTCTGTCCGGCACATAGGTCTCCTGGAAATTATTCAGAATAAGTTGATAAATATCCCACATTTTTTCAATTTTGGAGCTGGATGAGAACTCTCATCAAAGTCTTCATTATTTGCAAAGTGCAAATATTTCATTATGAGTGAAAATTTGTACTCCGACATAACGGTGCCAAAAAAAGGAGTGGCCAGCAATTTGTTGGTTGTCCAGTACCATTTTTGCAGGGGTTTCCCCACCACTCCCTAAAGTATTATAAGGCCAGATGTCCTCTCTGGTTACCGGTTTCCATTTTCTGGTCCTTGAAAAGCGATGATGGGTAGCAGCTTGTTACTCCTGGTAGCGAATCGTCTCCAGAACAATTTTGGCAATAACTTCATCAGTCAAGAGCTTGAGGTATGCCAAGGGGTTATCGTCCTCAACTTCCACTTTGATCCCAGGTGCTCCTGTAAACGGAAATCTTGGTGGCGCTACGTGCTCCATACCGCAATCAATCGAGGACCAAGTCCGCAAATCGCGGGCACAGTCGCAGGATCATCGCTGAAATCGCTTTCTGCGTCTGATGACGAACTTCCCCATGAGTCGCTGTCACTCAACTCCTCTGCAACCCATTCTGAGTCGCTGTCGCTGTTTTCCAGCAGGTCAAATAGCGATTTTGAGGTGGAGGCGCGCTTTTTTTATGCCATGGTCGCTGTGCAGATTACAGACACAAAGTACAGTAAAACTGCAGACAAGGGCACTGGAGAAAGCACTGGGGGGCAATCTAAGGTCACTTTATTTTATTTTTTATTGTAATCCAATAGGATTACATTGTATCAGTGTGTTTGTGTTTTATACTGTTTGAATTTACCGCCGTTCTACCCCCCTGCATCGCGACGCTCGCAGGGAAGGGAATCGGGGGAACACACAACACCAGGCGGAAGATCCGGCCGCTGTACACTGCAGAAATACATTGCGGGATCCAGGGGACAAGGTTAGTCACCTCTTCCTGGATCCAGCGAGGCAACCCCGAGTGTGGCTCGGGGTTACCGATAATGGCACTGTAACGGGAAGGCCCGGGGAACTCAGAATCGCTTAGAAAGTATGAGATACCCTTGCTTCAGCTCCCCCAATGCCTCTTATGTGTCAACCACCCTGTGTCTCTATTAGGGGCACAGGGTGAATGAAAACCCCAATATGGTCTGTGATAGCCATATTCAATGCTGCACATACATTGTATCTAGATAGGGTCTGTAATATTGATCCACCATATTCCTCAGAATATCTGCAAAGAACTGTTTACTGTTTAATTATGACCTCAACAGGGTAATTGAAAAGTGACGCCTTCATGATGTTGGGACACATACTGTTAGATGCTAATGTCATCACCCCCAGCCCCTGCCTTTTCTGTAATCATTGCTGGGAGGAATTAAGGTGATTTGCATTCTATTGTTCACTATGCCTGTGTGTATGGTATCCGGCAGACAGACTGGCTGCCAACACTTTGTGATAAGATGTGTATTGGGGATCGTTATATTCTATTGTGTGGGATCTTGTGAAGCCTAGCAGACGTCAGGATGATGTGTTGAGTCTTGTGATGTGTGGGTGGAGCTGGGCCATTGTTCATGTTAAACTACTGTGTATTAGATGTATATAAAAGTTACAATGTTTCTCAATAAAAGTCATTCTACCCCAGAAGAATACAGAGTGCGTCTCGTTTCTTCCAGAGGGATTGGTTCCTATGGGAAGGGGTCGTTTGGCTGTGGAAGATTGGTAGCGAGTGGATGTGTGTCCAGGAGAGGGGACAGAGGAAACGGCTTTAATCCCCTTGATATTTGGGGACCCGTTACATTGGTTGGCAGCAGCAGGATTTTCCCTCCAGTTCCTGGGACACTCCAAACCGAAGGAGGGAGATGCAGGACCCTGGTCAGTTGAAGATTTGTTTCAGCAAGGAGTGCGACAGCGGTTGGCATTATATGGTGCTAACCCATCAGAGACCTCCATACAGGAAGCCATTAGAGAAATCGAGCGGCAGGATGAGCGGCAACATGAGCAGAGAATGGCGGAAATACGGCAATCAGAGACAACACCTAAAAAAGCAGCACCAACTGAAAGGAGAGGAGAGATACAGATACCAGCCGACATGGAAAAGGAATTCAGAAGGAGGTTGCGAGAGATGCAAATACAGCATAGAGGACCAGTATCAGAGGAGGTCCTGCTGGGATGGTCTGATTCAATCCGCTGCGAACTCTGGAAGAAAGTGCTAGCTCTCGAGCAGCAACACCAGGGAAAGGTTCTCCCCTCCATCCATGTAAGGTACTGGTCGCAGTATGAAGTACGAATGCTGTTATTGGGAGAACAACCGAAGCAGGAGTGGACAGCTGAGTTAAGCAGGCTGATCCGGGCAGAAATGCGGTTGGACGAGAGCTACAGAGCCCTCCAGTGGTATGTAGCCCAAAAGTGCCCATGGTCAGCGGATGACAGCCCCACGGAAGGCTTTGACTATGATGGCCTGGGATTGTTGTATTGGAGGCTGTCCAGTGACCCTGACTTTGGGAGTGATCAGGAGTGGCGTTTGGAGGAAATAATGGAGCACAGAGAGCAAAGACTGAATGTCTCGGAAGGGCACTGGGCACAGGAAGATTTGGAGTTTCTGGCCGTTCAGGAATGGGAGATGGAGATTGCCTACAAACAGCTGCTAGACTCGGCTCAGCAGCAGGGTGGGGCTACCTTTGCCTGGGACTATCAGGAAATACCAGTGGACAACTATGAAATCCTGGCTGAAGAATCAGCAGTGGAAAATCTGAAGATTGCCACCCCTAAAGCCGAAGTGGATGATATGGAGTTCCAGGGAGCTAGCCTGGCTGAAGAATCGGCAGTGGAAAAGCTGAAGATTGCCCTCCCTAAAGCCGAAGTGGATGATATGGAGTTCCAGGGAGCTAGAGCAGTTGGCTCATCTCCCCAGCCACAGATTACAGAGGGTATGGCCTTAAGGGACTGTTCAGAGGATGTTAGGGATTATGCATCGCCGGCCCAAGTACTGGCGGCAGGACAAAGTACTGCAGACCCCTGCTCTACACCCGTGGCAGTTTCGGAGGCCCGAGGTGAGAAGGCGATGGTTCCTCTTTCCCAGTGGATTTCAGAGATGCAGGGAGAAGCAGGCCATTCCCCCCCCAACAGTTAACCAGAGCAGATAGTGTGGAGTACCCAGCAGAAGAGCTGGCAACAGAGCAGAGTGCCACGGGCCTCTGCTCTCAACTAACAGAAAAGGGAGTTCCTGTGGTATTGGATGGGACTTCGGTCCTCACTGACACAACCCCAGAAAATGGTGTGACACTGAGACAGGAGGATGTCAGCCTTGCTTTGCAAGCACTGGGGGATTTTCACCTACCACAAGTGGATGGGACTTCAGTCTCCACTTGTATACCCCAGGGATGCCGGGCAGTCGACTCAGATCCCCAACAGCATGACGGACTGAGCCCAGTCACCCTGTCTTCTCTCCAGCGGCTGAAAGGACTCCAGGGAGAAGGGCCAGTCCAGGCCTCTCCCCAGGGGCAGGTATATTCTCTGAGAGAGGCAGAGGTTGGCTGGGTAAGTAATGCTCTGTTTGGAGCAATTTATTTGGGGTACTGTGTGGATACCGGCATTAGAAGAAGGGACCTATGGACTAACTTCGGAGTCAACCCGTCTGGGGTTCCCTCCTCTGTTAGTCTCCTGCCATTGGGGGAGCTGAAGCAAGGGTATCTCATACTTTCTAAGCGATTCTGAGTTCCCCGGGCCTTCCCGTTACAGGCACAAAAATGAAATCATGCCCAAGTCGGACCAAAGTAGTGCATGAACCTTTTTCAAAGTCGGACCAGTTAAGACGGCTCTCATAGGGAACCATTAATTTATACACGTCATGCGACATGTGCTCCCAAAGTCGGAGCTTATGTTGCCTAAGGCCGGGTTCACACTGGTATGACATGACAGCCGTACGAATGTGAATCCGACTTTGCCCTGCGCCTTGAAGTTTGACATCCATCCGACTTCAATGAACGGGGATCCGACTTTGATCCCGACAATGCCAGGCTTTGTGTCTGGTATGAATCTTTAGGGGGAACTGTACACCAAATCAAAAAAAAAAACATGGATTTTATGGAGAACCACCCTCACGCCCAAAAAAATTATCCGAGCACACAGCCCGGCAGGTCAGGAAAGGGGGTGGGGACTAGCGGGCGCCCCCAAACCGTACCAGGCCACATGCCCTTAACATGGGGGGGGGTGGGTTTCCATGTTGATGAGGACAAGGGCCTCTTCCCGAAAACCCTGGTCATTGGTTGTCGGGAATAGACGCCGGAGCTGTCTTAATAAATTACTTTAGAGATCCTGTGTACTTTGTTTTATTTTTGACACTTTTTTTTTTAGGTGAATAGGTAGGAGTACAATGTACCCCATACTCATTCACATAGGGTGGAGTGCCGAGATCTGGGTGCCCCTTTATTAAAGGGTGTTTCCAGATTCCGATAAGCCCCCGCCCGCAGACCCTAACAACCAACGGCCAGGGTTGTCGGGAAGAGGCCCTTGTCCTCGTCAACATGGGGATAAGGTGCTTTAATGTGGGGGCACAAGGCACCCCCAGCCCCTGCCCCAAAGTACCCACCCCCCCATGTTATGGGAATGTGGCCTGGTACAGTTCAGGAGGGGGGGCACTCACTCACCCACCCCCTTTCCTGACCTGCCTGGCTGCGTGCTCGGATAAGGGTACGGTATGGATTTTGGGGGGACCCACACCGTTTTTTCGGCGTGGGGGTTCCCCTTAAAATTCATGCCAGACTGAAGGGCCTGGTATGGTCTTGGAGGGGGAACCCATGTCGTTTTTTATTTTAAATATGGCGTGGGGTTCCCCTTCAAGATCATCAGAGCACAATTCGCATGCCAAAGTCGGATCAGTTAAGACGGCGATCTGACTTTGATCTGACTTCAGTGATATTGAATGGGCTGGAGTAGGATCAAAGTCAGACCAAAGTAGTACAGGGAGCATTTTCAAAGTCAGACCGACTTGTGTCGGACCAGTTAAGACGGCTCCCATAGGGAAACATTGATTTTCACACGTCATGCGACATGAGTTTATGAGCTCCCAATGTCGGAGCGTTTGTCATACCAGTGTGAACCCGGCCTAAGGGACTGATTTACTGATACTGGAAAGTGCAAAATCTGGTGCAGCTGTGCATGGTAGCCAATTGGTTCCTATGCACAGCTGCACCAGATTTTGCACTCCCTAGTTTTAGTAAATTAACTCCTTAGGGAGTGGGTAGGGTAGGGGAAGTTTCTTTGTGTTAGCAGTAATACGAAATGGAATTCAAAGGAGAACATTACTTTCTCAAACGTGCATGTGAATGCTTGTGTCTGGACACAATTCCATCAACTTATAACCACCAAAGCCACAATACTAGAAAAATGCTTCAATAAAACAAAAACATTTTCTGTAGGGGATGATTTACTAAAGGCAAATAGGCTATGCATTTTGCAAGTGCAGTTCTCTTCAAATTTCAGTTTCTCCAGCGCTTAGTGAATGTGGTGAAGCTTCACTTTGTAAAGAATACCCAATCACATGCAAGGGGAAAAAAAAAATAGCTTTTTTGCTTTCAGATGATTGGATGATGGAAGTCAGCAGAGCTTCTTCATTTAATAAGCTATTTGTAGAGTGCAGCTGCATTTGAAAAGTGCACAGTCTATTTGTTTTTAATATTTTAGCTGGGTTAGACACATATGGGATATGTGAGAGGGCTGCGCATCCCGATTTGAGTGCTGGACATGGAGAGAAAATTTCCCGTGGGACTTTTTAGCAGCAAGAAATAATTGAAATCATTATTTAATAAAAAAGTTTTATTTGATGAAAAGGCGCTTGGCCCTCGTAGATTAAAAATTAGTACATAAATTTATGAGCTCTGGTATTTACAAAGCCAGACAGTGTATACAAAGATAGTTCAAGTCATGTACAAAGGTGGACAAGATGAATAATAAGATCATACGTCTTGAATGTGTAGCGGGGGTCTAAATCTAGGGGGTACACCTGGGTGGTAGTATGACCCAGATGTGTATAAATCATAAGAGGATTTGTACCATTCTCAGTCGTGGAGGACTTTGGTGGTGTACTATTCTCCTTGGCCTGGGGTGGCGGTGTTCCCACAGGTCGAGGTAGAATCACTGCCGCAGTGCTGTCCTTTTTGTCCCGTTCCGGCGGTGGTACAGCGGGGGCGGAGAACCTGCTGTGGCGTCACGGGAGGAGATAAAGGGGAGAGACGCCCTCGCCACGAGGTCTTCTGCATCCGGCGCCCAGGCACCTTAGGCCTGGGTGCGGTCGGTCCGGAGTTCCAGCCCAGGCGCCCATGGCCTGGTCGGAGCAGTGTTGGCGTCCATCTCAGGCACCTTAAGCCTGGGGTGAGGTACTACACTGGAGGCCTGGGGCCCAGTGACTTCGACTGGGCTCCGCAAGGGTGGATGAGTCCGAGGGACCCTGAGGTGGATGGGGCCCATGTCTGAGGTGAGGAGGCCGGAGAGGTTACCCGTCTGAAGAGCCCGGAGCAGCATCAACCCGGTGAGGGAGGGGCCTCTGGTAACTCCCTTGGAGGGACATCTTCCCCCTGACAGGGGCCACAACGCAGCGAAGGTACTCCAGTTCATGTTCTCCAGAGTCGCTGGTAGAGACTCAAAGGTTTCAAGTTTCTCTCTTTAGCCGATGGCTATAGCAACCGCTGGTGAAACCACAGTGGTTTAGTTTATTACCAGGACAGTGCCTCGACCTGCTCACCCCACCGTGTTGAACTGTTTATGGGTCCCAATTAGTGATGAGCCGAACACCCCCGGGTTCGGTTCGCACCAGAACCCGCGAACGGACCGAAAGTTCGCACGAACATTAGAACCCTATTAAATATAATGGATGCGAACGTTCGGATTCTAAAGTGCTAATTATAACAACTATTATCCATGTTATTGTCCTAAACAGAGTTTGGGAACCCGGGTTCTGCACCAGGGGACATGTATCAATGCAAAAAGAAGTTTTAAAAACGGACGTTTTCCGGGAGCAGTCATTTTAATGATGCATAAAGTGAAAAAAAAAAAAGTCAAATATTCCTTTAAATATTGTACCTGGGGGGTGTCTAAAGTATGCCTGTGAAGTGCCACGTATTTCCCGTGTTTAGAACTGTCCCTGCACAAAATAAAATTTCTAAAGGAAAAAAAAAGCCATTTAAAACTGCTTGCGGCTTTAATGTAATGTCTGGTCCCGGTAATATGGATGAAAATCTTTAAGAAAAATGGCATAGCTACCCCATCAACCCCCCCCCCCCCCCTACCCCAGCCCATTACCAGCCCCTTTGGGTCTTGTATGGATATTAAGGGGAACCCCGCACACAAAATAAAAAAGGCCCTATATACTCTGAACAGCCGTATACAGGCGGTGCATACAAGACAGGGACTGTAGGTTTGTTCTTATGTAGAATCTGTTTGTAATTTTGAACAGCTACATTGTTTAAGTCTAGCTCCATGCCAAATTCCTTTTTTTAAGCTTTTTGGAAAACATAGGGAAGGGTTATCACCCCTGTAACATTTTTTTTGCTGTCTGTGCCCCTGTTCAGGACATTTCACCTCACTTTGCGTCCCAATGACAACTGTTTTTGAAATGTGGTGTTTTTATTGAAACAAGGATTGGTGATAAAGCATCAGTAGAGAGGAGACACCTTTCTCCCATATTAATTCTTACAGGAGAGAATTTTCCTTCCAAGGGGTAGATTTCCTCTCACTTCCTGTTGTCTTCTTGCGTTTGCAAGTAGGAGTCGTTTGTAAGTTGGATGTTTGAAAGTAGGGACCTGCCGTATATACTCTGCAGAAATTGGCCCCTTAGGTGTTGGTGTTGGCACAACACTGAAAGCACTCACAGTTATTCTTGGTGGGTGCTGGAACGCCCTGCTGTCAACTATTATATCAGGAATTGTAATAACATATAATTGTTGATCAGTGGTAGTAAAAATTGGGCCTTTGATGGTGGTGCTGGTGCCACAACACTGTAATGCCTGACAGTTACTCTTGGTGGGCGCAGCAATGGGCCCTGCTGTAAATTATTAGATCAATAATTATAATTGCATGCCCCTGTTGAACAGGGGCTGAAAAATTGGGCCTTTGGTGGTGGTGGTGGTGGTGATGGTGGTGCTGGTGCCACAACACTGTAAGGCCTGACAATTACTCTTGGTGGGCGCAGCAATGGGCCCTGCTGTGAATTATTAGATCAATAATTATAATTGCATGCCCCTGTTGAACAGGGGCTGAAAAATTGGGCCTTAGGCACTGGTGGCACAACACTGCAACCCCTCACAGATACTGTACTTGGAGCACAGCAATGAGGCCTGTTGCAAAGTATTGCATCAAAAATTGTAATTACACGCCCCTGTTAAACAGGGGCTGAAAAATTGGGCCTTAGCCACTGGTGGCGTCACCCATAAACCAAAATGATCTTCCAAGCTATCATCATTAATCGTATCATTGAGGAGGAGGAGGAGGATAGCCAGTCAACATAACAGCACAGGCACTCAGCGTCAGCATCAGTCTTGAAGGGATGTGACATTTTAAAATCAATTAGTCTGTTATATCAGCATCAGGTGTGTGGTAGCTGGTGGTGATCCAAGACTGGTTCATCTTGATGAAAGTCAGTCGATCAACCGAGTCGGTGGACAGGCGCACCCTGTGATCCGTGACAAATCCTCCAGCAGCACTGAATGTGCGTTCTGAAAGAACGCTGGATGCAGGACAGGCCAGTAGCTCAATTGCATACTGTGCAAGCTCTGGCCAGTGATCCATCCTCAAGACCCAGTAAGCCAGAGGATTTTCGTGGGGAAGGTGTCCAAGTCTGACCTTGCCCCTAGGTATTCCTGCACCATGTATATCAGACGCTGGCAATGGTTGCTGGAACCGATCATACTTTGGGGCTGCGGACTAAAGAATTGTCTGAACGCATCGGTCAGACGGCCACCTTCCCCACCGCTCCTTCTTTGACTGGCCGAAGCCTCAGCAACTAGTTGTCCAGGACCAGGAGTTTGTAACCTCCCAGTCTCTGGGAACGCGTTGCACAGACCTTTCTGCAAGGCCTCCCGGAGTTGTCTCATCCTCTGCTCCCTCTGCGACGGTAACATAAGGTCCGCAACCTTACCCTTGTACCGTGGATCAAGGAGAGTGGCCAGCCAGTAATGGTCCCTCTCCTTGATCCGAAGAATACAAGGATCCTTCCGCAGACTTTGCAGGATCAGGGAGGCCATGCAGCGTAGGTTAGCTGAGGCATTCAGTCCGGAGTCCTCTGGGTCACTAAGGACGACATGATCCGCAGCCACCTCCTCCCAGCCACGTACAAGTCCACTGGTTTCTTGGGACTGTAAATCATCCCTAAAAGACTGCTGCTGATGATGCTGAGTGCCAGCCTCCACCTCCATGCTGACACAATCCTCCTCCTCCTCCTCCTGTGCGATGGGTGGGACAGAAGGAACACTGTCTGGGTAAAGGGGGCCTTGAGAGGCAAGGAAGTCCTCCTCTTCCTGCCTCTGTTCTGCCTCAAGTGCCCTGTCCATTATTCCACGCAGCGTGTGCTCCAACAGGTGGACAAGAGGTACAGTGTCACTGATGCATGCACTGTCACTGCTCATCATCCTCGTGGCCTCCTCAAATGGTGCCAGGACAGTGCATGCATCCCTGATCATGCCCCACTGGCGTGGTGAAAAAAACCCGAGCTCCCCTGACCCTGTCCTGGTGCCGTAGTCGCACAGGTACTCATTGATGGCCCTCTGCTGCGTGTGCAGCCGCTGCAGCATGGCCAACGTTGAGTTCCACCTGGTGGGCATGTCACATATAAGGCGGTTCTTGGGCAGGTTCAACTCCTTTTGCAGCTCAGCCAGGCGAGCACTGGCATTATAAGATCTGCGGAAATGCACACAGACTTTCCTGGCCTGCCTCAGGACATCCTGTAAGCCCGGGTACCTGCCCAAGAACCGCTGCACCACCAGGTTAAGGACGTGAGCCATACAGGGCACATGGGTCAGTTGTCCCTGTCGGAGGGCGGAGAGGAGGTTGGTGCCATTGTCGCAAACCACCATTCCTGGCTTAAGCTGGCGTGGCGTCAACCACCTCTCGGCCTGCCCCTGCAGAGCAGACAGGACCTCTGCCCCAGTGTGGCTCCTGTCCCCCAAACACACCAGGCAAGCACGGCATGACATCTTTTTGCCTGCGTACTTGCGTAGCCCCTTGAACGCCTACGGAGCACTGCTGGTTCCGAGGACAAACCACAGGAAGAGGCCATGGAGGAAGAAGAAGAGGAGGGGGTGGAGGAGAGAGGTGTGTCACAACCAGTAGTAGCATTTTGGAGGCGTGGCGGCGGAACAACCTCCAACACTACTGCACCTTGTCCTGCATCCTTCCCAGCTGCCAAAAGAGTGACCCAATGGGCCGTGAAAGAAAGGTAACGTCCCTGTCCATGCCTGCTGGACCATGAGTCAGCGGTAATATGCACCTTACCGCTGACCGCCCTGTCCAGCGAGGCCAAGACATTGCCTTCCACATGCCTGTAGAGAGCCGGAATCGCCTTCCGTGAGAAAAAGTGGCGTTTGGGAACCTGCCACTGAGGAACCGCACATTGCACAAACTCATGGAAGGGGGCAGAGTCTACCAACTGAAAAGGCAGCAGTTGAAGCGCTAGCAATTTAGCCAAGCTAGCATTCAACCGCTGGGCATGTGGATGGCTGGGAGTGAACTTCTTTCGACGGTCCAGCAGCTGGGGCAGGGAAATTTGCCTGCTAGAATCGGACGTCGGTGTACTGCTAGCAGAGTGGCCACAAGTACTTGGCTGTGACACACCTAATTCTACACCTTCATTCCTCTCAGTGCAGGTTTCAGAGAGTACTGAAGGTATACTGGGGTTGGAGATCCCAGCTGATGCGGTGCAAGGAGAGGTCCGCTTTGTTCTTTGGTGTGGGTCTTTAAGGTAGGCTTGCCAACGAGCTGCATGGCAGGTCAACATATGTCTGATCAAGCATGTGGTGCCCAAGCGGCTGATGTTTTGGCCACGCGATATACTCTTGAGACATATGTTGCAAACAGCAGCTGTGCGATCTGATGCACTCGCCTCAAAAAAGGCCCACACCAAAGAACTTTTTGAATGACGGGCAGAGGCAGCGCCCTGCACAGGCGGAGCTCTGCGGTGTGATTCCATCGGTGTGCTGCCACCCAAGGGCATCCTGCCTCGTTGGAGATGTGCCTCCTCCTCATCCTCCTCCTCCTCCTCTCTCCTATTAGGCACCCACGTGGAGTCAGTGACCTCATCATCCCCTCCCTCCTCATCACTGGAGCTAATCTGGCAGTATGCTGCAGCTGCTGGAGCATGACTGCCAGATTGGTGTCCTTCTTGAGCATCCCCTCTCTCAGCTCTCACGCTACTGCCTTCCTCTAGCTGGGTATCATCATCAGATCCTTCGAAACGCTGGGCATCCTCCTGGAGCATGTACCCAACACTGTGCTCAAACAGTTCGGGGGACTCCTCAGGAGGAGGACATGGTGGGTCTAGGGAAGGAGTGACTAATGATGACATTGATACCAGAGAAGAGGACGCTTTGGCAGCTGCTTTGCCAGTACCCTGAGCCTGGGTGAGAGAGGATGAGGAGGATGAGGTGGGCTTGGTCATCCACTCTACTAAGTCTTCGGCATGATGTGGCTCAACATGTCCAGCTGCCGAAAAGAAGGACAAGCGTGTCCCATGGCCATGTGCTGATGACAATGCACCGCGTCCACGACCAGCACTGTTGCCCCCAGACACAGAGCCTGCTTGCCCTCTTTTTTTGCCTCCTGACTGTCTGCCTCTCCTTGTTTGCCTTCCAGACATTTTAATGGATGGCCTGCAGGGAGATGGGAAAAACAGCAATAAGGGCTACCTTCAGGTGTATACTGTGCAGGAGGCTTAGCAACAAAGACACTGACACTGTCCCCTGCCTATCCTTCTCTGTCCCTAAACACAAGGATTTGCAATATGGTTCAGCAAGATTGGTTTAGCACAGAATAGCACACTGATAGTTTCCCTCACTGTCCTTCTCTGTCCCTACAAACAAGATTTAGAACAGAATAGCACACTGATAGTTTCCACGAGTGTCCTTCTCTGTCCCTAAACTCAAGGATTTCAAATATGGTTCAGCAAGATTGGTTTAGAACAGAATAGCACACTGACACTTTCCCTCACTGTACCTCTCTGTCCCTAAACTCAAGGATTTCAAATATGGTTCAGCAAGATTGGTTTAGAACAGAATAGCACACTGACAGTTTCACTCACTGTCCTTCTCTGTCCCTACAAACAAGATTTAGAACAGAATAGCACACTGATAGTTTCCACGAGTGTCCTTCTCTGTCCCTAAACTCAAGGATTTCAAATATGGTTCAGCAAGATTGGTTTAGAACAGAATAGCACACTGTCAGTTTCACTCACTGTCCTTCTCTGTCCCTACAAACAAGATTTAGCACAGAATAGCACACTGATAGTTTCCACGAGTGTCCTTCTCTGTCCCTAAACTCAAGGATTTCAAATATGGTTCAGCAAGATTGGTTTAGAACAGAATAGCACACTGTCAGTTTCACTCACTGTCCTTCTCTGTCCCTACAAACTAGATTTAGAACAGAATAGCACACTGATAGTTTCCACGAGTGTCCTTCTCTGTCCCTAAACTCAAGGATTTCAAATATGGTTCAGCAAGATTGGTTTAGAACAGAATAGCACACTGACACTTTCCCTCACTGTACCTCTCTGTCCCTAAACTCAAGGATTTCAAATATGGTTCAGCAAGATTGGTTTAGAACAGAATAGCACACTGACAGTTTCACTCACTGTCCTTCTCTGTCCCTACAAACAAGATTTAGAACAGAATAGCACACTGATAGTTTCCACGAGTGTCCTTCTCTGTCCCTAAACTCAAGGATTTCAAATATGGTTCAGCAAGATTGGTTTAGAACAGAATAGCACACTGACACTTTCCCTCACTGTACCTCTCTGTCCCTAAACTCAAGGATTTCAAATATGGTTCAGCAAGATTGGTTTAGAACAGAATAGCACACTGTCAGTTTCACTCACTGTCCTTCTCTGTCCCTACAAACAAGATTTAGAACAGAATAGCACACTGACACTTTCCCTCACTGTACCTCTCTGTCCCTAAACTCAAGGATTTCAAATATGGTTCAGCAAGATTGGTTTAGAACAGAATAGCACACTGACACTTTCCCTCACTGTACCTCTCTGTCCCTAAACTCAAGGATTTCAAATATGGTTCAGCAAGATTGGTTTAGAACAGAATAGCACACTGACACTTTCCCTCACTGTACCTCTCTGTCCCTAAACTCAAGGATTTCAAATATGGTTCAGCAAGATTGGTTTAGAACAGAATAGCACACTGTCAGTTTCACTCACTGTCCTTCTCTGTCCCTACAAACAAGATTTAGAACAGAATAGCACACTGACACTTTCCCTCACTGTACCTCTCTGTCCCTAAACTCAAGGATTTCAAATATGGTTCAGCAAGATTGGTTTAGAACAGAATAGCACACTGACACTTTCCCTCACTGTACCTCTCTGTCCCTAAACTCAAGGATTTCAAATATGGTTCAGCAAGATTGGTTTAGAACAGAATAGCACACTGACACTTTCCCTCACTGTACCTCTCTGTCCCTAAACTCAAGGATTTCAAATATGGTTCCGCAAGATTGGTTTAGAACAGAATAGCACACTGTCAGTTTCACTCACTGTCCTTCTCTGTCCCTACAAACAAGATTTAGAACAGAATAGCACACTGACACTTTCCCTTACTGTACCTCTCTGTCCCTAAACTCAATGATTTCAAATATGGTTCAGCAAGATTGGTTTAGAACAGAATAGCACACTGACACTTTCCCTCACTGTACCTCTCTGTCCCTAAACTCAAGGATTTCAAATATGGTTCAGCAAGATTGGTTTAGAACAGAATAGCACACTGTCAGTTTCACTCACTGTCCTTCTCTGTCCCTACAAACAAGATTTAGAACAGAATAGCACACTGATAGTTTCCACGAGTGTCCTTCTCTGTCCCTAAACTCAAGGATTTCAAATATGGTTCAGCAAGATTGGTTTAGAACAGAATAGCACACTGACACTTTCCCTCACTGTACCTCTCTGTCCCTAAACTCAAGGATTTCAAATATGGTTCAGCAAGATTGGTTTAGAACAGAATAGCACACTGTCAGTTTCACTCACTGTCCTTCTCTGTCCCTACAAACAAGATTTAGAACAGAATAGCACACTGACACTTTCCCTCACTGTACCTCTCTGTCCCTAAACTCAAGGATTTCAAATATGGTTCAGCAAGATTGGTTTAGAACAGAATAGCACACTGACACTTTCCCTCACTGTACCTCTCTGTCCCTAAACTCAAGGATTTCAAATATGGTTCAGCAAGATTGGTTTAGAACAGAATAGCACACTGACACTTTCCCTCACTGTACCTCTCTGTCCCTAAACTCAAGGATTTCAAATATGGTTCAGCAAGATTGGTTTAGAACAGAATAGCACACTGTCAGTTTCACTCACTGTCCTTCTCTGTCCCTACAAACAAGATTTAGAACAGAATAGCACACTGACACTTTCCCTCACTGTACCTCTCTGTCCCTAAACTCAAGGATTTCAAATATGGTTCAGCAAGATTGGTTTAGAACAGAATAGCACACTGACACTTTCCCTCACTGTACCTCTCTGTCCCTAAACTCAAGGATTTCAAATATGGTTCAGCAAGATTGGTTTAGAACAGAATAGCACACTGACACTTTCCCTCACTGTACCTCTCTGTCCCTAAACTCAAGGATTTCAAATATGGTTCCGCAAGATTGGTTTAGAACAGAATAGCACACTGTCAGTTTCACTCACTGTCCTTCTCTGTCCCTACAAACAAGATTTAGAACAGAATAGCACACTGACACTTTCCCTTACTGTACCTCTCTGTCCCTAAACTCAATGATTTCAAATATGGTTCAGCAAGATTGGTTTAGAACAGAATAGCACACTGACACTTTCCCTCACTGTACCTCTCTGTCCCTAAACTCAAGGATTTCAAATATGGTTCAGCAAGATTGGTTTAGAACAGAATAGCACACTGTCAGTTTCACTCACTGTCCTTCTCTGTCCCTACAAACAAGATTTAGAACATAATAGCACACTGACACTTTCCCTCACTGTACCTCTCTGTCCCTAAACTCAAGGATTTCAAATATGGTTCAGCAAGATTGGTTTAGAACAGAATAGCACACTGTCAGTTTCACTCACTGTCCTTCTCTGTCCCTACAAACAAGATTTAGAACAGAATAGCACACTGACACTTTCCCTCACTGTACCTCTCTGTCCCTAAACTCAAGGATTTCAAATATGGTTCAGCAAGATTGGTTTAGAACAGAATAGCACACTGTCAGTTTCACTCACTGTCCTTCTCTGTCCCTACAAACAAGATTTAGAACAGAATAGCACACTGACACTTTCCCTCACTGTACCTCTCTGTCCCTAAACTCAAGGATTTCAAATATGGTTCAGTAAGATTGGTTTAGAACAGAATAGCACACTGACACTTTCCCTCACTGTACCTCTCTGTCCCTAAACTCAAGGATTTCAAATATGGTTCAGCAAGATTGGTTTAGAACAGAATAGCACACTGACACTTTCCCTCACTGTACCTCTCTGTCCCTAAACTCAAGGATTTCAAATATGGTTCAGCAAGATTGGTTTAGAACAGAATAGCACACTGTCAGTTTCACTCACTGTCCTTCTCTGTCCCTACAAACAAGATTTAGAACAGAATAGCACACTGACACTTTCCCTCACTGTACCTCTCTGTCCCTAAACTCAAGGATTTCAAATATGGTTCAGCAAGATTGGTTTAAAACAGAATAGCACACTGACACTTTCCCTCACTGTACCTCTCTGTCCCTAAACTCAAGGATTTCAAATATGGTTCAGCGAGATTGGTTTAGAACAGAATAGCACACTGTCAGTTTCACTCACTGTCCTTCTCTGTCCCTACAAACAAGATTTAGAACAGAATAGCACACTGACACTTTCCCTCACTGTACCTCTCTGTCCCTAAACTCAAGGATTTCAAATATGGTTCAGCAAGATTGGTTTAGAACAGAATAGCACACTGACAGTTTCACTCACTGTCCTTCTCTGTCCCTACAAACAAGATTTAGAACAGAATAGCACACTGATAGTTTCCACGAGTGTCCTTCTCTGTCCCTAAACTCAAGGATTTCAAATATGGTTCAGCAAGATTGGTTTAGAACAGAATAGCACACTGACACTTTCCCTCACTGTACCTCTCTGTCCCTAAACTCAAGGATTTCAAATATGGTTCAGCAAGATTGGTTTAGCACAGAATAGCACACTGACACTTTCACTCACTGTCCTTCTCTGTCCCTACAAACAAGATTTAGCACAGAATAGCACACTGATAGTTTCCACGAGTGTCCTTCTCTGTCCCTAAACTCAAGGATTTCAAATATGGTTCAGCAAGATTGGTTTAGAACAGAATAGCTCACTGACACTTTCCCTCACTGTACCTCTCTGTCCCTAAACTCAAGGATTTCAAATATGGTTCAGCAAGATTGGTTTAGAACAGAATAGCACACTGACACTTTCCCTCACTGTACCTCTCTGTCCCTAAACTCAAGGATTTCAAATATGGTTCAGCAAGATTGGTTTAGAACAGAATAGCACACTGTCAGTTTCACTCACTGTCCTTCTCTGTCCCTACAAACAAGATTTAGAACAGAATAGCACACTGACACTTTCCCTCACTGTACCTCTCTGTCCCTAAACTCAAGGATTTCAAATATGGTTCAGCAAGATTGGTTTGGAACAGAATAGCACACTGACACTTTCCCTCACTGTCCTTCTCTGTTCTTACAAACAAGGTTTAGCACAGAATAACACACTGACACTCTCCCTACCTATCCTTATTTGTCCCTAAACACAAGGAATCCAGGATTAGTAAAGGAAAAAAAATGACACTGTCCCTGCCTATGCTTCTCTTTCCCTGCTCCGGAACACACTACACAAGGCCGCCGCGCTGGCGGCCTTTTATAGTGTGGGGCGTGTACTAAACCCCCTCAGCAATAATTGGCCACAGGCATCCTGCCTGTGGCCAATCATTGCTCTCCTCGCTGCGGGGTCACAGTGCATGCTTGGCCAATCACAGCGCCTGGATGACACTGCGATGGCGTAGTGCATTGTAGGCCGTTCGCGTCACTCGAATTTGGCGCGAACGGCCCAAATCGTTCGTTCTTCGTCGAACGATCGAACAGCCGATGTTCGAGTCGAACGTATGTTCGACTTGAACACGAAGCTCATCCCTAGTCCCAATCAGTCGGCTGACAAAGAACTGTTTAATTGTGTGCTACAATAAAACAAGTGTTGGATCCTTATCGGTGTGTGGTACTCTGGTTAATGGGAGCGAAGGGAAGTGTCAGCACAGAAGGACTTGGTATTCCTGCAGAAACACACAGGCCCGAGGAAAACAATAGGTACTGGCCTTCACCTCACCCGCTGCAATGGGGAGGACATGGGCCGTAGCGCATCTCACTCTCACATACAAGATACCCCTAGAAAAGAGCTATCGGAAACCCGATTCACATGAGGAGAGAGTGGGGCCGCTACAAATGCATATGGTGCACAGAAGTGAACCCCGATGCATTTCGACCCATTAAGGTCTTCCTCAAGGGGGTCTTATATTCTATGGAATGTCAATAAACAATATATTAGGATTAAGGCATACTTTAAAGTGGAAGTAAACCCTCCTATAATTTTCAGGCAAGAAAGCTGCCATCTTGGCCTCTGTTTAATTTTCAACTGCCATGATGCTGCACATGTGATCAGTTATGACACCAGCCATTGGATGGTTTGAAAGTTTGGTTGAGAGCACAACCAATGGGACAGTTGGCATTCCCGGCATGCCGGGAATGTAACTGCTTTTTGAAACTGTTAAATCGATGGGTTTACTTCCGCTTTAAGCGTCTCCCATTGGTTACAGCAAGTCATAAAGTTAATACATAATATCTTTCATAGTAGTCAATATCAGTTAATGGAGGGACAGCAGAAAAAAAAGGAATGCTATACATATATTTATTTCTAGAGAAGTTTGCCTATTTACCTTCTTTGCCACATAGTATGGCTGAACCAGAGATTTAAAAAGCTAGATTCCGTATGATCTCCCCAGGTTTCCCAAGAGAGGTATTTGTTTTTAATAAATCAACTCCATAGACTACAGAATGAACCACAAGTCTCTTCATGAGTTTTTTTTTCTTGAGTAATTATTAATTTAACTCTTTACCTAGCTACGACTATTTTTTTTTTCCATACAGCACAATGTAGAATACCAAAAATCACCAATGTGGACAAAATCATTGATTACAAGGACTACTACAATGTAAATGAATCTATAGAGGTGAGGTGTAAGGAGGGATATTCGCCATTACATAGGAAGATGAAGATGAAATGTATTAATGGATCTAAGTGGAATCGAGCTGTACAGTGTATAGGTGAGCAAATGTCCAACATTCCTCTCCTTCTTCCAAGTAATACACCAAAAAGTCCAAGAACCGATAGTACAATATATATATATATATATGGTATCACTCATCCCAAAAGCTCAGTCATCGCTCTGCCCTGGGAGTTAGTAGTTTAACAACGACCTGGAGAGGTTTCTAAATCCAGACCACCCACAGTTCTTGCATATATGTCCGTAAGAGCCACACTGCCAGTATTTCTGGACCTCCTCAGGGTCCCTGCGCAGTGGGTTCTCACCATTACAGGTCCTTCTTAGAGGAGTCCTTCTTATGCCCCATACACACGATCATTTTTCATGCCGTTAAAAATGCCATTAAAAAAAATGGCCATTAAAAATGATCGTGTGTATGCTCCAGAGCATTTTTAACGACGTGAAAAACGGGCATTAAAAATTTCGAACATGCTCTCTTTTTTCACGTTGTTTTTCATGTCGTTTTTTTTAACGACGTGAAAAACGATAGTGTGTATGCTTTAACGACGTGAAAAAAAATGCGCATGCTCAGAATCAAGTATGAGACGGGAGCGCTCGTTCTGGTAAAACTAGCGTTCGTAATGGAGATAGCACATTCGTCATGCTGTAACGGACTGAAAAGCACTAGACTGAAAAGAGCGAATCGTCTCTCAACAAACTTTACTAACATGAAGGGTGGCGCCATTCGAACGGAACTTCCCCTTTATAGTGCCGTCGTACGTGGTGTACGTCACTGCGCTTTTCTTGAACATTTTTTAAAATGATGGTGTGTACGCAAGACAGGCTTGAGAGGAAACAAGAAAAAAAATGACGAGAAAAACGTCAGTTTTAAAAATGACATTAAAAATGATCGTGTGTATGGGGCATTAGAGGAGGCTACCTCCTGTTTCAAGAATGCCACATCCTGAGCTAACTTTGTTAGTGCGGTTTGCATGGCTGACAGGAATGAAGGTGCCAGGGCCTCTTCCTCAAGATATGCAGGTTCAATATTCTTGGTCACTGCCACTGTTGCATCCATCGCTTCCTGTTCCCACGCAACTGTATCCACCACCGCATTATGGAAAGAGGTGGCAGATTGCATTTTAACTTTCTCCTGGCTCTTCAGGCCAGCTATGAACTGATCCCTTAGAATGTGGTCTGAATCCATGATGTCAGCGCAGCCACGCACCTCCCTCTTTTCCAGGTGCCTCCCAGAGGTTCTGCATGGCTACCGTGTAACGGGTGGGGATCTCGTCTTCCTGCTGTTTCCTTAAGAACAACCTTCACAGAATCACTGGAAGCGGTATCTTTTCCCCCAAACAGGCCCTCCAAGTGTGACACAATCTGTTCTACAGGAGCCCCCATGTCCTTTGGCAGCGTCATCACTGCGTGACGGGGGTCCTCCTCTAAGGCATTAATAGCTAGCTCCGCCACCAGCTGGGCTGAAACCTGGTATACAGTAGGTGTGCAGCACTCTCCAGTCTCTCCGCTCACTCTATAAAAGAACTAAGGTTGCGCAACTAAATATAAATACAAAAAACCAAAAATGTTCTGAAAACACAATATGATAATGTCTGTATAAAACGTGAATATACAATATAAATGATGGAGTAAAGATATTGCTCTATACGTCTCTGGGTAATAGATGGTACTTAAACAGTGTTCCTTAGTATTAGCATGCAAAAAAGGATTCAAGGATAGTCCATAAATAGCAAAAAGTCCCCAGAATGAAACAGAAGATTCCAAGGCTCTTCAAAACTGCATAAGTGACTTCAAAACGTTGGAACACCATAGGAGGAGTGATAATATGATAGGAAAGGAATCCACCACCTTATCCCTTTTAAGCTGCTTACCGGAAATTCTGATCCCTGAAAGAGATCAGTCTGAATGGGTGGCTGTTATCCCCGCCAAGGGTTATAATTGGCTCTCCCTGTACTCTCTATTCCTCTAGGTTCCAATCTGTTAGTTCACCAGGCAGCTCCGTGGGTTACATTTAGGGTGAAAGAGAAAAACCCCATAGCGTAATCCAGTATATAAAAAGCATTTATTGTAAAAAAAAATTGCACTTACAGTGTATTGTAGTAAAAACAGCAGTGGTTTGATGTGCGGCCGGCCGGCTCTCACTACCCGTTGCTTCCGGGATTCGTATCGTGGTGACGTCAGCACGCCGTTCCTCCCTACGTCGTTTCGACAAACCTGTCGTCATCCAGGGGCCACTCACTCTGCCAGGGTAATGTTAGAGCCATTGAACTTCAGTACTAGGGCTAAGGCCAATCCTAGCAGAGCCATACTGGAACCCAACCCTCCTTCCTTCCATACCTGCTGCAAGGGACATATCCTGCTGGCTGCCTGCCACGTGTAGGTGGGGTGCAGGGTAGTGTGGTGGCAATAACATACCCCGTCCAAGTGCAATGTAAAGACATTTTATTGAAGTGATGCAAAGACAGTACACAACAAACCTGGTGTGAAAACATCCCAACCAGGAACACTCACGGGTCCCAACAGCATGTAGAGAGCAGGTTTCAGCCGAACTGACAGCATCTGTTAGCAGAGGTAAAATGTGGCCTGGCTGTCTTTTGACAGAACAGGAAGATGTTCAGAGAAGTTCTGATCCCTGTGCTTTCCTCATCAGAAACCTTTCCCTGCCACTAGTTCTGTCCCTAACAGATGGGGTACCTGTCCCTATTCTACCAAATCACAAATGCGTGCCAGGCCTGAGAGCCAAGGCCTTAAATAGGCTGTCTGACTCAAGATGGTTGCTAGAGTTACATTGGTTGGCATTATCCAATAGGATAGCTTCCCCAGTGACCCAGGAAACCATAGAGGAGCCATGTTCCTTTTGACTTCCCCCTCCAACTCTAATGCCGCTGCGGATGAGTGCCACCTACAATGGAGAAAGTAGACTGCACCTACCTACAGGCTAAGCGGGTTTATTATCAACTATGAAATGAACAGCCAAAGATGTTTTCCAGGATGGAATTTCAAGTCAGTGATCTAATTTATTCATCACTACATCTATCTCTCTCACCTTATCGGGTCAATACCATTGGGCAGAACAAAACTGTCCAGATACACCTTTTATGGTCCAAGTAAATAAATGGGATAAGTTAACCACTTCAGCCAGGGAGAATTTGGCTGCCCAAAGACCAGGCCACTTTTTGTGATTCGGCACTGCGTTTCTCTAACTGACATTTGTGCGGTCGTGCGACGTGGCTCCCAATAAAATTGACGTCCTTTTTTTCCCACAAATAGAGATTTCTTTTGGTGGTATTTGATCACCTCTGCGGTTTTTTTTTTTGCGCTATAAACAAAATAAGAGCGACAATTTTGAAAAAAAGCAATATTTTTTGTTTTTTGCTATAATAAATATCCCCCAAAAAAGATATAAAAAAATAATTTTTTCCTCAGTTTAGGCCGATACGTATTCTTCTACATATTTTTGGTAAAAAAAATTGCAATCAGCGTTTATTGATTGGTTTGCGCAAAAGTTACAGCGTCTACAAAATAGGGGATAGTTTTATGGCATTTTTATTAATATTTTTTTTTATGAGTAATGGCGGCGATCATCGATTTTTATCGTGACTGCGACATTATGGCAGACACATCGGACACTTTTGGTGCTATTTTGGGACCATTCACATTTATACAGCGACCAGTGCTATAAAAATGCACTGATTACTGTGTAAATGTCACTGGCAGTGAATGGGGTTAACCAGTAGGGGGCACTGAAAGGGTTAAGTGTGTCCTAGGGATGTGTTCTAACTGTGTGGGGTGGAGGGGCTATGTGTGACACGACACTGATCACCGCTCCTGATCACAGGGAGCTGTGATCAGTGTCCGGTCACTAGGCAGAACGGGGAAATGCTTTTTTACATCGGCATTTCCCCATTCTTCCTCTCCGTGAGATGATCGCGGGTCTCCCAGCGGACATTGAGTCCATGGGACCCGCGGTCACACTCACGGAGCTTGCGGCGGGCTCGCGCGCCCTTAATGGCGCGTCTTAAAGGGGACGTACCTGTACGCCCATATGCCCAGCCGAGCCATTGGGCTGACGTATATAGTCGTGCGCTGGTCGGCAAGTAGTTAAGTAGAACAATTGTAATGGGGTGGATTTACTAAAGGAGTAGACTTTCAACGTGAATTTTCTGTCTGCAGAATGAATTTTAACTTAGCTTAGTGAATGAGGTGAAGACAAGGGGTGATGCTGGTCTACCTGGAATTTATTTATAACTAGAAGGGGACCTGAGGTGGAGCGGATGAAAGGATGAAAATATTGACCCTTTGCATATACAGGTCCTTCTCAAAAAATTAGCATATTGTGATAAAGTTCATTATTTTCTGTAATGTACTGATAAACATTAGACTTTCATATATTTTAGATTCATTACACACAACTGAAGTAGTTCAAGCCTTTTCTTGTTTTAATATTGATGATTTTGGCATACAGCTCATGAAAACCCAAAAATCCTATCTCAAAAAATTAGCATATTTCATCCGACCAATAAAAGAAAAGTGTTTTTAATACAAAAAAAGTCAACCTTCAAATAATTATGTTCAGTTATGCACTCAATACTTGGTCGGGAATCTTTTTACAGAAATGACTGCTTCAATGCGGCGTGGCATGGAGGCAACCAGCCTGTGGCACTGCTGAGGTGTTATGGAGGCCCAGGATGCTTCGATAGCGGCCTTAAGCTCATCCAGAGTGTTGGGTCTTGCGTCTCTCAACTTTCTCTTCCCAATATCCCACAGATTCTCTATGGGGTTCAGGTCAGGAGAGTTGGCAGGTACAATTGAGCACAGTAATACCATGGTCAGTAAACCATTTACCAGTGGTTTTGGCACTGTGAGCAGGTGCCAGGTCGTGCTGAAAAATGAAATCTTCATCTCCATAAAGCTTTTCAGCAGATGGAAGCATGAAGTGCTCCAAAATCTCCTGATAGCTAGCTGCATTGCGCCTGCCCTTGATAAAACACAGTGGACCAACACCAGCAGCTGACATGACACCCCAGACCATCACTGACTGTGGGTACTTGACACTGGACTTCAGGCATTTTGGCATTTCCCTCTCCCCAGTCTTCCTCCAGACTCTGGCACCTTGATTTCCGAATGTACTTTGGACCACTGAGCAACAGTCCAGTGCTGCTTCTCTGTAGCCCAGGTCAGGCGCTTCTGCCGCTGTTTCTGGTTCAAAAGTGGCTTGACCTGGGGAATGCGGCACCTGTAGCCCATTTCCTGCACATGCCTGTTCACGGTGGCTCTGGATGTTTCTACTCCAGACTCAGTCCACTGCTTCCGCAGGTCCTCCAAGGTCTGGAATCGGTCCTTCTCCACAATCTTCTTCAGGGTCCGGTCACCTCTTCTCGTTGTGCAGCGTTTTCTGCCACACTTTTTCCTTCCCACAGACTACCCACTGAGGTGCCTTGATACAGCACTCTGGGAACAGCCTATTCGTTCAGAAATTTCTTTCTGTGTCTTACCCTCTTGCTTGAGGGTGTCAATGATGGCCTTCTGGACAGCAGTCAGGTCGACAGTCTTACCCATGATTGCGGTTTTGAGTAATGAACCAGGATGGGAGTTTTTAAAAGCCTCAGGAATCTTTTGCAGGTGTTTAGAGTTAATTAGTTGATTCAGATGATTAGGTTAATAGCCCGTTTAGAGAACCTTTTCATGATATGCTAATTTTTTGAGATAGGATTTTTGGGTTTTCATGAGCTGTATGCCAAAATCATCAATATTAAAACAAGAAAAGGCTTGAACTACTTCAGTTGTGTGTAATGAATCTAAAATATATGAAAGTCTAATGTTTATCAGTACATT
Source organism: Rana muscosa (assembly GCA_029206835.1). Taxonomy (NCBI): domain Eukaryota; kingdom Metazoa; phylum Chordata; class Amphibia; order Anura; family Ranidae; genus Rana; species Rana muscosa. Next base: position 17,442,547 of record CM055116.1, read on the forward strand.
ACAGAAAATAATGAACTTTATCACAATATGCTAATTTTTTGAGAAGGACCTGTACTTAATGTAGCGCACACACCTCTGACTTTACCTGCATTTAACTTGGCTCCTCCGCAGAAAGAGAGAGGCACACCGCACCACAAGGCCGTACCCTCCTGTGTGAGGAGGTTGAGCGGTGTTAGTTTTGGGCCTGCCTGCGGCTGGTGTTATGATCCTCCCGAGAATGATTTTGCCTCTATCTTCAATAGATGCAAGTCTTTATCTTTCCCCAGTAATGTAACTGTCCACACCAACTGAAAGTCCAACTTCTGTATTTATTTCACACGGATAATATATAGTCTCTTTAAAGTGGTTGTAAACCCACTTTTTAAACAAAGACCTACAGGTAAGCCTAGATTAAGGCTTACCTGTAGGTGCATGAAATATCTCCTTAACCTACACGGTTAAGGAGATATTTGTATGTAAATGCGGCGACGCTGACGTCACCCCATTCACAAATTCGGCTAGGTCGCAACATTCGACGACGTAGCCGAATTCGACAGCTCACGCACGCATGCGCGGAGTCACGTCTTCGCCGCTCCGGCCAATCACAGCGCCGGAGCGGCGCTGTGATTGGCTGCAGCGGCGATACCCGGAAGTAACATTCCGGCTATCGCCGCAGCGATGGATGCGGCTAGAGGAGGGACACGGACGACTTCGGGGGCCCCGATCGAAGGTAAGTGGTACATAATGAGCTAGTATGCTAGTCATACTAGCTCATTATAGCTTTGTCTTGCAGGTTAGTAAAAAAAGTTAAAAGGGTTTACAACCACTTTAACAGCAGACAGGTTGGAACAAGACAGAGGACAGCTTAGGTGGGAGCAGGTCCAGGCACAAACTTAAATGATTTCTTCAGACTGTTTAGGTTTCAAAAACAGTTTTGGCGCACGATCTCTGCCAGAAACCGTGAGGTTGGTCTCTGCCACAGACCGGGTGACTAGAAGTCACTGCCACTGACTTGCTGAATGGGTCACTGCCACTGACCGGGTGAATAGGGCCTTGCCCTATTGGGTCACTGCCACTGACCTGGTGTGCGTGGGGTCACTGCCACTGACCTGAAGAACATGCACTTCCTTCTTAGTGTATTTGGCCCATGTCAAGGAGAAACACATCCCTCCGGAGAGTTACCAGAGGCCCCCACCGTCACCACGACTCTGCGCTGGGTCTTCGGAAGGGGTCACCTCCCTGGCCTCCTCGATCCTAGATACGGGTCCCCTTACAAGGTGGCACCCTGGGAGTCCTCGATCCCTAGCGGACCCCAGCCAAAGGTTGCTGGGCCCCGGGCCTTGCAAAATAGTACCTCACCCCAGACTGAAGGTGTCTGGGATGGAACAGCAGCTCCATCTCCGGGCCAAGGGCACCCAGAGATGACCCTCACTCACACCCAGGCCGAAGGTGCCTGGGCGTGGACCCCGAACGGAAGATGTCTGCCCCTTTTATACCCTCTCCCGGCAGGCACAGCAGGTTCCCCGCCCCGCTGTACTACTGCCGCGAGGGGACACAAAAGGCACAGCCCTCCACTGGCGGTTCAACCCTGGCCTATGGCGACAGCGCCACCTATAGGCCACAGGGAACTGTACACCAATGCTATCTTCCACGAGCTGAAATGGTCCCTGAATCCTAACAATCAATGTGTCTGAGCCTAATTACCACTCAGACACTCCCCCTAAATAGAGCACCTTGCTACATTAATGTAATTGTCAAAAAAAAAACTTTGACACTTCTGAAATGATTGTAATTATACTTCAGTATACCACAGTAGCGTCTGACAAAAAGATCTAAAACACCCGGTTCACACAGGGGCGACTCGTCAGGCGACTCGGTCGCCTGAGGAGTCGCGTCCCGGTCTGTGCTATGGAACCGTTCTAATAGGAGCGACCTGAGTCGCTCCGACTTAGAAAAAGGTTCCTGTACTACTTTTGGGGGCGACTCAGGGCGACTTGCATTGACTTCTATACAGAAGTCATTATGCAAATCGCCTCGGCGGGCGTCTCAAGTCGTCTTGAGATCGCGCCGCCGAGGTCGCCCCCAAAGTCGTGCCGCCCCTGTGTGAACCGGGCCTAAAGCAGCAGACTTTGTGAAAATGTATATTTGTGTCATTCTCAAAACTTTTGGCCAGGGATGTAGGATCGTTTACGGATTTTCTTTATTTCTTTATCCTTTTCTATTGATTTAACTGAATGACGTGTCTTTTTTCAACCTGACTATGTAAATACTGCCAATGCCATAATCCCAGAAATAGACAGAGTACACCATGGACCAGAAGGTTTATCCTGTATATTCGTGTAACTCTTTACCTAGCATTAACACTTCGTTTTCCATGCAGAGCAATGTAAAAACCCAGCAATCAGCAATGTGGCCACACCGAATAAATACAACCCCTATTATAAAGTGAATGACTCTGTAGAAGTGACTTGTAAGAAGGGATATTGGCCATCATATAAGAAGATGACATGTGTGCGAAGTGGAAATAGATCTAGGTGGGATCAAACTTCATATTGTATAGGTGAGCAAATGTCCAACCTTCTTCTTCTTATACACTGAAAATTCCAAGTACAGATGTACTGTACAGTGCAAGATACATACAAGATGTCACTCACCCCATGATTCACGGACAAAGAGGCCGTGTAATTCAGTCTTAATTGTATTTTTAATTAGAAGTGGATGGTATTTGGACCTGCGACAGAAATCAGAGGGAGTCATGTGGATGATAGTAGCAGATATTATGCTGATCTCCTCAAGGAATGCTCTCCTAGCCCTGTGATGGGAAAGACCATAGAAGACACTTATGCCGCGTACACACGATCGATTTTCTCGACGGTGAAAACACCGTCGAGAAAATCGACGGAAAAAACGAGGGAACGGCTTGGTTCCCTACACACGGCCGTTTTTCCCGACATTTTTTTTGCTTGGTTGAGAAAAACGACCGTGTGTGGGCTCCGTGGCAGTGTTTCCCTATGGGAAAACTGCCGTGGAAAAAAATGACGGGAATCACGACGAGAAAAATTAGAGCATGTTCTAATTTTTCTCGTCGTGATTAATGCTGTTTTTCCTGTCGGGAAAAATGACAAAAAGCCCACACATGGTCGTTTTTCTTGTTAAAGAAAAAACAAAACATTTTTCCCGACGGGAAAAATGATCGTGTGTACGCGGCATTACCTACAATCTGGTGAGCACTACACTGATAGGCTGATATCTATGAGACGGAGAGACAATAATGTATTCCAGGATGGAATTTCAAGCCAGTCCAAAATTGGCTGATTTCCCTACAGATGAGTTTGAAGGAAAGCTTTAAGGCAAATGGAAGTTTACCATCAAACCTTCAAACCATGAGTGTTCATAATTTCAGAAAGTTTCATACTTAAAGTGTTTGTTACCCCCAACACTTCAAATTCCTGATATGTGGCTGCTGTATCATGTACAGTAATACCTTGGATTACGAGCATAATTCGTTCCAGAAGAATGCTTGTAATCCAAAGCACTCGTATATCAAAGCGAGTTTCCCCATAGGAAATAATGGAAACTCAGATAAACCGTTCCTGTGTCACTGCTAGTGTATGCAGTACCGCATGTGGCCAGGGGTGGGCGCTGGAGACCACTCGGAGTCACTCAGAAACGGAGTGTTTTCAAGTGTCTCTGAGTGTCTCCGAGCGTCACTGGCGTCCCCGCACCTCTGGCCAAATGCGGTACTGCACACCTCAGCACCTTGAATCCTGCTCGTCTTGCGAGACATCGCTCGCAAAGAGAGTTAGCATTTTTTTTTAAATAGCTCGTATTGCGAAACCCTCATAAACCGCGTTACTCGCAATTCGAGGTTACACTGTACTTGTATGAGAAAGCCTCCTGTTCTCTCTGTATTTCTTCCTTTGTGTGAAATCCCCGGTGTTCCTGCCAGCCCTCCCCTTCTTTCTTATTTCAAAATGACTATGCTAGGCATGAGAGCATACAACTCCCAATGTGGTCAGTTTTCTGGCTGTGCTGGGAGCTCAGCCTGCCTGTCCTCCAATGATCAGAGTTGTGCTGACACACCCCCCTGCACAGGCATTTACTGGGAAGTTCAGTGTACTGCTGCTTCTCTGCCTTCTGCTGACACCCCCTCCCTCTGCAATTTCCAACCCTGAATCTCTAAGCCCCTTATGCAGCTGAGAACAAAAGTCATGTGATCACATAAAAAATAAATAAACGAAAACAATTATTTATAATAGTTTTTAAATACTGTATATGCACAAATGTTTTGCATTTCATTTCCATTTTAAACTTAAAGGGGTTGTAAAGGTACATGTTTTTTCACCTTAATGTATCCTATGCATAAAGGTGAAAAAACATCCGACAGTACCGCCACCCCCGAGCCCCCGTTTTACTTACCTGGCCCCTCGAAAGTCCCGCGCTCGTCCCCGTCATCCTCCTCGGTTCTCAGCCTGGCAGTCGATTGGCTACACTGGATGGATTGAAAGCAGCACAGCCATTGGCTTGCGCTGCTGTCAATCACATCCAATGACGCAACGTGCCAGGGGGCGGGGCCGAGTGATGCAGGCGGCGGCTATGGCCACCGCTGTATTACGGGACCGCGCCCGCAATAAATCCACACCATGCGAGCTCGCTCGCATGAAGGTGTGGAGTCCTTGCGGGATGGAGCCGAGACAGCCGCCGAGGGACCCTAGAAGACCAGGATCGGGGCCACTGTGTGCAAAACGAGCTGCACAGTAGAGGTAAGTGTAACATGTTTGTTATTTAAAAAAATAAATAAAAATTCTTTACTGATCCTTTAATAGTTTGTTTTACAAGGTGAGGGTTCACATATACGTTAAGCAGCAATCAGGACAAATCTGAAGCTTATAAATGCTCCGATACCTAAACTGTCACTTTCGGGCTCAGTTCTTTGAGCTGCCAGCGGAATTCCCCCACTGACAGTTGAAATGTAAAAAAAAGCTGGCAATTATCAGATGTTAAGGAGCGGGGCGGCTGCGTCCTTAACAAACGATGACTCAGTCAGCTGCCAGTGGGGCTCCCCTGTTGACTGCTGAAGTGTAAACTGAAGTCCCAAGCAATTGGAGCTGTCAAAAAAAAAAAAAAGCCGTTTATCAACAACATTGCTCAGCCGCTGAAACGGAAAGAAAAAAGAAACATTGTTTCTTTTTGTATCTTTCTGTTTATTCATCTACATATCATCTTCAATCTGCAGGTGAAGTCAAAGCAACCTGTCAAGTAAAAAAAAAAAAATTTTTTATTAAATGTTCCTCTGTTATTAACCCTTAATTTACTCTAATCAGTCTTAACTACTTATTCTCCATTTAATTATTATTTTTCTGCAGATTTTTTTTGTTCTCTTCTATTTTATAAACTATTAATAATTAAAACTTTTTTGTTTTTTGGTAGCTTTGTTCGTTAATATTTTTTATACCTTTAACATATACAGTATTTACACATTTCACATAAAAAAAAGTGCAACATTAAAAAAATATATATATATAATAAATTATAATTTGTAAATAACTTTTCAATGCTTTGAATCATTGCTAACAGTGAAGTGTATACAAAACAGTTGCAGTAGGTATCGGTAATTGGTATCGGCGAGTACTAAAATAAAAGTATTGGTACTCGTGCTCGTAAACAAACAAAATTATATCGGTGCATCCCTAAACTAAATACTGCTATTGATTTGAATTAACTTTTTCAATGGACCCCTGTCCCTATATGAGATTTTTCATGAATAATTCTTCATATAACTCTTTACCTAGTAATAACAATTCTTTTTTTCTTTTATTTTTTATTTTTATGCAGTACAATGTAAAAAGGTAGAAATCAAACATATGGAGTCATTGACTGAAGACAAGCAGTACTACAATGTGAATGACTCTGTAGAGGTGAAGTGTAATGAGGGATATCAGCCATCATATGAGAAGATGACATGTATGGCAAGTGGAGATGGATCTAAGTGGGATCAAATGTCACAGTGTATAGGTGAGCAAATGTCCAACTTTCCTCTGCTGCCTTCAAAATTATCCACCAAAAATTCCAAGTACATATAGTACAATATATATATATATATATATATATTGTATATACTCGAGTATAAGCCGACCCGAGTATAAGCCAAGGTACCTAATATTACCCCAATAAACTGGGAAAACTTATTGAATCGAGTATAAGCCTAGGGGGGGAAATGTGCCCATTGCCACCTCACTGTGCCAATTGCCCAACCTTACTGTGCCCATTGCCACCTCACTGTGCCACCTCACTGTGCCCATTGCCACCTTACTGTGCCCATTGCCACCTCACTCGGCCCATTGCCACCTCACTGTGCCCATCCTCACTGTGTCCATTGCAGCCTGCCTGTGCCCGAGTGTACCTGAAAATCTTCTTATACTGCGGCCGGCGTCCATTGTTTAAATATCGCGCCTTTCTCCTGGTCCCTTCCGTGATAGGCGTTTCCAGCAAACACTGTGTTGAGTGTTCCGCCTATGATGGAGATACTCTCATTCTCGGACTCCGTTTCCCAGCAGGCACTGTGTTCAGTGTTCTGCCAATCACGGACGTCTTTTCAGCCTCGGACAAGAGAACGTCCATGATAGGCGGAACACTGAACACAGTGTCTGCTGGGAAACGGAGTCCGAGAATGAGAGTATCTCCGTCATAGGCGGAACACTCAACACAGTGTTTGCTGGAAACGCCTATCACGGAAGGGACCAGGAAGAAAGCCGCGATATTTAAACAATGGACGCCGGCCGCAGTATAAGAAGATTTTCAGGTACTGACTCGAGTATAAGCCGAGGGGTGTACTTTCAGCCCTAAAAAAAGGGCTGAAAAACTCGGCTTATACTCGCGTATATACGGTATATATACACACAAGATGTCACCCACGCCATGATTCACAGACATAGGGGCAGTGCAAATCTGTCTGATAAAGTAGAAAAATTGCCGGCAGCTTCATAAAGATATACATTTATTGGCACACGTAGGAAATACAAAAAGAAGACGCGTTTTGGCTGGACAGCCTTGATCACTGCATAGAAAATCTGTCTGAAATGTCTTTTTAACTACCTGACCCCCAGAAGATTTTAATTCCTGACCAGGGCATTTTTTGCTATTTAGCACTGAGCTACTTTAACTGGCAATTGCAGGGTCATGCAACACTGTTCCCTAATTAAATATATATATTTTTTTTTTCCATGCAAATAGAGCTTTCTTTTAGTGGTAATTGATCACCATTGGATTTTCTTTCTCGTACATCACGGGACACAGAGCGGCATAGTCATTACTATGTGGGTTATATAGATTACCTTCAGGTGCTGGCACTGGCAACTTCCAAACCGGAAGTACCCTCCCCTATATAAGCCCCTCCCATCCGGGAGCACCTCAGTTTTTTGCCAGTGTCTAAGGTGTTGGCCAAGAAGTAACATGTGTTTTTCACTGAGCTTGCGTACAGGTTCTTTTGGGCCTCAGTAAGCTATTCCGGATCCGACCAAAAAAGCTTCATAGCTAAACGGTCGGTACCCGGGCCTTGCAAGAGAAGAGCAAGGTTTTGCCTGTAATGCCTCTCTTAGGAGGGCTGGACCCTGGGATCCAGAGCTCTGGTCATACCCACGACCAAGATGTTTTCTGTGCAGGGTGCTATACAGGTCCAGGGGAGTGGAATCCTTGGGAACCCGGTCCCTGAAGGTTTAAATACAATGCCTGCCGTGAGAGGTGAAGTTTGGGCTTCTGTGGACCAAACAAAGTCCTGCGGCGGGGTAGAGGTAAGTGGGGGCCCCCAGGAACTTGGTTCTATTGGGGGACCCCCAAGCCTAATTTGTCTTTCTGTCTGTTACCTAACGGTATTCCCGCTAAATATCTGTGCATGCCTGTAACTACTGGAAAATGTAAAATTTTAATAGTAGTCAAGTAAAAAAAAAAAAAAAAAAAAAGGGAGACCGCGGTACCTGTGTTAAACCACTAGAGGCCCTCCCCGCTGGTCTCAGCGAGGGATAAATTAGTCCAATATAAAATTGTACACAGAGCTCACTACACACCTCACAGGCTTCACCAGATGTCGCCGGAGCATTCTCCGGAGTGCTGGCGTTGCTCCTACCAACCAGGGGGTTTCTTCCACATTTTCTGGGCTTGCCCAGCAATCGTACACTATTGGAATGAAGTGCTACGGGTGATCACTAAGGCCACTGGGACTTGCGTCCCATATGAACCTATATACTGTTTGCTAGGACTAGTTGATCAACTGCCAATGATCAGAGCCAGGAAAACACTCATATCCCTGCTACTATACTATGCGCGCAAAGCCATTACGATGAACTGGAAACAACCGTCTCCCCCCTCTGTTAAATTCTGGAAAAGATTAGTTAATGCCAGTTTGCCCCTATATAAAGCCACTTACTCGTCCAGAGGTTGTCCGCACAAATTTGACAAGGTGTGGAGTTGTTGGCTAGAGGACAGAAACACGGCAAGTGAATAGTGACCAATGCCTAAACTTGTAACGTATCACTAGGTTATCATTTTCTTAACCCAAACAATTTTTTCAGGCTACCATCCTCTATTGATATCACTTTGAGCATGACTTATCTTGAATGGACCCTCTCCCCCAGTCTGGGGTTACAGTGTAAGTTAAGTTTAAGTGTATGTGTTATTTGTGGCCCTGTGTCGGTATGTTGCCGACACGGGGTAACGGCCCCTACGTGGGCAGATGTTGTGCCTATGTGTGGGCAAAATGTGTGTGTCTATAAAAACTTCAATAAAAAGATTTTACAAAAAAAAACCACTAGAGGCCGCTGTGGTCCATTTTTCTTGTCATGTGGATCTTTTTCTTTTCAAGTCAAAAGATCCAGGCAGTTGGTAAGTTCTCTGTGGGAATCCACTTCCTCTGCCCTGTTGCTGCACTCATCCACCGCACAGGCCCTCCGGCAAAAAGGGCCCTGGCTCCTAGTCCCTGCTTATTTTTCAAAAAAAGCGCCGAAGGCGCACGGGCGCGCGCGCGTGCACGAAACGCCTCCTATGTAGAGATGAGCGGAAAAAAAGGGGCGGGGCTGGTGGATGACGCTCAATGCGCGCCGTAGCGCTTCTGCGCATGTGCAGGCATCCCAGCATGGATAAAAGACACAGTACAAGTGTCAGCTGGATGCAAACAGAGCTAGCAACAAAACGGTGGCACACAGAGGCGGTTGATGCAGGCATCCCCATAGAAAGGCACTTTAGTGGACACCAGCTGGTATATAGCAGCAACTGTGCTAGACTATTACCAGTAAAAGTGGTGTATGACGACGGGAATACCTCAGCTCTGTGCTTAAAGGATATGTCGTCCAGACGCTCTGGAAATAAGTCTTCCAAGAAGCAAAAGGGGTCTCCATCGGGCTCTGAGGATTTTGGGCATGCTTGTACTGCACCAATCTCCCCTGAAATTTCAGAGGTTAGTAGCCGTAGGAACCCCGCAGGAGTACCTGGTGCTGCGGCTGTCCCCAGTCCACCTGCTCCTGTATATATAACAGAGGAGGTTTTTTCCTCAGCTCTGGGAGGATTAGAAGAGAGATTAACAGCATTGATTGCTGCTTCCCTGTCACAGGGTAAGCGCGTCCGATCTCCGTCTCCTCCTTCAGAGTACCTGTTAGTGGAGGAACAGCCCCACACAGAGATCGACCTGCCTGAAGGGGATCAGGATGAGGTTGATTCGGTTATAGAGGAATCAACAGTGGAAGAACCTTTCTCAGCATCTCAGGCTGAAAGATTATGGGTTCAGTCTCTGACTAACATGGTCCGATCAGCATTTAAAATGCACCTTGCGGAGCCATCAACCACTACTGTCTCCTCGCTGGGGTCGCTAAAAGCTCCCCAGACTGTCTGTTCCTTCCCAATCCACCCCTTATTGGAAGGGCTTATTTACCAGGATTGGGAGCATCCTGATAAAATATTTACTCCCCCCAAGAGATTTCCGGTGATCTATCCCATGGAGGATAAGTTCATACAAAAATGGAAGGTGCCCACAGTGGACGCAGCCATCTCTTTTGTGAATAAATCACTGACATGTCCAGTAGATAATGTTCCAATGTTCAAAGACCCAATAGATACAAAATTGGAGTCTTTACTAAAATCTGCTTTCTCTACAGCAAGCATGGTGACACAACCTGCAATAGCAGCTATTGGGGTCTGCCAAGCAGTGAAGGATCAGTTGAAACAAGTCTTAAGGGACTTACCAGATCAGCAGGCTCTTGCCCTAGCTGACCTACCTAGAGCCTTGTGTTTTGCGGTGGACGCCATAAAGGATACAATCCAACAGGCCTCCCGCTTTACGCTGTCTGTAGTACATATGCGTAGGCTTCTATGGCTCAAAAACTGGTCTGCTGAAGCTCCCTGTAAGAAATTGCTGATTAGCTTCCCATTTCATGGAGAACGCTTATTTGGAGAAGATCTGGACAAGTATATCCAGAAAATTTCTGCCGGTAAAAGTACACTCTTGCCGGTTAAGAACAAAGTTAGAAGTCCTTCTTTTAAGAGGCCTACTTCTCCAGTCCCTGGCACATCGGCTGTGAAACAGTTCCGACGGCCTCCGTGGTCAAATCCTGGGGGCAGAAATCAGGGACAATCACAGGGTAACAAAAAACCCTGGATCAAGAGAGGTACGAAACCTCCCCCCAAGTCATGAAGGGTTGCCCCCACTCAATCGGGTGGGGGGAAGACTTCAGTTGTTCACAGAGACCTGGCAGGACACCATCAGAGACAGATGGGTGATCTCCGCAGTAAGTCTGGGATACAAGCTGGAGTTAAGACACTCCTCCTGCCCATTTGATGAGGTCAAACGTGCCAAGCGATCCCCAGAAGAGAGGATCCCTCCTTCTGGCACTAGAACAACTATTGCTCCAAGGTGTAATCATGAAGGTTCCCTTGGAGGAATGCGGGTTCGGGTTTTACTCAAACCTCTTCACAGTCCCCAAACCAAATGGGGACGTGAGGCCCATATTAAATCTAAAAGGGCTAAACAAATTCCTACATATCAGGACTTTTCGGATGGAGTCGATCCGATCGGTGGCCACCGCCCTACAAGGGCAGGAATGGTTAGCCTCGATCGACATAAAGGATGCTTATCTGCATATTCCATCTTTCCGGCCCACCAGAAATTTCTACGCTTTGCAGTAGAAGGGCGCCATTTTCAGTTCAGAGCCTTACCTTTCGGTCTGGCCACAGCACCACGAGTGTTCACAAAAATTCTGGCCCCACTATTGGCCAATCTAAGAACACGGGGTGTAACGATAATGGCATATTTAGACGACCTGCTACTAATAGACCACTCAGTGGAAAAACTGGAAGTAGCTATTCACGAGACAATCAAGTATCTGGAATATCACGGTTGGATTATCAACCGAGACAAGTCAGCTCTAAGACCAGTCAAAAGTCTGGAATACTTGGGGCTAAGGCTGGATTCAAATCAGAGAAAGATTTTCTTACCTCCAGAGAAGGTGTCGTCTTTGAAAGATTTGACCCACTTAGTGGGTACAAAAAGAAAACCATCCATACGCCTGTGCATGAGGCTGCTGGGAAAAATGGTGGCTTCATTCGAAGCAGTACCCTACGGTCAATTCCATTCAAGGAACTTGCAGAGGGCCATACTGTCAGCCTGGAACAAAAAAGTTCAGGCTTTAGACTTACCAATGTCCCTGTCCCCTTCCGTTCGCAAGAGCCTCCATTGGTGGTTGGTGCCCCAGAATCTGGAAAAAGGGAAACCCTTCAGTCCGGTTTCTTGGAAGGTGGTCACTACAGATGCCAGCCTCATAGGCTGGGGGGCAGTACTGGAGCAATGGTCTCTCCAGGGCAAGTGGTCAGAAGCAGAGAAGGCCCTGCCCATCAATCTCTTAGAGATACGAGCAGCCCGGTATGCCCTAGTAGCATGGACATCCAAACTCCAAGGGTCCCCTGTCAGAATTCAATCAGACAATGCCACAGCAGTGGCATATATCAATCACCAGGGTGGCACCAGGAGTCGTGCAGCCCAGTGGGAAGCGAATTGCATCCTGAAATGGGCAGAAAGATATGTCCCAGCCATATCCGCGGTTTTCATCCCAGGAGTAGAAAATTGGAGAGCGGACTTTCTAAGTCGCCAGCAATTATGCCCGGGGGAATGGTCTCTTCACCCCGAGGTTTTCCAGGCAATATGCCAGCGGTGGGGAACACCGGATGTAGATCTGCTAGCATCCAGATTCAACGCAAAGGTGGACAGATTTGTGTCTCGCACAAGGGATCCCCTAGCTTGCGGCTCGGATGCCCTAGTGTTCCCTTGGGATCAGTTCAAGCTGATATATGCATTCCCACCGCCACAATTGTTACCACGATTAATCCGCAGAATCCGGGTAGAAAAGAAACCGGTGATTCTGGTGGCTCCAGCGTGGCCCCGAAGAGCATGGTACGCGGAGATCGTAAAGATGTCAGTGGGGAGTCCTTGGACCCTCCCACATCGTCCGGACCTGCTTTCGCAGGGACCGATATACCACCCTTCCTTACAAGCCCTAGGTTTGACGGCCTGGCTATTGAAGCCCACATTCTAAAAAAGAGAGGTCTCTCTAATCCGGTGGTATCTACCATGATCAATGCCAGGAAGCCGGTATCCAGGCAGATCTATTATAGGATCTGGAAGGCGTACATCGCGTGGTGTGAGGCCAAGAAATGGCATCCGCGTAAGTACGTAATAGGTAGGATTCTGGACTTCCTACAGTGGGCTGTGGATAGGAAGCTTGCCTTGAGTACTAACAAGGGTCAGATTTCGGCCTTGTCAATATTTTTTCAAAGGCCCTTGGCTTTGCATTCATTAGTCAAAGCTTTCATACAAGGAGTGATGCGTATTAGCCCTCCGGTTAGTATTCCCATATGTCCATGGGACTTAAACCTGGTTCTGTCGGTTCTACAGAAACAACCATTTGAACCATTGCAGCACATTTCCTTGGTTCTTCTCACCAGGAAATTGATTTTCTTAGTAGCCATTTGTTCGGCTAAAAGAGTATCGGAATTAGCCGCCATGTCCTGTAAGGAGCCATATCTGGTTGTCCATAAGGACAGAGTAGTGTTACGTCCTCACCCAGCCTTTCTTCCTAAGGTGGTATCGAGGTTTCATTTGAACCAAGATGTGGTTCTTCCTTCTTTTTTTTCCCAAACCTACCTCGGTAGAGGAAAAGTTATTGCATTCTTTGGATGTAGTAAGAGCAGTTAAAGCTTATCTAAAAGCCACTGCTCAGATTCGTAGAACGGATACTTTGTTTGTTCTGCCGGAAGGCCCCAGAAAGGGTCAGGCAGCATCAAAATCTAGTTTAGCCAAGTGGATTCGACAGGTCATAATACAAGCCTATGGCTTGAAAAGGAGACCGCCTCCGTTCAAAGTTAGGGCGCACTCCACAAGAGCAGTTGGAACTTCATGGGCAGTGCATCACCAGGCCTCCCTGGCTCAAATCTGTAAGGCCGCAACATGGTCTTCAGTACACACGTTTACTAGGTTCTACCAGGTGGACGTTAGAAGTCAGGAGGATGTCGCCTTTGGGCGCAGTGTGTTGCAGGCCGCAAAAGATCCTCATGTCAGATAGCGCTCAGCTTATGTATGGTGTATCCCCCCCCCTCATTGGGCATTGCTTTGGGACGTCCCACATAGTAATGACTATGCCGCTCTGTGTCCCGTGATGTACGAGAAAGAAAATAGGATTTTTATAACAGCTTACCTGTAAAATCCTTTTCTTGGGAGTACATCACGGGACACAGAGCTCCCACCCCTCTTTTGGGGACACTTATTGCTTTGCTACAAAACTGAGGTGCTCCCGGATGGGAGGGGCTTATATAGGGGAGGGTACTTCCGGTTTGGAAGTTGCCAGTGCCAGCACCTGAAGGTAATCTATATAACCCACATAGTAATGACTATGCCACTCTGTGTCCCGTGATGTACTCCCAAGAAAAGGATTTTACAGGTAAGCTGTTATAAAAATCCTATTTTTTTATTTATTTTTATTTTTTTGTGATATGAACATATCCAATAAAATCTAATGAATTCATAAATTTCAGCCAAAATGTATTCTGCTACATGTCTTTGGCAAGAAAAAAAGAGTCCACAAACGATGGTATATATATATATATATATATATATATATATATATATATGAAAATTGATTAATCCTGATGTACTGACGGCATATCTTATTTCTTGAGGGCCTAAAATGCCAGGAAAGTACAAATACCCCCAAATAACCCCTTTTTGGAAAGTAGACAGTCCAATGTATTTAGTAGGAGGCATAGCAAGTTTTTTGAAGTTATAATCTTTTGTTCAAGAAATTTTATATAATTTATTTATTTTTTTCACAATTTTTTTTATTTATTTTTTTAACATACTGTCACCAATCAGTACAACATCATCATATGACTGGTGTAGCAGTGATCAGGGTCACTAACTGGTGACAGTGCGTTAAAACAAAAATATATATATATTTTTTAATAACATTTTTTAAACATTCTTTTTTTTTCATGTTTTACATTTTTTTTTTACATACTTTGATCAGAGTAGTTCAGTGTCACTATAGTAACACTGTTGTACTCTGGGGAGGGATGACCAAATTAATCCCTGTAACCCATTCATGGCAGTTGAAAAGTATATAAAAAAAAATTAAGAAAAAAAAGTAAAAAATAAAAACAAATGTTAAAAAAAATTATGTTTTTTTTTTTTTTACATACTGTCACCAGTCAGTGTCCCTAATGACTGATCCCAGTTATATGAAGACGCCGTACTGTATTGGTGACGGTTTATAAAAAAAATTAAAAAAAAAAATCAGCATTTTCCAAAAATTTGTTAATAAAAAATTGAAACCTCAAAAAACTCGGCACTCGCCAAACTCGCCTCTTACTACGGTAAATACCTGTGTACTTTCCAAAAAAAGGGGCCTCAAGAATGAAATAGGCTGTCAGTACATCAGGATTGATCAATTTTCAAATATATCCCATAGCTTGTGGACTCTATAACTTTAACAGAAACCAATCAATATACCCGTATTGGGATTTTTTTCACCAAAGACATGTAGTAGGATACATTTTGTCCTAAACTTAGAAAGAAATTAAATTTTATGGGATATATTTTACAACAGAAATTAGAAAATATTGGTTTTTTTTTTCAAACTTGTTTTTAGTTTATGTATAAAAAAAAAACCCAGTGGTGATCAAATACCTCCAAAAGAAAGCTCTATTTGTGTGAAACAAATTATATGAATTGAATTTTGGTACAGCGTTGCATTACCGCACATTTGCCAGTTAAAGTATAGTGTCGTATAGCAAAAAATGGCCCGGTCACGAGGTGATAATCACATAGAATAGTTTTTCCTAGAAAACAATATTTTTAGCAACAGACAGTAGGGATTTGTGAAAGAAAACTTTTTATGAAGAGGTAAGTGAAACCTTGGACACAGGGGTGGCTGTGGATATGGTATACTTGGACAGAGGGGTGGCTGTGGGGCGTGGTGTACTTGGACAGAGGGGTGGCTGTGGACGTGTAATACTTGGACAGAGGGGTGGCTGTGGACGTGGTATACTTTGGACAGAGGGGTGGCTGTGGACGTGGTATACTTGGACAGTGGGGTGGCTGTGGATGTGGACTACTTGGACAGAGGGGTGGCTGTGGATGTGGATTACTTGGACAGAGGGGTGGCTGTGGATGTGGATTACTTGGACAGGGGGGTGGCTGTGGATGTGGTATACTTGGACAGAGGGGTGGCTGTGGACTTGGATTACTTGGACACAGGGGTGGCTGTGGACATGGTATATTTGCACAGAGGGGTGGCTATGGATGTGAAATATTTTGACAGTGGACGTGTAATACTTGGACAGAGGGGTGGCTGTGGATGTGGTATACTTGGACAGGGGGTGGCTGTGAATGTGGTATACTTGGACAGAGGGGTGGCTGTGGACGTGGTATACTTGGACAGAGGGATGGCTGTGGACGTGGTATACTTGGACAGAGGGGTGGACGTGGTATACTTGGACAGAGGGGTGGCTGTGGATGTGGACTACTTGGACAGAGAGGTGGCTGTGGGGCGTGGTTTACTTGGACAGAGGGGTGGCTGTGGACGTGGTATACTTGGACAGTGGGGTGGCTGTGGATGTAGACTACTTGGACAGAGGGGTGGCTGTGGACGTGGATTACTTGGACAGAGGGGTGGATGTGGTATACTTGGACAGAGGGGTGGCTGTGGACTTGGATTACTTGGACACAGGGGTGGCTGTGGACATGGTATATTTGCACAGAGGGGTGGCTATGGATGTGAAATATTTGGACAGTGGATGTGGAACACTTGGACAGAGGGGTGGCTGTGGACATGGTATACTTGGACAGAGGGGTGGCTGTGGACGTGGTATACTTGGACAGAGGGGTGGCTGTGGACGTGGTATACTTGGACAGAGGGATGGCTGTGGACATGGTATACTTAGACAGAGGGGTGGACGTGGTATACTTGGAAAGAGGGGTGGCTGTGGATGTGGTATACTTGGACAGAGGAGTGGCTGTGGACATGGTATATTTGCACAGAGGGGTGGCTATGGATGTGAAATATTTGGACAGTGGACGTGGTATACTTGGACAGAGGGGTGGCTGTGGACGTGGTATACTTGGACAGAGGGGTAGCTGTGGACGTGGTATACTTGGACAGAGGGGTGGCTGTGGACGTGGTATACTTGGACAGAGGGATGGCTGTGGACATGGTATACTTGGACAGAGAGGTGGCTGTGGACATGTAATACTTGGACAGAGGGATGGCTGTGGACATGTAATACTTGGACAGAGGGATGGCTGTGGACATGTAATACTTGGACAGAGGGATGGCTGTGGATGTAGTATACTTGGACAGAGGGGTGGCTGTGGACGCGGTATACTTGGACAGAGGGGTGGCTGTGGATGTGGTTTACTTGGACAGAGGGGTAGCTGTAGATGTGGAATACTTGGACAGAGGTGTGACTGTGGACGTGGATTACTTGGACAGAGGGGTAGATGTGGTATACTTGGACAGAGGGGTGGCTGTGGACGTGGTATACTTGGACAGAGGGGTGGCTGTGGATGTGGTATACTTGCACAGAGGGGTGGATGTGGATGTGGTATACTTGGAGAGAGGGGTGGCTGTGGATGTGGTATACTTGGACAGAGGGGTGGCTGTGGACGTGGTATACTTGGACAGAGGGATGGCTGTGGACGTGTAATACTTGGACAGAGGGATGGCTGTGGACGTGGTATACTTGGACAGAGGGATGGCTGTGGACGTGTAATACTTGGACAGAGGGATGGCTGTGGACGTGGTATACTTGGACAGAGGGATGGCTGTGGACGTGGAATACTTGGACAGAGGGGTGGCTGTGGACGTGGTATACTTGGACAGAGGGGTGGCTGTGGATGTGGTTTACTTGGACAGAGGGGTAGCTGTAGATGTGGAATACTTGGACAGAGGTGTGACTGTGGACGTGGATTACTTGGACAGAGGGGTAGATGTGGTATACTTGGACAGAGGGGTGGCTGTGGATGTGGTATACTTGGACAGAGGGGTGGCTGTGGATGTGGTATACTTGGAGAGAGGGGTGGATGTGGATGTGGTATACTTGGAGAGAGGGGTGGCTGTGGATGTGGTATACTTGGACAGAGGGGTGGCTGTGGACGTGTAATACTTGGACAGAGGGATGGCTGTGGATGTGTAATACTTGGACAGAGGGGTGGCTGTGGACGTGTAATACTTGGACAGAGGGATGGCTGTGGACGTGTAATACTTGGACAGAGGGATGGCTGTGGACGTGTAATACTTGGACAGAGGGATGGCTGTGGACGTGTAATACTTGGACAGAGGGATGGCTGTGGACGTGTAATACTTGGACAGAGGGATGGCTGTGGACGTGTAATACTTGGACAGAGGGATGGCTGTGGACGTGGTATACTTGGACAGAGGGATGGCTGTGGACGTGTAATACTTGGACAGAGAGGTGGCTGTGGACGTGAAATATCTGGACAGAGGGGTGGCTTTGGACGTGGTATACTTAGACAAAGGGGTGATTGTAGACGTATTATATTTGGACAGAGGGGTGGCGGTGGACGTGGTATACTTGGACAGAGGGGTGGCTGTGGATGTGGTATACTTGGATTTTGCAAAAGCATTTGACACAGTTCCCCACACACGGCTCATGGGTAAGGTGAAGTCTACAGGCTTGGAAAGATCAGTTTGTAAATGGATAGAAAACTGGCTAATGCTAAGTTCACATTGGCATTAAAGGCTGGAGTTTGAGAGGCATTAAAAATGCCCCTCAAACGCCTATGCACAAAATACAATAGACAGCACATTCACACGAAACGTTGCGTCGATTCAAAATTGAAGCCTTATGTCCAGTCAGGAAGCGTTTTAAGCCTTTCAATGCCTCCCATTGAAGTCTGCCATGCAGACAGAGACAACCTCCACCAGATTATAGCCGGGACTCGGTACATATCAGACCATATTTCTGATATGAGTACTTTTGAAGTACCCTGTTCTTGGTATCTGGTGCAATCTGCCAGGTTTTTCCCTGTATAACATCTACCTGTACTCTCTTCCTGCCATCGCTATACCAACTACACACAAGAATACCCAAATTCAGTTTTTTTCTTCACTGTGGTGCGTCCAGAATTGGGGTGGATGCAAGAGTGCCCTTTGTGGCTGGTCCTGTCCGTGGGTCTATTGTTCTCTCCTTCGTGTGGCTGGATGTGGGTGACATTTGGCAGCAAGGTCTTCTCTGTACTTTTAAATTAGGATGCAATACAGACAATGTATGCTCATTATTGAAACCACTAGCCCCTGAAGAAGAGGTTCACTGCTACAAACTTGAAACGCGTTGGAAACCCTCTGTCCTATCCATATATCGACAGAGTCCAGTGGTTGTTTGAATAATACTGTGACAGTGCATCGTAACAGTATATGCATCTAACTTTGATTTTATGTGTGACACGACACTGATCACCGCTCCCGATTACAGGGAGCTGTGATCAGTGTCCTGTCACTAGGAAGATTGGGGAAATACTTGTTTACATCAGCATTTCCCCGTTCTTCCTCTCCGTGAGACGATCGCGGGTATCCCCACGGACACCGAGTCAGCGGGACCCGCGATCACACTCATGGAGCTCACGACGGGCGCGCACGCGCCCACAATGCCGTGTCTTAAAGGTGAGGTACAGGTACGTTAATCTGCCTGTACGTGCCATTCTGCTGACGTATATCGGCGTGAGCCAGTCGTCAAGTGGTTAAAAAAAAATACATCTTATTTATTTTACCTTTTATTTTATTTTTATCTTTTAGAAATGTGTCACTTTTATTCCTATTACAAGAAATGTAAACATCCCTTGTAATAGAAAAAAGCATGACAGATCCTCTTAAATGGGAGATCTGGTGTCAAAAATACCTCACATCTCATATTTACACTAAAATGCAATAAAAAAAAAAATTAAAAAAATTAATGTCATATAAGCATTGGGCGGAAGTGACGTTTTGATGTCACTTCCGCCCTGCAGTGGAATGGAGATGGGTGGGTGCCATCTTCCCCTCACTCGTCTCCATGCCACTGATGTGAGAGGATCTGATCCTCTCCGCCGCTTCCGACGGCTCCGGTAAGTGGCGGGGGGCACCGAAGAGTGGCGGATGGGGGAGGCCCTCTCCCGTCACCAATAAAAGTGATCTCGCCATGAATTCGCCACAGAGACCACTTTTATCGTACCCCAAGGTTCAGTGTTATCAGTGGTATCCCAATGTTCAGTGTTATCAGTGGTGTACCCCAATGTTCAGTGTTATCAGTGGTGTCCCAAAGTTCAGAGTTATCAGTGGTGTACCCCAAGGTTTAGTGTTATCAGTGGTGTACCCCAAGGTTCAGTGTTATCAGTGGTGTACCCCAATGTTCAGTGTTATCAGTGGTATCCCAAGGTTCAGGGGTATCCCAAGGTTCAGTGTTATTAGTGGGGTACCCCAAGGTTTAGTATTATCAGTGGTGTAGTTTTATTAGTGGGGTACCCCAAGATTCAGTGTTGGGACCCTTACTTTTGAATACCTTTATAAATGATATAGGGTCTGGGGTTTCAGTATTTGCAGATGACACTAAGCTATGCAGTGGAATAACGTCCTTACAGGATGACTCCAACTTATACGCTGACCTCAATGTTCTGTCTTTTTGGGCGACTATGTGGCAGATGAGGTTTAATGTTGATAAATGTAAAGTTATGCACTTGGGGGCTAAGAATATGAATGCATCATACATACTAGGGGGAGTACAACTAGGGGGATCTGTAGTGGAGAAGGATCTGGGGGATTTGGTAGATCATAAGATCAATAATAACGTGCTGGAAGAGCTGGATGCATTCCTAAATGCACAAAATATAACTGAATACTAACATTTATAGGTAATAACACCAGGGATTGTTGATCCAGGGAAATTCTACTTGCCTCCTGGGAGATAAGGAAGGGATTTATTTTCCCCCACTGGTGCAAATTGTTGTTGTTTTTGGCCTTCCTTTGGATCAACTGTGGGTAAAGGGGTGTGTTTGTAACACTATACACTGTTACTGAGCATGCAGAACTTTATTCATCCACAAGATAGCAGCATTCTGCACTTTTACTGGCCATAGCCTTAAAGTGATTGTAAAGTCTTGTTTTTTGTTTGTTTTTTAAATAACAAACATGTTATACTTACCTGTTCTGTGTAATGGTTTTGCACAGAGCAACCCAGATCCTCCTCTTCTCGGGTCCCACACCAGCGCTCCTGGCTCCACCCTTCTGCCAGGTGCCCCCATAACAGGCAGCTTGCAATGGGGGCATCCAAGCAGGCACTCTCACAATCAGCGGCTCTGTGTGTCCATTCACACACGGAGGTGTAGCCCCGCCTTCTCCATCTCATTATTGGCTTGCTGGCTGTGATTGACAGCAGCGGGAGCCAATGGCCAAAGGAGTCCAGGGAGAGTCAAGGCTCTAGTAGATATCATTGAAACGAGAGGGGGCTCAGGTAAGTCTTAGGGGGTAGGGGGCCTGCTGCATAGAATGTATGAAGGTAAAAAAAACCTTGTGCCTTTACAACCACTTAAATACAGGTGGACAGAGACTTCTGGGAATTGTAGACTGAAAGCAGAACTTTCTTCACAGTGAAGCTGAAGTTAAACTACAGAGTCTATGAGCAATCACCAAGGGGTGAGGGATATAAACAAAAAGGGCCGGGAAGACACAGGAGGAGTTGGAGAGAGACTTTGCAAGTGGAAGGAGTGTGCTAAAGTTCGTGCTGAGGCGCGCTGTTCCGAGTTAACCCCTTGCTCCCCAGTAGGCAGAATCTTTTCTATGTGGCTGCATCCATATCGACCCAGATCAGTTAAAGGAAGTGCTTTTGCTGTTTAAGTCCAAGATTACGTTTTAAAGCAAACCACGCCTACAGGTTCACGCTCCTAAAGTGATCCTTGCCAACAATTCTATCTCTTAAAGTGACCCATACCAACAACTTTGCTTCTTAAAGGGGACTATCATGTTCATTCCACATCTTAAAAGGGACAGCACCTTACATTGCGATCCAACGTAAGGGCCCCAACTGAGCCGGCAGAAGAACCAATCTTCACGCTGCTTTATAATCAGGGTTTATCATGTTAGCCAGTTTGTCTCATTGTTTATCCATACATGTCTCAATTGGGGAGTGATCTCCCAGTCAGAGGTCTATTGTTTATGCCCTTGGTCCTGCAAGACGTAGGTGGCCATACTTTAAAAGGGTATTTGACTGGACAATGTTGTTTCTGTGTTGATTCACTGTGTCTATCGTATAACCTCTAAACTGTTGCATTGCTTTACCATTTCATTGCTACCAATACAACCTGTTAATTTTTATCTTTCTTGTGTAACTGCCGGGAGACTCACCAGCCAGGTCATTTTAGTGGTGTCAGCAGGAGTGGGGCTCCGTTTAGTGTCAAGCAAAGAGCAGAGGACCCAAAACTATCAGTGGCCCCTTCTAAGGTAGCGCTACATGTACAGTTTATGAAAGTTCTTTATTTATTTTTTTCTGTACAAGTTGGACGGATTTGTACCTTTTTTCATCCTGACTAACTATGTACCGTAACTACTGCAAATGCCACAATCCCAGGAAAATGCTTCAATAAAACAAAAATACACATGGACCACAAGTGTCCCTTTATGAGATTTTTCCTGAATAAATATTCATGTAACTCCTTACCTACTTTTAGCATTTTTCTCCATACAGCACAATGTAAAAAGCCAGAAATAACCAATGTGGCCGAATCGACTAAATACGAGGACTACTACAATGTGAGTGACTCTGTAGAGGTGAAGTGCAAGGAGGGATATCGGGCATCACATGAGAAGATGACATGTAAAGAAGGATCCAAGTGGAATCAAACTGTACAATGTATAGGTGAGCAAATGTCCAACTTTCCTCTCCTTCCTCCAAATTTTACACCAAAAATTTCAAATACAGATACATACAGGACATCACTTACCCCATGGATCACTCACAAAGAGGCTGTGCAAATCTGTCTGGAATGTATTCCTAATTAGAAATGGATAGTATTTGGTCCTGTGACAGAAATCATAGGGAGTCATGATTGATAGTATGGATGATGTGGTGTGGATGATAGTAGCAGATATTATGCTGATTTCCTTAAGGATGGTTCTTAAAGGTGCCACTGGCTAGTAAAAACCACAGAAGGCACTCACCTACAATTTGGTGAGCACGAACACCGATAGGCTGAAATGAGATGGAAAGCCAGTGATGTATTCTAGGATAGAATTTCAAGCCGTTGAAAGGTGGACTGTATTCCCCCCATGGTTGAGTTTGAAGGGAACCTGTTTTAGGTCTAATGGGAGTTTACCTTTAATAGATAATTGTGCCTAATGCTTTCCAACGCTAATGGGGGAATGCTAAGCTTAAAACTGTTCCCGCCAACACCTATGCTGACTAACCAGGGTAAGAAAGCTGTACACTATATTACCAAAAGTATTGGTACGCCTGCCTTTACGCGCGCTTGAACTTTAATGGCATCCCAGTCCGTAGGGTTCACTATTGAGCTGGCCCCCCCTTTGCAGCTATAACAGTTTCAACTCTTCTGGGAAGGCTGTCCACAAGGTTTAGGAGTGTGTCTATGGGTATGTTTGACAATTCTTCCAGAAGTGCATTTGTGAGGTCAGGTACTGATGTTGGACAAGAAGGCCTGGCTCGCAGTCTCCACTCTAATTCATCCCAAAGGTGTTCTATAGGGTTGAGGTCAGGACTGGGCGGTCTTTAAGTGGTTAAGCAGATATAAATAGAGTACACAATCGACCATCAATGTCCCTATATGAGGTTTTTCATGAATAATTGTTCATATAACTCTTTACCTAGTAATAACAATTTTTTTTTCTTTTCATGCAGCACAATGTAAAAAGCCAGAAATTAAACAGATGAAGACATTGACTGAAGACAAGGAGTACTACAATGTGAATGACTCTGTAGAGGTGAAGTGTAATGAGGGATATCGGCCATCACATGAGAAGATGACATGTATGGCAAGAGGAGATGGATCTAAGTGGGATCACACTTCACAGTGTATAGGTAAGCAAATGTCCAACATTCCTCTCCTTCCTCCAAATTATGCACTGAAAATTCCAATTACAGATATTACAATATACAGTGCCTTGAAAAAGTATTAATACCCCTTGAAATTTTCCACATTTTGTCATGTTACAACCAAAAACATAAATGTATTTTATTGGGATTTTATGTGATAGACCAACACAAAGTGGCACATAATTGTGAAGTGGAATGAAAATTTTATATATTTTTTTACAAATAAATAAGTGAAAAGTGTGGGGTTCATTTGTATGGCGCCCCCCGGAGTCAATACTTTGGAGTACTGACTCGTGTATAAGCCGAGGGGTGTACTTTCAGCCCTAAAAAAAGGGCTGAAAAACTCGGCATATACTCGAGTATATACGGTATATATACACTAGGGCTGTGGAAATTAACTATTAATTCCTCGATTAATCGATTAATTGTTTTGATCAGTCAAAATTCTTTGGGCTTGTCGTGTCCATCTGAAGGGCTCCTTTGCTGTGCCCTCATATCTGCATGCCGGCGGGACCTTACTATCTGCCACATGCAAGGGCTATTACACTTCCCTCTATCACTTCCCTCTATCAACCTGGGATTCTACAGCCATCCACTGGGAGTTGTGATAGTTCCCTTCACGGGACATCTACATGCCGATGGACTGATGTTAGCCCCTCCTCATCTGGATTCAGCAGTGGTATCGTTGTACACATTTTTATACCAGTATCATACTTAGCTACATGTTTTTATGACTGCTTTTGCTACCGTTTGGTATTACTCGCACTATTTTTACAGCTTATGTAGCTACATCGATTTTATCTCCAGTGCAATATTTATTTTGTTACCTACTTGAAGACTATAAAAGTTTTAATGCTATTCCCATCGAGCGCTGCCTTTTGTGTGTTTTTTATATCCTGCTATCGATTTTTCCAGTGGTTGGTAGCTGCACTGGGAATCGGCCTGCAAGGAGATCAGCTAAAAGTAGTTGGATCTGGGGGCGTGGCCTGACATAGCATGGAGTAGGACGTGCATGATTTGAGCTCCGTCCATTACTCCTGTACAGCCCATCCTGATCTTCAGTGTCATCCTGCACCAGCCCAGCGGGACCCCCTGGGGACCCTGAACATCCGTGGCCGCAAATCCACCATCCTCCGCTCGTACGGCGGCCTCCGCAGGGCCGCGATCCCGATCGCGGGTGCCGCATTTAGGAAAGCCCGCGGCTTCGGCCTAGCCCTGGAAGTCGGCGGCCATCTTGCTCCACCCGACCTGCCGCCTGTGCTGCTTCCTGGCCCTCCTGCTCTCAGGTAACAGCCTGCAGGGGCCCACCGAGTCCCCCTGAGGACCCCTCACGCCCACAGAGGCAGATACATCAGCCTCTGACTGCGCGGCCGCCGCGTTCAGGAAAGGCCCCGGCTTCGGCCTAGTGCTGGTCGGTGGCCATCTTGCTTCACCCGGCCTGCTGACTAGTGACTCTTCCTGGCCCACCAGCCCTACAGCTCCCTACCATTCGGTATAGACTGAGCTGCCTGCTTTGGAGGGGGGAGGGATCACAGCGGATACCTGCCATGACTCCGCCAAAAACGCCAAAGGCCACCCTGGCGAAATTGGACCAGTACCGCCGCCAGGAGGAGGAAAGAGATGGCGGTGCCGCAGGCGGTGAGCAGGACGCTACGGGAGGCGACACAGCTAAACTGCTCGAGGCGATCACATACTGCCGGACGTCCCTGACGGCGCAAATAGAGGGGGTCAAGGTGGACCTTTCACTCATGCGACAAGACTTCCAGAAACTTCGTGAGCGTGTCACGACTGCCGAAACCCGCATTGGAGAGGTGGAGGACACCGTTACGCCGCTCCAAGTCAACTCCGATCGAATGCAGCTCCAAATCAATCAGATTCTAAGCAAGCAAGATGATATGGAAAATAGGCTCCGGAGGTGCAACCTCCGTTTCATCGGGCTCCCCGAGGGAGCTGAGGGCAAAGATCCTACCACCTTCTTGGAGAAACTCCTTGTTGACACCTATGGCCGCGAGGCCTTCTCCCCCACCCTGGCGGTGGAGAGGGCTCATCGTATGCCTGCCAGATCTCCTCCTCAGGGGGCTCCCCCCCGCACGTTTATAGCAAAATTCTTGAATTACAAAGATAGAGATGCGGCGCTGCGCATGGCCAGGGAAAAAGGTAACATCCACCTTGGAAACTCCAAGATCGCTATCTTCCCCGACTTTTCTGCCGAGGTGCAGCGCCGCCGCCAAGGCTTCATGGAGGCGAAGAGGAGGCTCCGGATACAACATCTTAAATACTCTATGCTATTTCCAGCTCGTCTTAGAGTCGAAAGGGACGGCCGTGTGTTCTTTTTTGA
This sequence comes from Rana muscosa, assembly GCA_029206835.1. Classification (NCBI taxonomy): domain Eukaryota; kingdom Metazoa; phylum Chordata; class Amphibia; order Anura; family Ranidae; genus Rana; species Rana muscosa. Next base: position 17,468,489 of record CM055116.1, read on the forward strand.
GGATCCTCAGGAAGTCATTGCCTGGTTGGAGCGTCCGGGGCCCGCCAGAGGGGCGGCGGAGTGACCTGACCGAGCATGTTCATCAGCACTATTGATTGCCTGTCATCATCACCAGCACATTATACGCCGCAGCGGGAGTCTGCAAATCCTGGTATGTTACCCCCCTTTTTTTTTGTCTCCCCTTTACTGCCCGCGGCGCATACCCTATTGCTCCTTACCCCCGGGACCCCCTTTTGCCTTCCCCTGCTATAATCCTCTTTCAATTGTAACCTGCAGAGGGGGTCTCCCATACTTAGGGCCCCCACTGACTGGTTGATCCATGTAACTACCCTGGAGACTGTAATTGCGGAGCACAATCAGTCCTACACTCCACATGCCTAACACAGCGAATTTTCGCCCCCCAGCAACCGGAACACGCATCTCTTTATTATGTGACTGCAGAACTTTCTATACCACCGACCCCGCACTGTACTTCTGGTTCACAGTACAAGAAGAGCCTGTTGCTCTTTATTTGCGGGCATTGGATCTTCCACACCTCCCATGTGAGGAGATCGCTGCAGATCTTTTACGTAACAGCAAGATATTTTGGTTTTATCTGCTACCGGTTGTTACTTTCTTTTGGTTTTGGGAACATACCCGCATCAGTTGGGGAAGATGCAGGGTGGGGAGGGGGGAGGGGGAGGTTCGTTTTTTCTTGATGGACTGCAATACAACGAAGTGCATGCTAACATTGATACTGCATAGATGGCAAACCTTGTATTCGTGTAATGCTACTGTCCCACGATATGTTTTAATGTTTGAATTATGGCATCGATAAAACTGCTCACTTGGAATGTGCGTGGGCTTGGGGACAAGGTAAAGAGATCTGCAGTTTTCTCATTTCTCAAAAAACAACGAGCCGACATTGTGGTGTTAGTGGAGACACACGTTGAGGGTCGGCTCCAGATGGCACTCCGCCGGCCATGGATTGGGTGGGCATATCATTCATCCCACTCGTCCCACGCCCGCGGAGTCTCAGTTTTGATTGCCAAGACGGTACATTTTGAGCTGTGTGATGTTCAGTCTGACCCACAGGGGCGCTATGTCTTTCTCTCGGTTAAATTGTATGGTGAACCTTTCCTACTGATGGCATTCTATGTACCTCCACCATTTAATTCTACTATAGTCACAGAGGGCTTGCTATATATGACTCGTCATCCTTCGATTCAGGCGGTGTGGCTGGGGGATTTTAACGCTACGTTGAACCCTACATTAGACAAACTGTCGCCCTCGCCATTATCTACTACAGCTCCAACCCACACTAGATTCTCCCGACTTATCTCTTCCTTTAATCTCACTGACACCTGGCGTTTTAAATTCCCGCTCACTCGAGCTTACTCCTGTTTCTCAACTACCCATAACACCATGTCCCGTATAGATTTTATATTCATTTCTAGTACCCTTGCCCCAAGATTACTGGGAGCTGAATTTGCCCCCAGATTACTTTCAGACCATAGCCCATATTTCATTAGCCTCTCCATCCCATTAAACAAACCGCCCCGTACGTGGCGCCTGAATCCGTTTTGGCTCACCCTGTTGTCGGAGGATGACGAGCTTGGTAACAGTTGGAGAACTTACTTTTTAGAGAATGACGGATCTGCATCCCCAGACGTAGTATGGGAAGCCTTCAAACTGCATGCACGTCTGACTCTGACCTCCTTTATCAACAGGCTGAAGGCTAATTCATCAGCCATACTGGACGGGGCAATGCGGGATCTGTCCTCCTCTGAACAGGGGTACATGTCGAACCCCTCTCCTGATGGAGCTGCCCGACTCAGGTTACAAACCAGGGTGGTTAATCAGCTACAACACGAGACGGCCAGGAAAAAACTTTTCTTTGCCAGACAAAAATTGTATGAACATGGGGAGAGAGCGGGTAAACTGTTGGCCTACTTGGCACATAGTGAGGATAGACCCCCTACTGTCATTTCCCTCACTGGTCCTAATGGGGAAAAGATTACGGAACCCCAGGCTGTCACTTCTGAATTTAGGGACTTCTTTTCTCAACTATATACGTCCCAGGTTTCTACCACTGACTCTCAATTGGAAGATCTACTGGCGGAAATCATCTTTCCACAGCTAGACGATGCCCAAATGGCTATGCTAGACGCACCTCTTACACTCGACGAAATAACCACAGCGATTGGGAGCTTCGCCAGATCCAAGGCCCCGGGTTCAGATGGGTTGCCCATAGAATTTTACGCCCAATACATCGAGATACTTGCCCCCAAGTTATTGTCCCTCTTCAACCATCTATTTGACAATTTCACCTTACCCCCATCGATGGGCGAGGCGGTAATTATCCTCATACCTAAGCCAGGCAAGGACCCAGGCCTCCCGGAATCTTATAGACCAATATCGCTACTCCAGGTAGACATAAAGATTCTGGCTAAAATACTTGCCCTACGCCTTAACCAAGTGATTCTAACCCTGATCCATGCTGACCAAGCTGGATTTATGCCGGGGCGTAACACCTCCTTCAACCTCAGAAAATTGTATATTAACTTACAAGCGACACATACTAATGTTGGGTCCCGGGTGGTGGTGGCTTTGGATACTGCCAAGGCCTTTGACTCAGTGGAGTGGCGGTACCTTTGGGGATGCCTCCGTGGCTTTGGTTTTGGACCTAAATTTATTAAGTGGGTTCAATTATTATATCTGGCACCCAGGGGTAAAGTAGTGGCCAACGGGAGGGCCTCCCAGACATTTGACTTATCCAGGGGCACTAGACAGGGCTGCCCACTGTCTCCGCTCCTCTATGCCTTGGCGGCGGAGCCCCTTGCAATCTCCATTAGAGAGGACCCCGAGATTCAGGGTCTCTGCCTTGGTTCCCTGACCGAAAAAATTAGCTTATACGCAGACGACACGCTACTATACCTGGCCGACTCTGCCACATCGCTTCGGAAGGCGTTGCATACAATTGAACACTTTGGTCAGTTCTCTGGCCTTAAAATTAATTGGGAGAAATCTCAAATACTGCCTATGGATAGTTTCCCCTCTCCCAAGCTACAGGCACAGTTACCACTCCAGCGAGTGAACACTATCAAATATCTTGGAGTATTGGTGAATAGAACACCGGCTGACTATATATCCCTGAACATAGAACCCCTTTTCGATCTCATCAAGTCTAGAACCCAGGTATGGGCGAGACTGCCGCTCGGCGTGTGGGGCCGTATTAACATTGTTAAAATGATATTATTTCCTAAAATATTGTATATACTCTGGCACACACCCGTATACTTACCCTTGAAATTTTTCAAGTCAATGGAGGCCATACTCAAGACATTTATTTGGGGTAACAACAGACACAAGCTGGCCTGGAGAGTCCTTAAGAACCCTACTGACCTAGGTGGAACAGCCCTCCCTGACTTAAATCTTTATTACCTTGCGTCCCAACTGTCTCAACTATACCACATAGATAAAACCGACAGAATCAGATTCCTCACCCTCCTCTGTCCACGGTGGGCACAACTGACCACTGACCCACTCACTGCAATTGCAGTGGGACATAGTGGGAATAACTCCAATAGAGACCGTGGGTCCCTATTATACCAATATAGGCGCGTATGGGACATCACCACTAAAACATTAACGACCCCTAAACACAACAATTATACCCCCTTATGGCACAATAGACTACTCTCAGAGTTTCTCTTGATCCCTGACACAGAGATATGGTGCGAATATGGAATATATTATTTGCACCACATAATTTCCGATGGCACACTTAAAAACTTTGAGGACCTCCAAAATGAGTTCCTGCTGCCCAATTATATGCTTTTTAGATTCTTCCAGGTGCGTCACGCAGCCCAAGCTCAGTTTCCCCAGCCTTTGCCACAATCTACGCCCAATGTTATTATGGCAGTGGTTAAGGGTGTGGACCCGCGAAAGCTGATCTCTGATTTTTATGTCATGCTTCTCACCCCATCATCTACCACGCTAGCTTACAGCCTTAAACCAAGATGGGAAAGAGAGGTGGGCCCACTGGAGGATGAGGAGTGGAGTGAAGCACTAGACTCGTGCAAGACTGTATCCCCCAAGCTCTCTGACAGGCTGACCCAGTTATACGTGGTGCACCGAGCGTATCTCACCCCCCTAAGAATCGCCCGCTTTAGACGACAGTTTTCTACCTTGTGCACAATGTGTAACCAAACGACGGGCACATTCTTCCATCTACTCTGGGCGTGCCCGGTCCTTCAGGGTTTGTGGAAGCAGATTGTTGACTTCCTTCATGATGACATGGGATCCCCATTGACCCTGGACCCCAAACAATGCTTACTGGGGATATTCCCCGACTCTGAGATGGACAAATTCACTAAAACATTCTTGCATGAAACATTGTTTAATGCTAGAAAAATTATAGCCAGACAGTGGATGAGACCCACTCCCCCCAGCTTCAACGATTGGAAACTAGATATAAATAACACTCTTCCCTACAAAAAGTTCATATACATCAACAGAGGTTGTCCAGATAAGTACTACAAAATCTGGGATCGATGGCTTGAGTCCGCAGACACATGCACTGATGGTCCGTAATACTATACATCCTTCTAGCGTGCAATTCCATGAATAGCGTGGACATAGGGTTTTCCACTTATTGATAGTCACTGAATCCAGTGTTCAATCTGAACAAGTTTTTTGATCTACTGTGCCTATATATGTATAAGCCACATTTCTTGTTTTATGCATTTCTCCAGTATTGCCTTGTAACTTGCAGAATTATGTTCCAAATGTAAATTGTTCAATAAAAAACTTTTTTCTCAAAAAAAGAAAAAAAAAAAAAAAGTAGTTGGATCTGTATGTGCGTTATAATTAACCGAAATTAGTCGATTAATCGATTTAAAAAAAAAACGATTAATCAAACACGAAAATTTTAATCAGTAACAGCCCTAATATACACACAAGATGTCACCCACGCCATGATTCACAGACATACGGGCAGTGCAAATCTGTCTGATAAAGTAGAAAAATTGCCGGCAACTTCATAAAGATATACATTTATTGGCACACGTAGGAAATACAAAAAGAAGACGCGTTTTGGCTGGACAGCCTTGACCACTGCATAGAAAATCTGTCTGAAATGTCTTTTTAACTACCTGACCTCCAGAAGATTTTAATTCCTGAGCAGGCCATTTTTTGCTATTTAGCACTGAGCTACTTTAACTGGCAATTGCAGGGTCATGCAACACTGTTCCCTTATTAAATATATATCATTTTTTCCCCATGCAAATAGAGCTTTCTTTTAGTGGTAATTGATCACCATTGGATTTTTTTATTTATTTTTATTTTTTTGTGATATAAACATATCCAATAAAATCGAATTCATTCATAAATTTCAGCCAAAATGTATTCTGCTACATGTCTTTGGTAAGAAAAAAAGAGTCCACAAACAATGGTATATATATATATATATATATATATATATATATATATATATATATATATATATATATGAAAATTGATTAATCCTGATGTACTGACAGCATATCTTATTTCTTGAGAGCCTAAAATGCCTGGACAGTACAAATACCCACAAATGACCCCTTTTTGGAAAGTAGACAGTCCAAGGTATTTAGTAGGAGGCATAGCAAGTTTTTTGAAGTTAGAATTTTTTGTTCAAGAAATTTAATATAATTTGTTTGTTTTTTTTCACAATTTTTTTTTAACATACTGTCACCAATCAGTACAACATCATCATGTGACTGGTGTAGCAGTGATCAGGGGCACTGACTGGTGACAGTGCGTTAAAAAATTTTTTTTTTTTTTTTTTTATTACATTTTTTAAACATTCTATTTTTTTCATGTTTTATATTTTTTTTTTTACATACTTTGATCAGAGTAGTTCAGTGTCACCATAGTAACAACTGTTGTACTCTGGGGAGGGATAACCAAGTTAATCCCTGTAACCCATTCATAGCAGTTCAAAAGTATATAAAAAAAATTAAGAAAAAAAAGTAAAAAAAAAAAAAAATGTTAAAATATTTTTTTTATGATTTTTTTTTGTTTTTACATACTGTCACCAGTCAGTGTCCCTAATGACTGATCCCAGTTATATGAAGACGCCGTACTGTATTGGTGACGGTTTATAAAAAAATAAAAAATAAATCATAATTTTCCAAAAATTTGTTAATAAAAAATTGAAACCTCAAAAAACTCTGCACTTGCCAAACTCGCCTCTTACTACGGTAAATACCTGTGTACTTTCCAAAAAAAGGGGCCTCAAGAATGAGCTAGGCTATCAGTACATCAGGATTGATCAATTTTCAAATATATCCCATAGCTTGTGGACTCTGTAATTTAACAGAAACCAATCAATATACCCGTATTGGGATTTTTTTCACCAAAGACATGTAGTAGGATACATTTTGTCCTAAACTTAGAAAGAAATTTCATTTTATGGGATATATTTTACAACAGAAAGTAGAAAATATTGGGTTTTTTTTTCAAACTTGTTTTTAGTTTATGTATAAAAAAAAACCCCAGTGGTGATCAAATACCTCCAAAAGAAAGCTCTATTTGTGTGAAACAAATTATATAAATTGAATTTTGGTACAGCGTTGCATTACTGCACATTTGCCAGTTAAAGTATAGTGTCATATAGCAAAAAATGGCCCGGTCACGAGGTGATAATCACATACAATAGTTTTTCCTAGAAAACAATATTTTTGGCAACAGACAGTATGGATTTGTGAAAGAAAACTTTTTATGAAGAGGTAAGTGAAACCTTGGACAGTGGGGTGGCTGTGAATGTGGTATACTTGGCCAGAGGGGTGGCTGTGGGGCGTGGTGTACTTGGACAGTGGGGTGGCTGTGGATGTGAACTACTTGGACAGAGGGGTGGCTGTGGATGTGAACTACTTGGACAGAGGGGTGGCTGTGGATGTGAACTACTTGGACAGAGGGGTGGCTGTGGATGTGAACTACTTGGACAGAGGGGTGGCTGTGGATGTGGTTTACTTGGACAGAGGGGGGGCTGTGGACGTGGTATACTTGGACAGAGGGATGGCTGTGGACGTGGTATACTTGGACAGAGGGGTGGCTGTGGATGTGGAATACTTGGACAGAGGGGTGGCTGTGGATGTGAACTACTTGGACAGAGGGGTGGCTGTGGATGTGGTTTACTTGGACAGAGGGAGGGCTGTGGACGTGGTATACTTGGACAGAGGGGTGGCTGTGGACGTGGTATACTTGGACAGAGGGATGGCTGTGGACGTGTAATACTTGGACAGAGGGGTGGCTGTGGATGTGAACTACTTGGACAGAGGGGTGGCTGTGGATGTGGTTTACTTGGACAGAGGGGGGGCTGTGGACGTGGTATACTTGGACAGAGGGGTGGCTGTGGACGTGGTATACTTGGACAGAGGGATGGCTGTGGACGTGGTATACTTGGACAGAGGGATGGCTGTGGACGTGGTATACTTGGACAGAGGGATGGCTGTGGACGTGTAATACTTGGACAGAGGGGTGGCTGTGGACGTGGAATACTTGGACAGAGGGGTGGATGTGGATGTGAACTACTTGGACAGAGGGGTGGCTGTGGATGTAGTTTACTTGGACAGAGGGATGGCTGTGGACGTGTAATACTTGGACAGAGGGATGGCTGTGGACGTGTAATACTTGGACAGAGGGGTAGCTGTGGACCTGTAATACTTGGACAGAGGGGTGGCTGTGGACGTGGTATACTTGGACAGAGGGATGGCTGTGGACGTGTAATACTTGGACAGAGGGATGGCTGTGGACGTATAATACTTGGACAGAGGGGTAGCTGTGGACATGTAATACTTGGACAGAGGGGTGGCTGTGGATGTGGTATACTTGGACAGAGGGGTAGCTGTGGACGTGTAATACTTGGACAGAGGGGTGGCTGTGGATGTGGTATACTTGGACAGAGGGGAAGCTGTGGACGTGTAATACTTGGAAAGAGGGGTGGCTGTGGATGTGGAATACTTGGACAGAGGGGTGGCTGTGGATGTGGAATACTTGGACAGAGGGATGGCTGTGGACGTGTAATACTTGGACAGAGGGATGGCTGTGGACGTATAATACTTGGACAGAGGGGTAGCTGTGGACGTGTAATACTTGGACAGAGGGGTGGCTGTGGATGTGGTATACTTGGACAGAGGGGTAGCTGTGGACGTGTAATACTTGGACAGAGGGGTGGCTGTGGATGTGGAATACTTGGACAGAGGGGTAGCTGTGGACGTGTAATACTTGGACAGAGGGGTGGCTGTGGATGTGGAATACTTGGACAGAGGGGTGGCTGTGGATGTGGTATACTTGGACAGAGGGGTGGCTGTGGATGTGGTTTACTTGGACAGAGGGATGGCTGTGGACATGTAATACTTGGACAGAGGGATGGCTGTGGACGTGTAATACTTGGACAGAGGGATGGCTGTGGACGTGTAATACTTGGACAGAGGGGTAGCTGTGGACGTGTAATACTTGGACAGAGGGGTGGCTGTGGATGTGGTATACTTGGACAGAAGGATGGCTGTGGACGTGTAATACTTGGACAGAGGGATGGCTGTGGACGTGTAATACTTGGGCAGAGAGGTGGCTGTGGACGTGTAATACTTGGACAGAGGGGTGGCTGTGGACGTGGTATACTTGGACAGAGGGATGGCTGTGGACGTGTAATACTTGGACAGAGGGATGGCTGTGGACGTGTAATACTTGGACAGAGAGGTGGCTGTGGATGTGGTATACTTGGACAGAGGGGTGGCTGTGGATGTGGTTTACTTGGACAGAGGGATGGCTGTGGACGTGTAATACTTGGACAGAGGGATGGCTGTGGACGTGTAATACTTGGACAGAGGGGTAGCTGTGGACGTGTAATACTTGGACAGAGGGGTGGCTGTGGATGTGGTATACTTGGACAGAGGGATGGCTGTGGACGTGTAATACTTGGACAGAGAGGTGGCTGTGGACGTGTAATACTTGGACAGAGGGGTGGCTGTGGACGTGGTATACTTGGACAGAGGGATGGCTGTGGACGTGTAATACTTGGACAGAGGGATGGCTGTGGACGTATAATACTTGGACAGAGGGGTAGCTGTGGACGTGTAATACTTGGACAGAGGGGTGGCTGTGGATGTGGTATACTTGGACAGAGAGGTAGCTGTGGACGTGTAATACTTGGACAGAGGGGTGGCTGTGGATGTGGAATACTTGGACAGAGGGGTAGCTGTGGACGTGTAATACTTGGACAGAGGGGTGGCTGTGGATGTGGAATACTTGGACAGAGGGGTGGCTGTGGATGTGGTATACTTGGACAGAGGGGTGGCTGTGGATGTGGTTTACTTGGACAGAGGGATGGCTGTGGACGTGTAATACTTGGACAGAGGGGTGGCTGTGGATGTGGTATACTTGGACAGAGGGATGGCTGTGGACATGTAATACTTGGACAGAGGGATGGCTGTGGACGTGTAATACTTGGACAGAGGGATGGCTGTGGACGTGTAATACTTGGACAGAGAGGTGGCTGTGGACGTGGAATACTTGGACAGAGGGGTGGCTGTGGACGTGTAATACTTGGACAGAGAGGTGGCTGTGGACGTGGAATACTTGGACAGAGGGGTAGCTGTGGACGTGGTATACTTGGACAGAGGGATGGCTGTGGACATGTAATACTTGGACAGAGGTGTGGCTGTGGATGTGGTATACTTGGACAGAGGGATGGCTGTGGACGTGTAATACTTGGACAGAGGGATAGCTGTGGACGTGTAATACTTGGACAGAGGGATGGCTGTGGACGTGTAATACTTGGACAGAGGGGTGGCTGTGGACGTGGTATACTTGGACAGAGGGATAGCTGTGGACGTGTAATACTTGGACAGAGGGATAGCTGTGGACGTGTAATACTTGGACAGAGGGATGGCTGTGGACGTGTAATACTTGGACAGAGAGGTGGCTGTGGACGTGGAATACTTGGACAGAGAGGTGGCTGTGGACTTGAAATATTTGGACAGAGGGGTGGCTTTGGACGTGGTATACTTAGACAAAGGGGTGATTGTAGACGTAGTATACTTGGACAGAGGGGTGGCTGTGGACGTGGTATACTTGGATTTTGCAAAAGCATTTGACACAGTTCCCCACACACGGCTCATGGGTAAGGTGAAGTCTACAGGCTTGGAAAGATCAGTTTGTAAATGGATAGAAAACTGGCTAAGGCTAAGTTCACATTGGCATTAAAGGCTGGAGTTTGACAGGCATTAAAAATGCCCCTCAAACGCCTATGCACAAAATACAATAGACAGCACATAGTGCTATTCACACTAAACGTTGCGTCGATTCAAAATTGAAGCCTTATGTCGAGTCAGGAGGCGTTTGAAGCCTTTCAATGCCTCCCATTGAAGTCTGCCATGCAGACAGAGACAACCTCCACCAGATTATAGCCGGGACTCGGTACATATCAGACCATATTTCTGATATGAGTACTTTTGAAGTACCCTGTTCTTGGTATCTGGTGCGATCTGCCAGGTTTTTCCCTGTATAACATCTACCTGTACTCTCTTCCTGCCATCGCTATACCAACTACACACAAGAATACCCAGATTCAGTTTTTTTAATTCACTGTGGTGCGTCCAGAATTGGGGTGGATGCAAGAGTGCCCTTTGTGGCTGGTCCTGTCCGTGGGTCTGTTGTTCTCTCCTTCGTGTGGCTGGATGTGGGTGACATTTGGCAGCAAGGTCTTCTATGTACTTTTAAATTAGGATGCAATACAGACAATGTATGTTCATTATTGAAACCACTATCCCCTGAAGAAGAGGTTCACTGCTACAAACTTGAAACGCGTTGGAAACCCTCTGTCCTATCCATATATCGACAGAGTCCAGTGGTTGTTTGAATAATACTGTAACAGTGCATCGTAACAGTATATGCATCTAACTTTGATTTCATTATGTTATTTTTCATGATTTTAACTTTACAAATAAATATAAATTATATTCTCAATACCTTGTTAACCACTTCAGCCTCGGACCATTTGGCTTGCCAAAGACCAGAGCACTTTTTGCGATTCGGCACTGCGTCGCTTTAACTGACAATTGCGCGGTCGTGTGACGTGGCTCCCAAACAAAATTGATGTCCTTTTTTTCCCACAAATAGAGCTTTCTTTTGGTGGTATTTGATCACCTCTGCGGTTTTGATTTTTTGCGCTATAAACAAAAATAAAGCGACAATTTTGAAAAAAAAGCAATATTTTTTACTCTTTGCTATAATAAATATCCCCAAAAAATCTTTAAAAAAAAATAAAAAAATTTCCCAGGTTAGACCGATACGTATTCTTCTACATATTTTTGGTAAAAAAAAATCGCAATAAGCGTATATGGATTGGTTTGCGCAAAAGTTATAGCGTCTACAAAATAGGGGATAGTTTTATGACATTTTTATTAATATTTTTTTTTTTTACTAGTATTGGCGGCGATCAGCGATTTGTATCGTGACTGCGACATTATGGCGGACACATCGGACACTTTTGGCACTATTTTAGGACCATTCACATTTACACAGCGATTAATGCTATAAATATGCACTTATTACTGTGTAAATGACACTTGCAGTGAAGGGGTTAACCAGTAGGGAGGCGCTGAAGGGGTTAAGTGTGTCCTTGGGATGTGTTCTAACTGTGTGGGGGATGGGCTATGTGTGACACTGGTCACCGCTCCCGATTACAGGGAGCTGTGATCAGTGTCCTGTCACTAGGAAGATTGGGGAAATACTTGTTTACATCAGCATTTCCCCATTCTTCCTCTCCGTGAGACGATCGCGGGTATCCCCGCGGACATCGAATCAACGGGACCCGCGATCACACTCACGGAGCTCGCTGCGGGCGTTCACGCGCCCACAATGCCGCGTCTTAAAGGCGACGTACAGGTACGTTAATCTGCCTGTATGTGCCATTCTGCTGACGTATATTGGCGTGAGCCAGTCGTCAAGTGGTTAAAAAAAATATATATCTTATTTATTTTACCTTTTATTTTATTTTTATCTTTTAGAAATGTGTCACTTTTATTCCTATTACAAGAAATGTAAACATCCCTTGTAATAGAAAAAAGCATGACAGGTCCTCTTAAATGGGAGATCTGGGGTCAAAAATACCTCACATCTCATATTTACACTAAAATGCAATAGAAAAAAAAATTAAAAAAATTAATGTCATATAAGCATTGGGCGGAAGTGACGTTTTGATGTCACTTCCGCCCTGCAGTGGAATGGAGATGGGTGGGTGCCATCTTCCCCTCACTCGTCTCCATGCCACTGATGTGAGAGGATCCGATCCTCTCCGCCGCTACCGACGGCTCCGGTAAGTGGCAAGGGGCACCGGAGAGTGGCGGGTGGGGGAGGCCCCCTCCCGTCGCCAATAAAAGTGATCTCGCCACAAATTCGCCGCAGAGACCACTTTTATCGTACCCCAAGGTTCAGTGTTATCAGTGGTATCCCAATGTTCAGTGTTATCAGTGGTGTACCCCAAGATTCAGTGTTATCAGTGGTGTACCCCAAGGTTCAGTGTTATCAGTGGTGTACCCCAAGGTTCAGTGTTATCAGTGGTGTACCCCAATGTTCAGTGTTATCAGCGGTATCCCAAGGTTTAGTGTTATCAGTGGTGTACCCCAAGGTTCAGTGTTATCAGCGGTATCCCAAGGTTTAGTGTTATCAGTGGTGTACCCCAAGGTTCAGTGTTATCAGTGGTGTACTCCAATGTTCAGTATTATCAGTGGTATCCCAAGGTTCAGTGTTATCAGTGGTGTACCCCAAGGTTTAGTGTTATCAGTGGTGTACCCCAAGATTTAGTGTTATCAGTGGTGTACCCCAAGATTTAGTGTTATCAGTGGTGTACCCCAAGGTTTAGTGTTATCAGTGGTGTACCCCAAGGTTCAGTGTTATTAGTGGTGTACCCCAAGGTTTAGTGTTATCAGTGGTGTACCCCAAGGTTCAGTGTTATCAGTGGTGTACCCCAATGTTTAGTGTTATCAGTGGTATCCCAAGGTTCAGGGGTATCCCAAGGTTCAGTGTTATTAGTGGTGTACCCCAAGGTTTAGTATTAGCAGTGGTGTACCCCAAGGTTCAGTTTTATTAGTGGGGTACCCCAAGATTCAGTGTTGGGACCCTTACTTTTGAATACCTTTATAAATGATATAGGGTCTGGGGTTTCAGTATTTGCAGATGACACTAAGCTATGCAGTGGAATAACGTCCTTACAGGATGACTCCAACTTATACGCTGACCTCAATGCTCTGTCTAATTGGGCGACTATGTGGCAGATGAGGTTTAATGTTGATAAATGTAAAGTTATGCACTTGGGGGCTAAGAATATGAATGCATCATACATACTAGGGGGAGTACAACTAGGGGGATCTGTAGTGGAGAAGGATCTGGGGGATTTGGTAGATCATAAGATCAATAATAACGTGCTGGAAGAGCTGGATGCATTCCTAAATGCACAAAATATAACTGAATACTAACATTTATAGGTAATAACACCAGGGATTGTTGATCCAGGGAAATTCTACTTGCCTCCTGGGAGATAAGGAAGGAATTTATTTTCCCCCACTGGTGCAAATTGTTGTTGTTTTTGGCCTTCCTTTGGATCAACTGTGGGTAAAGGGGCGTGTTTGTAACACTATACACTGTTACTGAGCATGCAGAACTTTATTCATCCACAAGATAGCAGCATTCTGCACTTTTACTGGCCATAGCCTTAAAGTGATTGTAAAGTCTTGTTTTTTGTTTGTTTTTTAAATAACAAACATGTTATACTTACCTGTTCTGTGTAATGGTTTTGCACAGAACAACCCAGATCCTCCTCTTCTCGGGTCCCACACCAGCGCTCCTGGCTCCACCCTTCTGCCAGGTGCCCCCATAACAGGCAGCTCTCAATGGGGGCATCCAAGCAGGCGCTCTCACAATCAGCGGCTCTGTGTGTCCATTCACACACGGAGGTGTAGCCCCGCCTTCTCCATCTCATTATTGGCTTGCTGGCTGTGATTGACAGCAGCGAGAGCCAATGGCCAAAGGAGTCCGGGGAGAGTCAAGGCTCTAGTAGATATCGTTGAAACGAGAGGGGGCTCAGGTAAGTCTTAGGGCGTAGGGGGGCTGCTGCATAGAATGTATGAAGGTAAAAAAAAACTTGTGCCTTTACAACCACTTTAATACAGGTGGACAGAGACTTCTGGGAATAGTAGACTGAAAGCAGAACTTTCTTCACAGTGAAGCTGAAGTTAAACTTCAGAGTCTATGAGCAATCACCAAGGGGTGAGGGATATAAACAAAAAGGGCCTGGAAGACACAGGAGGAGTTGGAGAGAGACTTTGCAAGTGGAAGGAGTGTGCTAAAGTTCGTGCTGAGGCGCGCTGTTCCGAGTTAACCCCTTGCTCCCCAGTAGGCAGAATCTTTTCTATGTGGCTGCATCCATATCGACCCAGATCAGTTAAAGGAAGTGCTTTTGCTGTTTAAGTCCAAGATTACGTTTTAAAGCAAACCACGCCTACAGGTTCACGCTCCTAAAGTGATCCTTGCCAACAATTCTATCTCTTAAAGTGACCCATACCAACAACTTTGCTTCTTAAAGGGGACTATCATGTTCATTCCACATTTTAAAGGGACAGCATCTTACATTGCGATCCAACGTAAGGGCCCCAACTGAGCCGGCAGAAGAACCAATCTACACGCTGCTTTATAATCAGGGTTTATCATGTTAGCCAGTTTGTCTCATTGTTTATCCATACATGTCTCAATTGGGGAGTGATCTCCCAGTCAGAGGTCTATTGTTTATGCCCTTGGTCCTGCAAGACGTAGGTGGCCATACTTTAAAAGGGTATTTGACTGGACGATGTTGTTACTGTGTTGATTCACTTTGTCTATAGTATAACCTCTAAACTGTTGCATTGCTTTACCATTTCATTGCTACCAATACAACCTGTTCATTTTCATCTTTCTTGTGTAACTGCCAGGAGACTCACCAGCCAGGTCATTTTAGTGGTGTCAGCAGGAGTGGGGCTCCGTTTAGTGTCAAGCAAAGAGCAGAGGACCAAAACTATCAGTGGCCCCTTCTAAGGTAGCGCTACATGTACAGTTTATGAAAGTTCTTTATTTATTTTTTTCTGTACAAGTTGGATGGATTTGTACCTTTTTTCATCCTGACTAACTATGTACCGTAACTACTGCAAATGCCACAATCCCAGGAAAATGCTTCAATAAAACAAAAATACACATGGACCACAAGTGTCCCTTTATGAGATTTTTCCTGAATAAATATTCATGTAACTCCTTACCTACTTTTAGCATTTTTCTCCATACAGCACAATGTAAAAAGCCAGAAATAACCAATGTGGCCGAATCGACTAAATACGAGGACTACTACAATGTGAGTGACTCTGTAGAGGTGAAGTGCAAGGAGGGATATCGGGCATCACATGAGAAGATGACATGTAAAGAAGGATCCAAGTGGAATCAAACTGTACAATGTATAGGTGAGCAAATGTCCAACTTTCCTCTCCTTCCTCCAAATTTTACACCAAAAATTTCAAATACAGATACATACAGGCAGTGCCGGCCCAAGACATTGTGCTGCCTAGTACCAAGAATGAAATGCTGCCCCCTCCCCCCCAAAAGAAAAATCACGCCCACCAAAATGCCCCCATATTCATTATTTTATATCATGATAACCAAAATGGACCTGTCATGGCTCTATACATGTATATAGGAGTATAAAAGGACCTGTGCGTGGCTGTTGGCCGAGATGTCAGCTGGCCACCCGCGATCGCTCCATAGAGCCAGAACGGGGATCTGTCAATGTAAACAGACAGATCCCCATTCTGACAGGGGAGGAGAGACCGATCTGCTGTTCCTAGTGATTAGGAACAGAGATCTCTCTCCTCCTCCAGTCAGTCCCCATCCCCCCAGTTAGAAACACCTCCCAGGGAACACATTTAACCCCTTTCCTGACAGTGACATTTACACAGTAATCAGTGCATTTTTATAGCACAGATCGCTGTATAAATGTCACTGGTCCCAAAAAAGTGTCAAGTGTCCAATCTGTCCACCGCAATGTAAAAAAAAATATAATAATAAAAATGCCATAAATCTATCCTCTATTTGGTAGACGCAATAACTTTTGTGCAAACTAATCAATATACACTTATTGCGTTTTTTTTTTTTTTTTTACCAAACATATGTAGAAGAATACATCTCGACCTAAACTGATGAAGAAATTATTTTTTTTTTGGATGTTTATTATAGCAAAAGTTAAAATAAAAAACAATTTTCAAAGTTGTCGCTATTTTTGTTTATAGCACAAAAAATAAAAACCGCAGAAGTTATCAAATACCACCAAAAGAAAGCTCTATTTGTTTAGGTACAACGTCACACGACCGCGCAATTGTCAGTTAAATCGATGCCGTGCCGAATCGCAAAAAATGATTGAAGTGCATTATTTCTATTGTTATATAAAATAAAATAGTTCAACTCACCATAATGCAGAATAAGTGGGAGCCCCGAGTGTGTCACTTGCCGCGTCACCTGCCACCAGATGCAGATTGTCACTTGTTGCGAATTGTCACTTGCCACAATGCCATCTGCCACAAATTGCGGCTGGTCACTTGCCACGATGCCACACATTGCAGATTGTCACTTGCCACGACATCACCTGCCACACATAGCGGATTGTCCCTTGCCATGACGTCACCTGCCACACGTCTGACAGAGAGGAGGAGGGGGGTCTGACAGAGAGGAGGAGGGGGGTCTGACAGAGAGGAGGAGGGGGGTCTGACAGAGAGGAGGAGGGGGGCGGCTGCTAGAGAGGAAGAGGGGGGCGGCTGATAGAGAGGAAAGGGGGCTGATAGAGAGGAGGGGGGCGGCTGACAGAGCAGATGAGAGAGACGGACCTCAGGAGGGGGGGCGAGGAGGGGGGTGGCTGATAGAGAGGAGGGGGGCCGCGGGTGGCTGACAGGGCAGATGAGAGAGACGGACCTCAGGAGGGGGCGGCTGATAGAGAGGAGGGGGGGTGGCTGATAGAGAGGAAGGGGGGCTGATAGAGAGGAAGGGGGGGCAGCTGACAGAGCAGATGAGAGAGACGGACCTCAGAAGAGGGGGTGGCTGATAGAGAGGAGGGGGGCCATGGGCAGCTGACAGGGAGATGAGAGAGACAGACCTAAGGAGGGGGGGCGGCTGATAGAGAGAGGGGGGCCGCGGGCAGCTGACAGGGAGATGAGAGAGACAGACCTCAGGAGGGGGGGTGGCTGATAGAGAGGAGGGGGGGCCATGGGCAGCTGACAGGGAGATGAGACAGACCTAAGGAGGGGGGGCGGCTGATAGAGAGGAGGGGGGGCAGTGGGCGGCTGACAGGGAGATGAGAGAGACAGACCTTAAAAGGGGGGGCGGCTGATAGAGAGAGGGGGGCCGCGGGCAGCTGACAGGGAGATGAGAGAGACAGACCTCAGGAGGGGGGGCGGCTGATAGAGAGAGGGGGGCCGTGGGCAGCTGACAGGGAGATGAGAGAGACAGACCTCAGGAGGGGGGGCGGCTGATAGAGAGAGGGGGGCCGTGGGCAGCTGACAGGGAGATGAGAGAAACAGACCTAAGGAGGGGGGGGGCGGCTGATAGAGAGGGGGGCCGCGGGCAGCTGACAGGGAGATGAGAGACAGACCTAAGGAGGGGGGGTGGCTGATAGAGAGAGGGGGGGCCGCGGGCAGCTGACAGGGAGATGAGAGACAGACCTAAGGAGGGGGGGGCGGCTGATAGAGGGGTGGCCGCGGGCAGCTGACAGGGAGATGAGAGACAGACCTAAGGAGGGGGGGGCGGCTGATAGAGAGAGGGGGGGGGCCGCGGGCAGCTGACAGGGAGATGAGAGACAGACCTAAGGAGGGGGGGGGGCTGATAGAGAGAGGGGGGCCGCGGGCAGCTGACAGGGAGATGAGAGAGACAGACCTAAGGAGGGGGGGGGCGGCTGATAGAGAGAGGGGGGGCCGCGGGCAGCTGACAGGGAGATGAGAGAGACAGACCTAAGGAGGGGGGGGGCGGCTGATAGAGAGAGGGGGGCCGTGGGCAGCTGACAGGGAGATGAGAGAGACAGACCTAAGGAGGGGGGGCGGCTGATAGAGAGAGGGGGGGCCGCGGGCAGCTGACAGGGAGATGAGAGAGACAGACCTAAGGAGGGGGGGGCGGCTGATAGAGAGAGGGGGGGCCGCGGGCAGCTGACAGGGAGATGAGACAGACCTAAGGAGGGGGGGGCGGCTGATAGAGAGAGGGGGGGCCGCGGGCAGCTGACAGGGAGATGAGAGAGACAGACCTAAGGAGGGGGGGGGCGGCTGATAGAGAGAGGGGGGGCCGTGGGCAGCTGACAGGGAGATGAGAGACAGACCTAAGGAGGGGGGGCCGCGGGCAGCTGACAGGGAGATGAGAGACAGACCTAAGGAGGGGGGGGGCGGCTGATAGAGAGAGGGGGGGCCGCGGGCAGCTGACAGGGAGATGAGAGAGACAGACCTCAGGTCTCCTGTGACACACAGGGCTAGTTAGGACTCCGGGAGCATGCAGGGCTGGCGCGATTACCCACAGTCCAGCTCCTCCGCTCCTCCAGGCGAATCACAAGCCTCATGTCTGCTGTCCGTCCCTCCCACATAACCTGCTCGGCCAATCACAGGACACCCGCCGCTGCCCCTTGCTGAGCTTGGCTCAAAACGCAGAGAGATTTTTAGGCAGCAGTTTGAACACTGATTTGCCGCTCCCCTGAAAGTGCCGCCTGGGACCGTGGTACCATCGGGTCCCATGGTAGGGCCGGCCCTGCATACAGGACATCACTTACCCCATGGATCACTCACAAAGAGGCTGTGCAAATCTGTCTGGAATGTATTCCTAATTAGAAATGGATAGTATTTGGTCCTGTGACAGAAATCAGAGGGAGTCATGATTGATAGTATGGATGATGTGGTGTGGATGATAGTAGCAGATATTATGCTGATTTCCTTAAGGATGGTTCTTAAAGGTGCCACTGGCTAGTAAAAACCACAGAAGGCACTCACCTACAATTTGGTGAGCACGAACACCGATAGGCTGAAATGAGATGGAAAGCCAGTGATGTATTCTAGGATAGAATTTCAAGCCGTTGAAAGGTGGACTGTATTCCCCCCATGGTTGAGTTTGAAGGGAACCTGTTTTAGGTCTAATGGGAGTTTACCTTTAATAGATAATTGTGCCTAATGCTTTCCAACGCTAATGGGGGAATGCAAGCTTAAAACTGTTCCCGCCAACACCTATGCTGACTAACCAGGGTAAGAAAGATGTACACTGTGTAGCGGGGTGTTCCCCTTTATTGCAGAGAGACAAGAAGTTCCAGGTGAGAGGTGAGTCGGGAGGAAGTAAAGAGACATTATGGAAGTGAAAGCAGAGGAGAGAGAGACTACATCTCCCAGTACATCTTGCAGCACCCAGGGTGCATTGCTCCAGAACAGAGACTGCTGGGGCAGACTTTATAAAGGGGAGGCGGAGTTTTGGTCGGCCTCTTTGGACCCCCCTCTCCTAGCAAGAGGATGTCTGTGCTGAACTGCTGTGTGCACAAGGCCTGAATCCCGGGCCGTGTGCTCCTTTCCAAAGAGCCCTCTGCCAGCCTAGCAGAGCCTTAGAGACATCTAATCCTCCTTGCTGCAGTACACCAGAAGGATTGAAGACTTGGATGTCGGTGGATTCCTGTTCCCAGACGAATCGATGGAGGAAACGGATTTGGACTTGTCCGGGTGGTGAGAGCTGTTTAAAGACAGATACTTTATCTTTACTATTCGTTGGGATTACAAAGTTATTTCTTCCAGAGAAGCACCGAGAGACTGTACTAATTGCCCTGCATGACCATCATGGTCACCTAGGGGCAGAAAGGACCTTCCAGCTTGTCAGAAATCGGTTCTATTGGCCCTGCATGAGGGCAGAAGTAGAGGAGTATTGCCATTCCTGTGCACGATGCATTCAGAGAAAGACCCTACCCCATCAAGCTGCCCCAATGGGCCATTTACAGAGTCAAGGCCCAATGGATCTGGTATGCAGTGACTTTCTCTGCCTCGAACCCGACCTGAGTGGATTGGGGAATGTTCTGGTAATAACCGACCATTTCACCCGCTATGCTCAAGCTTTCCCAACCAAAGACCAGAAGGCATCCACCGTGGCCAAGATACTTATGGAGAAGTATTTTGTCCATTACGGACTACCACAGAGACTCCACTCAGATCAAGGAAGGGACTTTGAGAGTCGGTTGATCCGAAGACTTTTGGATTCATTAGGAATAAAGAAGACCAGAACCACGCCTTACCACCCACAAGGAGATGCTCAGCCGGAGAGATTTAACCGGACCCTGCTCAACATGTTGGGAACCTTAGAAACAGAGAAGAAGCAACACTGGAGTCAGCACATATCAGCCCTAGTACATGCCTATAACTGTACCACAAGTGACGCCACTGGCTACTCCCCTTATCGACTTATGTTTGGGAGAGAAGCAAGGCTACCTGTGGACCTGGCCTTTGGCACTTCTATAGACAATACCTCAGCTACATCCCACAAGGGATACGTGGACAGACTTAGACGTAGCTTGCAGGTGGCCTATGAACAAGCCCAGGCGGCTTCGGATCAAAGGGGGGCCCGCAACAAGAGAAATTTTGATCTGAAGGTTCGAGTGCAAGATCTGCAGCCCGGGGACCGAGTACTGCTACGCAATCTGGGGGTCCCTGGAAAACACAAGCTTGCCGACAGGTGGAGATCTGAGCCCTATGTTGTCTGTAGGAAGTTGCCCGGTTTGCCTGTCTACAAACTAAAGCCAGAAGGAAAGGTGGGTCCACTGAAGACGTGGCATCGGAACCACCTGCTCCCACTTGCTGAGGCAGTCAGAATACCTCCCGTGAGAGACTCCCCTGAACCGGCCTCTATCCTGGATATTCCTAGGCCGAACACTCGGTCCCAGACCTCTCGAGCCAAAGATGGGGAGGCCTCCCAATTGAGTACAGAAGAAGGTGGAGAACTGGACTGGCTGTGGCCTCCCTCGACTCTGGGAACGTCCGCCATAGATCTCCCAAATGGAGGGGATACCCCAGATGCAACGCTGAATCCGGAGGCTACTGAATTCATACCCTTCAGTCCCTCAGCTGATTACTGGGAAGATGTTCCTGACACTTGCGCAGAGGAGGACTCTAGAGATTCCAGACGTCAGTTGACTTCTGAATCAGAGGTTCCAGAACCAGCAATGTTACCTGAACTTACTCCTGAAGAAGAGCCTGTGGTGCCAGAGTCAGAAGCACCAAGAGAGCAGAGGGCTCGCAGAGTCATCAGGCCTCCCAAGAAACTAACTTACCCCCAAATGGGGACGAGCTCAGAGGACTCTGTTGTAACGGCTAGGAGAAGTGTTGAACAACCTGATCCTTCCACCGTCCATTTGGTGGAGGGCAACCCCAGCTCACTCTCTGGCACAGTTAGGCAGGCCACTCATGGTAGTGTGACCTGTGGGCAAGAGAGTTCCATCCCAAAGTTTTGGTGGGAATTCCCTATGCCAACATCATGCTCGACATTGTCCAAAATGGTAAACAGTATTTGTTGAAGTTTATCTTTGGGGACCAAAGAGTTCAAGTGGGGGGAGTGTGTAGTGGGGTGTTCCCCTTTATTGCAGAGAGACAAGAAGTTCCAGGTGAGAGGTGAGTCGGGAGGAAGTAAAGAGACATTATGGAAGTGAAAGCAGAGGAGAGAGAGACTACATCTCCCAGTACATCTTGCAGCACCCAGGGTGCATTGCTCCAGAACAGAGACTGCTGGGGCAGACTTTATAAAGGGGAGGCGGAGTTTTGGTCGGCCTCTTTGGACCCCCCTCTCCTAGCAAGAGGATGTCTGTGCTGAACTGCTGTGTGCACAAGGCCTGAATCCCGGGCCGTGTGCTCCTTTCCAAAGAGCCCTCTGCCAGCCTAGCAGAGCCTTAGAGACATCTAATCCTCCTTGCTGCAGTACACCAGAAGGATTGAAGACTTGGATGTCGGTGGATTCCTGTTCCCAGACGAATCGATGGAGGAAATGGATTTGGACTTGTCCGGGTGGTGAGAGCTGTTTAAAGACAGATACTTTATCTTTACTATTCGTTGGGATTACAAAGTTGTTCTTCAAGTGCACCACCGAGAGATTGCTAGCAAATATTGTTTCACTGAACTTCCATTTAGATCAGTCAGGCCTGACTGCATAGGTAGACATTGCTGGGTGTTAGTCTACCCATGAGGGGAAGTAGCTGTAAAAGGGCAGCGCTAGAGTTGCATAGCAATACTTAATTATTCTGATTACTCTGTTTATCTTTATTACTGTTTATTGCAGGGATCTGCAACTTGTTATACTGTTGTTTATTACTTGCCCATTAGCCTCAGTAAAATATCTGGGTAAAGTACATTTGGTGTCAGTTCCGCTTACTTTAATAGGAGTTTTAAAGTATATTCTGTGTATGTTTGTTATAGGACTGCGTCACCAACAGTTGCGGTCACGCGGTCCTATCCCTCTATCACCAGCTGTGCCACGGGAGGTTAGAGCCGATTGCCAGGGGTTGACAGCAGTGCACTACAGGGCCCAAATCAATATCAGCGGCTCTCTTAACTGGGGGTAGCGCTACAACTATATTACCAAAAGTATTGTGACGCCTGCCTTTACACGCGCTTGAACTTTAATGGCATCCCAGTCCGTAGGGTTCACTATTGAGCTGGCCCCCCCTTTGCAGCTATAACAGTTTCAACTCTTCTGGGAAGGCTGTCCACAAGGTTTAGGAGTGTGTCTATGGGTATGTTTGACAATTCTTCCAGAAGTGCATTTGTGAGGTCAGGTACTGATGTTGGACAAGAAGGCCTGGCTCGCAGTCTCCACTCTAATTCATCCCAAAGGTGTTCTATAGGGTTGAGGTCAGGACTGGGCGGTCTTTAAGTGGTTAAGCAGATATAAATAGAGTACACAATGGACCATCAATGTCCCTATATGAGGTTTTTCATGAATAATTGTTCATATAACTCTTTACCTAGTAATAACATTTTTTTTTTCTTTTCATGCAGCACAATGTAAAAAGCCAGAAATTAAACAGATGAAGACATTGACTGAAGACAAGGAGTACTACAATGTGAATGACTCTGTAGAGGTGAAGTGTAATGAGGGATATCGGCCATCACATGAGAAGATGACATGTATGGCAAGAGGAGATGGATCTAAGTGGGATCACACTTCACAGTGTATAGGTAAGCAAATGTCCAACATTCCTCTCCTTCCTCCAAATTATGCACTGAAAATTCCAATTACAGATATTACAATATACAGTGCCTTGAAAAAGTATTAATACCCCTTGAAATTTTCCACATTTTGTCATGTTACAACCAAAAACATAAATGTATTTTATTGGGATTTTATGTGATAGACCATCACAAAGTGGCACATAATTGTGAAGTGGAATGAAAATTTTATATATTTTTTTACAAATAAATAAGTGAAAAGTGTGGGGTACATTTGTATGGCGCCCCCCGGAGTCAATACTTTGTAGAACCTCCTTTCTCTGCAATAACAGCTGCAAGTCTTTTTGGGGATGTCTCTATCAGCTTTGCACATCTAGAGAGGGACATTTTTGCCCATTCTTCTTTGTAGAATATCTTAAGCTCTGTCAGATTGGATGGAGAGCGTCTGTGAACAGCATTTTTCAAGTCTTGTCACAGATTCTCAATGTGATTTAGGTCTGGACTGTGACTGGGCCATTCTAACACATGAATATGCTTTGATCTAAACCATTCCATTGTAGCTTTGGCTGTATGTTTAGGGTCGTTGTCCTGCTGGAAGGTGAACCTCCGCCCCAGTCTCAAGTCTTTTGCAGACTCTAAAGCCCTGTACACACGATCGGTTTTACAGATGAAAACAGTCAGTTATTTCAATTGGTAAAAAAAAATAGAACATGTTTTAAATTTTTCCGATGGAAAAAAAAAAACAATAAAAAATTCTGATCGTCTGTGTTGAACTCCATCGGAGAAAAAACCCATGCGTGCTCAGACTGTATTAGGAGACGGGAGCGCTCGTTCTGGTAAAACTAGCGTTCGTAATGGAGATAGCACATTCGTCACGCTGTAACGGACTGAAAAGCACGGAGACTGAAAAGCACAAATCGGCCCTCACCAAACTTTTACTAACACGCGGTAACACGAAATAAGCAAAAGCAGCCCAAAGGGTGGCGCCATTGGATTTGAACTTCCCATTTATAGTGCCGTTGTACGTGTTGTACGTCACGGCGTTTGGGACGGTCGGAATTTTGTCTGATGGTGTGTAGGCAAGACTGATGGAAGTCAGCTTCATCGGAATTCCAATGGAAAAATCCATCGGATTTGATTCCATCGGAAATCCGATCGTGTGTACAGGGCTTAACAGGTTTTCTTCTGAACTTGCCCTGTATTTGGCTCCATCCATCTTCCCATCAACTCTGACCAGCTTCCCTGTCTCTGCTGAAGAAAATAATCCCCACCACATGATGCTGCCACCGCCATGTTTCATGGTGTGTTCAGGGTGATGTGCAGCATTTTACTTTTAGGCCAAAAAGATAAATTTTGATCTTATCTGACCAGAGCACCTTCTTCCACATGTTTGCTGTGTCCCCCACATGGCTTCTCGCAAACTGCAAACAGGACTTCTTATGGCTTTCTTTCAACAATGGCTTGCTTCTTGTCACTCTTCCATAAAAGGCAGATTTGTGGAGTGAACGACTAATAGTTGTCCTGTGGACAGATTCTCCCACCTGAGCTGTGGATCTCTGCAGCTCCTCCAAAGTTACCATGGACCTCTTGGCTGCTTCTCTGATGAATGCTCTCCTTGCCTGGCCGGTCAGTTTAGGTGGACGGCCATGTCTTGGTAGGTTTGCAGTTGTGCCATACTCTTTCCATTTTCAGATGATGGATTGAACAGAGCTCTGTGATATGTTCAAAGCTTGGGAGATTTTTTTAGAACCGAACCCTGCTTTATACTTCTCCACAACTTTATCCCTGACCTGTCTGGTGTGTTCATTGGCCTTCATGATGCTGTTTGTTCTCTAACAAACCCATGAGGGCTTAACAGAACAGCCATATATATGCAGTATATGTAGGTGGGTGCTAAATTTAGGGGAAGTGTTTGAGTGTTAGTTATACTCAAACACCCTAATTGTCAGGGTTCTTGCAGCCATTTTGTCCGCAGGGAGAGTATCAGTGTACAGTTCCCTGTGGCCTACAGGTGGCGCTGCCATAGTAGGCTAGGGTTGAACCGCTGATACAGTGCTGTGCCTTGTGTGTCCCCTCTCGGCAACCATGGAGTGGGTGTAGTCTACCTGCTGTGCATGCTGGGAGAGGATATTAAAGGGGCAGACGCTGCCTGTTCGGGGTTCTTGTTCCTGTCCGCCCCGGGCACATTTGGCCCAAGGGGCGGGGGTGTTCTTGTTCGCTGTCGGGGGTCCTACCCCAGGGGAGTGTGTTCCTGTCTGCCCTGGGCACCTTTGGCCCAGGGGCAGAGGTCGGTAAATCAGCCCCAGGCACCTTTTAGCCCTGGGACTGCAGCAAAGGCCTGGGCCCAGCACCTTCGGCTGGAGCCCAACAAGGATCGAGGAATCTCAGGGGGCCGCCTTGCGAGGGGACCCGAATCTTAGATGAGGAGGTAAGGGGAGGAACCGTTCCGAAGGACTGGTGCGGAAGTCACAGTGAAGGAAGGGTCCCGGTAACTCTCTGGAGGGATGTCTTCTCCTTAACAGAGGCCAAGTTCACCAGATCTGTAACAGAGGCCAAGTTCACCAGGTCTGTGGCAGAGACCAAGTTCACCGGGTCTGTGGCAGAGACTTTGGGTTAAGTTAGAGCACCATACTGGCTGCTAGTCCCAAGTGTTGTGGAGATTTTTATGGAGATGCATTTAATATGTATTGTCATAGTGTCACCCAGTGTTAGTACTTCCGCAACCCGCTCTAAAAGAGCTGATTGGGGTAGTCTGAGGCTGGTTGAATCCCGTCTGATAGGGGAAAACGTTTTGAGGTTGGAGTGTGATGTTTGCAGGGTGCGGATATGTCCGCCAACGGGGGCCCTCTGTGCATTAGCACGACGATCGTTAAGGAGGGGATATGCTCGCTCTGCAACAACATCATTGGTTATGAGCAAATGTGTACTCTTGTCTCTGCTGTGTCTGATCAACATTGGTTGGAATTCGTAGCGTGCGTCTGCAGATAGCCTCCCTCCCCCATTCAATAATAGTATAATCTTAATATGCGTTATTCTATGGAATGGCGCAGAATAAGAATTCCTATCAACGGTAACTTTAGCCATCCTACGTTATTGTATTCATGTATGACATCTCCTGTTGGAAGGAATGTCCAAGTATTGTCATTTTCCTGTGAGGAAGGAACATCCTGTGAGGTTCCCGCCCATGGGGGAGGGGATTGGTTGCTGCAGCCAATCACCTCCTGTGTGAGATCTTTTGAGTTTAATAAAAGCCTATGATTAGGCGTCGGCTAGACAGTCTTTGCTGGAATGGCCTGATAAGAAGATAAGCTTTTGTGGTGCTGCCTTTCTTGGATGAATGATGGAATGAACGGTGAGTGGATTTTAGCAAACTTAGACTAAAGATAGCATTATTGCAAAAAGATGAAATCTGATGTGTGCTTAGATAGCACAGGAATTATAGGCTGTGTGCTCTGTAAACAGCAGCCTGGAATTCCACAACACAAGCAAGGGAGACCATCCAGATGGGCAGAGTCTGCTTGAGAATCGGAGCAGTGAATTGTACTACGTTTGTGCCTGGACCTCCTCCACACCTTAAGCTGTCCTGTTCTCACTCCAATCTTTCCTGTCAGAGAATGTGTTTTACAAGAAAATAAACTCTACTTTGGAGTTGCATCTAGTGTGGACCTTGAAGTTACTGGTGGGGATATATACTTGTCTTTATTCAACATAAAGGTGAGAACCATTCTCTGGCCTTTTGACTCTTGGCTGTGGAGGACCCATCAACAATACCGCTCAACCTCTTATTACAGGAGGGTACGGGCTTGTGGTGCGGTGTGCCCTTCTCTTCCTGCGAGGAGCCAAACAAGGCAGGAAAAAGGGGGGTCTGTGCGCTATACGCGGGGGCTCGAGTCCGGGATTTTCTGCAGAAGAGAAAAACCCCCCCAGAGTTTGGACTTTATTTCCCCCTGTGAAGCTTCGTGGAGGTCGGCCATTTTTAGAGAAAGTAACTGCGCCACGAGGAGAGCCCAAGCTGCGCAGTTCGTGGGCGTGCCCAAAGTAAGAAAGCCTGCGAACATTGCAGAGAAATGGGAGGAGCCTCACCATGTGAAGACTGGTGGCTTTGGCGCCAAAGGGACAGTGCGCAATGGATCGGCAAGCGGGTAACATGGCGTCTAATGCCTCATGGGTTCCGAGTTCTACTACAATGAACATTACCTCCTTTGCTGCTTCTGTTACTGATACGGGGATCCGACTGAAGCCTCTGGGTCGCTTCGCTCTTTATGATTGCAGAGA
The DNA here is from genome assembly GCA_029206835.1 of Rana muscosa. Lineage (NCBI taxonomy): Eukaryota > Metazoa > Chordata > Amphibia > Anura > Ranidae > Rana > Rana muscosa. The sequence goes on from CM055116.1 coordinate 17,496,013, forward strand.
GACGGAGGCCCTTGGAGTGGTTTGTCCCAGATGCCAGGGACTGGTGGTGCATCTTAGGCCCTTCAGAAGATGTGAGCAGTGCAAGGAGTTCTTATTTGAGGTAGAGCAGCCTACTGAAAAGCCTTGGGCCTTCCGTCTGAACTGCCTTACAGGCGCCACCACTCTTGAGGAGAGAACCAGAGCTTCTACAGTCACCCCTACGTGCACTGTTGAGACTTCGGAGGAAGTCGCGGTTGAAAGTGTTCCGGACGTTGAGGAACCGGAGACGGAGAGACCGGAGGATGCTGCCTCGGTCGTTACGGAGTCCTCGCTCCCACCGCCCAAGAGGAAGGTTGGCTATGTTAAAGCTTCCTGCGGCCGTGGTAGAGTGCTTTCCCCGATCAGATGCATCCACAGGAAAAAGTTCCGGACATCCTGCTTCAGCTACAAGCCGAGGTAAGCCGGGGAAAGGGACCTTGGCTAAGGTCCGAAGTATCGAGGATGCTTGGGTCAGGGACCCCAGAGAACTTGAGCTAGTTAGTGGCAGTGATTCCTTGTCCACTAGGAACTACCTGCCGGCGGAGGAGTGTGATACCTCCGACCAGGAGTCAGTCTCCGATGCGGGGGATGATGCGGCCATAGATGAACTGTTTGAGTGGAAGGGTTGGGATAAGATACCGCTGTCCTCGTCCCGTAGGAAAAGGGACTCACCCATGATCACTGGGGATGATACACTCCGGGTGGAGGCCCCGGAGCCTGAGGAGGGATCTGCCCCGTTGTCTGCCCTTCCACCACTTGAGGCACCTGTACTGGTTGCTGTGAGGGAGCGTGTGTCGTTGCGGGCCCCTATGTCTGGTCCGGAGGCAGTGAAAGTGCCTCGTCACCCGGATGCCGTAGTCTTGCCAGGTATGGGAGATCGCGCAACCATGCCTCCGTTGTCCAGGATGCAGCGCAGGTTCAACCAGAGAGTAGCGGATGAATATGGGTGGGAATACCCGTACCTACCCAGGGATTTGCTCTTCGAAGTGGAGGCCTATAGGGATCGGTGGTACGCAGACTTTCTTTGGACTTACTTAAAAGTACCACAGGCCCGTAGGTTCTTTGTCTGTTCCGCCGCAGCTACTAAGCGGTACAAGGACTGTAGAGAGTCATGGATGCTTGGCAGGCACATCCACACAGACAAGGTGGTTATCCATCGTAATGGAAAAGACAATGTCGAGTACTTTATAGACACCTTTGACAGAAACTGGAAACCACTAGCGTTGCCGCATCCACAGTACTACCTTTAAGAGACTGGATATTTCATGTTTGTGTGTTAATCTGGAGCATACTTCCCCGGAGTCCCATAACTTTTGCCCGTGCTATGGGGCAATCTACTTTGTTGGAAGAGCAGGAGCTGTTGTTTCTTTTTGTTCTCCTCTCAAAGCGCCACAAAGACAGTGACTTTGGGGTAGAAATAGTTCAGGGCCACAGCCAGGGCCAAAGAAGAAGAAGAGGAAGATTTACCCTCAAGAAGTTTTTTTCCTGGGATAAGTGTCTTGACGGTGGCGCTTCCACCAGGTGTCAGTGTTGCTTGAGTCTTGAGAGAAAAAAAAAAAAAGAACTTGTGCACTACATTTTAAATGTGTCTTACTTCTTAGAAGGAAAGGGATTTTTCCCCCGGGGAGAATCTTTTCACTTCTAAAGTACATAGGTTAGGATGTCAATGTGTTGGTTTTATATGTGCTTTTTCCCTCTGCAGGTGGACACCAAGCAAATCACTGGGAAAGGATGGATTTAGCTATTGCAGAGGGGAGGGAAATTTAAATTAAAAAAAAAAAATAGTTTTCTGTGACATTGAGAATGTGATGTACACATGTGTTTTCTACTGCTCTTCTTTCACCTCTACATTTAACTCCCTTTTCCCCATGTTCAGGTTTCCGGCACAAACAAACATTTTTTTTCCAAATTGTTTTTTGTAGATAGTTTCTGGAAGAGGTCTATGTTGACTCAGGCCTCGTACACACGGCCGAGATTCTCGTCAGGAAAAAAACGTTGTTTTTCCTGACGAGAATCTTGACAAGAAACTTGTCCCGGCCGAGTGTACGCACGTACGATTCAAAAGAACCGCGGTTCTTTTGAATGGCACGAACACGGTGACGCCATCGACTACGACGAGCGTGCACTCTACACATTCGATGCCTTCGCCGCCATCTTGCTACACCCTATGCCTATGCCTAGGAAGCTACCGCGCACACGTCAAAGTAATTTCGAGCATGCGCGGGTTGGCACGGCGACAGGTAAGTGTACACACACTCGGGTTTCTCATCGAGAAACAGGCCGACGAGATTCTCAACGAGAAAAAAGAAACCGCAGGTCGTCTTTTTTCTCGTCTGGGAATCTGGGCAGTTTTCTTGACGAGAAAACTGAAACCCGCGTACACACAGCCGCTTTTCTCGGCAGGAAAGCTCTCCCGGCAGTTTTCTTGTCGTTTTTTGCAGAGAAAACCGGTCGTGTGTATGCGGCCTCAGGCTTGAGAGGCATAGGTTTGCTCCAGACACTGGGGACCAGTGTCTCATTAGTGGGGGGAGTATGTAGCGGGGTGCTAAATTTAGGGGAAGTGTTTGAGTGGTAGTTATACTCAAACACCCTAATTGTCAGGGTTCTTGTAGCCATTTTGTCCGCAGGGAGAGTATCGGTGTACAGTTCCCTGTGGCCTACAGGTGGCGCTGCCATAGTAGGCTAGGGTTGAACCACTGATACAGTGCTGTGCCTTGTGTGTTCCCTCTCGGCAACCATGCAGTGGGTGTGGTCTACCTGCTATGCATGCTGGGAGAGGATATAAAAGGGGCAGACGTTGCCTGTTCGGGGTTCTTGTTCCTGTCCGCCCCGGGCACCTTTGGCCCAGGGGCGGGAGTGTTCTTGGTCGCTGTCGGGGGTCCTACCCCAGGGGAGTGTGTTCCTGTCCGCCCTGGGCACCTTTGGCCCAGGAGCGGAGGTCGGTGAATCAGCCCCAGGCACCTTTAGCCCTGGGACTGCAGCAAAGGCCTGGGCCCAGCTCCTTCGGCTGGAGCCCAACAAGGATCGAGGAATCTCAGGGTGCCTCCTTGCAAGGGGACCCGCGTCTTAGATGAGGAGGCCGGGGGAGGAACCGTTCCAAAGGACTGGTGCAAAAGTCACAGTGAAGGGAGGGTCCCGGTAACTCTCTGGAGGGATGTCTTCTCCTTAACGGAGGCCAAGTTCACCAGGTCTGTAACAGAGGCCAAGTTCACCAGGTCTGTGGCAGAGACCAAGTTCACCGGGTCTGTGGCAGAGACTTTGGGTTAAGTTAGAGCACCATTCTGGCTGCTAGTCCCAAGCAAGGGAGACCATCCAGATGGGCAGAGTCTGCTTGAGAATCGGAGCAGTGAATTGTACTACGTTTGTGCCTGGACCTCCTCCACACCTTAAGCAGTCCTGTTCTCACTCCAATCTTTCCTGTCAGAGACTGTGTTTTACAAGAAAATAAACTCTACGTTGGAGTTGCATCTGGTGTGGACCTTGAAGTTACTGGTGGGGATATAGAGACTTGTCTTTATTCAACATAAAGGTGAGAACCATTCTCTGGCCTTTTGACTCTTGGCTGTGGAGGACCCATCAACAACACCGCTCAACCTCTTATTACAGGAGGGTGACTCTATTTACTAATTGGGTGACTTCTGAGGGCAATTGGTTCCACTAGATTTTAGCTAGGGGTATCAGAGTAAAGAGGGAATACAAATGCCCCCTCACACTTTTCACATATTTATTTGTAAAAAAAATTGAAAACCATTTATCATTTTCCTTCCACTTCACAATTATGTGTCACTTTGTGTTGGTCTATCACATAAAATCCCAATAAAATACATTTAAGTTTTTGGTTGTAACATGACAAAGTGTGGAAAATGTCAAGCGGTTTCAAAAAAAGTTTCAAGGCACTGTACATACAAGACATCCCTTGCCCCATGAATCTGTCTGAAGTATATTTTTAATTAGAAGTGGATATTATTTGGTGCTGTGACAGAGTCATTGGGAGTCACGGGATAATAGTAGCAATATGTTATGGTGATCTCCACCAGGAATGCTCTTAGAGCCCGTTCACACAGGGGTGACTTGGGATCCGACTTGAAGTCGCCCCAAGTCGCGCGGTTGAGAAAGTCAATGTAAGTGAATGGAGCCGTCTTAATTCACACTACTGAAGTCGCTCCGACTTCAGAAAAGGTTCCTGTACTACTTCAATCCGACTTCTAGGCGACTTGTACCCATTGATTTTAATGGCAGTCGCCTCCAAGTCGGATCCCCTGTCTTAACTGAAGCAACAATACAGGAAGAGAAAAAAAATTCCAGGCAAACCCCTCCCTTCCCCCTCCCTCCCACAGAGCTGATTGTTGTTTGATTGGCCACTGGAAAGCCTCCTGTCCTGGAGGCGACTTGAAGTCGCCTTGTAAGTTGCCTGGGTTCGCGCTGTGGTGCGCGCTCAGGTTGTGTTCAGGTCGCCTCGGCCAGAGTCGTGTCACCCTTGTGTGAACCGCCTCTAAAAGGACCACGGGATCAGGAAAGACCATGGGGAAACAACAACAGTTATGCCGCGTACAGACGATCGGAAATTCCGTCAACAAAACCGTGGATTTTTTTCCGACGGATGTTGGCTCAAAGTTGTCTTGCATACACACAGTCACACCAATGTTGTCGGAAATTCCGAACACCAAGAACGCGGTGACGTACAAGACGTACGACGGCACTATTAAAGGAAAGTTCAATACCAGTCGTGTTAGTAGAAGTTTGGTGAGAGACGATTCGCGATTTTCAGCCTCGTGCTTTTCAGTCTGTTACAGCGTGACGAATGTCCATTACGAACGCTAGTTTTACCAGACCGAGCGCTTCCGTCTCGTACTTGATTCAGAGCATGCGTGGAAGTTTGTGCGTTGGAATTGTCAACACACGATCGGAATTTACGAGAACGGATTTTGTTGTCGGAAAATTTGAGAAACAGCTCTCAAAATTTTGTTTTCGGAAATTCCGACAGCAAATGTCCGATGGAGCCTACACACAGTCGGAATTTCTGACAAAAAGCTCCCATCGAACATTTGTTGTCGGAAATTCTGACTGTGTGTATGCGGCATTACAATTTGGCAATCACTAACACTGATAGGCTGATATAAGACTGACAATCAATGATGTATTTATAGCCAATCCAAAGGCTCACTGTATTCTCCAGTGGATGAGTTTAAAGGGAACCTGTTTTAAGACTAATGGAAGCTTACCTACAGAACACATGCTCCTTTATAGTTCTTTTACATGAGCAGTGACATAATTGCTACTTGTTGCAATGAGTAGAGACAGGCTTGCTCAGACTCCCAGTCTGTCCCACCCATCCTTGCCTGCATCAGGTGATTGAAATGTCAAGGGATTCCCTTTAACAGAAGGAACATGAATGAAGAAGGGAGGTGCTAAAACTGTACTGACGAATAAAGTTCATATAGTGGTACAATTTTTTTTTATAGTGGACAGATGATGTGCGTGATCCGACAGTCACCAACGTGCTCCACCACAAAGTGTAAGATGGACTCTTACCAGAGTTAGAGGATTCTCTCACGGAGTCAAATACGCTCAGATAAATGAATGATCAGCAATCAGCCATCAAAGATCTTTCCAGGAACAGATGCTGTTCAGTGATCCTAATAGAAGGCAAATAGACGTAGAGTTGGTGTACACAAAGTAAGTGTGGCGACGGCACTTACATAGGCCCCGCCCTACATGTTTCATCACAACTGACGTCATCAAGGGCATGGTACTCTGGTAAGAGTCCATCTTACACTTGGTGGTGGAGCACGTTGGTGACTGTTGGATCACGCACATCATCTGTCAACTATAAAAAAAATATTTACCACTAGGTGAACTTTATTTGTCATTCCATACATTTTTGGGGGATTTCACATACACATTGTTGTTTGTTCACTACTTTATTGACTTTATTAGCGCTGCAATATTTTCTATTTTATTTACTCTATTGCACAGTTTATCTGACTGTTTTTTTGTTAGCTGCTTGTTCATCACATTTTTAAACTTTCCATTTTTGATTTGTTAGCGCGTTTTCTTCCAATGTTTTGAGCTAAAACTGTACTATTTAGCACTGAGCAGGAGGGAAGAACAGAGGGAGATAATGAGGGAGAAAGCAAATGAATATAGCAAGTTGTTGTGGTGCTGAACTACCACTAGATGTCAGTATACATCAAAACATTAATGCAATACATAGTAGCAGCAGAAAATCACATTATAGATGTGGATACAATTGGCACCCCCTAAAATCAATATCAGACCCTTATCCTTGATGGTAGAGATTTTAAGGGGGAACCCTACACAAACAAAAAGCATTGGACAACCTCAAAATCCATACCATACACTCATTCAGGCATACAGGAAAGGGGAAGATAGCAAGCATGCACCCCTCTTCCTGAACCATAGCAAGCCACATGCCCTCAATGTGGGGAGGGTACCTTGCAAGGGACACCCCCCTAACAAGACATCATGTCCCAATGACATGTTGAAGGCTTATTTCTCAAATCTCTAGCCTAGTGTTTGTGGGTGCGTGAGGGAGGGGACTTATAAGAATCTGGCAGCCCCCTTTAATATAAGATATCCGCCCCTCACATGCCCGAGTAAGGGGAACACTTTACTAATTCAGAAAAAAATGACCATGTAAATAAACACACAAACACCACAACAAAGTAATTTATTGATAAAACACAACAAGAAACAACAACAACAAAAAAGTAACACAGAGTAACTCCATCATCAATCACATTGTCCAGTTATGTAGATCCATTGTCAATTACAATGAACGATGATATCAACAACTAAACAATAAACAATTAACCACTTAAGCCCCGGACTATTTTGGCTGGCCAAAGACCAGAGCACTTTTTGCGATTCGGCACTGCTTCGCTAGAACTGACAATTGCGCGGTCGTGCGACATGGCTCCCAAACAAAATAGAGCTTTCTTTTGATGGTATTTGATCACCTCTGCGGTTTTTATTTTTTGCGCTATAAACAAAAATAGAGCGACAATTTTGAAAAAAACAAACAATATTTTATACTTTTTGCTATAATAAATATCCCCAATTAAAAAAAAAACAAAAACAAATTTTTTCTCAGTTTATACGTATTCTTCTACATATTTTTGGTAAAAAAAAAATCACAATAAGCGTATATTGATTGGTTTGCGCAAAAGTTATAGCGTCTACAAAATAGGGGATAGTATTATGGCATTTTTATTATTATTATTTTTTTTTACTAGTAATGGCGGCGATCTGCGATTTTTATTGTGACTGTGACTTTATGGCGGACACATCGGACACTTTTGACACATTTTTGGGACCATTGTCATTTTTACAGCGATAAGTGCTACAAAAATGCACTGATTACTGTGAAAATGACACTGGCAGTAAAGGGGGTTAACAACTGGGTGGTGCTGAAGGGGTTAAGTGTGTCCTAGGGATGTGTTCTAACTGTTAGGGGGAGGAGCTACCAGTGACACGTCACTGATCACTGTTCCCGATCACAGGGAACATTCGATCAGTGACATGTCACTAGGCAGAACAGGGGAATGCTTTGTTTACAAAGGCATCCCCCTGTTCTGCCTTTTCCAACCGTAATCGCGGGCCGCCCAGGAACATCGAGTTACCGGGACCCGCGAGCACACTCACGAGGCACGCGGCGCGTGCGCCTCCGACGGCGCCACGCGCCCGCTGGGCGGCAAATTTAAAGGAACGTACAGGTACGCCCATTTGCCTGCCAGTGCCATTGTGTAGACGTAAATGTGCGTGCGCTGGTAGCTATGTGGTTAAACAATGGCCTCCTGAGATGATGCACTCTTGATGCATTCTCGCCCAAAAAATGACATCTCCTGGGCTGCTGGTTGAATGTAAACAAAGGGGCAGGAGTGCTTTCTGATGTCACTGGTCAATACCAAAATTTTGCCAATCCTTTAGTTGGGGTTGGGGAAGCATCATTGGTTGCTAGGTCTCAGGGCCCCCCAATATCTCCCAACAACTGATGAAGGGGGCCAGAGCCACATCCCTGAGTTGGAATTAGTCACATATCGTGGCAATAGTAATACTGCCACTAAATGTTTGAGTTCCTGCAGCAGCCAGAGGTTCACTTTAGTGGGCAGGTGGACATGCCACTTATTATGCCCATTTGGCAACATGTAAACAACCAGAGTTTGCAGGGAAAACACTGTGTCAACCTCATCCTTAGATGTGACATAGGGCACCTGAGTAGTTCCAGCTTCCAGGTGGTCGGGCATACTTGTGCAAAAAAAATAATGATGCCACAGCTTTTTATTAGGTAGATTTAGGTTAAAAGAAGAGAAAAATAGGATTTTTATAACAGCTTACCTGTAAAATCCTTTTCTTGGAGTACATCACGGGACACAGAGCGGCATAGTCATTACTATGTGGGTTATATAGATACCTTCAGGTGCTGGCACTGGCAACTTCCAAAACCGGAAGTACCCTCCCCTATATAAGCCCCTCCCATCCGGGAGCACCTCAGTTTTGTAGCAAAGCAATAAGTGTCCCCAAAGAGGGGTGGGAGCTCTGTGTCCCGTGATGTACTCCAAGAAAAGGATTTTACAGGTAAGCTGCTATAAAAATCCTATTTTCTTTCTCGTACATCACGGGACACAGAGCGACATAGTCATTACTAATGGGATGTCCTAAAGCAATGCCCAATGAGGGGGGGGATACACCATACATAAGCTGAGCGCTATCAGACATGAGGATCTTTTGCGGCCTGCAACACACTGCGCCCAAAGGCGACATCCTCCTGACTTCTAACGTCCACCTGGTAGAACCTAGTAAACGTGTGTACTGAAGACCATGTTGCGGCCTTACAGATTTGAGCCAGGGAGGCCTGGTGATGCGCTGCCCATGAAGTTCCAACTGCTCTCGTGGAGTGCGCTCTAACTTTGAACGGAGGCGGTCTCCTTCTCAAGCCATAGGCTTGCATTATGACCTGTCGAATCCACTTGGCTAAAGTAGATTTTGACGCTGCCTGACCCTTTCTGGGGCCTTCCGGCAGAATAAACAAAGTATCCGTTCTGCGAATCTGAGCAGTGGCTTTTAGATAAGCTTTAACTGCTCTTACTACATCCAAAGAATGCAATAACTTTTCCTCTACCGAAGTAGGTTTGGGGAAAAAAGAAGGAAGAACCACATCTTGGTTCAAATGAAACCTCGATACCACCTTAGGAAGAAAGGCTGGATGAGGACGTAACACTACTCTGTCCTTATGGATAACCAGATATGGCTCTTTACAGGACATAGCTGCTAATTCCGACACTCTTTTAGCCGAACAAATGGCTACTAGAAAAAACAATTTCCTGGTGAGAAGAACCAAGGAACTATGCTGTAATGGTTCAAATGGTTGTTTCTGTAGAACCGACAGAACCAGGTTTAGATCCCATGGACATATGGGAATATTAACCGGAGGACTAATACGCATCACTCCTTGTCTAAAGGCTTTGACTAGTGAATGCGAAGCCAAGGGCCTTTGAAAAAATATTGACAAGGCCGAAAACTGACCTTTGATAGTACTCAAGGCAAGCTTCCTATCTACAGCCCACTGTAGGAAGTCCAGACTCCTACCTATTACGTACTTATGTGGATGCCATTTCTTGGCCTCACACCACGCGATGTACGCCTTCCAGATTCTATAGTAGATCTGCCTGGATACCGGCTTCCTGGCATTGATCATGGTAGATACCACAGAATTAGAGAGCCCTCTCTTTTTTAGAATGTGGGCTTCAATAGCCAGGCCGTCAAACCTAGGGCTGGTAAGGAAGAGTGGTATATCGGTCCTTGCGAAAGCAGGTCCGGACGACGTGGGAGAGTCCAAGGACTCCCCACTGACATTTTACAATCTCCGCGTACCACGCTCTTCGGGGCCACGCTGGAGCCACCAGAATCACTGGTTTCTTTTCTACCCTGATTCTGCGGAGTAATCGAGGTAACCATTGTGGCGGTGGGAATGCATATATCAGCTTGAACTGATCCCAAGGGAACACTAGGGCATCCGAGCCGCAAGCTAGGGGATCCCTTGTCCGAGAGACAAACCTGTCCACCTTTGCGTTGAATCTGGATGCTAGAAGATCTACATCCGGTGTTCCCCACCGCTGACATATTGTCCAGAAAACCTCGGGGTGAAGGGACCATTCCCCTGGGCATAATTGCTGGCGACTTAGAAAGTCCGCCTTCCAATTCTCCACTCCTGGAATGAATACCGCAGATACGGCTGGGACATATCTTTCTGCCCATTTCAGGATGTAATTTACTTCCCTCTGGGCTGCACGACTCCTGGTGCCCCCCTGATGATTGATATATGCCACTGCTGTGGCATTGTCTGATTGAATTCTGACAGGGGACCCTTGGAGTTTGGATGTCCATGCTACTAGGGCATACCGGGCTGCTTGTATCTCTAAGAGATTGATGGGCAGGGCCTTTTCTGCATCCGACCATCTGCCCTGGAGAGACCATTGCTCCAGTACTGCTCCCCAGCCTATAAGGCTGGCATCTGTAGTAACCACCTTCCAAGAAATCGGACTGAAGGATTTCCCTTTTTCCAGATTCTGGGGAACCAACCACCAACGGAGGCTCTTGCGAACGGAAGGGGACAAGGACATTGTAAGTCTAGGGCCTGAACTTTTTTGTTCCAGGCTGACAGTATGGCCCCTTGCAAATTCCTTGAATGGAATTGACCGTAGGGTACTGCTTTGAATGATGCCACCATTTTTCCCAGCAGCCTCATGCACAGGCGTATGGACGGCTGTCTTTTTTGTACCCACTAAGTGGATCAAATCTTTCAAAGACAACACCTTTCCTCGAGGCAAGAATATTTTTCTCTGGCCTGAATCCAACCTTAGCCCCAAGTATTCCAGACTTTTGACTGGTTTTTAGGGCTGACTTGTCTCGGTTGATAATTCAACCGTGAGATTCCAGATACTTGATTGTCTTGTGAACGACCACGTCTAGTTTTTTCACTGAGTGGTCTATCAGCAACAAGTCATCTAGATATGCCATTATCATTACACCTTGTGTTCTTAGATTGGCCAATAAAGGGCCAGAATTTTTGTAAACACTCGTGGTGCTGTGGCCAGACCGAAGGGTAAGGCTCTGAACTGAAAATGGCGCCCTTCTACTGCAAAGCGTAGACATTTTTGGTGGACTGGAAAGATGGGAATGTGCAAATAAGCATCTTTGATGTCGATCGCGGCTAACCAATCCTCCCCTTGTAGGGCAGTGGCCACCGATCGGATCGACTCCATCGGAAAGTCCTGATATACAGGAATTTGTTTAGCCCTTTTAGAATTAATATGGGCCTCCCGTCCCCGTTTGCTTCGGGACTGTAAAGAGGTTTGAGTAAAACCCGAACCCCCATTCTTCCAGGGGAACCTCCATAATTACTCCTTGGAGCAATAGTTGTTCTAGTGCCAACAGGAGGGACTCTCTCTTCCGGGGATCCCTTGGCACGTTTGACCTCAAAAATGGGAAGGAGGAGAGTCTTTTAACTCCAATCTGTATCCCAAACATACTGCGGAGAGCACCTATCTGTTTTGATCGTGTCCCGCCAGGTCTCTTGCGAACAACTGGAGTCCTCCCCCCACCCGACTGAGTGGGGGCAACCCTTCAATGAATTTAACTTTGGGGGAGGTTTTGTACCTCCCCTGACCCAGGGTTTCTCATTACCCTGTGATTGTCCCTGTTTTTTACCCCCGGGAATTGACCGAGGAGGCCGTCGGAACTGTTACACAGCCGATGCCCCAGGGACTGGAGAAGCAGGCCTCTTAAAGAGGGACCTCTAACTCTGTTTTTAACCGGCAAGAGTGTATTTTTACCGCTGGAAATTTTCTGGATATATTTGTCCAGGTCTTCCCTGAATAAGCGTTCACCATGAAATGGGACGCTAACCAGCCATTCTTTACAGGGAGCTTCAGCAGACCAGTTTTTGAGCCATAGAAGCCTACACATATGTACTACAGACAGCGTAAGGCGGGAGGCCTGATGGATTGAATCCTTTATGGCGTCAACCGCAAAGCCTAAGGCTCTAGGTAGATCAGCTAGGGCAAGGGCCTGCTGATCTGTCAAGTCCCTCAAGACATGTTTCAACTGATCCTTCACTGCTTAGCAGACCCCAATAGCTGCTACTGCTGGTTGTGTCACCAAGCTTGCTGTAGAAAGAAGCAGATTTTCATAAGGACTCCAATCTTTTATCTATTGGGTTCTTGAACATTTGGACATTATCCACTGGACATGTCAGTGATTTATACACACAAGAGATGGCTGCGTCCACTGTAGGGACCTTCCATTTTTTTGATGAACTTATCCTCCATGGGATAGACCACCGGAAATCTCTTGGGGGGAATAAATATTTTCTCAGGATGTTCCCAATCCTGGTAAATGAGCCCTTTCAGTAAAGGGTGAAGTGGAAAAGAACAGACAGTCTGGGGGCTTCTAGCGACCCCAACGAGGATACAGTAGTGGTTGATGGTTCCGCAAGGTGCATTTTTAAATGCTGATCGGACCATGTTAGTCAGAGACTGAACCCATAATCTTTCAGCTTGAGATGCTGAGAAAAGGTTCCTCCACTGTTGATTCCTCTATAACAGAATCAACCTCATCCTGATCCCCTTCAGGCAGGTCGATCCCTGTATGGGACTGTTGCTCTGCTAACAGGCACTCTGAAGGAGGAGACGGAGATCGGGCGTGCTTTCCCTGACAGGGAGGCAGCGATCAATGTTGACAATCTCTCTCTAATCCTCCCAGAGCTGAGGAAAAAACCTCCTCTATTACATACACAGGAGCAGGTGAACTGAGGACAGCCACAGTACCAAGTACCCCTGCGGGGTCTCTACGGTCACTTACCTCTGAACTTCAGGGGAGACTGGTGCAGCAGAAGCATGCCCAAGATCCTCAGAGCCCGATGAGACCCCCTTCGCTTCCTGGAAGATTCAGTTCCGGAGCTTCTGGACGGCATATACCTAAGCCTAAAGCTGAGGTATTCCAGCCGTAATACACCACTTTTACTGAGAATAGTCTAGCACAATTGCTGCTATATAACAGTTGGTGTCTACTAAAGTGCCTTTCTAGGGGATGCCTGCATCAACCGCCTCTGTGTGCCTTTATACTGTTGCTAGCTCTGTCTGTGCACTTCAATAGCCAGCTATGATTGTGCTTTAAAACACGCTGGACGCCCGCACATGCGCAGTAGCGCCGCGGCGCACACCGAGCGTCATCCACCCGCTCCGCCCCTTTTTCCAGATCGCCTCTATATATAGAGGCGCGTGCACACGCTCGCGCGCGGGCACGTGCGCCTTCGGCGCCTTTTTTGAAAAAAATAAGGAGCTAGATGGGAGCCAGGGTCCCTGCCGCAGGGCCCGGGGATGGATGAGCGCAGCAACAGGGCAGAGGAGACAGCTTCCCAGCAGAGAACTTACCAACTGCCTGGATTTGATTTTGGAAGAAAAAAATCCACATTACAAGAAAAAGAACCATAGCGGCCTCTAGTGTCTAACACAGGTACCGCGGTCTTACATTTTTTTTTTTTTTTTTTTTCTTTCTTACCTACTATTAAAAATTTTACATTTTCTCAGTAGTAACAGGCATACACAGAATATTAGCGGGAATACCTTAGGTAACAGGCAGAAAGACAAAATAGGCTTGGGGGTCCCTCAATAGAACCAAGTTCCTGAGGGCCCCCACTTACCTTTTCCTCGCCGCAGGACTCTGTTTGGTCCACAGAAGCCCAAACTTCACCTATCACGGCAGGCATTGTAATTAAACCTTCAGGGACCGGGTTCCCAAGGATTCCACTCCCCTGGACCTGTATAGCACCCTGCACAGAAAACATCTTGGTCGTGGGTATGACCAGAGCTCTGGATCCCAGGGTCCAGCCCTCCTAAGAGAGGCATTACAGGCAAAACCTTGCTCTTCTCTTGCAAGGCCCGGGTACCGACCGTTTAGCTATGAAGCTTTTTTGGTCGGATCCGGAATAGCTTACTGAGGCCCAAAAGAACCTGTACGCAAGCTCAGTGAAAAACACATGTTACTTCTTGGCCAACACCTTAGACACTGGCAAAAAACTGAGGTGCTCCCGGATGGGAGGGGCTTATATAGGGGAGGGTACTTCCGGTTTTGGAAGTTGCCAGTGCCAGCACCTGAAGGTATCTATATAACCCACATAGTAATGACTATGCCGCTCTGTGTCCCGTGATGTACGAGAAAGAAAGAAAAGCTGTTTTGTAGTTATATTTGTTGGGCTGCATTTTAACCCAAGTATGCCAGTTTTACAAGATAGCTAAAATGTTATATTTTTATTGCCACTTCAACAAAAATCATCCCCAAAAATTCTCTATATTCACTGCCCTCCCCTGCTGTATAAACACACAAGACCTGTCCCCTGACCTAACGTAATCCACCCCAGCTCCACAGATTTATACTTACCCCAGATTTATACTTACCCTATGTAGCGATACCTCCAACTAAGAAGGCCGCAGATTTAGTTTGGGCCCTGAAAGACAGCTCCGCCAACCCCCGGCAAGGTACTCGACCCCCTACTGGCACAGTTAGTTACGGCAGCAATAAACTCTTATACTGTATGAGTAATTCAACATCGAGACGATAATAGTATAAAAAGGGTATATGATTTACTTAAGCTTTTGATAAGAAAGGGGTTAACATTTATAACAGTTCACAGACAGTATATATATTGCAGAGCCCTGCAGCACTAACACACTATGCATATGAAGTGAACAGTAACAAGTGCGCCAAGTGGGCGACCGTTAACTAGGCGCCCTGTGGCGCAGTAACCAAACAAATTAGCAAGCTGACCAGGCCTGGTTCAGATATCTACAACTTAGTCTATAGGGGATAAGGTTCTTTTCTTCACCGGCAGATCTTTAACAGTGGTGCACATTAACAGAGTATGATTTGTAATCCAGTGGGAAATGTAAAGATGGGGTAAACACTGTATTATATAAAGTGTTAGTACCGCTCCTTTGAGGTCCTCTAATGAGAGTATCGAGAACAACTTGCGGGCCACGGCAGTCTATAGGCCTATTCGCAATAACAGTATATGGTTTGGGCATACGCCCTCTCACCCACCCGGACAGGGTCCCAGTCCGGGGAACTTCCACCGACTGTATCACACACACACACACACAGTGTCCCCAACGATCGGGTCCTCGATCCGGTCCAGGCTGTAGACAAACGAGGTCCGGAGCCACCCAGGCTCGCAGTGGGGTGGAAGGCTCTTTGGTGCTGCGCAAGGTCTCAGGCTTCAGGCCTTGCACTCCGACACATCCGCACAGGAGGATCAGTCTCTGAAGTCTCGTGTCCCAAAGAGGCCGAGCGCAGCCGCGCCTCCTCCTTATATAACCCCTCCAACGAGTCTCTGCGGTAAACACTGCCGAATGGGTTTCTGGGTGATGTAGTCTCCGGGAAGTAAAAGGGGAACACCCCACTACACACTCCCCCCACTTGAACTCTTTGGTCCCCAAAGATAAACCTTAACAAAGACTATGTACAACTTTAGACAATTCTGCGAACGATGTTGGCATAGGGAATTCCCACCAAAACTGAGGGGTAGATTTCCCTTGCCCACAGGTCACATTATCATGGGTGGCCTGCCTAACTGTGCCAGAGAGTGAGCTGGGGTTGCCCTCCACCAAATGGACAGTGGAGGGATCTGGATTCTCAGCATTTCTCCTAGCAGTAACTACAGAGTCCTCCGAGCTATTCCCCATTTGTGGGTAGGTCAGCCTCTTAGGAGGCCGGATGACTCTTCGAGCCCTTTGCTCTCTTGGGACTTCTGGCTCTGGCGCCACAGGCTCCTCTTCCTCTGAGTAACTATCACGGGCATCTTCCCAGTGATCTGATAAAGGACTAGATGGGATGAACTCTGTGGCCTCTGGGTTCAGTGTTCCATCTGGAGTGTCTTCAGTAGGTGGAAGATCTATAGTAGAAGTTCCTGGAGTTGGGAAAGGCCACAACCAATCAAGTTCTCTTTCTTCATCTTCACTAAGTTGAGAGGCCTCTCCATCTTCAGCTCGGGAGGTCTGCGACCGAGTGTTTGGCCTGGGAGTATCCAGAATAGAGACCGGTTCAGGAGAATCTCTCACGGGAGGTATCCTGACTGCTTCAGCAAGTGGGAGCAGGTGGTTTCGATGCCACGTCTTCAGTGGGCCTACCCTCCCTTCTGGCTTCAACTTGTAGACAGGTAGGTCCGGCAACTTCCTACAGATGACATAGGGTTCAGATCTCCATCTGTCCGCAAGTTTGTGCTTCCCAGGGACCCCCAGATTGCGTAACAGTACTCTATCCCCGGGCTGTAGGTCTTGTATCCGGACCTTCAAGTCGAAGTTTCTTTTGTTCCGAGCTCCTCTTTGATCTGAGGCCACTTGAGCTTGTTCATAGGCCACTTTCAGGCTGTGTCTGAGCCTGTCCACATATCCTTTGTGGGATGTGGCTGAGGAATGGTCCAGAGAGGTGCCAAATGCCAAGTCCACAGGCAGTCTCGCCTCTCTCCCAAACATGAGTCGATAGGGGGAGTAGCCTGTAGCATCACTAGTGGTGCAGTTGTAAGCATGTACTATTGCTGCTATGTGTTTGCTCCAATGTTGCTTCTTCTCACTTTCCAGAGTCCCCAACATGTTGAGCAAGGTTCGGTTAAACCTCTCCGGCTGAGCATCTCCCTGTGGGTGGTAAGGGGTAGTTCGAGTCTTCTTGATTCCCAACGAATCCAGGAGTTTCCGGATCAGTCGACTCTCAAAGTCCCTTTCTTGATCTGAATGAAGTCGTTGGGGCAGCCCATAATGGACAAAATACTTCTCCATGAGTATCTTGGCTACTGTGGAAGCCTTCTGGTCTTTGGTTGGGAAAGCTTGGGCATACCGGGTGAAATGATCGGTTATCACCAGAACATTTCCTAGTCCACTCAGATCGGGTTCGAGGCAGAGGAAATCAATGCATACCAGATCCATTGGGCCTTGACTTTGTAGATGGCCCATTGGGGCAGCTTGATGAGGTAAAGTCTTCATCTGGATGCAACGTGCACACGAGTGGCAGTACTCTTCTACCTCTGCCCTCATGCAGGGCCAATAGAACCGACTTCTAACAAGTTGAAAGGTCCTTTCAGCCCCTAGGTGAACATGATTTTCATGCAGGGCAATCAGAACAGTCTCTCAATGTTTCTCTGGGAGGAACAGTTGCCATTTATCTTCTGAATCATCAGAGGGGCCCCTTCGGTAGACCACTCCCTGATGTACCTGCAACCTGTCCCACTCTTTCCTCAACAGGCAGGCTTCTTTTGAGGAGTGACTCAAGAGTTTGTTTGGATCCTGATTCTCCAGAGCTTCCAGAACCAATTTCCCCATTGGATCTTCTAACTGGTCACTTCTTAGTTCCTTCTTGGACAACTTTGGCAGATAGTCTTCTCCCAGCTGAGTTACTCCACAGTATTGTTTGGGGACTCCTACCATGGTAACTCCTATCTCTTCCGCCCGTGAGCCCCCTCTGGCTTGCAATTCAGCCCCTTGACAAAGGGCCCGCACCCCATCAGGTGCTACTTGGGTCCAGTCTTCCATGT
Organism: Rana muscosa; assembly: GCA_029206835.1. Taxonomy (NCBI): domain Eukaryota; kingdom Metazoa; phylum Chordata; class Amphibia; order Anura; family Ranidae; genus Rana; species Rana muscosa. Next base: position 17,513,633 of record CM055116.1, read on the forward strand.
CACAGTTGGGACCATGGGATCTCCTGGACAGAGCGTCTGCATCCCGATTCCCAATCCCTGGCCTGTACTTTAGGCTGAAATTGAATCCAGACAATGCGGCCAGCCACCTGTGTCCAGTGGCGTCCAGTTTTGCTGTAGTGAATAAGTAGGTCAGGGGGTTGTTGTCGGTCTTCACAATGAACTCCGCCCCATACAGGTAATCTTTGAGCTTGTCTACTATCGCCCACTTAAGGGCCAAGAACTCCAGTTTATGAGTGGGGTAGTTTTTCTCAAGGGGGTCAGGCTCCTGCTCACGTAGGCAACGGGCCGCAGTTGCCCTTTGTGTTCTTGATAAAGCACTCCCCCCAGACCGTCATGACTAGCATCTACGTGTAGTTCATAGGGTTTGATTGGGTCTGCATAGGCCAAGACTGGAGCAGTGGTTAGACTCTTCTTCAATGCCTGGAAGGCCTCTTCACATTTCTGGTTCCACTGATCTTGGACTGACTCTCCCGGCTTCCGGGGTCCTGAGTCGTCCTCTTCTCCCTCAGTCTTGAGCAGTTCATTCAATGGTCTAGCAATTCGGGCAAATCCTTCTACAAACCTCCTGTAATAGGAGCAGAACCCCAAGAAGGACCGGAGTTCTGTTACTGTGGTGGGTCGTGGCCAGGAGGTAACTGCCTCCAGTTTCTCAGGGTCTGTGGCCGCCCCTTCTTCAGACACTATGTGTCCCAGATAATTCACAGAAGATTGGTAGAACCGACACTTCTCAGGCGAAAGCTTGAGTCCCTCCTCACTGAGTCTCCTCAAGACTTTTTCCAGCCTCTCCTCGTGTTCCTCCAGGGTTCTTCCAAAGACAATGACATCGTCCAGGTATACAAGGACTTCAATAAGGTTCATGTCCCCAACAGTCTTTTTCCATGAGACGTTGGAAAGTAGCTGGGGCTCCTGACAGACCTTGGGGCATCCGGTCGAATTCAAAGAATCCCACTGGGGTTATGAATGCTGTCTTCTCCTTGTCTTCTGGATGCATAGGGATCTGATAGTATCCACTCTTGAGATCCATAATGCTGAACCACTTGGCTCCAGATAAGCTCTGCAAGGCATCCTCTATCCTCGGAGTGGTGTACTGGTCGGGTATGGTTCTCCTGTTAAGGGTCCTGTAATCGATACAGAGCCTCAACGATCCATTCTTCTTCCTGACCACCACTATTGGTGAGGCATAAGGGCTTCTGGACTCCCGTATCACACCGGTCCTTTTCAATTCTGCAAGTTGTTCCCTTAGATCCTCCAGATCTGCTAGTGGGACCCGCCTGACTCTCTCTCTCTGAAGGGCTTGTCTTCTTGGAGGCGGATCCGATGGGTGGCACTCCTTGCACACCCCACATCGAATTCATCCCTGGAGAAGATCTTCTCCCATCTGGTCAACTGGGCCTTGGCTCTCTCCTTCCAAGCCCTGGGCAGGTTCGGGTTTTCCATGGATAGCTTCTCCCAAGCATCTCCTCCTTCGCCCGCCCCCTTTACTTCCGACAAGTTGACCGGGGCAGCAGGGCTCACCTGGCCCAGCAGCATTCTGGCTGGGATTTCCATGGGTCCATCTGTATTGTTCCTAACACTCACTGGAACTCTACAATGGGCCTTCTTCAGGGCCTTCAGCGGAATCACTTCTGGTATCACTTCCAGGCCAGGGGACTCTTCCCCTGGGTCAGACTCCAACATGACAAAGGGTCCAGGTTGCTCCCAAGTAAGCTTCACAGTGGCTCTGAGACAGGTTACTTCACCGGGCTGCAACACCACCCCTTCTCTTCCAAGTCTCCACACCTTCCCTATCCCCTCTCCAGGGGTCTTCTGCTCTAGGACCAGCCGTTGATAAGCCGTCTTCAGCATGGGGTGAATCTTGGCGGCCGCTGACCCCTTCTCTTTCACTAGAGGGATCAGAAGTCTTCGGACCAGGTCCGTGTTCGTTCCTATTATAAGGGAACTCTTGTTGGCTCCTGGCGGCCGAGGGCATACAACCGCCAAGGTATCAAACACTTCAGCTTTTCCAGCCACGGATGGGTCAAAGATCAACCTGACAGGCAAGTAGCCATCGTAGGGGAAATTCTGGGTCCCAATCCCACATATTTCTAGTCCCTCTATCTTCTGGATGGGCAGGTGACTCAAGTGCTTCTCGTAGAAATCTCAGTTGAACAGGGTCACTTGTGCCCCAGTATCCAAGATGGCTCTGGTGTAGACTCCCTCCACTTGAATGTGCACTATGGGAGATGGGCCTACTAGCCTCTCCGGATATGGCCCGGCAGGGGTCGCCTTCTTCTGACCCTTTCCCTTCGGACTCTCTCCCATCCAGTTCCCTTTGGACTTTAATCTTTCTTGAGCCTGGTATGCATTGATTTCCCTCCTCTCAATGGGTGTACAGACCCGCTGAGGGATATTATTGATTTTCCTAGGTGTGCGCCCCCTCTGGGGAGCGCTGTGCCTCTTCTGAGGGGTCTTGCCCCCTTTCTCTGGGGTGTATTTTTGTTGAGGAATGATGTATTTCTTCTGAGGCGTTTTATCTCTTCTTTCTTTCTGCTTCGCTTTCAGCTTGGAGCTCACTGAAGGTGATGGGCACCCGGTTGACTCCTTCACCGGGGCCCTCTGGAGTTTCCCGCTGGCTTGCGGTTGTCCAGCTTCTTCTTCTTGGGACTGGAACAAGTAGCCGCAACATGGCCAATTCCTCCACAGTTAAAGCAGACTATATCTCCCCATTCTTGTAAAGATGCGGGTGCCGAAGCAATTGGGAATATTTCCTTCCGTGGTACCTATCTCTTGGGACCCTCTGTGTCTTTCGCCATCAAAGAGGTCAACATTTCTAACACCTTGGACATTTGTGCTTTCAAAGTGTCTACCTCTGAGTCTCTTTCAGTAGTCATCACTGGGTTGACTAGCACCTGTGTGGGGACAACATTTGCCTTAATCATTTGCTGGTCCTGTTGTAGCGCCTCCTCATCTCGGATGATTTTTATCAAATCAGCATAAGTCAGCAACGTTCCTCCTCCCGAGGTTTTTCAGGTGCAGCCAGACTGGATCCGAGCGTAACGCTCCCTTTAAGACTTGCTTCATTCTTGCCGCATCTGCATCTTGGGGCTTCATTCCCTTCTTCAACACAATCTTGCACAGCAACCTGTTTAGTCTCCTAACATATTCTGACAGTTTTTCCCTTGGTTGTTGGAAAGTAGGTTCAAATTGGTAGACCATCTCTGTCACCTTTTCCAATTGACCAAACTCTTCCTGTAGCATAGCTAGACAGTCTTGAGCTGTGCCATCGGCATTCCCAAACCGAAAACTTTTCACTGCTTCTGCTGCTGCGCCTTTCAGGCTTTCTATCACTCGTTGCCTCTTCTGCGCTTCAGGCACCTCCCATGCCTCTACTGCTTGTAATGCCTGCTCCACCCAGGTATCAAAATCTTCTTCCCCTGCAGGGACAGGGAGCTTCCCTGAGAATGTCTTCAATCTCCGGTAGCTAGTTTCTACATGCACCGTGTTTGTCTTCTGACATTTGCTTAGCAGATCTCCTATCGCCTTTATCAATTCTGGTGACATGGCAGTGGCAGGTGCGGGTATCACCGGGGGCGTCACCCCGTCTCCCTCCACTGGTGAGGCGCGGGCCGCAGCCTGCGGTGATCCCATCGGTGATGGTTCCTTCTTTATAGTTAAAGCAGGCGCCACCCTATAGGTTCTATTATCTGGCGTCTTTACACACTTGCGCCTGCACGCCTCTGGTATCCCGTCTCCGTATTCCACTAGTGCATACTGATATGAAGTATCCGGGTCTGCCTTTATATCTATCACCCATGGTGTGTGATCTGGGGACACTGACTTCATCAACTCCTCTACCGTCTCAGTCTTCCATTCCTCCCCTGGGAGGCTGATGACTATTGAATTGTTTGGCTCTGCCCTTACGGCTTTGCACCACTCTTCTATCGCTTGTGGATCCATGGGGTCCATGCCGACACTTCTGGCGTTCACCTGCTGTATCAGGATCCCGGACCCGAGCCCCCACGTGTAGTGATACCTCCAACTAAGAAGGCCGCAGGACTTCCGGTTCCGGCGCCGCATGGAGTAGCTGCGCCTCTCCACAGCTCCCGCTACAGGTACCCCAATTTGGCCTAAAAAAACGGCCTGAGTGGCCCTAACAACACACCTGTCACCACCGAGGCACCCCCACCACCCGCAGGTCATGGATGGACCGTTTTCTCGAAAAGTCCGGCACCCGATCGCACGCTGCCGTCACGGCCCCGTCGGACAGGCCGCAAATCGAGCCCCTGGCTCCGGCCTACTCGCACGCTGCGGCGGACACACAGCCAGGAGAGATGGAGGTTAGTGGCTGCGCTTCTCAGAAGCCCTTAAACTTACCCTCCTCAGCACTCCAGGGCCCAGCTCTACCACTCTCTCTCTCAACCATACAAGGGAACACTATTCCTGATACCCCCTCGGGGGATGATGGTCACACACAGCGCATAGCACAAGCAGTGGCTGCGCTCCTGAACCCTATGATTGCAGCCTCTGTGGAAAAAGCAGTCAATGCAGGCATGAAGCAAATCAAAGCCCAGTTATCTGAACACACTCAAAGGCTGAATGAAGTTGAACATCGCCTATCAGAAGTAGAAGATGAACTCTACCAAGCACAGTCCGCGGAGCACTCCCAAGACAAAACTAACCAATACATTATCCAGAAGTTGGAAGACCTGGAAAATAGGTCCAGAAGGAGCAACTTGCGTTTTGTAGGTGTCCCGGAGTCGTTACCCCCTACGGCTCTTGCGGACTTCTGTTCTAAACGCATCCCCGAAGCAATGGGCCTTCCAGGCCCGTTCACAGTGGAACGCGCGCACCGGATGGGCACCCTCAAACCTGAACGCAAATCCCCTCGCCCCATCATTGCCAAGTACCTAAATTATGCAGATAAATCCACTATTCTCCAAAAATTCCGGCAATCTCTGGCTCTACAAATAGATGGGGTAAAAATCCTCATCTTTGCCGACTACTCAATAGAAGTATCTAAGAAGAGGAAAGCCTTTCAGCCGGTTTGCTCTGAACTATTTAAGCAGCAAATAAAATTCACTCTGGCTTTCCCTGCAACCCTCAGACTTCGATCGCCCAATGGGGAACAACTCTCCTTCCAGGATCCCTCGGAAGCAGAATCCTTCATTTGCTCTCTTCGCCCGGACTCTCTCCACCAGACGCCTTCCAAATCTGCCTCCAGTCTCCGCTCTCTGGAACAAAGAAGCCCACGCAAGGATTCCCCCAAACGTTTTAGGCCTTCTGTTCCGGATTATCGCAATAGAAACACCCTGACCTGAAATCTTGGTTCTGAGCCGCAACCATTACATCCTTCACCGCAGGTCGTATGTTTTTTATTTTTTCTCTTTCTTTTACATATGTTCTTCTGACATATACCTCCCTGCCTACCCCCCAGCCGACCTGCCCTACCCTGATGGAGGGTCTATTCCGAGGTCACTTAGACTTAGCACCCCATCGCTATCTCTTTCTTTTTGGCTCCTCAGGACGCTACGCTGTTTCAACCCGTGTTCTCTATCACAGATACCATAGATCCACGGAAGTTCTATCGTGTCTGTTTTCTTTATCTTATTTTTATATTCTCTACAGGTCCCCACAGTGTTTCAATGCTATTAACAGGCCTGCCGGCCGAGAGACATCTGTAGATGTCAAACTGCTCTGTTTCAATATTTGTTCTAGTGTCATGTTTGAATGTTTGGTTTCCATATTTGATCTAGTGCAGATGCGAATTGTACTACTGCTTACTTGTTCCCTTTTTCACCGTGAGTCTGCTGTGCACCACTCTCCACTCCCTCTTTCGTAACAATCTGAGCCTCTAGAGCCTCGTGTCAGTAGTCCCAGGGCTCTCAGGCACCTTCGCTATCTCCCCCTCCCTCTTTGGAGGTCCTGTATGAGGAGCCGCTTGCACAGTGAATTCATGCGGAAAAAAGTGAAGTTCACGAATATGTATATTCTGGTTCTGTTGTTTTTTCCTGTTTGGTTCCCTACTACCTTCCCTCCCATCCCACTCCTTCCTTATTGCATTTTCTCCTGCATCGTCTACCCAAAAGCTTGCTGCCCGCATAACCCATGCAACTCCATTCCTCAGTCGAGTCTCCTATATTCAATCTATGATACACTGATCTCAGGTCCCCTCAAATACCTCCTCTTTAACACACCACCTTAGGGTTGTTTCATGGAATGTTAAGGGTCTCCGTTCTCCCCACAAGAGAATGAAGATCCTCCGCCACCTTAAACGGTTGAAAACCGATATTGCGCTACTTCAGGAAACACATCTCCATTCTTCTGACTTCCACCGAATGCAGAAACTGTGGGTAGGGACAGTCCTGGGCTCAGAGGCAGTGGGGCGTAAAGCTGGTGTCCTCCTGCTGATCCATAGAAACCTCCCATGCTCCGTCCTCTCCACTGACACAGACGACCAGGGGCGCTTTATCTCGACCCGAGTTAAACTCGGGTCTAAGGAGATATTAATATCTAACATATATGCCCCCAACAGCCCGACGAAACCTTTTTACTGTCAATTATCCTCATTGCTCCTCACCCCTACTCATCTACCCCATTTGATTGGGGGAGATTTCAATGACATTATGCACTTGACAGATGACAGGTCCTCACCAAAATCATCGTTAGCACCCTCCTCTCCCTCCACCCATACACTGCTCGCGTCAACCATGGACTCCCTACATCTCTCAGACCTATGGCGTCTATCTCATCCAACAGATAAGGCCTTTACATTTTACTCTAACCCCCACAAGATCCTTACCAGGATCGACTACTTCTTTGGCTCCGATAACCTTATACCCTTTATATCAGAAACCGGGATAGAAGACATTGCCATATCTCACCATGCCCCAATTACACTTACCCTTGAACGACTGGATCTCCCACCCCACCCCAACCTTTGGCGCTTTCCCTCATTCCTCCACAATAACACGGACTTTAGAAATTATATAGTGCACTCCTGGGAAGAATTCTCCTCAGCTAATGCCTCCCATTCAGGCGACCCGAACCTCTTCTGGGATGCTGGTAAGGCCTTCCTGAGGGGGAGGATCATATCTTATGCTGCTACTTTTAAGAAGAATGTGCTATCTAAGTTTAAGCTAGCCAGTACTAGACTACACAGTGCGCAACTCAAATTAGTCACTTCCACAACTCCCGCTGACAGAGACGAATGGTCGGCAGTTAAATCCTCCTTTGACGCCTAGGCCACTACCCTTGAACTTACCAAAAAAGCTCACCTAGACGCCACCTTACACAAATTCGGGAACAAATCTGGCAAACTTCTTTCTAAGCTTTCCAAGGGGTTTTCCCGTCCGACCCACATAACCTCACTTAGAGATCACCTGGGGAAGGTACATTCCACCCCTCCTGCTATTAACAAAGCCAGGCTGCAATTTTACACGGCCCTATATGGCCCAGATCCCATTAACACAGAGGCTGCACAATCCTTTCTAGACAAAATGCACCTTCCTTCCATATCTCCCGTCCAGCTGGACTCCCTAAATACCCCCATCACGACAGATGAAATAACACTCGCCATTAGAAATCTTCGCCCCTCGAAAGCCCCGGGCCCCGACGGCTTTACTAGCGAGTTCTACAAAACTCTCCCCGACATAGCGATACCCATGCTTCACTCTGTTTATTCCGGCATTTGGGCTGGTGGCCCTTATCTTCCCTCGGGCAATCAAGCAATCATTAAACTTCTCGAAAAAAAGGGTAAAGACCCACTAGAACCAGGTTCGTACAGGCCTATCTCATTACTTAACATAGATGTTAAAATCCTATCGAAAATAGTGGCCTCCAGACTAGCAGTAATCCTCCCAGACCTCATACACCCTGCGCAATCCGGTTTTGTAAAAGGACGCACAGCCACCCTGAATATTCGCAAGGTGCTTTTAGCCCTCGAACAGGCCAAACGAGACCCCAAGGGAGACTATGCCATAATAACTCTAGACGCTAAAAAAGCCTTCGACAACGTAAGCTTCGATTGGCTCTCGCTCTCGCTTTCCAAAATGGGGTTTAATGGCCCCTTTTGTCACCTCATAAGTGTCATGTACGCATCGCCCTCAGCTAGACTAGTCGCAGCAGGTCTTCTTTCGGAATAATTCCGCCTTCATAAAGGGACCAGGCAGGGGTGCCCATTATCCCCTCTATTATTCAACATTGCCCTAGAACCCCTCTCCAGATTCCTATCCCACGTTGCTCCCATTCGAGGTATCACTGTTGGATCCACGGAACTGCGCACGTCACTCTTCGCGGACGATGTCCTCATTTTCACGTCTAACCCCCCAGCTGACATCTTGACAATTAAAAACATCTTCGACGATTTCAGAATATGCTCGGGACTCCGCATAAACTATTCTAAAAGCGAAATTCTCCCGATCGGTGGCCAATCTAAACCTCCTTGGTCTCAACACTCTCTTTTTCAAGTTGCCACGTCTCACATCACCTACCTAGGGATTAAGATTGGGAAACTGCCATCTTCTCTTTACCATCTTAACTACCCCCCTCTCTTTGGAAAAATCTCTCAGGAACTGTCTAACTGGATGGATCTCCCCCTATCACTCTTGGGAAGGTGCCACCTGGTAAAAATGATCAGCTTTGCCAGACTACTGTATCCTTTGCAAACTATTCCACTATTGTTAAAACACAAAGATATATCGGCTCTCAATTCTAAAATCTCTAAATTCCTTTGGCATGGCAAAAGGCCACGCATAGCTTTTAGGAAACTGCACCTTCCCAGGACCGAGGGGGGTATTAGCCTGCCACATATTAGAATGTATAATCTCGCTTGTTTAGTTAGGACTAGCCTCGACTGGGTGGCCCACCAATCCCGTCATTCCAACTATGAACTAGAGTCTGAAATGGCACAACCCTACTCCCTGGTGGCCCTCCTGCATTGCAGGTGGAAATCTGTCCCCCTCCCACTGCAACATAACCTCCTTCTACGCGACACAGCCTTGGCCTGGAGGGAGACCAGAAAAATCCTAAAGCTCCCATCCTACATCTCCCCCCACCTTCCCATTAGGGGGAATCCTGGTTTTCTTCCTGGCATGCACAGCAAACCTTTTGAAATATGGCAGGAGCATGGCCTATCAAACTTCTCCGCGCTCTGTGATCTCACGACCGGAAAGCCCTTGTCTTTCTCGACAGTGGCTGCCCAATTCTCCTTACCTCCTTCCCATAGGTTTTACCACAATCAATGTGTCAGTTTTCTCTCCAGTACCTGCAAAGAACCATCCTGGAGATTTAAACCAAGTTTCTTAGATCAGTTGCTAAAGATTGGTCGCTTCTCTATCTCGAACATATACAAGCCTCTGCTACATGACTCCTCCCCACCTCTCACATCGTCTTCTATAGCCAACTGGAGCAAAGACTTCCCAGACCCTAACCTCATCGAAAAGATTCTATCTGGCCTCCAAAGAGTTCTTCGCTTAACCCCTAATGAAACATGGAGGGAAACGCAGCTAAAAATTGCTCACCGAGCATATATTCCCTTCCTCTCTCCCAAATCCGAGACGGAGGGAACTGCATGCCCCCTATGTTCAGTTACCAGACCTTCGCTTTCTCACCGCTTTTGGTCCTGCTCCTTCATCTCCTCATTTTGGGATCAAGTTATTCTCTACATCTTCGAAGTCACGCTATTGACAATCCCCAAAGACCCTTTTCTCTTAATTTTTGGATATTGGGACCCCCTACTGCTACCATGGTCATCCTCCTCATCTAAGGCCGCATCCCCCAAGGGGGCGGCCCCAAACTCTCCCTCAAAGGATTGGATCCTGCTATGCCTACTCATCGCAAGGAGACTCATCCTCAGACATTGGATTTCACCTCAAAGTCCACCCATCATCCAACTCAAAAAGGATTGTCATAGTCTTCTATACAGAGAACGACTCCTCACAGACTTTAAAGACCCCAAATCCAGATTTCAGTTTCTCATTAGATGGCAATTGTTCATCTCTTCAGCTCTATCTCCAGACGACCAACTGGATCTTCACACGCTTTCCTTCTCATATGATGAGCCATTTCCTGAGGATCCGTAATCTGTAATCCGTATAGTCATTCCTGGATATCATCTTTTTTTTTTTTTTCAATATTACTATACTCGGTGGACACTTTTGGAGCCCCTATATGACGTTGCATCCTCTTAAGCCCGCAAGTCTTCCTCCCCCCCCCCCCCACGGTGCTTTCCTGGTTGTACCCCCCCCCCCCCCCCCCCCCGTCTATTAGAAAAAAAAATTCTCAGGGGTTAGCATTCCGATCCATCCAATTTTCTGTCTTCAACCTTATCTAGACTGTGTATTTGCTGCAACCCCACGACGTTAGTTGTTTTTGTCTTTCTTTAAATACCTTCCTGTGTTCATCAACTGTTCAGTCCTGCTGACATATGTGCTATGTACAGATCTTTGTTTGTTAGATCTCATGCAGTTTCTGTAAAAACAACTGACAATAATCTGTATATGTGTCTTTGTACTCTCTTTTTTTTTTTTCTCTACCCCAATAAAAACATAAATAAAAAAAAAAAAAAAAGAAGGCCGCAGATTTAGTTTGTGCCCTGAAAGACAGCTCCGCCAACCCCCGGCAAGGTACTCGACCCCCTACTGGCACAGTTAGTTACGGCACCAATAAACTCTTATACTGTATGAGTAATTCAACATCGAGACGATAATAGTATAAAAAGGGTATATGATTTACTTAAGCTTTTGATAAGAAAGGGGTTAACATTTATAACAGTTCACAGACAGTATATATATTGCAGAGCCCTGCAGCACTAACACACTATGCATATGAAGTGAACAGTAACAAGTGCGCCAAGTGGGCGACCGTTAACTAGGCGCCCTGTGGCGCAGTAACCAAACAAATTAGCAAGCTGACCAGGCCTGGTTCAGATATCTACAACTTAGTCTATAGGGGATAAGGTTCTTTTCTTCACCGGCAGGTCTTTACCGGTGGTGCACATTAACAGAGTATGATTTGTAATCCAGTGGGAAATGTAAAGATGGGGTAAACCCTGTATTATATAAAGTGTTAGTACCGCTCCTTTGAGGTCCTCTAATGAGAGTATCAAGAACAACTTGCGGGCCACAGCAGTCTATAGGCCTATTCGCAATAACAGTATATGGTTTGGGCATACGCCCTCTCACCCGCCCGGACAGGGTCCCAGTCCGGGGAATTTCCACCGACTGTATCACACACACACACACAGTGTCCCCAACGATCGGGTCCTCGATCCGGTCCAGGCTGTAGACAAACGAGGTCCGGAGCCACCCAGGCTCACAGTGGGGTGGAAGGCTCTTTGGTGCTGCGCAAGGTCTCAGGCTTCAGGCCTTGCACTCCGACACATCCGCACAGGAGGATCAGTCTCTGAAGTCTCGTGTCCCAAAGAGGCCGAGCGCAGCCGCGCCTCCTCCTTATATAACCCCTCCCATGAGTCTCTGCGGTGAACACTGCCGAATGGGTTTCTGGGTGATGTAGTCTCCGGGAAGTAAAAGGGGAACACCCCGCTACACCTATGTAGCGGGGGTCTAAATTTAGGGGGATACACCTGGGTGGTAGTATGACCCAGGTGTGTGTAAATCATAGAGGATTTAGACCACTTTCAGTCGTGGAGGACTTTGGTGGTGTACTATTCTCCTTGGCCTGAGGTGGCGGTGTTCCCACAGGTCGAGGTAGAATCACTGCCGCAGTGCTGTCCTTTTTGTCCCGTTCCGGCGGTGGTACAGCGGGGGCGGAGAACCTGCTGTGGCGTCACGGGAGGAGATAAAGGGGAGAGACGCCCTCGCCACGAGGTCTTCTTCTCTAGCGCGCGCCCAGGCACCTTAGGCCTGGGTGCGGGCGATCCGGAGTTCCAGCCCAGGCTCCCTAGGCCTGGTCAGAGCGGAGTTGGCGTCCATCACAGGCACCTTAAGCCTGGGGTGAGGTACTACACCGGAGGCCTGGGGCCCAGTGACTTCGACTGGGCTCCGCAAGGGCGGATGAGTCCGAGGGACCCTGAGGTGGATGGGGCCCATGTCTGAGGTGAGGAGGCCGGAGAGGTTACCCGTCTGAAGAGTCCGGAGCAGCATCAACCCGGTGACGGAGGGGCCTCTGGTAACTCCCTTGGAGGGACATCTTCCCCCTGACAGAGGTCACAACGCAGCAAAGGTACTCCAATTCATGTTCTTCAGAGTCGCTGGTAGAGACTCACAAGTTTCAAGTTTCTCTCTCTAGCCAATGGCTATAGCAACCGCTGGTGAAACCACAGTGGTTTAGTTTTATCATTAGGACAGTGCCTCGACCTGCTCACCCCACCGTATTGAACTGTTTATGGATCTCAACCAGTTGGCTGACAAAGAACTGTTTATTGTGTGTTACAATAAAACAAGTGTTGGATCCTTATCGGTGTGTGGAACTCTGGTTAATGGGAGTGAAGGGGAGTGTCAGCACAGCAAGACTTGGTTGTGAATAGAAACACACAGGCCCGAGAAGAATAACTGGTACTGGCTTTCACCTCACCTGCTGCAATGGGGAGGACATGGGCCGTAGCGCATCTCACCCTCACGTACAACATACCCCTAGACCAAAAAGAGTGGGTGAGGCCGCTACACCTAGAAAATAAACCCATCGATTTAACCGTTTAAATAAAAACATGTCCCAGGCATGTTCCAGGATTGCTAACTGTCGCATTGCTTGTGCTCTTAAACTAAACTGTCAAACCATCAAATGGCTGGTGTCATAACTGATCACATGAAGAAGAGACGCTTGAGAGGGGATATGATTTCAATTTACAAATACCATACTGGTGACCCCACAATAGGGATACAACTTTTTAATGGAAGGGAGTTTAACAAGACACGTGGCCACTCACTAAAATTAGAAGAAAAGAGGTTTATTCTTAAACAACGTTGAGGGTTCTTTACTGTAAGAGCGGTAAGGATGTGGAATTCCCTTCCACAGGCAGTAGTCTCAGCGGGGAGCATCGATAGTTTAAAAAAACTATTCGATAAGCATCTGAACGACCGCAACATACAGGGATATACAATGTAATACTGACATATAATCACACACATAGGTTGGACTTGATGGACTTGTCTTTTTTCAACCTCACCTACTATGTAACTATGTGCAGCACCATGGCAGTTGAACGTCAAACAGGGGTTAAAATGGTAGCTTCCTTTGTCGAAAATGATAGGAGGGTTTAGTTCTGCTTTAATCTGATGTCCATGGTGGGTGTTTGTTTACATACAGTGCTACAAGTCCCCACGGTCCTGTCCATACCCGAGCATTACAGCCCTATAGACTTCTATGGGACCATCTCCAATCCACTGCTGCCTTGGAAGACAGTCCCATAGAGGTTTATGGAACACCGATGTGCAGGCGCAGACAGAACAGAAGACTTGCAATGCTTGATGTAAACAAACAGAGGAACTGTGGCCATCAGATCTAGGTAAGTAAGCATCTGTGGAGGGCAAGGTTGGGTTGGGTCATGAAAGGGTTTAAAAAATGATAGGTGTACTTTGTTTTTCTTTAATAAAGACCTTTCCTCTGTTTTCTAAAAGTTTTCAACCCCCAATTTGTAATTCAGTGTTTTGTGTTCTTTATATTAGGAATTACAATGACAGACTGGAAAGTCACCTCTACAAGCATCAGCTTCCAAATCCTATGTACCCCACAATGTCCTCAGCACTTGAGATTTACGACTTGCTGTGGTCCTATGCTGGAAAATTATACATCGTGTAGCAATTTGAATGATAAAACAAATGTGACGTTCACCAATCTACAGCCATTCTCTGAGTATGGAATCAACACCACACTTTACATTAATAATCAGTCATTCCCTCTCCGCATAAAAAATATCAGGACAAATGAATCAGGTAAGTTAAGTTCATTTCGTCAGGCATTCTATCGCTAAATTTTTTTATTTTTTTCGTTTTTGTAAGACCCGCTGATCTATTGCATTCTCCTTATTTTCCCACTGGCCCAGAAAACTGGTTCTTTATAGGGTTTTTATTGGAAACGACAAGGTGAGATAGGAAGAGGGAGCATGTATCCCTCAAACTGCACATAGCTGCAAATCCACGAATTGAGGTCCCTATGATTAAGCTCCAGTGGGCTGAGCGAAACGCGCTTGGTCCATGGCCTGGTTGGAGCTCAGGCTGAGACTGCTGCATATTTATCTATTCGTGGATTTGCAGTGATATGCAGCTTGAGGGATCTTTTCTTTTCATTACATGTTGATGTTTGGAGCCAAAGACGAGCTCCGTTCCCGTCCGGCACTCCCAGTAGTTGGTGATGGATTGGGATCCTCTGGATCCTTAACGGCAACCACATTTTTACATAGGTGCACTGTGTGTAGGGAGGGAGCATGTGACACCCCAAAAACTGTAGAACTGGATAACTTGAGGATTCCTCAAGTTACTGCACTGTACACAATGAATGTCTCACAGGATCTCTTTGCTGCTGGTGACCTGTACTCCTCCCAGAGTTAAAAGCTACACACTGTCACTTTCCTTCAGCACTGGGGGTCCTTCTACTCACATAGTCACCTGTTGCCTCCTTCCGACATCCACCAGGCTCTTCCTAGTGTGGGAGATGAAGACTCGCACCACCACAGAACAACTGGACTCTTTCCCACCAGCCTCCTTCAGACCCAACTTGATCTCTGGACACAGATCTGGAAAAAGGCCCCCCAACTAAGCCTAGCTGGGACCTCAATGTCTTCCTCCAGGCTTCCTCTAGGACCCTGCACCAGGGGACAGAGCCCCCTAATAGAGGTCTCCTCCTACAGGACTGGTCTCAAGAACTCTGTACCCGCTGCTCAAGCCCCAGACTATTTATGGGCTCTCAAACCACCTTCTGGGCACAATCCCCAGGGTTTGGCTGGAGTTCCATAAATATTCAGGCTGTCTGCTCTGCTCTCCATCCCACTATACTTTTAGAAGCCTCTAGAGCAAGGACGTCAAACTCAATTTCATTGTGGGCCTCATCAGCATTATGATTGCCCTCAAAAGGGCCGGTTGTATCTGTAAGATTAGATGTCCAGCGCATCCCCTCCCCTTACATAAGATGTCAAGAGCCACCCCACCATCAGACGTTGAGTCCCCCACTCTCCCTTACATCACAGTGCACCCCCCTTAGCCTTTGCTGCTGCTGGATGCATTGCTTGAAAGCAGAAAGTAAGGGTCTGGAGGAGGAGGAGCCTTATGCCCTGTACACACGACCGGGATTCCCGACGGGAAAACTGCGATGAGAGCTTTTGGTCAGGAATCCCGGCCGTGTGTATGCTCCATCGCAGTTTTTCCGACAGGAAAACTGCCAAAATCGGCCAGCTAAAAAAAGAGAACCAGCTCTCTTTTTTCCCGGCGGGATTGCTGACGGACTTTTTCCCATCGAAAAACTCGGCCCTGTGTAGCAGAGTTAGTTGGTCACATTCAACTAGGCTAGACTACTGCAGTTTGTTTCGTTCCAATTCAGAATTCAGACAGATTTTTCATTATTCGGAAATTCTAATGTATCTGAATTTCCAAATGACAATAGTAACGGATTTAAACAAATCCAAAATAATGAAAAAAAATCGAATTTGAATCAAATTTTAAATGTAGCGGGGGTCCTAATATTAGGAATGTGCATACCAGATCTGTAGGTGGTTTGGGTGTGGTTGGCTCGGGTCTTTCAATTGCTGGACTCTGCTTTGGTGCTGTTTCACCTGGCGTGTAGTTCCCCTGGGTAGTGTGGGTGGCGCTGTCGCTGGTGCTCGGGGTTGGGCCATGGGTGTTGGGGCGGCGGTTGGGGGTCCTCTCTCGGCGGCCGTGTGGTGGGCGTGGTCTGGCCGCTGTGCGTGCTGGGGGAGGGTGCGGGAGGGGCAGACGCCATTGGTTGGGGTTCGGAGTTACTACCCTGGGGGACCTGCACCCAGGGGTAGGAAGAGTGTTCCAGGTTCGAGTGCATGGCCCTCCAGGCCATGGGGCCACGTGCGCCTCAGTCCCAGGCACCTTTAGCTGGAACCCACTTCGGAAGGAAGAATCCCAGGGTGCCGCCTTGCGAGGGGACCCGTTTCTGGAAGAGGAGGCTGGGGGAAGACCGTTCCGAAGGACTGGTGAGAGATCACAGTGAAGGAAGGGGCCCAGTAACTCTCTAGAGGGATGTCATCCATCCGGAACCAAGGGGCTTAACATCTGGTCCATCAGGAGGTTTGGGACTCTATAGATTCTGTGGCAGAGGATCTCCTAGACACATCCATTGGGGACTTTAATTAACTGTTCGAGCTACACGCCAGCTGCTAGTGCCATTGGGTGACTATCCGGGTGAGCTATACCCACTCGGGACTGAGTGGCGACGAAGCCAGGAGTGCCTGAATGTTAACTATCTTCCTAACACCTTTTCTTCTTCCTGCATAAGAGAAAATAAAGCTCTACATTGGAGTGATACTGGTGTGGACCTTGGAGTTACTTGGGGTATAGAGACTTTGTCCCTGCACATTGGGGACAGAAACCAACTTTGAGGAGAACCTTGCTGCAAGACCCGTAAGTGAACAAGTGTGCTTAACCTCTGCAACCCAGAGGGTACGGGCATGGTGACACGGTATGTCTTTTCTGTCAGTGAGCCAAGACAGGTAAAGAGTACCCGTGTGCTACACATGGGGGCTTGTAGTCCTAGATTTTGCAGTGTATACCCCCCGGAAAAGTTGGACTTTATTCCCATGTAAGGCTCCGTGGAGGCCGGCCATTTTCAAAATTCAACATACGCCACAAACCAAGAGAAAGGAAGATTCAGGCCTGGCTATATTTCCAGCTGCGTAGTTCGTGGGCGTGTCTCAACTGGAAAAGCCCACAAAGAAAGTGCAGCGAAGGAACAAGAGAGGGGAGGAGCTTGGAAAGTGTGAGCTCCTCTTGGTGCATTTGGCGCGAAAGGGGGACATTATCTGATGAACTGTTGATGAAGCGTCATGTCTGCTCTTGCTTGGAAACCTGCTTCACCGGGATCTTGTGCTCTTTTGCCTGGTTCAACTATGGATGTGACCCCTATTGCTGCCTCCCTGACTGACACAGGAATCTGATTGAAGCCCAGGGGCCGCTTTGCCCTTTATGCATGCCGAGATGCAGAGGCCTTGGGCATGATCTGTGGAAAGTGTCAGGGACTAGTTGTGCACCTCCGGCCTTTAGGGAGATGTACCCGCTGTGGGGAGTTCCTGTTCGAGGTGGAACAGCCAACGGAGAAGCCCAAAGTTTACAGAGTGAACTGGATCTCAGGTGCTGTTACTCCTGAGGAGGAAGTGTGCGTTCTCACTGCCCTACCCCAGCACAGTCCCGCGGAGGTGGCGGATGTGAAGACAGAGGTTCCGGCCACAGAGGAACCGGAGGCAGAGAACCCAGCGGACACTGCCTCGGGTGCAACAGAGCCCTCCCTTCCACCTGCCAAAAGGAAGGTAGGACTCGTAAAGGCTTCCCGCAGCCGCGTGGAGGCCCACCATAGCGCTAGCCTGACTCGGATCGTCCAGCCAGAAGAGCTTCCGAGCGATCCAAGATGGGTGAAGGTCGAGGCTGGCCGGGGAAAGGAACAAAGGTTAGTGTCCGGTCTATTGGGGATGCTTGGGTGCCTGATCCAAAGAGACTTTTGGAAGTTGATACTGTGTCCACGAGAGTGTGCCTGCCAGCAGAGATGTGGGACTCTTCGGACATAGATTCTTCCCTTGACATAGGAGATGATGGGGAGATTGATGAACTGTTTGTCAGCAAGGGATGGGACAAAATGTCTTTAACTTATCCTCGTAATGCAAAGGGATCGCCCATGGACTCTGGGGATACTACACCCGGGTGGAAGCCCCTGTTAATGCTGGAGAAATCGTTCCCATGCCCGCTCCACGTGCTCCGGTGTCTACTGTACCTGCTGTACCGGAGGCCCGTTCACCATTGAGGCCTCCTATGCCACAACTGGAGCCTGTACGCCCCAGAAGATCTCCGGACGCCATCGTCCTGCCAGGAACTGGAGATTGGGCGACCATGCCGCCTTTGGCCAGACTACAGCGGCTGTTGAACCAGAAGGTTGCTGTGGACTATGGATGGGAGTACCCATATGTCCCAAAGGACTTACTGTTTGAAATTGAGGCCTCTCGAGAGCGATGGTATAGTGACTTTGTATGGGATCGCTTAGAGGTGAAGAGAGGCCACAGATATTTCAGTTGCTCGGCAGTAATGACTGGAAGATACAAGGGCTGCCGGAAAGATTGGTCTCTTGATCGCCACATACATGCGGATCGGGTCGTTATCTGCAGTAAAGACAAGGTTGATGTGACCTACTCCATTGAGACTTTAGACAAGGACTGGAAGTCTCTGACTTTACCTGACCCACGTTTTTACCTTTAGAGTGGGACTTGTGTTTTTTTTTTTTTTTTGCTACCACTTTAAAGACATTGCCTTGAACTGCTGTGCTGACTCTATTCCCAGAGATTTTTTACTTTTCGAAGGACTGTTTGTTTTTTGTTTTTTTGTTGCTGTTCCCTTCCTTTTTCAACAAGTGAAAAAAACTTTGGGTAGAGCTAGTCAGGGCTAAGCTGGAAGCCGCCGAGATCAACAAGGGGACCCTTGTGTGATGGTGCGTTAGAACGCACTTAGGCAACAGAGTAAAATGTGTGTGCTGCCACTAGGTGGTAGTGTTCTGCAAAACTTTTAAAAAGCACTTTACACAATACTGCTACAGGAAAATATACACTAGGCTTAGTGTGTGCCGTTAGCTGAAGCAAATCACCTCCTCTAGGGGAGATGGTTTGATTAATGTACATACAGTAGTGATAGGATATTGTTTGTTTGTATGATGTGTGTTTTCTTCCCTCTGCAGGAGATCATCAAGCAACTTTCACCGGAGATTGGGTGGGACCTAGTTGTGATAGGATGGTGGGAGGGAATGTCATTTGTTGTAAAAATGTTTCTTTCTTCTCCTCTTTGCTGCAATTCACTCCTTTCATTCAGGCACTCTGGTATTTTTTTTCTTTTTTTCTTTTTTTTGTATATAGTTCTGAAGGTAAGTTTGCGCCTGCTCAGGATTGAGTGTGCAAATTTGTCTTCAGACACTCGGGACAGTGTCTCTTTAAGAGAGGGGAGTATGTAGCGGGGGTCCTAAATTTAGGAATGTGCATACCAGATTTGGGGGTGGTTTGGGTGTGGTTGGCTCGGGTCTTTCAATTGCTGGACTCTGCTTTGCTGCTGTTTCATCTGGCGTGTAGTTCCCCTGGATAGTGTGGGTGGCTCTGTCGCCGGTGCTC
Organism: Rana muscosa; assembly: GCA_029206835.1. Taxonomy (NCBI): domain Eukaryota; kingdom Metazoa; phylum Chordata; class Amphibia; order Anura; family Ranidae; genus Rana; species Rana muscosa. The sequence goes on from CM055116.1 coordinate 17,532,906, forward strand.
GGGGTTGGGCAGTGTGGGTTGGGTGTCCTCTCTCGGCGGCCGTGCGGTGTGCGTGGTCTGCCCACTGTGCGTGCTGGGGGAGGGTGCGGGAGGGGCGGACTCCATTGGTAGGGGTTCGGAGTTACTACCCCGGGTGACCTGCGCCCAGGGGTAGGAAGAGTGTTCCAGGTTCGAGTGCATGGCCCTCCAGGCCATGGGGTCACGTGCGCCTCAGTCTCAGGCACCTTTAGTCCTGGAACTGCAACTTCAGCCCTGGGCCCAGCACCTTTAGCTGGAGCCCACTTCGGGAGGAAGAATCCCAGGGTGCCGCCTTGGGAGGGGACCTGTTTCTGGAAGAGGAGGCTGGGGGAGGACCGTTCCGAAGGACTGGTGAGAGATCACAGTGAAGGAAGGGGCCCAGTAACTCTCTAGAGGGATGTCATCCTTCCGGAACCAAGGGGCTAAACATCTGGTCCATCAGGAGGTTTGGGACGCTATAGATTCTGTGGCAGAGGATCTCCTAGACACATCCATTGGGGACTTTAGATTGACTGTTCGAGCTACACGCCGGCTGCTAGTGCCATTGGGTGACTATCCGGGTGAGCTATAACCGCTCGGGACCGAGTGGCAACAAAGCCAGGAGTGCCTGAATGTTAACTATTTTCCTAACACCTTTCCTTCTTCCTGCATAAGAGAAAATAAAGCTCTATGTTGGAGTGATACTGGTGTGGACCTTGGAGTTATTTGGGGTATAGAGACTTTGTCCCTGCACATTGGGGACAGAAACCAACTTTGAGGAGAACCTCGCTGCAAGACCCGTAAGTAAACAAGTGTGCTTAACCTCTGCAACCCAGAGGGTATGGGCATGGTGGCACGGTATGTCTTTTCTGTCAGTGAGCCAAGACAGGTAAAGAGTACCCGTGTGCTACATAAACATTTTTGAATACGATTTGAATTTGAGTTTCTGAATAGAATAAAATAGAATAGAAAATAAAGGAATAGAAAAGAATAGAATAGAAAAGAATAGAGTAAAACAGAACAACATAGAATAGAAAATAAAGAACAGAATAAAATAGAATAGAAAATAAAGAAATAGAATATAATAGAAAATCAAATAAAATAAAATAGAAAGAATATTATCAGAAAGAATATCACCATCTTCCAAAATTCGATTTTCCAATAGAATAAATTCAAATTTGAATGGAATAAATTCAAATTCGAATAGAATAGAAAATAATAGAATAGAATAGAAAAAAAACCTATAGAATAAAATAGAAAGACTATAACCATTTCCCAAAATTCAAAGAATAAATTTGAATATAATATAAAAGAATAGATTAGAATAGAATAAAAAAAAATAGAATAGAAAAAAAAAATAGAATAGAATAAAATAAAATAGGAATATTATAATCTTCCTAAATTAGAATTCCGATGTGAATTTAAAGTGGAGCTCCACCCTAAATAGCAACTTTTGCTATTTGGAACCCTCCCCCCCTCCGGTGTCACAATTGACACCTTTCAGGGGGGAGGGGGGTGAAGATACCTGTCTAAGACAGGTATTTTCACCCACATCCGGGAGTCCTCTCTCCGGGAATCTGCGGGAGTGACGTCACTTCCCGCAGACTTCCCGTAGTGTTCTGGGCGAGACACTCGGCTCCCAGAACACAGGAGCACCAATCAGAACGGCGCAGCGCGACTCGCGCATGCGCCGTAGGGAACCGGGCATGAAGCCGCAGGGCTTCACTTCCTGGTTCCCTCAGCGAGGATGGCGATCGCTCGTCCTCTGCTGCGGACGTCGCTGGACTCCAGGACAGGTAAGTGTCCAAATATTAAAAGCCAGCAGCTGCTGTAGCTGCTGGCTTTTAATATTTTTTTTCCGCCGGAGCTCCGCTTTAAATAGAATAATAGAATAGAATAGCACAGAACAGAATAGAAAATAAAATAATAGAATAGAATAGAAAAAAAAACAATAGATAAGCATATGGATATAGAATAGAATAGAAGAGAAAGAATATAACCATCTTCCGAAATTTTAATTTCGAATAGAACAGAAAAGAATAGAATCTAATAGAAAATAAAAGAATAGAATAGAAAAAACTATGGAATAGAATGGGACAGAAAAAATATAACCATCTTCCATCATTTGCATTTTGAATAGAGTAAATTAGAATTTGAACAGAATTCGATTAAAATTAAAATTCCATTCAAGTTTTTCAAATTCGATTGAATTGAGTTCAATTTGACCAAATTAGAAATATTCAAATCAAATTTGAATTTGAATAAACTAAACAAATTCCAAAAACAAATTTAATTAATTTAACTAAATAAATTGACATAAATAACAAAACGAAACAAAGCAAATTTTTTCGTTCTGCGCATATCTACGTTCAACTGGACATGTTCTGTAATGACATAAAGATGTTTCCTAGCTTGTCCCACCACTTCTTCAGTTCTAATGAGTTTCTGGAAAACTGAGGAGGGTTGGATAGGTTACAAAAATGCCTTCAATATTACAGAAGAAGTTTAGTTGATTGTGACTACTATTAGACAGGGGGGTAACTACAGGGGTTGCAGGGGTTGCAATTGCAACCTGGCCCCATGCTCCAGGAGGCTGTTTGCATTGGGCATTTAGAGGAACCCATCTCCTCCATTTTCCTCCTAACAAAGGAAATGGGTTCCTCTATATGCTGCCCCCACCACCCCTCCTATCCAGTTCACTTGTATTATGCTGTTCCTGGGTCCCTGTATGCTCCCCTGGTCCCCCCCCCCCCCACAGTGTTGCCGCCTTCCCCCCTCCTCCCTCCTGCCAGCTGCTGCAGGAGATGTGTCATGATGGAGAGCCGGGAACGGGTCCAAAAATTTGAAATTTACCGGCTCCTTCCTCTTCTGAATGGACAGAGTCAGTGATTGACACCAATCACTGACTCTGTTCATTCATAACTGAAGCATAGTAAACTGTTTTTAGTATACTTCCATTTCTGAATGAATGGGAGGCTCAGTGCACAACTATTCCTGTCCATTCATTCTGGAGGGCTGTGTCCTCAATCTCCTTTCTCTGTTTCAAAGATGAAACATCAGAAGTTTGTTCAGACCCCTGATATCTCATCAAAGTCACCCAACAAGGCTTTTAAAAAAAATGCAGAACATAATAAAAAAATTAATTGTAAAAAAAAAAAAGGTAAATGTCAAGAAAATTTAAATAACAAAAAATAAAAATTGCTTTACACCAGTGAGGGAACTGTGATAGACTCACCCGGGACAGAGGCTTTTAGAGGGGACTGGATGCTAGCCTCTTGCCTACCGACTATGGGCCTTGCCATTTGAGGGAGCAACAAGTATTTATGAAGATGTTCTGTAATGTAATGCAAAAGGACATATTAAAAAGGTCATGATGGTCTCTGCCAGCTTGAGACTCATAGCTGATGGTGATGTCATCAGCAAACCACCTGTCTGAGGCCCCCTGCTATAATGTGTTTATTGAAAGTACCGTAGGTCTCCTGCTATTGTCTGAAGGTGTTCTGTGTTTATATTTATGTTAATGTGTATTGTACCTTCTGAGCTTGGAGCCAGCAAGTTTGACCTGCAATGAGACATTTGAGTCATCCAGGTGTCTAATTACCGTAATGTTTATAGTATATGTTGGTTGTTGTAATTATATTCCTGTGTGCAATTTGCATTGTTAGAGTAATATGATCAGGAGGGGGGATGTCCTCCTGTGGTGTATAAAAGCCTGTATTCTTGTTCAAATAAGCAGTTCTTATTCTGGTTTACTCCAAAACTGGTGTTGCCTAGTTCTTGGGGTAACTATAGCCAGATTCACTAGTCTTGTGTTCCAGAGCCTAGGAAGCAGCTTCTTGGCAGAGATACCCAGTCAGGGTGTCCGCATTCCGTCACAGGAACTATCAGGATTACAAAGGTCACACTTGTGACCGGGACCTGGCATTTCACCATGGTGAAGAGGAACGAAGATGGCAGGAAGGGGGCCCGCTGCAGAACTTGTGAAAGGGTCCCGCTGCGGGAGGGCAGCACAGTGGTGTAGTGGTTAGCACTCTCACCAAGCAGCAAAAGGGTCACTGGTTCAAATCCCAACCATGACACCATCTGCCTGGAGTTTGCATGTTCTCCCTGTGTCTGCGTGGGTTTCCTCCGGGTACTCTGGTTTCCTCCCACACTCCAAAGACATGCTGGTAGGTTAATTGGATCTAGTCCAAATTGGCCCAGTATATATGTGTGTACACGACTGTGTGTCCTAAGCGTGCTGAGATCCTACAGGGTAAAATTACCACACCAGCCAGGCAGACACTGGCTGCAAAAAGCGCCTAGAGGCGATTCAGTTCGCATGTGAGCGCTATACAAGTCACTCATTCATTCATTCATTCATTCAATAAAGGGCCCCGCAATGGGAGTAAAGGGCCCCAGGAACAGTGGGAAGAGCCCCGGGCTTAAAGGGAAGCGCCCTGGCCAGGGGTCAGGGGGGCCCTTCATAATTTCTTGCACTGGAGCCCTGAAGGTTCTAGTTACACCCCTGCTATTAGATATACCTTGACATGGATAAGTATTTATGTTTGAGGAACAAATGACTCTTCTGCTTGATTATTTGAGTTTGGATATTACCACTGCAGCCCCGGAAGCATTTACCTCCTTCCTGACCAAGCCATTTTTTGCGATACAGTACTGCGGCGATTTAACTGACAATTGCGCGGTCGTACGATGGTGTACCCAAACAAATTTTATGTTCCTTTTTTTCCCCACAAATAGAGCTTTCTTTTGGTGGTATTTGATCACCTTTGCGTTTTTTTTTTTTTGCGCTATAAACAAAAGAAGAGCGACAATTTAAAAAAAAACACAATATTTTTTACTTTTTGCTATAATAAATATCCCAATTTAAAAAAACAAAAAAACGAATTTCTTCATAAAAAGGAAGAAGCACATGGTGAGACTTTAAGTGAAGCACACGATAGCAAATAGAATGTCAAGTGACCAGAAAAAAATGTTTATTAATATTGTGTAGTTCCATAAAAAATATGTGTTGGCATATAACCTCTCAAATATTGCGGGCACATAACCTCTAAAAAGTTTTGGATATTTTCAACACAAGTTACATAATATTCCACAGTGCAATAGACACACAGGGTAAAAAAAAAACAATCTTAACAAAACTCATAATAAAACCAAGATGACATAGACCTGGGTGGTCTAGGTAGTCTATCCAAATTAATCTCAGGATGCAGGAAGGGAAGGAGGACAATAGAAATAGAATATTGAAATATGTGTAGAGACATGATTTGGGCCATTTGAAGGTTGATATTATTGATCCATGGTGAAATAATTAAAATAAAAGTTGACAGCTGAAGAAGTGAAGGTAGATAGCTCGACGCGTTTCGCGGTCTCGTAACCGCCCATCAGGAGCAATGAACCATAGAAGTTATCTGCGAACAAAAAATTAGTTACAGATAATCTCACAAGTAAAATTGAGAAAATTTCAATGCAAATTAAAAAAGCAAAAAATTACAGATGGCAAAGGGCACAAAAAATGGATGGAATGGAATAAAATTAAATTAAGATAATTATAAAATGAAAAAAAAAAAACCTTGATGGGGTAATTTAGACATAATGTTGTGTTTGGCTTACCTCTACATCAGCGCAGCGTCAGCGAAAGTGACCGGCAAACCACAAAGTATCGCCACCGGGAGCCGAGGTGACACAAATTTCTTCATAGGCCGATATATATATTCTTCTACATATCTTTGGTAAAAAAATCGCAATAAGCGTATATTTATTGGTTCGCGCAAAAGTTATGGCGTCTACAAAATAGGGGATATATTTATGGCATTTTTATTATTATTTTTTTACTAGTAATGGCAGCGATCTGCAATTTTTATTCGGGACTGCGACATTACAGCGGACAGATCGGACACTTTTGACACATTTTTGGGACCATTGACATAAAAATGCACTGATTACTGTATAAATGTCACTGGCAGGGAAGGGGTTAACACTAGGGGGGCGATCAAGGGGTTTAAATGTGTTCCCTCAGTGTGTTCTAACTGTGGGGGGATGGGACTGACTTTTTCCTATATACTAGGAACACAGGATCTGTCTCCTCTCCCCTGACAGAACGGGTATTTGTGTGTTTACACACATAAATCCCTGTTCTTGCTCTGTCAGAAACGATCGCGGGTGCCCGGCAGCCATTGCGGCCGCCGGGCACGTGCATCGGTTTCTTAGGGACGCGGCGCGCGCACGCCCCCTATACTCCTTAAAGCGCCTGCCATACAGCTACGGTGATTCAAGCAGGAGTGCAATTCTGCCGCCGTCAAACGACGGCGGGCAGTCGGCAAGCTGTTAATGAGGCAGAAATGATTATCCAGCAATGGTTGCATCTTCCTGTGTAAATGGTCATTAAGGCCTGATTCACACCTATGCATTTTTTGTGCTTTTTGTAATTTGCAGATTTGCACTACAGTCCATTTAACATGGTTTCTTATGAAACACCTTCTGTAGTGCAAATCTGAAAAATGCATAGGTGTGAATCAGGCCTACGTGGATTTTTCTCCCTAGCACAACTGATGTTTATTAGGGTTGTAAAAGAGTAGAGTAGAGTTGGTTGAGTTCAGTAATGATTTATGTGGCCAGTTTCCAATCGTTTGTCTGTAACATTTTGTATTATTTCCCCTCCAGTTCCTGATAAACCTCTTATAAAGAAAAGTCCAACAATGGAAAATAAAACGATAAGGTGGGAGCTGTCTGACATTCGGGGGAATGTCACTGGTTTCCAGGTAAGGTAAAATCAAACTTTGTATATTTTCTATAAAAAGACCTATAATGTGGAACCTCTGCCCAAAAAAAGGCAAGAGGAAGGTTAAGGACTTACAGGCAGGTGCCATTCGTCTTCCCACTTGTAGGTGGCCTGGTGCCATTGCTGCACAGGAAGAGCAATCTTGGAAGAAAATTAATCCCTTATGCTGCGTACACACGGTCGGAATTTCCGATGGAAAAAGTCAGATGGGAGCTTTGTCCAAAGAATTCCGTCGGAGTTTAGATAGAGAACATGTTCTCTTTTACTCCGATGGAATTCCGTCGGAATTCCAATGTGATTTTGGTCGGACAAAAGTCTGATCGTGTGTACGCGGCATTAGGGATTCCGTCCGGTGCCTTGAGAAGGAAAGTTATCCGATTGGACACAGAACTCTCAAGAGACTTTGGTAGCCATTTTGGGTGAGGGAAACTTTTAAATAAGGAAACCCAAGTTGTGCTTTGGATGAGTGTTTAGTCAGAGATAGGAACCCGCTTGCAAATGATAGCATTTAGCATAGGGAGAGGTTCCAGCTAATCAATTTCAACTGAACAGTAGGGATGAGCTTTATGTTCGGGTCGAACATGAGTTAGACTCGAACATTGGCTGTTCGCCCGTTCGCCGAATAGCGAACAATTTGGGGTGTTCGCGCCAAATTTGAAAGACGCGGAACACCCTTTAACCACTTAAGCCCCGGACCATTTTGCTGGTCAAAGACCAGGCCACTTTTTGCGATTCGGCACTGCATCACTTTAACTGACAATTGCGTGGTCGTGCAATGTGGCTCCCAAATAAAATTGACATCTTTTTTTCCCACAAATAGACCTTTTTTTTGGTGGTATTTGACCACCTCTGCAGTTTTTAGTTTTTGCGCTAGAAACAAAAATAGAGCGACAATTTTGAAAAAAATTCAATATTTTTTACTTTTTGCTATAATAAACATCCCCAAAAAATATATAAAAAAACATTTTGTTTCCTCAGTTTAGGCCGATACGTATTCTTCTACATATTTTTGGTAAGAAAAATTTGCAATAAGCATTTATTGATTGGTTTGCGCAAAAGTTATAGCGTCTACAAAATAGGGGGTAGTTTTATGGCATTTTTATTATTATTTTATTTTTTTTACTAGTAATGGCGGCGATCAGCTATTTTTATCATGACTGCGACATTATGGCGGACACATCGGACACTTTTGACACTATTTTGGGACCATTGTCATTTTTACAGCGATCAGTGCTACAGTCCCTGACAAAAGTCTTGTCGCTTGTGTACAAATTGACCTGAAGTGCTGCTAAAATATATTTCTAATCAAGATTTTGTTACAAGAAATGGGTTATTTTAATCCCAAGAGCTTTTGTAATAATGTTTCAGTGCAAAACGAAACTGACAAAAAGTATTCTAATATTCACAGCTTGGTAAAGCCCATTGAGTCAATTTTTGCCAAGACATAAGTGTTGTCGCCTTGTTATATGAGCTTCACCTGTGACTAATAATGGATCAATTAGGTCTCAGGTGTGTATAAAAAGAACACCAGTACACTAGAGTCCTTCTCAACTGCAACTAGACCTCTGCAAACATGCCTAAGATTCACCCGGAGACTAAAGTGTTGATTATCAAGAGGCTGAAGACCAGATCCACTGCTGATGTGGCAGACACCTTCAATGTGTCTCAGCGTCAAGTTCAGAGGATAAAAAAAAGATTTGAAGAGACTGGAGACGTTTTGGACAAGGCCAGGTCAGGCCGACCCCGCAAGACAACTGCTGGAGAGGACCGTTTGTTGGCTCGAAAATCCAAGGCCAGCCCATTTTCCACTGCAGCAGAGCTCCACGAGACCTGGTCACCTGAAGTCCCTGTGTCAACCAGAACAGTTTGTCGGATTCTGTCTCAAAATGGCCTCCATGGTCGAATCAGTGCCCATAAGCCAGCACTAAACAAAAGACAATTGAAATACCGTGTGGCATTTGCCAAGGGCCACAGCCTGCTAAAAGGATGGACTCTGGAAAAGTGGCAGAAGGTGGATTTTTCAGATGAATCTTCTGTTGAATTACACCACAGTCGCCGCAAATATTGCAGGAGACCAACTGGAACCCGCATGGAGCCGAGATTTACCCAGATCTGCAGGGTGGAAGGCAACATCAATAGTCTAAAATACCAAGAAATCTTAGCTACCTCTTATATTCCCAACCATAAAAAAGGCCAAATTTTGCAGCAGGATGGTGCTCCATCGCATACTTCCATCTCCACATCAAAGTTCCTTAAGGCAAAGAAGATCAAGATGCTCCAGGATTGGCCAGTCCAGTCACCAGACATGAACATCATTGAGCATATGTGGTGTAGGATGAAAGATGAAGCATGGAAGACGAAACCAAAGATTATTGATGAACTCTGGGAGGCATGCAAGACTGTTTTCTTTGCTATTCCTGATGACTTCATCAATAAATTGTATGAATCCTTGCCAAACCGCATATATGCTGTCCTTCAAGCTCATGGAAGTCATACAAGATAATAAATTTGGATCTCACAGCACCACTACTTCATTTGCTGACATATTTTTGGATTTTCAGTAAAGTTGTTCATGTTCTGTATAGGCGACAAAACTTTTGTCTTGCCAAAATTTGACCTGTCTGTCTTGATTAAATGATAAATCTTTTTTCAGTGAAACTAATTTATTTCAGTGCATTAAACATCATTTGGGAGGGCTTTAGCTTTTCATAGGAGCTATTTCTAACACCTATTGATTAATTAAAAGTCAGGTTAATAGCAGGAGTTTCTACAAAATAGAGAAGCGACAAGACTTTTGTCAGGGACTGTATAAAAATGCACTGATTACTGTAAAAATGACACTGGCAGGTGAATGGTTTAACCTGTAGGGGGCACTGAAGGGGTTAAGTGTGACCTAGGGAGTGCTTCTAACTGTTAGGGGGCGTGGCTTGCCGTGAAACATCACTGATCGCTGTTCACTAGGCAGAACGGGGAGATGTGTTTACACTAACATCTCCCCGTTCTTCAGCTCCGTGACACGATCGCAGAACACCGACGGATATCGAGTCCGCGGGTCCCGCGGGCACAGTCACGGAGCTCGCGGCAGGGTCATGAGTGCACCGCTGGCGGCACGCGTGCGACCACGCAGTGGCAAATTAGAGGGGACGTACCTGTACGCCCATTTGCCTGTCCGTGCCATTCTGTCGACGTACAACTGCGTGCGGCAGTCGGCAATTGGTTAATAATGCTTAAAGTGAAACAATAAAAGTGAAATATTCCTTTAAATTTCGTACCTGGGGGGTGTCTATAGTATGCCTGTAAAGTAGCGCATGTTTCCCGTGTTTAGATCAGTCCCTTCACAAAATTAAATTTCTAAAGGAAAAAAAGTAAAAACTACTCGCGGCTAAAAAGGATTGTCAGGTCCTGGCAATACAGATAAAAGTCATTGAAAAAAACGACATGGGTTCCCCCCCCCCCAGTCCATTAACAGGCCCTTTGGGTCTGGTATGAATATTAAGGGGAACCCCCGAACCAAAAATTTAAAAAAAAAAAAAAATAAATTTAAATGGCGTAGGGGCCCCCCTCAAAATCCATACCTGACCCTTCAGGGTCACTAAAAAAGTGACAAAAATTGTAAAAAAAACTCCTTTAATAAAAAATAAAAAAAAATTCCAGCGATGTAATCCTTCTACGACCCGACGATATATATATATAAAAAATCAACATAAGGGTCCACTGAAAGTGATTAAATTCAAGTGTCCATAGGTATCTTAATATGGAATCCTGAAACTCCAAAACTCTATTCGAAATATCCAATGTATGACAAACAAAGCCTCTTACCAGAAAAGATGGATCCCAAGTTATAGGGATCAAAAGCGCTTGATTTAATTATGATCAGCTGCGATACTCCATTCTATCTGCTCCGTCAGGAGACTTGGTAGTATTGGTTGCTTCGCCTGGATACGGAAAAGCGTCCACTGTATGAGCCAAATATTCCAAACGCCAGCGATTACCCTGCTGAGTGCTCACCGGCACGTGGGGATATCAAGAAGAGAAGACCTTCCCACTTCAGCCCCGGAAGATTTTACCTCCTTCCTGACCAGAGCACTTTTTACAATTTGGTACTGCGTCGATTTAAGTAAAAATTACGCGGTCGTGCGACGTTGTACCCTAACAAAATTTGCATCCTTTTTTTCCCACAAATAGAGCTTTCTTTTGGTGGTATTTGATCACCTCTGCGGTTTTTATTTTTTGCGCTATAAACAAAAAAAGAGTGACAATTTTGAAAAAAAACAATATTTTTTACTTTTTGCTATAATATATATCCCCAAATTTAAAAAAAAAACAAAAACAAATTTCTTCATCAGTTTAGGCCAATATATATTCTTCTACATATTTTTGGTAAAAAAAATTTGCCATAAGCGTATATTGATTGGTTTGCGCAAAAGTTTTAGCATCTACAAACTATGGGAAAGATTTATGGCATTTTTATTATTTATTTATTTTTTACTAGTAATGGCGGTGATCTGCGATTTTTAGCAGTACTGCAACATTGCGACGGACAGATCGGACACTTGACACTTTTTTGGGACCATTGACAATTATACAGCGATCAATGCTATAAAAATATGCTGATTACTGTGTAAATGTCACTGGCAGGGAAGGGGTTAACACTAGGGGGTGATCAAGGGGTTAACTGTGTGTTCCCTCAGTGTGTTCTAACTGTGTGGGGATGGGAGTGACTAGGAGAGGAGACATATAGTTTTTCCTACTTAATAGGAACAATTGATATGGCTCCTCTCCTCTGACAGCTCAGGGATTTGTGTGTTTACATACACAAATTCCCATGCTGGCACTCGTGCACGCGATCGCACATGGCCGGTGGTGATCGTGCCTGCGGGCAACGCGAATCGGGTCTCCCGCCGTGCAGTTGGCGCGCGCGCACACCCTCTGGTGGCCGAAAAAGGGTAGGCAGTACCCGTACAGGATTTTGCCCAGGGGAGCCATTCTGCCGCAGTATATCTGCATGGTTGGGAACCGGTTAAAGATATTTATTGAATAGTTCCATTGCACTTCACAGAGTATACAAATTACTTCAGCACAAAAACAGAGCTACGGACCTTGTCCTGCAGGCTTGAGCGTGGTGACGTCACAGATAGTAGCTCCACCCGGTGAGTGTATAATTATAATGAAATTGTTTGTTGCAGATGAATATTTCCGCCTGGAGGGATTACAATGTGTCTTTTATCATGGATGAGTCCAAAAGGTTCCTCCGTAATGTCACAGAATATAAAATCCCCCTTCATCATGGAACCAGCTACACCATCACCCTCCAAGGATTCACGTCAGCTGGAGCCGGAAATGTTACAACTTTATCTGTTGAAACAGAAATTGGAGGTGAGTACGGTGTTAAAATCCAAACAGTTACCACTTCAATTCCCGTATAAAATCACATTTTTGAAAACAATGACCAACACATATCTCTTGCCAAAACCGTGTTTCGGCTTGGGAGATTCCCCTTCTCTATTTGTAGTGGATCAGCAGTATTTTCCAATATGTACACCTGTCGTGCCTCCAGGAAAGGAAATGAAGGGCCATCTCCCCAATAGGACACATACAAAAAAAATGTACATAGGGTTTCAAGCCTTACCTTCCCAGTCCAAAATAAAATTTAAAGAATAGCTAAAGATACACTAGAAATTAAAAGACCAGTGTAAATACTGTGGTAACAGTCAGTGGCGTCACTATCGGGGGTGCGGGGGGTGCACACCGCACCCGGGTGACACCCACCAGAAGGGTGACACAACCAAGTTGGTATATACAGTCAGGTCCATAAATATTGGGACATCGACACAATTCTAATCTTTTTGGCTCTATACACCACCACAATGGATTTGAAATGAAACGAACAAGATGTGCTTTAACTGCAGACTTTAAGCTTTATTTTTATTTATTTTTTCCCCAACAAAAAATGAGTATGCAAACTGTCTTATTATGCTGTCCAGCTATGGTCCTCCTTCTATTGTTATTTTTATTCTTATTTAAATTTTTGTGTGTGTAAACAGTATATAGTAATTTGGCAGCGTTCTGCTGCTAAAACACTGTGTTGCTTTTTATTTGATTGATGTCCACAAGTCCCGCCCCCATTACAACACATAGACTATAAGAAGTCTAGTCATCCCCAGGCTCCAGCGTTACTGTGTCCTCTGAACATTCACAGCACAATTAGCTGTTATCTTGTGGACTTCCTTGGAAGCTTTACCATCACAGACTGGGACTGCCCTGCCACTGGAACATCTCCTGGACGCACTTACCTACTACATGCCTGTTTCATCCACTATCTTGTAAGTGTTTTTAACCCTTTTAGGAGATATTAAAAGTTTTATACTTCTACACTTAGAGGCGCCTTGTTTGTTTTTCTGTATATGTGCCTCCCACTTTTTAAGGGACCAAAAGTAATGGGACAGATTAACAATCATAAATCAAACTTTTACTTTTTAATACTTGGTTTCAAATCCTTTGCAGTCAATTACAGCCTGAAGTCTGGAACGCATAGACATTACCAGACGCTGGGTTTCATCCCTGGTGATGCTCTGCCCGGCCTCTACTGCAACTGTCTTCAGTTCCTGCTTGTTCTTGGGGCATTTTCCCTTCATATTTGTCTTCAGCAAGTGAAATGCATGCTCAATCGGAATTCAGGTCAGGTGGTTGACTTGGCCATTGCATAACATTCCTCTTCTTTCCCTTAAAAAACTCATTGGTTGCTTTCGCAGCATGCTTCGGGTCATTGTCCATCTGCACTGTAAAGCGCCATCCAATGAGTTCTAAAGCATTTGGCTGAATATGAGCAGATAATATTGCCTGAAACACTTCAGAATTTATCCTGCTGCTTTTGTCGGCAGTCACATCATGAATAAATACAAGAGAACCAGTTCCATTGGCAGCCATATATGCCCACGCCATGACACTACCACCACCATGCTTCACTGATGAGGTAGTATATTTGGATCATGAGAAGTTCCTTTCCTTCTCCATACTCTTCTCTTCCCATCACTCTGGTACAAGTTGATCTTGGTCTCATCTGTCCATAGAATGTTGTTCCAGAACTGTGAAGGCTTTTTTAGATGTTGTTTGGCAAACTCTAATCTGGCCTTCCTGTTTTTGAGGCTCACCAATGGTCTACATCTTGTGTTGAACCCTCTGTATTCACTCTGGTGAAGTCTTCTCTTGATTGTTGACTTTGACACACATACACCTACCTCCTGGAGAGTGTTCTTGATTTGACCAACTGTTGTGAAGTTGTTTTCTTCACCAGGGAAAGAATTCTTCGGTCATCCACCACAGTTGTTTTCCGTGGTCTTCCGGGTCTTTTGGTGTTGCTGAGCTCACCGGTGCGTTCTTTCTTTTTAAGGATGTTCCAAACAGTTGATTTGGCCACACCTAATGTTTTTGCTATCTCTCTGATGGGTTTGTTTTGTTTTTTCAGCCTAATGATGGCTTGCTTCACTGATAGTGACAGATCTTTGGATCTCATATTGAGAGTTGAGAGCAACAGATTCCAAATGCAAATAGCACACTTGAACTGAACTCTGGACCTTTTATCTGCTCCTTGTAAATGGGATAATGAGGGAATAACACACACCTGGCCATGGAACAGCTGAGCAGCCAATTGTCCCATTACTTTTGGTCCCTTAAAAAGGCACATATACAATTTACAAACTGTTGTAATTCCTACACCGTTCACCTGATTTGGATGTAAATACCCTCAAATTAAAGATGAAAGTCTGCAGTTAAAGCACATCTTGTTTGTTTCATTTCAAATCCATTGTGGTGGTGTATAGAGACAAAAAGATTAGAATTGTGTCGATGTCCCAATATTTATGGACCTGACTGTATATATGTGTGAGGGGATCCTTGTATGTATATATGTGTGTGAGGGGCCATGACTGGAATGAAGTGACAACACCGGAGGAGGGGCAATGACCTCTGTTTAGAGGGGACATGAATTGTCGGTTCTCTGCCTGCCTAGCCTCCCCCCCCCCCCCCATTGCAGGACAAGTCCGACTCGCTCCTCTTCCTGGACATAGTGACGTCATCATGCAGAGTGCACTTCCTGGTTGTCCTGGTAACAGGCCGGAGCTGGATGAAGTGATGACAGCTGGGGAAGAGGTGAGAGACCAGGGGAATTGTATGCAATGTGTGATTGTGGGGTGCAGTGGAATTAAAATTGAAGGGAGGGGGGGCTGCAGGGCAATTATAATTGTATAGGGGAGGGAAATTGTAATTAAAGAGAGGCTGCAGGGAAAATATAATTGTGGAGGAAGGATAAATATAATTGAAGAAGGAGCTGCAAGAGAATTATAACTGAAAAGGGGGGGGGGCTGCAGAGGAATTATAATTCATGGGGGGGGGCTCTAGGGGAATTATATGTAACAGAGAAGGATATGTGAGGAGTTATAATGGGGGGGGCACCATGTTTTACTGCACCAAGTGACACCAACCCTAGTGACACCACTGGTATTAGAGTTCCAATAAAAAAATGTAAGCCAGCCGAAATCCACTTATCACAAGTTGTTTGAGTTAGTAAGGCTGAAATTCTCACCTGGGGTCAGTATATTGTACTGTGAAATCTGTTAAAGAGTTGAGAGGAACATATAAATTGTTCATCAGATTTTCAATTAATGGAAAAGTCATGCAGCCAAACCAGAAAAAGCTTTCGGTTTGACCAGAATAAAATAATGGTTTGAAGAAGGTCTTTGATCTTCTGTCCTAATTCAGCTTTTAAGTCTTGCCCAAAACCACTATAGAAGGGAGTTAATGGAGGGAATGGGTGGACTGAAAGTTGAAGGACCCATAGTTGCCGAACTGTTGCTCCTTCACAATGTAGTCAAGGTCCTAAATCCTTTCAGGAAAAGCCATCTCCTGTGTCTCCTCTGCTTCGAGAGTCCCCAAATTCCAAATCACCTCGATCTCCAGGATTCATCTTTCCTTCCATCTCCCTGCAGTAAAGCTGGAGAGCTGACCCAGGAGATCGAGGTAACTCTGGAATTTGGGGATTCTGGGAGCAGCCGGCAGCCAGACCCTTCTGCAATTTGTGGTTCCAGGTTTGGGTTTATCAGCTTGTTTCTACTCATCTCCTATTGTGAAGGTTTACTTCAGCTATTGCAACATATTCCATAGTTAGCTGGCTTCACAGCTCCAGAGAAGTCTAATGCCGCGTACACACGGTCGGAAATTCCGCCAGGAAAAGTCCAGTGTGAGCTTTTGGTCGGAAATTCCGACCGTGTGTATGCTCCATCAGACTTTTGCTGTCGGAATTTCCGCCAGCAAAAGATTGAGAGCAGGTTCTCTATTTTTCCGATGGAAAAAGTTCCTATCGGAAAATCCGATCATCTATAGCAATTCCGACGCGCAAAATTCCTACACATGCTCGGAAACAATTCGACGCATGCTCTGAAGCATTAAACTTAATTTTCTCGGCTCGTTGTAGTGTTGTACATCACCGCGTTCTTGACCGTGTGCATGCAAGCCAAGCTTGAGCGGAATTCCGTCGGAAAAACCATCCAAGGTTTTTCCGACGGAAAATCTGACCGTGTGTACGGGGCATGACAGTTTACAGTTTTATAATACATTGTGTTCAGCCTAGAGTTCAGCTTTTTTCATTAGTTCCTAAATTCCCTTTTCAGATCCTCCTTGTCATGTGGAGGAGACAATGAATCATTCTACTGTACAGCTGCTACCGGTTCCCGATCTCTATGGACCAATCAGGTCAGAAATTGCACATCATTTCCTTATAACTTATGCTAACCATATGGGTGGTTCACAATGGTACATGTATTTGTAACAGTGCTTTGTAACATTCACATGCCTTCACTGTATAACATGTGACCACCAAACCTTGCTGGACATCCCATTCCAAACCAAAAGGCCATTACTAGAGTTTCTCATTTATACTTGCTTCAACTTTAACACGCATTAATGTGCCCACCGCTTGTTTTTTTTTAAAGTGTTTTTGATGCTTCTGTCATGCTTTAGGGATGCTTTAATGATGCTTCTATGATGCTTTGATGATGCTTTTTTGAAGCTTTAGTGAAGCTTGGCAAATGTCCTGTGTGTGTGTTGATTTTTGATTTGTTTAAAAGGGGCCCAGTAGTATAGGGTGACCAGACATCCCCGGTTTCTGGGGAGAGTCCCCGGATTGAGTACACTGTCCCCGGACCAAGTCTGTCCCCGGTTTTGTCCCCGGATTGGATTTGAACAGGGGCTGGGGCAATTTCAAAGACAGTGCAGAATTAAAAAAAAAAAATCTGAATTGAACCCCCCGCTTCGCCGCTCCTACTGGCTTAGGGGGGTGTATTTTTTTCCATTATCTGTGCCCCTTTCTGATGATCATGTGCTGGTCTGAGCAGAGAGAATATTTCTTCAGTTTTGGGTGCCCATTCAGCTCCGCTCGCATGTTCTTCTGCCTCGGCTTAAGTCCCGGCCAGCCGCCTGCCTGCCTGCCTATCTGCTTGCCTTCGTTGGCGGAGTGATCTTCCTCCGCTCCCCACCCAGTAGTAGCCGAGGCCCGGAGAGTAAGACATGATAGGCTGTGAGACGGGCGGCGGCGTCGACGACGGGCAGAGAGTCACTGATTGCCACCATTACTAGTGAAAAAATAAATATGTCCCCGGATTTCATTTTAAAAATCTGGTCACCTTACAGTAGTACCCACACACAGCAGATCCCCAGCTCATTGGTACCCTCGTTCAGCAGCTCCTCAGCTTATTAGTACCCTTGTTCAGCAGTTCCTTAGCTTACTAGAATCCTCATTCAGCAGATCTCCTGCTCAGTATTACCTCCAGCTTTGCTGATGCCCCACTCAGTAGTAACCCCCAGCTTTGCTTATCCCCCCTCTCAGTAGTAACTCCCAGCTCTGCTGATCCTCTGGTTTGCTCATCCTCCTATCTCTCTGTTCCCTGCTCACCTCCTGTTATATTGCTCCCACGCTGCACACCACATGTGACATTGCTAGTTTTTCCTGTTCTGGTTCCCCAGCTCTGCTGATCCTCTGTCACTCAGTCCTCTCTCTCTCTCTCTCTCCGGTCACTCCTCACCATCCACTATAGCATTCCCAAATTTCTCACCATGTGTGCCGTTTGCTAGTTTCTCCGCTCCAGTCCAGACGTCGCTCCCCTTCCTGCTGCTCCGCGCTGTACACCAGATGTGACGTATGCACCAGACACTTCCAGAATATATACGTGTAGCGGGACCCCCAAAAATGGGGTCGCTATGCAGTAAATTTAGGGGCAGTCTGGGCAATAGTATGGCTCAGATTCTACAATTCTGTTTAATATGGACTCTGCTCTGCCATGTTGTTGCCTGGTGTATAATTCCCCTGGGCCTGAGGTGGCACTGTTGCCCAGGTCTCGGGTTGAACCGCAGGTGGCGTTGTGGTATGATTTGGTGTCCTCTCTCGGCTACCGTGTGGTGGGCAGGTTCTGCCTGCTGTACATGCCGGGAGAGGGTACATAAAGGGCAGACGCCAGAAGTGTGGAGAGAGTGTGCCCCATGGGGGTGGTGTGCCAGGGGGATTCCAAGGACCCCTGGTGGCGAAGTCGCGCCCGTTGGCCTTGCTGGCCGGGGGGCACGTGAACTGGTCGAGGAGTCTCGGGCACCTTTAGCCCGAGGCTACGAAGTTCCAGGTAGGCCCAGTACCTTCAACTGGGTTACAACCAACACACTGGAGTCCCAGGGAACCCGTGTGAGGGTGGCCCGCTCTGAAGGAGAGGAAACCGGGGAGGACCTGTCCGATGGATCAGTGAAGGAATTCACGGTGAAGGAGAGGCCTGGTTACCTATCAGAGGGAAGGATTCGTGAGTTGCAGTATAGCTCCTGTAGCGTGTCCCATTGACACCTATGGTCTCTATTAATCTATGGGAGTTTCAAAGTTCTAACTCAGTAACTAAAGGATTCTGTGGCAGAGAATTACTAGAATTGTCCGTGAAGGGGACTAACTTTAAGGAACTGTTCGTGTTTCACTCCGGCTGCTAGAACTGTGAGAGGGATCTATCCGGGTGAGCAATACCCACTCAGGCTTGAGTGGAGAATAGGGTAGTTGGGTGTCGTGTGCCTGAACCTGTCCCTCTACCTACTTTGTCTCTATCTTCAACCTATTCCCAAATCTGTTTCAAGCAAGATAAAATAAACGTGTGTGTTTGGAGTTTAAACACTGTTTGGACATTGGCTTTTCTTTGGGAGGAAGAGCACAGACTTTTCCCTACACTCTGGGGACGAGAACCAATGGATGGGAGGTAACTCGCTGCAGGACCCAAAATTGTAAGAACACCGCTCAACCTCTTATACCAGGAGGATCTGGGAATGTGGCACGGTGTGCCTTTATCCCTGCAAGGAGAAAGTAGGCAGGAGAAAAGGGTCCATGTGCTACATACGCATGAACAGGAAGTGACTGCCGATGACGTCTTTGAAGTTTACTTGTTGGTTTTCCGGTGTATCCTGGAATATCCCATACCTGTGTAGCACTGACCCCCGAAGGAGCTGCTGAATTTGATTGGGCCTGTACTCTGCTCTAACACCCCCAATAACCCCACAATAGGCAATATAACAACAGTATACCTTTGTTATTACCTGGGTCAATTGTGCAAAGTATCTGTGAGCTCCTTCCCTGGGAATGTACCTCCAGCGGCAGTCACTTAGTAATGAAATCAGGCTTGAGGCCTATGCACATGTAACTCTATTGAACTGAACTGTTTCGTGGGACTACCGGTCCCAGCAACACTATGCAATCAGTCTAAGTGTGTGAAATGCAGTACAAAGTTCTGGACACCAGTCCTCTCACCACACTAGGTCCAGACAGATGGATCTCCACAGGATCTCAGTCTGTTTGCTGCGACCACACCGTCACGCTGTTCCGTTTCACAGATGACCGGGAGTCCTCGGTTACCTCCTTCAAGGGTCTCTGGTTTGACCACACTGCTGCTCCAGTACGCTGTGGTGTAAGGCAAAATCACAGGTTGCTGTTCCGCTCCGCACGATGTAGGCCGCAGCTCTGTGGGACACACACACCCACAGAGCCCTGCTGGCAGGCCATGCGTCCCAGGAACAAGAGCAAGAAAATGGCCGCACGGGGCCTTTTATGTCCTACCCAGCATGCAATTCAGTACTGAGTGTTCATGGGTAGGTCACTTGTATAATATAAACAAACAGTCACTTGTATAATATTTCTCCATGTTCTTGAAAAACTGAAAATATTTTAGCCACTAGATGGTGCCAAATACCAATTTATAACATTAGTCATAGATTAACATTACATTAGAAAGCAAAAATGCCAGCGCTACACCTGCAATACCTCCAAAACAAAACAAAGATAGCACTGAATAAAAGCCTCTCAAAAGCTGCAGGTGCTGTAAGCGAGCATTGACAAAAACTTCTATGGAGGCTTTGGAAATGTTTTAAAGCACCAAGAAAGTGACATGAGGGTATAATTTTTTAAGCAAAGCAAAAAAAAGGTGTAAACAGGACTGTAAGCTAACCATTTTATTTAGTGACAGGGGCTTTAACCGCTTGAGGA
This sequence comes from Rana muscosa, assembly GCA_029206835.1. NCBI lineage: Eukaryota > Metazoa > Chordata > Amphibia > Anura > Ranidae > Rana > Rana muscosa. The sequence goes on from CM055116.1 coordinate 17,553,233, forward strand.
CCGCCGCACGCCGATGTACATCGGCAGAATGGCACGGCTGGGCACATGGGCGTACAGGTACGTCCCCTTTAAGAGCCCAGCCGGCGGTGCCCTCGCGACCCGGTCCTCTTCTCCATGACCGTCCCCGCGGGAACAGCGGACCCTATCACCGCTGGTGTCCCACGATCAGGTCACAGAGAGGAAGAACGGGGAGAGGTAAATGTAAACAAACCTCTCCCCGTGCTTCCTAGTGAGCCTGTCACTGATCGTCTGTTCCCCGTAATAGGGAACGACAATCAGTGACGTCACACGCTAAGCCACTCCCCCCCCCACAGTAAGAAACACAAATCAGGGCACACTTAAACCCTACAGCGCCCCCTCCTGGTTAACCCCTTCACTGCCAGTGTAATTTTTACAGTAATCAGTGCATTTTTATAGCACTGGTCGCTGTAAAAATGACAATGGTCCCAAAATAGTGTCAAAAGTGTCCGCAATAATGTCGCAGTCATGAAAAAAAACCACTGATCGCCGCCATTACTAGTAAAAAAAAAAAAAATTAGAAAAAATGCCATAAAACTATCCCCTATTTTATAGACGCTATAACTTTTGCGCAAACCAATCAATAAACGCTTATTGTGATTTTTTTTTACCAAAAATATGTAGGAGAATACGTATCGGCCTAAACTGAGGAAAAAATGTTTTTTATATATTTTTTGGGGATATTTATTATAGCAAAAAGTAAAAAATATTGCATTTTTTTCAAAATTGTCGCTTTATTTTTGTTTATAGCGCAAAAAATAAAAACCGCAGAGGTGATCAAATACCACCAAAAGAAAGCTCTATTTGTGGGAAAAAAAAGACCCGCAATTGTCAGTTAAAGCGACGCAGTGCCGAATCGCAAAAAGGGGCCTGGTCCTTATGCTGCATATTGGTCTGGGGCTTAAGTGGTTAATTGCCATTCAGAGCGCTTTAAAAAAGTGTGTCCAATGCAACATTTTGGAGCAAGCGTAAACAAACTCTAACAGCCTCCACACTTTTGGAAGGCTTTCCACAAAAATTTGGTGGTTGTCAGTGGGAATGTGTGCCCATTTAAGCAGAAGAACATTTGTGAGGTCAGATTCTGATGTTGGATGAGAAGATCTGGCTCACAATTGGATTTCCAACTCATCCCAAAGGTGTTCAGTAAGGTTAATGTCAGATACGGATACTGGATGAGAAGATCTGTCTCACAATTGGATTTACAACTCAACTTCTCCACAACTTTATTCCTGTTGCTGTTTGTTCACTAAGGTCTTCTGAGGGCTTCACAGAAGAGCAGCTTTATTTATACTGAGATTAAATTACACACAGGTGGACTCAATTTACTAATTAGGTGACTTCTGAAGGCAATTGGTTCAACTAGATTTTAGTTAGGGGTATCAGAGTAAAGGGGGCTGAATACAAATGCCCCCCCCCCCCCCCCACACACACACACTTTTCACATATTTATTTGTAAAAAAAAAATTAAAAACCATTTATCATTTTCCTTCCACTTCACAATTATGTGTCACTTTGTGTTGGTCTATCACATAAAATCCCAATAAAATACATTTACATTTCTGGTTGTAACATGACAAAATGTGGAAAATGTCAAGGGGTATGAATACTTTTTCAAGGCACTGTTTATTTGTATGAATAAGTGCAGTAGCTATAATTTAACCACTTCAGCCCCGGACCATTTTGGCTGGTTAAGGACCGGGCCCCTTTTTGCGATTCGGCACTGCGTCGCTTTAACTGACAATTGCGCGGTCGTGCGACGTGGCTCCCAAACAAAACTGACATACATTTTTCCCCACAAATAGAGATTTCTTTTGGTGGTATTTGATCACCTCTGCGGTTTTTAAGTTTTGCGATATAAACAAAAATAGAGCTACCATTTTGAAAAAAATTTAATTTTTTTACTTTTTGCTATAATAAATATCCCCAAAAAATATATAAAAAATGTTTTTTTTTCCTCAGTTTAGGCCGATACATATTCTTCTACATATTTTTGGTAAAAAAAAAATCTCAATAAGCGTTTATTAATTGGTTTGCGCAAAAGTTATAGTGTTTACAAAATAGGGGATAGTTTTATGGCATTTTTATAAAAAAACATTTTTTTACTAGTAATGGCGGCGATCAGTGATTTTTTTATTGTGACTGCGACATTATGGCGGACACATCGGACACTTTTGGCACATTTTTGGGACCATCGTAATTTTTACAGTAATCAGTGCTATAAAAATGCACTGATTACTGTGAAAATAACACTGGCAGTGAAGGGGTTAACCACTAGGTGGCGCTGTAGGGGTTAAGTGTGTCCTAGGGAGTGCTTCTAACTGTAGGGGGGATGGGCTGTGTGTGACACAACACTGATCACCGCTCCCAATTACAGGAAGCTGTGATCAGTGTCCTGTCACTAGGAAGACTGGGGAAATGCTTGTTTACACAAGCATCTCCATGCTCTATACCTCCGTGAGACGATCGCGGGGATCCCCGCGGCGATCGTGTCCGCCATACCCACGGTCCGACTCACAGGGAATGCGGCAGGGTCGCGAGCGCGCCGCCGGCGGCGCGCGCACGCAACCACACGTCAGGCATTTAAAGGGCAGCGTACAGGTACGTTGATGTGCCTGTCCGTGGCATTCTGCCGACGTATATGTACAGGAGGCGGTCGGCAAGTGGTTAATACACGCTTTTTGAACAGTATAGATGATCCGATTGATATTATTTCAAAGCTTTAATTAATTGTCTGTTTCTCATCTTCAGCTTTTACGAAATAATTGTCTTTGGTGGTCAGGAACACAATATGAGCGCAAACTGTCTGAGATTCAAAACCGTCCACTACAACTCCAGCAGGACTTCCAGTCATTATACTGCGGCTGTTCTTCCGGCACAGAACCTTACCGAGGCCAGGACCTTCATTCCTGGGGATAATCAATACTATAATGGATTCCACAACGCCCCTTTGATCCCCAAACATAATTACACCATCTACATACGGGTCACCAGCCAATGGAAACAGGTGTGTTTCAACTCAAAATCTTCTGTTGTGTGAGGCTGGAGCAGATGAAACAGTTGTACTTGATAACTTTGGCTGATCACTTGCTAAAGCTCAACTCTAGGCTATAGTTCATTCTTTAAGGGGTTGTAAAGGTTTGTGTTTTTTCACCTTAATGCATCCTATGCATTAAGGTGAAAAAACACCCGGCTGTCACGGCCCCTCCCGTTTTACTTACCTGAGCCCGTTCACCTGCTCGGCTTATCCCCGGCGTCCTCTTCTCCACGGAGTCTCGGCGCTGATTGGATAGATTGATAGCAGTACAGCCATTGGCTCCTGCTGCTGTCAATCAAATCCAATGACGCGGCCATCGGGGGGGCGGGACAGAGTCATACACTCGACATCTATGGACGCAGAGTGTATAAGACGGGAGCGTGCCCGCAAGGTAACCCCCTCAGGAGAGCGCTTCCCAGAGGGTGTTAGCTGTTGCAGGGAGGAGCTGTGAGAGCCGCCGTGGGACCCCAGAAGACGAGGATCGGGGCCACACTGCAAAACGAACTGCACAGTGGAGGTAAGCAGGGCTGCCATCAGGGAGGTACAGGCAATACACATGTAAGGGGCCCGGATGGCCCCCTTTTTTTAAGGGGCCCAGAGGTCCCCAGGGGCCCGGAGTTCCCCAGGGCCCCAAATGTCAACCCCCTTTTTTTTTTTTTTTTTTTTATTCAATTTTTATTTATTTATTTATTTATGTTATTTATTTATTTATTTTTTGTAAGGGGCCCAGAGGTCCCCAGAGGCCGGGAGGTCCCATGGGCCCCAGGTGGCAACCTCCCTTTTTTTTTAATAAAAATTATTATTATTTTTTTATTTTTATTTTTATAAATTTTTTCTGTAAGGGGCCCAGAGGTACCCAGAGCCCTGGATGGCAACCTTTTTTTTTTTATAATTTTTTTTTTATAATTTTTTTGTAAGGGGCCCAGAGGTCACCATAGGCCCGGAGGTCCCCAGGGCCCCCGGGTGGCAACCCCCCCTTTTCCCTTTTCTATTTTTCTTTTGGTTTTTTTTTGTGTTCATCAGCACCCAAAGCCCCCCCCGACCTCAACAATTCGCGGCGGCAGCACCCCCCCGCTTCTCAATTTGCGGCAGCCCCCCCCCCCCCTCCGCTTCTCAATTTGCGGCGGCAGCACACCCCCGGCTCTCCTCTGCTCCAGGGGGCCCATGCCTGAAGCTGTGTAAGGGGCCCCAAAATTCCTGATAGCGGCCCTGGAGGTAATTACGTATGACATGTTTGTTTTTTTTGTTTTTTTTAAAATGAACCTTAAGTACCACTTTAAACTAGCCTGGGCTACAATACTTACCCTCAATCTGGGGCTGTCTCCCACAGCATGTGGGGTCCACAAGGAGGAGCTGAAGGCTTCATCCCAGTATAACCACTGCAACTCAAGGGCATCCATGGACTTCCTTGGGTGGCAAGTAGTTAATAAGTTAAAAATAAAATTCTACAAATTAGTATTAATAAATTAATATTTTGCACTTTCATATGAAGCCAGCAGGTGGCACTCTTGGCTTTTTTTATGTGTTTGTCTTCTGATCACTGGTTGAAAAAAAAATCTGTTGTCTACTGCAGCTTTTTTCAACCTTGGCACCCCGGGTGGTCATCTGGGTTCTTCAGGGGTGCCTTGGCAAAATGCCTAAAGATTGCCACAAATTGCCCAAAAAATGTCAACAAGCCAAGCCACAGGTTTTATTTTGCAGCATTACAACCATGGGCAACGTGCGGGGGGGGGGGGGGGGGCAGGGGGGGCAGCCACTGGCATCCTAACAAACAATGACGTCATTGTTTCATAAGGATGATGTCAGCCGCTTGCATTCCCTCTTTGCCCCTCTCCATCAGCACTGGGGTGATGTTAGCATAGAGAGGGACAGAGCAGAGAAATGATAGTCAGTCCTAGTTTGCAAAGCTGAAAAATGTAAGAACCTCTATTTAGGGATTTTTAGGGCAATGAAAAGAATTTGTATTCTTAAAAAAAAAAAACATTTATTTAGTCTTTTTTTTTTTCAGAATACAAATTATTTTCATTGCCCTAAAAATCCCCAAGTAGAGGTTCTTACATTGTTCTTATGTTATATGGGATGATGGAAATTACATGTCCAATCACATGAGCAGTGTTGGTCGTCTTACTTTAAAAAAGTAATTAGTTACAGTTACAAATTACTTCTCCCAAAAAGTAATTGCGTTAGTAACTCAGTTACTACATTGAAAAAGTAATTAGTTACTCAGCAAAGTAACTGACTTTTTTTTTTGAGGGCACATAGCACATCAGGGCATGGGGCACATAGCACATCAGGGCATGGGGCACATAGCACATCAGGGCACACCAGGGCATGGGGCACATAGCACATCAGGGCATGGGGCAGATAGCACATCAGGGCATGGGGCACATAGCACTTTAGGGCATGGGGCACATAGCACATCAGGGCATGGGGCACATAGCACATCAGGGCATGGGGCACATAGCACATCAGGGCATGGGGCACATAGCACATCAGGGCATGGGGCACATAGCACATCAGGGCACACCAGGGCATGGGGCACATAGCACATCAGGGCATAGGGCACATAGCACATCAGGGCACACCAGGGCATGGGGCACATAGCACATCAGGGCATGGGGCACTTAGCACATCAGGGCATGGGGAACATAGCACATCAGGGCATGGGGCACATAGCACATCAGGGCACACCAGGGCATGGGGCACATAGCACACCAGGGCATGGGGCACATAGCACATCAGGGCATGGGGCACATAGCACATCAGGGCACACCAGGGCATGGGGCACATAGCACATGAGGGCACATCAGGACATGTGGCACATAGCACATTGTTTACCAGCCATGCAGAGTAGCGCAGGAAGCGTGTCTAATAAGTTCTCTCTCATGTCACGGCACTGACGGCAGTCACGCTACTCCCCGGCGGCCCCTCCTCTCTTCTCGTCCATCCCAGATGATGTCACAAGCAAATGGTGATGGACGAGAAGAAAGGAGGGGCCGCGGGGAGCAGCGTGACTGCCGTCAGTGCCGTGACATGAGAGAGACCCGGTCATAGAGGAGAGGAGGAATTACACTACTGCCATCTGGTGGCGGTAGATGTAACTGGGGTAATGCCGCCCAAGTAATGGTAACTGCATTACCATGAGGGGAAGAGTAATCAGTTAGATTACTCGTTACCCTCTAAAGTAACTGCGTTACGTAACTCAGTTTATTCTAACTCAGTTACTTACATCGCTGAACATGAGTCGTTCTAAACTTTTTGAGTTTGCAAAGCTGAAGGAATAAATCACATCTAATGTTGGGTGTCTCACAAAAGCTGCCGTGATATGTAAAATTATTTCAATTTTTATTTTTTTAGAATGGAGTGCCTCAAGATTGTGTATTAGTTTTAAAGGGTGCCTTGACTGAAAAAAGGTTGAGAAACATTGGTCTACCGGGCTCAATAGCTCAAGTTAAAATGCACACACACACACACACCTGAATGGGTCAGAGCTGTGACTCCTCCCTCTCATTTTAAACAGCATCTAATGAAAATTTGTAATCAGAGACAGAGTGTCTAAAAGTAAGCATCCTATGCTCTGATCTCAGGTTCAAAAACTCATAGCATTATGGGCATAGGTGTGCTCAGCCTATTGCATTAGGGTGTGTACCCCAAAACTCAAACACAAATATGTGTGTGTATGTACAGTATATATATATATATATATATATATATATACACACAGACACACACTCTTATAAATAAATGTGAAAAGCATTTTAAAATGTATTAACACATGAACAGTGTCAGTAAGGCAGAGATTGGTGTCAGTAAGGCAATAGGGTAGTGGACGGTGTTGGTAGTTATTTTTTTTTATTATTTTATTATTTTTCACCATTTTATTTTGTTTTATTATTAATTAAAAAAACATTTTTTATTTTTATTTTTTTTACAATTTTATTTTGTTTCATTATTTTGTACAGTTTTTTTCTTTTTCTTAGTATTTTTAAACATTTTTAAAAGCCCTGTTGGGGGTGCTTTGGTGAAATATCAGGGGTCTAAACAAGACGTTTGAGACTGGACAGGGAATAAATGGAAAGTGCTCTGTGCTGAGAGGCTTCTAATTCATTCACAAACTGAAGCATAGTACACACAGTTTACTATGCTTTGGTTATGAATGGGCACAGTGAGCAATCGGTACTGATCACTCACTGTGTTCATTCAGAAAATGAAGAGGCTGGTAAATGACATCCTGAAACGTCTCCTTGTGTGTCTGCAGCAGCAGCCTGACAGTGCTGTAGGGAAGGGAAGCTGGCAACGCTGTTGGGTTGTGCTGTGGTAGCAGGTGGAATCTGCACCACATTAGGGTGTGCCCAGGCACACCCAGCACACCCCCTGTGCACACTTATGATATTTCAGAACTTATTTGTTTTGGTGTCTTTGTATGTATGGATTGCATGGGTTGTTACTGACATGTGGTGACAATTTCATGTCAATATCACCTTTACCAATAGATTTACCTAGAAAGATGCTGACGTGTTCAATACTTATTTTACCCCCTGTGTGCATATATATATACTTTTTAAATGTTTAAAAAAAATTGTCATTCCCTGGTGGCACATGGAAGGTTTTTGGAGGTATCTTCCAGGTTCTGGTCTCATGACGGTTGAGATGCGGTGCCTTAGGTTGTTGAGCTGTGTTATAAACAAAAAAGCAAAAATCTACACATGAATTGAAAACTTTATTTAAATGTATTTTGTTTAAAAATGTCTCCTTTTTCCAAGGTGAATAAATCATCGTGTGCCTATGCTGGCTTCCTTAAAGGTATGATATTTTGTATCCATAGTATATTATTTGTATATATACTGCCGCTGCACATCCTGCTTGGAAATGCTGTCCACACTAAGCCTGTGTTGTTCTGGTCTGGCTGTTTGTGGCCCCCGTCTCTCCTCTGGGTGGTCCAGAGCCCAAAATTGCCACCTGCCCCCAGCACCTTTGTCGGGGGTGGGTTCATACGCCTTGTGCAGGGTATCCCCTTGGATATTAGCGGTTTGTGCAAGCCTGGTATATGTCGTGATGCTTCCGCAGTATCCCTGATGAAGCAGCTGTTGGCTGTGAAACACGTTGGAACAGACCAGCATTTATTTGTTATCTACTTACTAAGATGTTTTTAATATAATATGTTTACTATTGATTGCAATTTCATTGGGGTAGCTATGTTGGACCCCATTATTTATATTTTAATGGGTTTGCTAAATATAAACATTTATTTTATTTAATCGTGTTGCCACAAGTGTGGTACGAAGCCTCTAAGGTTTTCTTTTTTTGTGGAGAAATTTCCCGTCTTTGTATGTTTATTGTATTACTTGTAGCACTGCGGGAAACATCAATTGTAATACGCCAGTTTGATTTGACTTCAGTCTCTTGCGGTCCTTGTACAGCACAGTTCAGACTGCAGAAGGAGAAGCAACACAGTGAGCTATGACTAAGCGCTGTTTGTTAGTGTGAAACGCGTCAGTTCTTCTGTCCGTTCTGCTGTGGCATGTATTTTTGATTGAATTTTTTGAATGTGGCTGTCCAGAACTTCTTCCTGTTTTATTACAGTGAGCCAGTCAGTGGTTCTAGAGTGCATTAAACATGTTGATAGGAGGAGAGGGTGGAGTGACAGAGAGATGAGTTCATCTGAGAAAAATCATATCTACTGTCCTGCCCTTAAATCTGTACACTAGAAAACTAACAAAAATACACACTCAGTCACAGTTATTGTTTAATTTTTCGATGAAATAAGGTCCAACTCAAGCTCAAGCAGTACAAAGTAGGAATTATCTGTTCAAGTTTAGTTTCTTCATTTAAAGTGGCATACATGTCAGGGCACCAACAGACCAGAGAAGGGCTCTAGGACCAGCGTCCGTCAGGGCGCCAACGGCCAGAGAAGGGTTCTAGGACCAAGCGTCCGTCAGGGCAGCAACGGCATTAGAAGGACTTTAGGACCCAGTGTCCATCAGGGCACCAACGGTAGGAGAAGGACTCTAGGACCCAGCATCCATCAGGGCACCAACGGCAGGAGAAGGACTCTAGGACCCAGCATCCATCAGGGCACCAACGGCAGGAGAAGGACTCTAGGACCCAGCATCAGTCAGGGCCCCAATGACAGGAGAAGGACTCTAGGACCCAGCTTCTCCATCAGCACTTCACATGGGCCTTTATAAAGAAGCCTGTCAGTGGTTGAAGTTGCTGGTTAATCTTCAGCTTCCTGTGTTTCCTTGCTTCAGTGATTCTTTGTTACTGAACCGGCTATTCCTGACTTATCTCCTGCCTGCCTCCTTGACCTTGACCTCGGCTTGTCTTACGGATTCTCTCTGCCTGCCTTCCTGTGTTTTGACCTTGGCTTCCCACTTGACTAAGTCTGCTTTGTTATCCACCCGGCTCCGGATCCTGGCTTGAACTGACTATCCCTTTGTCATCATCGTTCCCGGAGATCTGTCACATCTCACAGGTGCCACCTGCCTGCAGTCTCCACTCAGTACATCAGCAGTATTCTTCGGAAAGCAACTTTGCAGGCGACCTGTGCTACTTTGTGCCCGACTCCTCCTGTCTCACCTTCAGGGGAATCTGGAACTTAGCTGCAAAGGAAGCCCTCTCTCTATTGGCCTCCAGCACCTGGTACAGTAAGGTAATTCCTTCCTACCATCTAATATTTTTAAAGTGGCTCTCCACACCTCAATAAAGGGGAACTGTACTGGCTACTTTACCATCCATAGGAATAATTCCATTTCTTCCTAAAGAGACTACATCCCTATTGTGCACCAACGTATGGGCTCCAACTAGCCGGCAGAAGAATACATCAGGTGTTGATGGTTCATCACTGGAAGGATTTCCTGTTAGATTTCTTGAAGGTTAAACCTTCTCACTTCTCACTGAGAGCCCACAAGTCAGCTAGCCCCGTGTTTGTTCTTTTCTTTTTGTTCACTTGGGGAAAATCTTCCAGATCTGTGCAGTAACCCTATGTGAGACTTAACTTCTGTGCAGGAGCTTCCTGAAATAAAGACCAACCACTGTTGCTCTCTCTCCTCGTGCAGGGTGACTGGTCTTGTCTCCGCCCCCAAAGACATTTGGGGTACACAAAGGGGATTTACGTATATATACTTTGGGGCTATTGTGGATTATATTTAAATGAGTGTTGAGTTCAGCCACTTTCTAACATCTGCTATGGGTTGAGTCCAACTGCTGCATGCCGGTTTTACTGAGTGCCAGGAATACAGCTATTTCTACTCTTCTGGCACTCTGACAGGAGCGAATGCTGCTTTCTTACACGACAGCGGGTCTGCCCGCCCCTCCACTCCACTGCCCATTCACAGAAGCCTTTGTATTTTTAGAACGGGTTCACATAATACAAAGCACTCTGAGAATGGGCAGGCGGAGGGGAGGTCCACTTTAACCACTTCAGCCCCGGACCATTTGGCTGCCAAATGACCGGGCCACGTTTTGTGATTCGGCACTGCGTCGCTTTAACTGACAATTGCACGGTCGTGCAACGTGGCTCCCAAACAAAATTGACATCCTTTTTTCCCCACAAATAGAGCTTTCTTTTGGTGGTATTTGATCACCTCTGCGGTTTTAATTTTTTGCACTATAAACAAAAATAGAACTAGAATAAATATCCCCAAAAAATATATAAAAAAACAAATTTTTTCCTCCGTTTAGGCCGATACGTATTCTTCTACCTTTTTTTGGTAAAAAAAACCGCAATACGCGTTTATTGATTGGTTTGCGCAAAAGTTATAGCATCTACAAAATAGGGGATAGTTTTATGGAATTTTTATAATTTTTTTTTTTTTTTACCAGTAATGGCGGTGATCACCGATTTTTATCATGACTGCGACATTATGGCGGACACATCGGACACTTTTGATGCTATTTTGGGACCATTCACATTTATACAGCGATCAGTGCTATAAAAATGCACTGATTACTGTATAAATGTGACTGGCAGTGAAGGGGTTAACCACTAGGGGGCTAGGAAGGGGTTAAGTGTGTCCTAGGGAGTGATTCTAACTGTTAGGGGGTATGGCTACAAGTGACACGTCACTGATCACTGCTCCCGATGAGAGGAGCATACGATCAGTGTCAGTGTCATTAGGCAGAACGGGGAGATGCCTTGTTTACACTGGCCTCTCCCCGTTCTGCAGCTCTGTGACCCGATCGTGGGACACCGGTGGACATCGAGTCCCACGGGTCAAGCGGGCACAGACACAGAGCTCACGGCAGGGGCGTGCGCGCCCACATGGCAGGAAATTCAAAGTGACGTAAATATAAGTCACTTTGTCCAGCCTTACCATTCTGCCAACGTATATCGGTGTGAGCCGGTCGTTAACCGGTTAAACAAATGTCCACCTGGAATATGCGAGATGATAAGAATAATGAGATAATTCTTTATTGGAGAAATGGGATGTGTGATCCAGTAATATTTCTCTCTTTGTCTTAGCGGTGACAGTTTCTGAGCCTGCGGACAGCACAGTCCAGATGATTGCCGGGTCGATATCGGCTGTGATTTTACTGCTCCTCCTTCTGATCTTGGTGGTCGTATGGAGGGTCCGGTCTTCAGGGTATGTCTCTTTCTGAGTTGAAGGAAATTATATAGAGTTATAATAAAGGGTCAATATATAAATCAATTCAGTTGGAAAAATGTATGAAACATTGGTGAAAGTTGTATGAATCTTGGGCAACATCATTTATAAATGGACCCATAAGTATTTCCCTATGCGTTCTAAAGCTCCCATATCATGTCTATGGCACCTTCAGGAAATCTTGGTTGAGCATTCTGTGGGAAATATTATTATTCAGGATTTATATAGCGCCAACACTTTGCGCAGTTCTTTACAATATAAAGGGAGACAATAGAGCAACAATACATTTTCAATACAAGAGGGTTAGGAGGGCCCTGCTCTTGCAAGCTTTCAATCTAATAGGGACAGACTGGTGGAACAAAAGGTATTAACTGTGAAGCCCTGTACACACGACCGGGATTCCCGCCGGAAAAAAAAAACATTGGTTTTCCAGACGGGATTCCTGCCAAGCTTGACGGGATTCTGCCAAGCTTGTCTTGCGTTCAAAATCCCGTCCTTCTAAAGCGCGGTTGCGTACAACACATACGACGGCACTATAAAAGGGGAAGTTCCATTCCAATGGCACCACCCTTTGGGCTGCTTTTGCTGATCTGGTGTTAGTAAAAGTTTGGTGAGAGACGATTCGCGCTTTTCAGCCTTGTGCTTTTCCGTCCGTTACTGCGTGATGAATGTGATAGCTCCATTACGAACGCTAGTTTTACCAGAAGGAGCGCTCCCATCTCATACTTGATACTGAGCATGTGCGTTTTTTTTTTCCCTCGGACAAGCCTACACATGACCGGTTTTCACGACGGGAAATAGTCCGACGGGAATCACGACGAAAAAATAGAGAGCAGGTTCTCTATTTTTCTCGCCGGGATCCCTGGCAGTTTTCATGACGAGAAAGCATACACACGAACAGTTTTCACTGGCAAAAAGCTCTCCCAGCAGTTTTCTTGTCGAGAAAAACGGTCATGTGTACAAGGCCTGAGGGATGAACTGACAGGAGAAATAGAAGATTTGGGTATTAGCTAAAGGTAAGATAGGCTTCCCTGAAGAGATGAGTTTTCAGGGATCACTTAAAAGTTGATAGAGTAGGAGATAGCCGGACAGATCGGGGTAGGAAGTTCCAGAGGATGGGAGAGGCTCTGGAGAAGTCCTGGAGATGAGCATTGGAGGCGGAGACAAGGGAGCTAGCGAGCAGGAGGTCTTGGGAGAAGCGGAGAGGACGGTTTGGGTGATATTTGGAGACAAGATTGGTGATATAGCTCGGGGCAGAGCTGTAAATGGCTTTTTATGTTGTTGTTGTTGGTTTTTTTGAACGTTATTCATTGGGCGATGGGAAGCCAGTGGGGGGATTGGCAGAGAGGGGTAGAAGACACTGAACAGGTGGTAAGGTAGATGAGTCTGGCAGCAGCATTAATGATAGACTGAAGAGGGGAAAGTTTGTGGAGAGGTAGGCCAATGAGAAGGGCGTTACAATAGTCAAGGCAAGAGATAACAATGGAGTAAATACGTTGCTTAGTGGTTTCAATGGTTAAGATTATTACTGATTGAACAACCTTGGTGAGTTGCTGTTATTCCCAATCGCATAAGCTGGTGCCAGAGCTGTCATGTCATGGTTTCCTCCTTTTCTGGATAGGGTTCAGCTGCATGCCCAGGCTTATTGTGCTGTTTGTTCTCTGTTTCACCTGAAGTGAATTGTATCATGCTTTCATATCCAAACACCCTCTGAAAGCTTTCTTTGAATGTACAGCAATTAACTATAATTCTCCTTTTTTTATACAGCAAAGTAATGAGGTCATCTGATATCCAATTAAAGGCTCAGCCTGGACAAGGTAGGTTGAAAATATTGGGGGAAGAGGATATAAAAGGTCCAACTAAACTGCCTTTAACCATCAGTCAGATTCAGGAGCTCTTTGGTTCCACCCATAGAAGACCAGTTTCTTCCTGTCCGGGTGACACCCTCACTCTCTCATTTGTTGCCTGGTGTCAGGAAATGGTGGATCTTCTCAATCAGGATATAGGCAGCAGGAAAAGGACGTTCTGAAGGAAGTGATTTATGTATTACAGTTCCTTTCTCTCTCTGTCTTCACCATTCCTCTTCTGTTCAGATGCACCCTGTTGGGGTCAGGAGGGCACCGCTAAGGTAGTGGACCCTAGGACTGACTGCTGCGGATAGAACTCTGGGTGGTTCAGGAAGGCAGGTCCACTGGAGCACCAACACAGATCCCACAGGGAGCTACAGCATAAGATTCCCCAGGGCGCGGAGTCAAAGAGCCAGCAGGTGTTCACCAGAGCCTCTAGTGGTGAGGATGGACTGTGCTGCAACTGGCTCAAGGTCGCGGCCCCCAGGGTCTCCCAGCTCACGCTCACGGTAGGCTACAGGAGGATGGAGAGGAAGCAGCAGCCTAGGACAACAAGTGATAGTAAGGAGAAGCCAAAGGTCGGGGCTACTAGCAGACAAGGATAACAGAGAACACGCCAAAGGTCAGGGTCACAAGCAGGCGGGGATAGTCGAGAACACGCCAAAGGTCAAAGTCACAAGCAGACAGGGATAGTTGAGAACACACCAAGATCGGTAACAGAGACAAACGTAGAGCACACGGCAAGCAGGAAACTGGAAACCAAACACACAATATTGCACGGCAAGGCAGGCTTGGAGAACACAGTGTTAAATAGTGGTTCCTGTTGAGGCTAGGGTGGAGCAACACTGAGGGAAGATTACTTAACCATACAGGTGTGAGAGAACAAGACCTAAGGCTGATACACAGACCAGGTAAGAGACAGACAGGTCATGAAAGTATTACTGCAAGGTCATGACACTTACATTTGGATAATGCAATTACTGTATATCTGCATACAGAAGGCAGACAGAGGTCACATAAATCTTGTTTTCCTAAGAAAATACAGTATTTTGCAAAAGTTTTAGGCAGCTGTGAAAAAATGCTGTAAATTAAAAATGCTGTCAGAAATAGAAGTGTTAATAGTTTATTTTTTTATCAAATAACAAACTGAGTAAAAAGAAAAAAAAATAATTGAACAGAAGAGAAATCCAAATCAAATCAATACAGTATATGGTGTGACCACCCTTTGCCTTCAAACCGGCATCAATTCTTGTTAGAGAAATTAGAAATTATACTTTAAATGTCAACTATGAATATGCATATTAATATGACTATATCTTCTAAAGTTAAAATGTTTGCTTTATATAACTCTATTAATACTTAAATATGCTGAATAAGCTCTAATAGCCCTAATTACTGGAATAAGTCATATGACCATATTCTATTGTGCAAAGATGTGCTGACTCTTACATCTGTCAAATATGGGCTGCGAACCATGGAATAATTTATGTGTTCATTGTATGAAATTTCCTGTCATAAGGTGTTGGCTGAAAAAGGATATTCTCATCTTCCTGCTAAAACGTCAGAATAAAAGTTGAAATTATACACGTGATCAGGACGTTACGAACAGGAAGGGGGAAGGTTTAAGGGTGATAAAAGCAGCATGTAAACTTATGACAGGCAGAAATGGATCTCTGAAGCAGAAAATATACATTTAACCATTTCTCTTGCATATGCAATAAAATATCTTGACTTGTAACGAGAGTTGGTCCAAAATTACTTGACATTTTGGTCCTTCGAGCCGGAAGTCCAAATTCCTGGAAAGCACTAGCCAACAACCCAGTGAACCGATGTCCGTACGGCAAAAAACTGTAAGTCCTCCGTCTTAAATTTGACGTTAACAGAGGCCGGCTCACTGAACTAGTGCCTCCCGGGCAGCGACTTACCGGATCAGCACAAGAGACCGCTCTCGGGGCAAGGTAAGATATTTTCATTTATTATATTATACTTTTAGGCCTAAATGTGATTAGGGATTTAATGAATTAAGGGATTTTGTTACATACATCTAATATAGAGATTAATTGAATGTTTATCTGTTGTGTATATGTTTTGCTTTATCCAAGTTGAGGGAATATAAGTAGATACGTCCGTAGTTTAAATCCCTTTGATATAGGAGTATGGTCCCATTCCAATACCCGGGTGCAGATAAAGGAAATTTGTCGACAAAGGACCTAGGTCCTGACAGCCTTGTAAACTGCAGGAATTCCCGTGGGGGACACATAAATATTCCTACATCAAAAACATGAACCCCTGTTGATACAAAGGTATGGCCTGATAGATTTCCAGGTAACAAATAGAGGTAATTTGACGAGCCCTTGCGCTCAGCCAGCCTCGTATGTTGTGTAAAAAACCTGTACAGGCATTTATAAATACCGCTGAATCAACAAACATTAATGTTTTGATAAAGTGTGGGAACAACAGTCGAGAGAAATTAAGTCTCTTTTGTAATTCTGTTCATGCTCCCTACAGTTTACTGAAATATTAATGTTTTGATCAGGGGGGGTTGACCAGTCAGGTGAATTTACGTTCGCCTTGTAATTCTGTTCATGCTCCCTATAAATGAATAAAACATTAAGTAAGAAGACAAGACACCAGTATTATAGCAGCACACAAGATCAATAATCTAGAAGTGATATGTCACGACTAGAAAGTTTGTGAGTAGCTGCAGAAGTGATAAGATACTGTGTGCAGGTATTGTGTCAGTGTGAGAAGACCTTACATAAAAAACTCAGTGTGCACGTTAAAATGAGTATGATCCATGGAAAGTCTGATGGTTTGAATGATGATGCAAAGTATATGTGTAGTCTAGACAAAGAGAATGTGAAACTCCTTAAGACATGGAAAACAAAGTATGATTTTGATGCATTTTTAAATAAGGATTGTTGTGTAATACTGTGTTGTGTAGAAAGCTTAAAAAATAAATAAAAATTATGCTGGCATGTATGTATGTATGTGTATATATATGTATGTATGTATGCGTATATATATATATATATATATATATATATATATGTAGCGCTACCCCCAGTTAAGAGAGCCGCTGATATTGATTTGGGCCCTGTAGTGCACTGCTGTCAACCCCTGGCAATCGGCTCTAACCTCCCGTGGCACAGCTGGTGATAGAGGGATAGGACCGTGTGACCGCAACTGTTGGTGACGCAGTCCTATAACAAACATACACAGAATATACTTTAAAACTCCTATTAAAGTAAGCGGAACTGACACCAAATGTACTTTACCCAGATATTTTACTGAGGCTAATGGGCAAGTAATAAACAACAGTATAACAAGTTGCAGATCCCTGCAATAAACAGTAATAAAGATAAACAGAGTAATCAGAATAATAAAGTATTGCTATGCAACTCTAGCGCTGCCCTTTTACAGCTACTTCCCCTCATGGGTAGACTAACACCCAGCAATGTCTACCTATGCAGTCAGGCCTGACTGATCTAGATGGAAGTTCAGTGAAACAATATTCGCTAGCAATCTTTTCGGTGGTGCACTTGAAGAACAACTTTGTAATCCCAACGAATAGTAAAGATAAAGGTATCTGTCTTTAAACAGCTCTCACCACCCGGGCAAGTCAAAGTCCGTTTCCTCCATCGATTCGTCTAGGAACAGGAATCCACCGACATCCAAGTCTTCAATCCTTCTGGTGTACTGCAGCAAGGAGGATTAGATGTCTCTAAGGCTCTGCTAGGCTGGCAGAGGGCTCTTTGGAAAGGAGCACACGGCCCAGGCTTCAGGCCTTGTGCACACAGCAGTTCAGCACAGACATCCTCTTGCTAGGAGAGGGGTGTCCAAAAAGACCGACCAAAACTCCGCCTCCCCTTTATAAAGTCTCCCCCAGCAGTCTCTGTTCTGGAGCAATGCACCCTGGGTGCTGCAAGATGTACTGGGAGATGTAGTCTCTCTCTCCTCTGCTTTCACTTCCATAATGTCTCTTTACTTCCTCCCGACTCACCTCTCACCTGGAACTTCTTGTCTCTCTGCATTAAAGGGGAACACCCCGCTACACACTCCCCCCACTTGAACTCTTTGGCCCCCAAAGATAAACTTCAACAAATACTGTTTACCATTTTGGACAATGTCGAGCATGATGTTGGCATAGGGAATTCCCACCAAAACTTTGGGATGGAACTCTCTTGCCCACAGGTCACACTACCATGAGTGGCCTGCCTAACTGTGCCAGAGAGTGAGCTGGGGTTGCCCTCCACCAAATGGACGGTGGAAGGATCAGGTTGTTCAACACTTCTCCTAGCCGTTACAACAGAGTCCTCTGAGCTCGTCCCCATTTGGGGGTAAGTTAGTTTCTTGGGAGGCCTGATGACTCTGCGAGCCCTCTGCTCTCTTGGTGCTTCAGACTCTGGCACCACAGGCTCTTCTTCAGGAGTAAGTTCAGGTAACATTGCTGGTTCTGGAACCTCTGATTCAGAAGTCGA
The DNA here is from genome assembly GCA_029206835.1 of Rana muscosa. Lineage (NCBI taxonomy): Eukaryota > Metazoa > Chordata > Amphibia > Anura > Ranidae > Rana > Rana muscosa. The sequence continues at coordinate 17,571,219 of CM055116.1, forward strand.
CTGACGTATGGAATCTCTAGAGTCCTCCTCTGCGCAAGTGTCAGGAACATCTTCCCAGTAATCAGCTGAGGGACTGAAGGGTATGAATTCAGTAGCCTCCGGATTCAGCGTTGCATCTGGGGTATCCCCTCCATTTGGGAGATCTATGGCGGACGTTCCCAGAGTCGAGGGAGGCCACAGCCAGTCCAGTTCTCCACCTTCTTCTGTACTCAATTGGGAGGCCTCCCCATCTTTGGCTCGAGAGGTCTGGGACCGAGTGTTCGGCCTAGGAATATCCAGGATAGAGGCCGGTTCAGGGGAGTCTCTCACGGGAGGTATTCTGACTGCCTCAGCAAGTGGGAGCAGGTGGTTCCGATGCCACGTCTTCAGTGGACCCACCTTTCCTTCTGGCTTTAGTTTGTAGACAGGCAAACCGGGCAACTTCCTACAGACAACATAGGGCTCAGATCTCCACCTGTCGGCAAGCTTGTGTTTTCCAGGGACCCCCAGATTACGTAGCAGTACTCGGTCCCCGGGCTGCAGATCTTGCACTCGAACCTTCAGATCAAAATTTCTCTTGTTGCGGGCCCCCCTTTGATCCGAAGCCGCCTGGGCTTGTTCATAGGCCACCTGCAAGCTACGTCTAAGTCTGTCCACGTATCCCTTGTGGGATGTAGCTGAGGTATTGTCTATAGAAGTGCCAAAGGCCAGGTCCACAGGTAGCCTTGCTTCTCTCCCAAACATAAGTCGATAAGGGGAGTAGCCAGTGGCGTCACTTGTGGTACAGTTATAGGCATGTACTAGGGCTGATATGTGCTGACTCCAGTGTTGCTTCTTCTCTGTTTCTAAGGTTCCCAACATGTTGAGCAGGGTCCGGTTAAATCTCTCCGGCTGAGCATCTCCTTGTGGGTGGTAAGGCGTGGTTCTGGTCTTCTTTATTCCTAATGAATCCAAAAGTCTTCGGATCAACCGACTCTCAAAGTCCCTTCCTTGATCTGAGTGGAGTTTCTGTGGTAGTCCGTAATGGACAAAATACTTCTCCATAAGTATCTTGGCCACGGTGGATGCCTTCTGGTCTTTGGTTGGGAAAGCTTGAGCATAGCGGGTGAAATAGTCGGTTATTACCAGAACATTCCCCAATCCACTCAGGTCGGGTTCGAGGCAGAGAAAGTCAATGCATACCAGATCCATTGGGCCTTGACTCTGTAAGTGGCCCATTGGGGCAGCTTGATGGGGTAGGGTCTTTCTCTGAATGCATCGTGCACAGGAATGGCAATACTCCTCTACTTCTGCCCTCATGCAGGGCCAATAGAACCGATTTCTGACGAGCTGGAAGGTCCTTTCTGCCCCTAGGTGACCATGATGGTCATGCAGGGCAATTAGTACAGTCTCTCGGTGCTTCTCTGGAAGAAATAACTGCCACTTATCTTCTGAGTCATCAGAGGGGCCCCTTCGGTAGACCACTCCCTGATGTACCTGTAGCCTGTCCAATTCCTTCCTCAACAGGCGAGCCTCCTTTGAGGGGTGATGTAGGAATTTGTTGGGATCCTGATTCTCCAGGGCTTCGAGGACCAATCTCCCCATGGGGTCTTCCAATTGGTCACACCTCAACTCCTTCTTGGACAGTCTCGGTAGGTTGTCTTCCTCCAGTTGAGTTACCCCACAATAGTGTTTGGGGACTCCTACCATGGTAACCCCTATTTCTTCTGCTCTGGAGCCTCCTCTGGCTTGGAATTCAGCCCCTTGACAAAGGGCCCGCACCCCGTCCGGTGCCACTTGGGTCCAATCTTCCCAGTCATTTGTCGTGGCATGAGACCTCCGGGACAGGGCATCTGCATCCCTATTTCCGGCTCCTGGTCTGTACTTCAGACTGAAGTTGAATCCAGACAATGCGGCCAACCACCTGTGTCCGGTGGCATCTAGTTTCGCGGTGGTGAAGAGGTAGGTCAGGGGGTTGTTGTCTGTCTTCACAGTAAACTCTGCCCCATACAAGTAGTCTTTTAGCTTGTCTACTACCGCCCATTTGAGGGCCAGGAATTCCAGCTTATGAGTGGGGTAATTCTTTTCTGAGGGGGTCAGGCTCCTGCTCACATAGGCCACTGGTCGCAGTTGTCCTTCATGTTCTTGGTAGAGTACACCACCTAGACCCTCATGGCTGGCATCCACATGTAATTCATAAGGTCTGGTAGGGTCGGCGTAGGCCAGGACTGGGGCAGTGGTTAAGCTCCTCTTCAGAGCATGAAAGGCCTCTTCACACCTTGGGTTCCACTGATCTTGAACTGACTCACCAGGCCTCCTGGGCCCTGAGTCATCCTCTTCCCCTTCTGCCTTTAGCAATTCATTCAACGGGCGGGCAATCCGAGCAAACCCCTCCACAAACCTCCTATAATAGGAGCAGAACCCCAGGAAGGATCTGAGCTCTGTTACTGTGGTGGGTCGTGGCCAGGAAGTGACTGCTTCCAACTTCTCAGGATCTGTGGCCACCCCTTCTTCAGACACTATGTGCCCCAGATAGTTCACAGAAGACTGGTAGAACCGACACTTCTCGGGGGAAAGCTTAAGTCCCTCTTCGCTGAGTCTTCTCAATACTTTCTCCAACCTGGCTTCATGTTCTTCCAAGGTTCTTCCAAAGACAATGACATCGTCCAAGTACACAAGGACTTCTATAAGATTCATGTCTCCAACAGTCTTCTCCATAAGGCGTTGAAAGGTAGCAGGAGCTCCAGACAGACCCTGAGGCATCCTATTGAATTCGAAGAATCCCACCGGGGTTATGAAGGCTGTCTTCTCCCTGTCTTCTGGGTGCATAGGGATTTGATAGTACCCACTCTTGAGGTCCATCACACTGAACCATTTGGCTCCAGACAAACTTTGTAGGGCATCTTCTATCCTTGGCGTGGTGTATTGGTCAGGGATGGTTCTCCTGTTGAGAGTCCTGTAATCGATACAAAGCCTCAACGACCCATTCTTCTTTCTGACCACCACGATTGGGGAGGCATAGGGACTTCTAGACTCACGGATAACACCAGTCTTCTTTAGTTCTACAAGTTGTTCCCTCAGATCCTCCAGATCTGCCAGGGGGACCCGCCTGACCCTCTCTCGGAAGGGCTTATCTTCTTGGAGGCGGATCCGATGGGTGGCACTTCTTGCACACCCCACATCGAATTCATCTTCGGAAAAGATCTTCTCCCACCTGGTCAGCTGGGCCTTGGCTCTTTCTTTCCAAGCCCTGGGTAGGTTCGGGTTTTCCACGGACAGTTTCTCCCAAACATCTCCTCCGTCACCCGTCCCCTTGACTTCGGACCAAGTGACCGGGGCAGCAGGGCTCACCTGACCAAGCAGCACTCTGGCAGGGATCTCCATGGGTCCTCCCGTAGTGTTCCTAACACTCACCGGAACTCTGCCATGGGCCTTCTTCAGGGCCTTGAACGGAATCACTTCTGGTATCACTTCCAGGCCTGAGGACTCTTCCCTTGGGTCTGATTCCAGCATGACAAAGGGGCCAGGTTGTTCCCACGAAAGCTTCACAGTGGCCCTAAGACAGGTTACTTCTCCGGGCTGTAGCACTACTCCTTCTCTGCCAAGTCTCCACACCTTCCCTATCCCCTCTCCCGGGGTCTTCTGCTCTAAGACCAGTCGTTGGTAGGCCGTCTTTAGCATGGGATGGATTTTGGTGGCTGAATGGTTTCTCTCTTTCACTAGAGGGGTCAGGAGTCTCCTGACTAGATCCGTGTTTGTCCCAATGATCAGGGAAATCTTGCTGGCTCCAGGCGGCCGGGGACACACAACTGCCAGGGTGTCAAACACTTCAGCCTTCCCAGCCACGGATGGGTCGAAAGTCATCTTTATGGGCAGGTACCCATCATAAGGGAAACTCTGGGTTCCAAGTCCCCATATCTCCAGCTCTTCTATCTTCTGGATAGGCAGATGACTCAAGTGCCTATCATAGAAGTCCCGGTATAGTAAAGTCACCTGTGCTCCGGTGTCCAAAAGAGCTTTAGTATAGACTCCTTCCACTTGAATGGGCACAGTAGGAGACGGGCCCACCAGTTCCTTTGGGTATGGCCGGACTGGGGTCACCTATTTTTTTTTGCTTTCGACCCTTGCCCTGCTCCTTTTGGACTTTAATTTTTCCTGAGCCTGGCATGCATTGACTTTCTCCCTCTCAATGGGGGCACAAACCCGCTGAGGGATGTTATTGTTCCTTTTAGGTGGATGTTCCTTCTTTGGGGTGCTGTACTTCCACTGAGGGGTCTTGCCCCCTCCCTCTGGGGTACATCTTGGTGGGGGTGTACTATACCTCCTCCTAGGAGTTTTGTCTCCTCCATTCTTGGCCTTTTTTTTTAGTTTGGAGCGCACTGAAGATGATGGGCACCCGGTTGACTCCTTCACCGGGGCCCCTTTGGAGTTTCCCGCCGGCTTGCAATTATCTGTTCTCTTCTTCTTTGGGCTGGAGCATACGTTAGCAAAGTGGCCACTCCCTCCGCAGTTATAGCAAATCACCTCTTCTCGGTCCTGTAGGGAGGCCGGTGCTGAGGTGTTCGGGAACAACTCCTTTCTTGGGCTTGGTTTCTCTCGTCTTCTCTGATCTTTCTCCATCAAAGAGGTCAGCATCTCCAACACTTGGGCCATTTGCGATTTCAGAGTGTCAACCTCCGCATCTCTTTCTGGGCTCTTGACCGAATGGACCAACACTGGTACAGGTGTGACATTCGCCTTGGCCACCTGCTGATCTTCCTCCAGCGCCTCTTCGTCCCTAATAATTTTTATTAGATCAGAGTAGGTTAGTGACATTCCTCCTCCTGAGGTTTTCAGGTGCAGCCAGACCGGGTCTGAGCGCCGCGCTCCCCTCATGATCTGCTTCATGCGTGCTTCATCTGCATCTTTGGGCAGCATTCCCTTCTTCAGTACAATCTTGCATAACTGCCTGTTCAGCCTTCTAACATATTCTGACAGTTTCTCATTCGGCTGCTGGAGAGTGTGTTCAATTTGATAAATCATCTCTGACACCTTCTCCAGCTGACCAAACTCTTCCTGCAGCATGGCCAGGCAATCTTGAGCTGTACAGTTTTCATTTCCAAACCGGAAGCTCTTCACCGCTTCTGCCGCGGCACCTTTCAGACTTTCTAAGACTCGCTGTCTCTTCTGTGCCTCAGGCACCTCCCATGCTTCTACTGCCTGCAATGCCTGTTCCACCCAAGTGTCAAAATCTTCCTCCCCCGCAGGGACGGGGAGCTTCCCTGAGAAGGTGCTAAGCTTCCGGTAACCGGCCTCCACATGCACCGTACTGCTTTTCTGGCACTTAATTACAAGGTCTCCTAGAGCATTCAACAATTCAGGCCCTATAGCGGCCAGCGGTGATCCCGGGCTTAATAGTTCCTTAAGCTTTTCTGCTTTAGGGGATAGTGGTGGAGATAATTGTGGGAGTGATGGCTTTGGTGTCTGAAACCATTCTTCCTTCACTGGCAGCGTATGTATCAAGTGATAGATCTGATTATCTATGGCTTGTATACTCTGACTTTTAAAATGCTCTGGGATTTCGTTTTTCCATTCTACCAGTGCGTATGTAAATGAGATCACTGGATCTGGCCTAAAATCCATCACCCATGCTTTGTGGCTCGGAGACAGTAACAATACGAGCTGTTTTATCTCCTCTTCCTTCCATCTTTCCCCCGGGAGTACAATGACTACTGCCGCGGTTGGATCGGCGCCAATCGCTGCGCACCACTGTGACATTGCCAGCGGGTCCATGCTGGTACTTCTGACCGGCTTGATTGCAGCGTGCAACGTACAAGGATCCCGGACTCGAGCCCCCACGTGTAGCGCTACCCCCAGTTAAGAGAGCCGCTGATATTGATTTGGGCCCTGTAGTGCACTGCTGTCAACCCCTGGCAATCGGCTCTAACCTCCCGTGGCACAGCTGGTGATAGAGGGATAGGACCGTGTGACCGCAACTGTTGGTGACGCAGTCCTATAACAAACATACACAGAATATACTTTAAAACTCCTATTAAAGTAAGCGGAACTGACACCAAATGTACTTTACCCAGATATTTTACTGAGGCTAATGGGCAAGTAATAAACAACAGTATAACAAGTTGCAGATCCCTGCAATAAACAGTAATAAAGATAAACAGAGTAATCAGAATAATAAAGTATTGCTATGCAACTCTAGCGCTGCCCTTTTACAGCTACTTCCCCTCATGGGTAGACTAACACCCAGCAATGTCTACCTATGCAGTCAGGCCTGACTGATCTAGATGGAAGTTCAGTGAAACAATATTCGCTAGCAATCTTTTCGGTGGTGCACTTGAAGAACAACTTTGTAATCCCAACGAATAGTAAAGATAAAGGTATCTGTCTTTAAACAGCTCTCACCACCCGGGCAAGTCAAAGTCCGTTTCCTCCATCGATTCGTCTAGGAACAGGAATCCACCGACATCCAAGTCTTCAATCCTTCTGGTGTACTGCAGCAAGGAGGATTAGATGTCTCTAAGGCTCTGCTAGGCTGGCAGAGGGCTCTTTGGAAAGGAGCACACGGCCCAGGCTTCAGGCCTTGTGCACACAGCAGTTCAGCACAGACATCCTCTTGCTAGGAGAGGGGTGTCCAAAAAGACCGACCAAAACTCCGCCTCCCCTTTATAAAGTCTCCCCCAGCAGTCTCTGTTCTGGAGCAATGCACCCTGGGTGCTGCAAGATGTACTGGGAGATGTAGTCTCTCTCTCCTCTGCTTTCACTTCCATAATGTCTCTTTACTTCCTCCCGACTCACCTCTCACCTGGAACTTCTTGTCTCTCTGCATTAAAGGGGAACACCCCGCTACATATATATATATAAAAAAAAGAAAAGAAAAATAAGGAAACAGAATAAATTAGGTCTTCCCCAGGCAAAGAAATGGCTTGAGGAGGTTAACTGTAGGTTAAAATCATAAAAAAAATCATAAAAAGACTATGTTTTTAGACAAAGAGGAGGACAATAATATGACCGTCCTCCGAAGTTTAGTGCAGCAAGTATTGACTGAACAAAATGCGACAAACCTAATGCACCCGACAGCCCCTACACACCCTTTAGAGGACTCTCCAATCCCACCGACAGACGCTGCTCCCCCTCTGACTTCACCACCTGCTCCCAATTCCCTATTGCAGACCTGCAGTCCCCACCACCAGATGGGACAGAGGTATGCAACAAGTTACCCCGCTGACCCTCCTTACAGCAATCCCAAGGTCCACATAGCTCAATACAGGGATGGTATCATGGGAATGGTTGCTAGCTATCATCTCAATGTGAGGGAAATAGAGCAGGTCACCAGACAGGTACTGGGACCTGACTGGCATCATGTAGTGGGAGATTGGAGTGGATTAAACAACCAGGGAGGGGTGTTGCCTCAGGATGATGCAGCACTCAAAAACAGAAGAAATGCTCTTATAGCAAAGATAGAGAGAGGATAGATGGATACGTCAAGCCGACTGGTCCATTATAAATCAGTGTATATGGGGAGAAGAGGAAACAGTGGATAATTTCATTGTTAGGATAAAGAAGAATTTTAATAACCACTCTGGGATAGAAATCCAAGTAGATCAAGTGAACGATAGCCCATATGAACAACAGCTAAAGAATGCAATCCTGAAGGGGCTGCTAGTCCTTATATCAAGTTTTGTTAACGAACACATGATTAACCATAGGATCTGCAGACTCTAGGAGCTAATCAAGTATGCGAGGCATGCTGAGGGGCACTTCCAACAAAAAAAGAAAGTAAAGAAAAGGATGAGGGGGGAGTGTTTCCTGTATGGTAAAAGTGTGTCTGCAGAGAGAGAAGCAGAAGGATGGGAAAGAATCTGATATTTTGGATGTGTGTAATGTTGAAACTTGTTTGCATGCTGAAGCCAAGCCAGAAATAACCTGGGTTGCAAAGAGTAGTCTCTGTGACACTGGGACTTGTAGGACCCTGATACACCCGCTGGATATGCCACCAGGGGTACAGGGAAAAGGTTTAGTATATGTAAAATCTGCAAATGGGTTGATGCACCAGGAGGCCGTGTCTGAAGGCCTTACTGTGGAAAATCCACAGACAGGTAAAAAGGCTCAGTGTAAAATTGTAATGTCAACTAAATGTCCTGTTAATTCGTTGGGTAGAGACATGTTGCATGCTCTTGATATTTCTGTCGTACCAGTGGAGGGGGGCCTCAAAGCCCATCGGCTGTGTGAAAAACAAATCACAGCTGTGGATAATGAGCCCTGATACTGGTACAGCTTGGATTTACAAACTGAGGGATTAAAGATGCCCAAAACCCTGACAGAAATAATTGAAGAGCCTGTGAGGAAAGGTACAAGGTCCAGACGAACCTCTATTGCACTATCTACTACAAAAGGACCACTGGGCCTGATAGGTCCTATGAGAAACAGTTAATGAGTTGCACTAACACTGAAGTGCTCTTAAGATACCTGTACTGTGATAAGGAAGGAAATAACATGGCTACTTGTCTCCTACCACAGCCTATTCTGCAAATATACAGGCAGGATACTGTACCTCATGTTTCGGTCACGCGGAACTCTGAGGTATCATGGCATGAGCTAGGAGAACTTATCACAGACTGGGTCAAATTAACAGATGAGGAACTGAAATCCAGAGGGAATCAGAGGTACAGATTAGCGTGGTTTGTTGAATGTACAACCAGAACTTGCGTGATTGAAGTTTTGACAAAAGACAGTGACTGACACTTTTTGACCAAAGGGGAAGGGGATTCCTTAAAAGACATCCCCGATTTCTTGTGATCAAAAGGAAAGACAGACGTAGGGCTAATTAAGACAGACAGTCAGTTCTGGTTTGCACTTATGTACAAAGGAAAACTCACAAGAAATGTTCAATGCTTTGTCTCGAGTTGTACCTCCCAGTGGGAGTCAAATTCTCTTGTATGTGGATGACATTCTGGTAGCGGCTCCTCTGGAGCGACAATGTAAAATTGACACCTTGGCTCTGATGCATTTCCTCGCAGAACAAGGTCACAAGGTTAGCAAAATAAAATACAACTTTTGAAAAACAAGGTGAAATACCAGGGTTACATTATATCTCAAAAAGGCAGACATCCAGATGAGATCCGAAAAGAGGCCATCCTTCAAGCCCCCAAACCACGTAAAAATAAAGAAATGATGTAATTTCTTGGCATGGCAAATTTTTGTAGAGCATGGATAGCTAATTATGCTACGGAGGTGGTGCCTCTTTCTGATCTCATCTATGGTACACAAATGTCTGCAAAAGGTTCCATCCAGTGGAATGTGCAAGCAGAGGATGCATTTACAAAGGTGAAGCACCTCATTGTGGGTTCTACTGTGCTTAGCCTACCCAATTACAGTAGAAACCCTTTAGCAGACTGTAGATTGTAAAGAGGGGTACATGACTTCTGCTCTCACTCAGGTTTATGAGAACGAACACAAACTAGTTGCATTTTACTTAACTAATTTGCCCCACTGTGTACAAGCTGTAGTAGCAGCCTCATTGGCCATACGGTCATCTGCATTGATAGTATTGTTCCACCCCTGGTACTTAAAGGTCTCACATGTTATTTAGGTGATCTTACTATAAGACAGAATCTCCTATTTATCTCCAGTCAGGCATTTATCATGTATGACTACACTTCTGGGACAACCACACGTTACAATCAAGAAGTGTACTACATTGAATCCTGCTACACTAATGCCAACACCTGGTGATGGGGATCCACATGATTGTGCAGCTCAAAATTGATGAACGGGTACTCCCTAGGAAGGATCTCACTGATGTTCCCTTTCTAGATGCTGACATTACAATCAAACGGCTTATGCTATAGTAACACATGACCAGGTCATTGAAGCTAGACCCTTTCCCAGTTCCTATTCTGCACAACAAGCTGACATTATAGCCCTGTCAAGGGCCTGCAGTCTAGGGGAAGGGAAAAATAAATAGATATTTATACTGACAGCCAATACGCTTTCTCTACACATATTTGCCCAGCAATGGAAAAAAGGGGTATGATTACGTTGCCATGGGAAACCGATCACACAGAGATCTCATTCTTGCCCTTCTAGAATATGTACAAAAACCAGCACAAGTGGCTATTTGTAAATGTGCGGCACATAGAAAGGGAACAGATCCAATTACCCTAGGGAATGCACTAGCAGACAAGACAGCAAAGGAAGCTTCTGAAGGACAGCAATGACAAACATATACAGTTCCCAAGTAAATGATGAGGTACAGAGAGCTATTGATGAAACATGGTTATCAGAAATGCAGAAAACATCACCGGCAGGTGAAAATCAAAGTGGTTATATACAGGGTCAACACTGGTCAATGGTATATACACATGTACAGAAGGTAAACCTAACTTATCTACATCACTATTCACGTATGCTGTGTTATTGAGTCATGGGTAGGCCCATACCTCAAAAGGAGGGATGGTACTGGGTGTACACAACATATGGGTTTACAAAACTACTCTGAAAATTTTGTCTGACATATCCGATTTGTAACAGATACCATGCACAAGGTGCCCTAAGAGCCTTAAGGGGTAATTTCCCACAACCCCCTTATCCCTTTCACACAATATGCATGGATTTTATTGAATTGAACAAATGTGAGAATAAGTACTGTCTGGTTATTGTGTACAGGTTTATAAAGTGGGTGGAAACTTTTCCTATGGCGCACACGGATGGACAGTCAGTAGCCAAAGTACTAATCAAAGAGGTGATTCCACGACAAGGGATCCCCGCGCTTATTTACAGTAACAATGGCTCCAATTTTGTAAACTAAACAATACAACTAATTGGTATATGGTACAATATCTGACCTACTAGGGAGAATCACTATTTAGGTTGTAACCCCTGGTCAGAACACCCCAGCCCCCGAGCCAACTCAGTTTCAACTTAATACCTCTTTGTTTAAAACAGATTTTACTTACAAGGAACAATTAAGTATAGAAACAGGATTTGGAGACAAAAATGAGTGGATAGAATGGGTCAGATACACAACTCAATCTAAGGGGTTAAGTGATTGTATTTCTTGTGCAAACCCAAGACCACAACTAGCTACCATTCCTCTCCCTGAAAAGGAAACAGATTTAGCTTGCATAATAAGACTGTTTTCAGAAAATATTACTGGGTCTGAATGTGCAAATGAGAAAAAGAGATACCCTAAAACTAAAATGCAAAGTACACCCCCTTCACTACAAGCATTACCAGGAAATGTTTCTAGTTTCTCTAACAAAGATAAGGATGGTACAAAGGTTGGCACTCTATCTCCTGAATACTGTGCGACCACAACATCAACTACAGACATTAAGTATCAACTAAAATGGTTTCAGGAACAGAAACGGCAACTAGCTGATGTTTGGTGGCTGTGTGGGGACAAGAAACTAAGGCTCAGACTGCCACCTAGATGGGAGGGTAGTTGTGCCCTTACCCGCCTGTTGCTTCCCTTTTATATTGTTCCTATGACTAATAAATTGATGAGAATAACAGGTAAACACTATTTTAAGAGACTTAAGTGTCCAGAATCATTTTGACAACCAGGTATATATAGACTCAATAGGTGTTCCACGAGGAGTTCCGGATGAATTTAAAGCACAGAATCAAGTAACAGCAGGACTCACCTCACTCTTCCTATGGGTACAGCCCAATAAGAATGTCGACTGGATAAACTACATTTACTACAACCAGCAGAGGTTTGTGAATTACACCGGAGATGCTATCAAAGGTATAGCAGCACAATTGGACGCCACCTCTTTGACAGTGTGGCAGAACCGTATAGCATTGGATATGTTGCTGGGAGAAAGGGGCGGGGTATGCGAAATGTTCGGCACCTTCTGCTGCACTTTTATTCCAAATAATACGGCACCTGATGGAAGTATCACCAAGGCTTTGCAAGGCCTACAAATGTTATCCCAGGAACTAACTGAGAACTCTGGTGTAGAGAACCCCTTAACAGGACTCTTTGAAAAATGGTTTGGTAAATGGGGTGATCTTGCAAAAGGTTTGCTCATCTCTGTTGTCATGGCAGCCACGGTCCTTACGCTGTGTGGATGTTGCTGCATTCCTTGTATTAGAGGAATTCTTCAAAGACTGATTGACACATCACTAACAAAGACTATGTTTTTTCAGAACAACACTGAACTATACCCGGAACCTGATGAAGATGAACTTACAGTCCTTTCAAAAGACTTATTTGTCTAAATGATAATACCTGGTAAAATAAAAAACCTGGATATTTGAATTATTGACATTATAAGTATAAAAGGGAGCAGCTGTTAGAGAAATTAGAAATTATACTTTAAATGTCAACTATGAATATGCATATTAATATGACTATATCTTCTAAAGTTAAAATGTTTGCTTTATATAACTCTATTAATACTTAAATATGCTGAATAAGCTCTAATAGCCCTAATTACTGGAATAAGTCATATGACCATATTCTATTGTGCAAAGATGTGCTGACTCTTACATCTGTCAAATATGGGCTGCGAACCATGGAATAATTTATGTGTTCATTGTATGAAATTTCCTGTCATAAGGTGTTGGCTGAAAAAGGATATTCTCATCTTCCTGCTAAATCGTCAGAATAAAAGTTGAAATTATACACGTGATCAGGACGTTACGAACAGGAAGGGGGAAGGTTTAAGGGTGATAAAAGCAGCATGTAAACTTATGACAGGCAGAAATGGATCTCTGAAGCAGAAAATATACATTTAACCATTTCTCTTGCATATGCAATAAAATATCTTGACTTGTAACGAGAGTTGGTCCAAAATTACTTGACAATTCTTCTAGGTAGACTTGCGCACATGTTTTGAAGAACCTTGGCAGGTAGGTTGTTCCAAACATCTTGGAGAACTAAGCACAGATCTTCTGTGGATGTCGGCTGCCTCAGATCCTTCTGTCTCTTCATGTAATCCCAGATAGACTCCATGATTTTGAGATCAGGGTTCTGTGGGGGCCAAATCATCACTTCCAGGACTCCTTGTTCTTCTTTACATTGAAGATAGTTCTTAATGACATTGGCTGTATGTTTGGGGTGGTTGTCCTGCTGCAAAATACATTTGGGCCAATCACACGCCTCCCTAATGGTATGGCATGATGGATAAGTATCTGCCTGTATTTTTCAGCATTGAGGACACCATTGATCCTGACCAAATCTTCAACTCCATTTGCAGAAATGCAGCCCCAAACTTGCAAGGAACAGTTGGCTGCAGACACTCATTATTGTACCGCTCTCCAACCCTTCCCCCTACAAACTGCCAAACATTTCACCTCATCAGTTTAACAGCATTGAGAGCACCATTGATCAGGCAATGTTGAGGACTGTAGACGCAGTGGTCGGCCAAGGAAAATTAATGCAGCAGATGAGACACATCATGCTTACTTCTTTTCCACATTGGAAGATATCCAGCAGTGCTATCACCAAACCAGTTGGACCCAGGTACACCCATTTACTGTCCGGAAAGTCTAGCCAGAAGTGGTCTTTATGGAAGAATTGTGACCAAAAAGCCATACCCCGATATGGAAACAAGGCTAAGCGACTCAACTATGCATGAAAACATAGGGGTGCAGAAAAATGGCAGCAGGTGCTCTGGACTGATGAGTCAAAATGTGAAATATTTGTCTATAGCAGAAGGCAGTTTTTTGGCGAAGGGCTGGTACCTACCTGCCGAGTTCCTTTAAAAATTGTGTGCAAGTCTACCTTGAAGAAGGCAAAAGGGGGGGTCACAGCAAATATTGATTTGTTTTGGATTCTGGATTCTGAAATCTGTTCATTTACTTTCCATTTTTTTAATAGATAAAAAATAAACAATTAAAATATATATTTTTGGAAGCATTCTTACTTTACAGCATTTCTTCACACCTGTCTAAAACCTTTGCACAGTACCATACGTAGACTGGAATTCTAGAATTTGAATTCTATAGAATTTTATCAATCCCGTCATTTGTTTCTTAGAAGTAAAAAGTGATGTTTTACTTCTCCAGGTAAGAAGAAAGATATCCCCGTGGATAAATTCCTGGATGTTGTAAAGAGGTTCCGGATGATGGAGATAGTGGACACCAATGAAAATGAGGAGGAAGATTGCGCCATTTTATCTGTGGGGCGTTACCAGGAGTACCAGGTAGGAGGTGGTCGGCATGCACAGCCTGATGGTCTCATGCAATGCAGCAAATTTGTGAATTGTTTGTGGTCAGAAGACACTTTGGGCACAGTGGGATAATTTGAGAGAAATAATTAGTGGTTGCTTCCATCAGAGATGCTCTATATGGCACACAAGGTTGCCAAGTATATCATTACACTTTACTTTCTGGGACACATCAGCTCATCTTCAGACACTCTTGAATCAGTTTTATTGTATCTTTCCCCTATGTTGAAGTGAGAAGATATGTTTTGTGTAATATAGGTGATGTCATGGACAGGGTCCACATGCACAGGAAGAGGGACAATCCAAGAGATATGGGAGCATACCTAGGACTGTGTGGAGACACAAGTGTCATGGAGATGTTTTTGGTGCACTGGAGTCACAAGATAACATGGGGCACACAGGGTGCACTAGAGTCACATGGTCTCCTGGTGAAACAGGATGCTTAGGGTGCTCTGGAGTCACAAGTGTGCAGGCTGACACAGGAGGCACAGGGTGCTCTGGAATTACAGAGTGACACACAATGCCCTGGAATCACATTGGTCATGGAGTGAAAGAGAGTGATCAAGAGTCAAGGCTATCATAGGGGAACAAAGGGGTCACTGTAGGCACAGGAGCACTGGGGTTGCTGGAATCACTGGAGGCACAGGAGCACTGGGGTTGTTGGAATCACTGGAGGCACAGGATAACTGAGATGGCTAGAGACCCACAGGTCACAGGAGTGCTCAGAGGTCACAAAGTCACTGGAGGCACAGGGGTCAATGGAGGCACAGGAGCTCAGAGGTCACTCACTGGAGACACAGGAGCCCAGGGGTTACTGAAGGCACAGGAGCTCAGGGGTCACTGGAGGCTCAAGAGCTCACAAGTGTGCGGGCTGACACAGGAGGCACAGGGTGCTCTGGAATTACAGGGTGACACACAATGTCCTGGAATCACATCGGTCATGGGGTAAAAGAGAATGATCAAGAGTCAAGGATATCATGGGGCGACAAAGGGGTCAAAGAGTCATGGGAGGCACAGGAGCACTGGGGTTGCTGGAATCACTGGAGGCACAGGAGCACTGGGGTTGTTGGAGTCACTGGAGGCACAGGAGCACTGGGGTTGTTGGAGTCACTGAAGGGACAGGAGCACTGGGGTTTTTTAAAACATTGGAGGCACAGGAGCACTGGGTTTGCTGAAGTTACTGGAGGCACAGGAGATCTGAGGCTGCTAGAGACCCACAGGTCACAGGAGTGCTCAGAGGTCACAAAGTCACTGGAGGCACAGGGGCACAGAGGTCACTGGAGGCACAGGGGCACAGAGGTCACTGGAGCTCAGGGGTCAATGGAGACACAGGAGCTTAGGGGTCACTGGAGACACAGGAGCTTAGGGGTCACTGGAGACACAGGAGCTCAGGGGTCACTGGAGGCACATGAGCTCAGGGGTCAATAAAGACACAGGAGCTCAGGGGTCACTGGAGACACAGGAGCTCAGGGGTCACTGGAGGCACAGGAGCTCAGGGGTCACTGGAGGCACAGGAGGTCAGAGGTCACTGGAGGCACATAAGCTCAGGGGTCACTGGAGGCACAGGAGCTCAGGGGTCACTGGAGGCACAGGAGCTCAGGGGTCACTGGAGGCACAGGAGCTTAGGGGTCACTGGAGGCACAGGAGCTCGGGGGTCACTGGAGGCACAGGAGCTCAGGGGTCACTGGAGACACAGGAGCTCAGGGGTCACTGGAGACACAGGAGCTCAGGGGTCACTGAAGGCACAGGAGCTCAGGGGTCACTGGAGGCACAGGAGCTCTAGGGTCACTGGAGACACAAAAGCTCAGGGGTAACTGGAGGCACAGATGCTCTGGGGTCACTGGAGGCACAGGAGCTCAGGGGTCACTGGAGGCACAGGAGCTCAGGGGTCACTGGAGCTCAGGGGTCACTGGAGG
Organism: Rana muscosa; assembly: GCA_029206835.1. Lineage (NCBI taxonomy): Eukaryota > Metazoa > Chordata > Amphibia > Anura > Ranidae > Rana > Rana muscosa. The sequence continues at coordinate 17,587,267 of CM055116.1, forward strand.
CACAGGAGCTCAGGGGTCACTGGAGACATAGGAGCTCAATGGTCACTGAAGGCACAGGAGCTCAGGGGTCACTGGAGGCACAGAAGCTCTGGGGTCACTGGAGACACAAAAGCTCAGGGGTAACTGGAGGCACAGAAGCTCTGGGGTCACTGAGGACACAAGAACTCAGAAGTCACTGGGGGCAGAGGAATGTAGGGGTTACTGGAGGCAGAGGAGCTCAAAGGTCACTGGAGGACATAAGGGCTCATGGATCACCATTTGTACAGGAGCACAGGGGTCACTGAAGGCACAGGGTTCACTGGAGGCACAGGAACCACTCAAGGCAGTGGAATGCATGGGTCACTGGAAGCACAGGAGCTCAGGGATCACTGGAAGCACAGGAGCTCAGGGATCACTGGAAGCACAGGAGCTCAAGGGTCGCTGGAGACAGGAGCTCAGGAGTTGCTGGAGACAGGAACTCGGGGGTCACTGGAGACACAGGAGCTCAGGGATCACTGGAGGCAGAGGAATGCAGGAATCATTGGAGGCAGAGGAGCTCAAAGGTCACTGGAGGATATAGGAGCTCAGGGGTCACCGTTGGCACAGGAGCACAGGGGTCACTGGAGACACAGGAGCGCAGGGTTCACTGGAGGCACAGGAGCTCAGGGGTCACTGGAGGCTTAGGGTTCACTAAAGGCACAAAAGCTCATGGGTCACTAGAGGCACAGGAGTTCAGGAGTCACATCTCAGTGCGCGTGGCAGGACCCGAAAGATGGTGAACTATGCCTGGGCAGGGCAGGGCATAGTTCATGCCTGGGCCTGGGCAGACCCCTGCGCTCCTGGAGGCACAGGAGCGCAGGGGTCACTAGAGCAGGGGGCTTGACTTAGGCATAATGATGCACTACTCAAATTACAAGCCAAGCTGCACTTTGTCATCGGCCTGGCTTTGAACTTACTGTTAATCAACTGTACTGTATTGTGTCACACAGATGAAAAACATAGGACCTGTGTCAATGGGCTTTAATTTTTATATCTCTATATAGGAACTTCCAGGTGGGTTGATGTACCTCTGCAGTGTCGCCATGTCCCCTGTAAACCAAGCTAAGAATCGCTACAAGAAGGTTTTACCGTGTAAGTACGGCCACAAATAATGTCTTACACTCATATAACTCTCAATGCTAATAAACAAAAATTTCTTGTGCTGGTTGTTTTATCTGCTAACAAAGAGGAAAACCTACCCTGCATCACTTACACAACTGTAAACCACTAACAATAGTACCCAATGTGCAAGGTTGCCCACAATAATGGGTAATGTGAACGCCCTTGTATAGGCTTTGCAAGGCACCACCAATGTCCAGACATCAGAGGTGCCTGCAAAGGGTGGATCTGTTTTGAAATGGTCCCCAGTCCACCCTGCCAATGCATGTCCTTACATCTTGATGGTCAACATGTGCAAATGTTAGTGTTCCAGGCAGACAAATGACAGGTAAATGACAGCACTGCACAACTATGTTGGCGATTATATAATATTACTATTAGTCCAACACACATGTGATGTTCTATCCAAGAGTGTGTGCAATCACAGCTATCACCAGTCTTCCTACGCTTACCCCTGTGGGTTTATCACATATGACACCATTTGCAAAGTTCTTTAGTATTTTAATATGTTGGTTGTTACTTGAGGAAGAGGGAATGCCCATATACCAACCACAGCTTTAGGAATCATGGGAAATGTAGCTCTGATGGGGGTGGGGGGGGGGTGCAAGGGGTTTTGATAGTATCCATCATGCAGAAATAGGAATTGTGCATTAAACACAGAATTCACTATGAACAATTTATTCAATAAAAAAACAAGTTGCATATTATCACAAAAACATCCACATCATTGATTCATGAGACACAAAAGCATGGGAATCACAGAGAACTCTTCAATAACAAATCATGCCGACATTCATGAGCACTTATGTAGCACTACCCCGGTAGGAGCTGCTGGTTTAAGTATTTAGCCTGTACTCTGGGGAAGCGTAGGGGCTTCTAGATTCTCTGATGATCCCCGCTCTGAGTTCCCCCAGTTGTTCACGTAGGTCCTCCAAGTCCCCCAGAGGAACCCATCAGACTTTCTCTGAATGGTTATCCTCCTGCAAGCGGATCTTGTGGGTGGCACTCTTCGCACACCCTACATCAAATTCGTTCTTGGAGAATGCAGTCTGCCATCGGGCGATCTGGGCCCTAGCCCTTTCCCTCCATTCTGGTGGAAGGGCGGTGTCTTCTGGGTAGAACTTCTCCACTGGGATCTCATCCTTCTCCTCTTTCTTCAAGTCAGATGGCGAGACTGGGGTGGCAGTGCTTACTTGGCCCAACAGCATTCTGGCTGGTACCTTCACTGGTAAAGTGGTTGTGTTGCGAACGCTCACCGAGACCTTCCCATGATTCCTCTGTAGAGCCTTCGAAGGAACCACTTCTGGGATTATTTCTATCCCCCTTTTTTCCTTCCGCTGGTCAGTTTCAAGGACAATAAAAGGGGCCTGGTTGCTTCCAAGTAAGCTTGACAGACGCTCTCAGACAAGTCACTTCCCCGGAATGTAGTACTCTTTCTCCTCTGTCCAAACGCCAGATTTTTCATACCCCTTCTGTGGGAGCTTTCTGTTCTAATACTAGGCGCTGGTAGGCTTGTTTCAGCAGGGGGTGCATTCCTGTAGTTGAAGTACCCCGCTCCTGGGCTAGAGGTGTTAACAGTCTCCTAACTAGGTCAGTGTTGGTCCCTATGATGAGGGAACTTTTGCCAGCCTCTGGTGGGCGAGGGCAGACTACTGCCAAGGTGTCAAAAGTCTCTGTTTCTCCAGCCACTGAGGGGTCAAAGGTTAGATTGATTGGTAAGTAACCATCATAGGGAAAGTTTTTAGGTCTAATGCCCCATATCTCCAGTTCTTCCAACTTCTGCAAAGGCAAGTGTTTAAGGTGCTTGTCATAGAAGTCTCTGTACAGGAGAGTCACTTGAACCCCGGTATCCAGGAGGGCCTTGGTGTAAATCCCTTCTACTTGGATTGAGACCACTGGGGAGGGCCCCACTAACTTGACAGGAAACTTTCCGAGAGGGCCCCGCTTAACTGGTTTAGTGGTTTGTACCCTTACTTCCTTTTTTTCTTAACTTTGGCTGGATTTTGACCCCTGCTGGGTCTGGTGTTTACTGACTCTCTGCCGCCGGGCAGGTTGGGTTAAGGAGCGGGAGACATTAGCTCGCTCAGAGGCAACAAATGGAGCCCTAGGTGAGGGTCGAGACTCCCGATGTTGTCTCCTTGCGGCGTTAAATTTCATGGAGTTAGCTGAAACTGGTGGGCACCCAGTTGACTCCTTCACCGGGGCCCTCTGGAGTTTTCCACCGACTTGCGGTACTGGGCTGCAGCTTTCTCCGGGCTTGGGCATACTTCCCGATAATGTCCAATTCCTCCACAGTTGAAATGGGTCATCAGTTTCCTTGGTTTCTGTACTTGGGCAACATTATAGCAGAGAGACTTCTTGGGCTCTTCTGGAGTATTTCCACTGGGCGGAGCAGCTGGCTGATTGGTCAGTATGGACATCATCTCTATTAGTTGAGATACTTGAGTCTTTAGAAGCTCAACCTGAGGGTCACCATCATCAGTGTTGATCACTCTGACTCCGGCAGCAGATTCAGGTTTCTGACTCTTCTTCTTGCTGTCCAACATGACTTCTTCCTCCCTGAAAATCTGAATCAAGTCTGGATATTTCAAGATACCACCATCTTGCCGGGTCCTCAACAGGAGGGTAATGGGGTTGAAAGGTTGAGCCCCTTTCAAAACTTGCCTTGCCTGCTTAAATCCTGTCCACATCCCGAGGGTCTAACCCCTTTTTCAACAGGATCTGATGTATGATCTTGTCCAGGCGCCACATGTATTCTGACAATTTCTCTTCTTCTCTCTGATAAGAGTGTTCCATTTGGTAGATGAGGTCGGCGGCTTTCTCAGTGCGACCGAAAATACATCCTGCAAGATGCTCAGGTAATCTTGGGCAGTACAGTCCTTCTTGCTGAGCTTCAGGTTGCGAATGGCTTCCAGGGCAGGTCCCTTCAGACTCTCCGTGATCCTCTGTTTCTTATGAGGCTCTGGTATATCCCATTCATCCAAAGCTTGGGTAGCCTGGTCCAGCCATTCTTAAAAACTGTCTTCCGATGTAGGTACCGGCTGCCTTCCTTAGAAGATTCTGAGCTTCCTATAGCCTGCAGCTGAGTATGCGTGGTGATCCTTTTGACACTTTTTGAAAAATTCCCCCAGGATGGCACAGAGTTCGGGCCCAATGGTGGCCAGAGGTGACTTGGCAGAACATTCTGGTTTGCTAGAATCAGCTTGACTGGATGAGGTAGGACCTTCTTTGGGTGCCTCTGGGTGTATCACATTAAGTTCTCCCTTGTTGGCCAACTTCACACTTGGACCCTTGAAGTGTTCAGGGATTTCCTGTTTCCACTCAATTAACGCCTACGTATGTGGTGTCCCTGTGTCTGTTTTTACAGCAATCACCCATGCTTTCTTGTCTGGGGACAATGTCTTCATGGCTTGACTTAGCTGTTCTTCACCCCAGGACTCTCCTGGAATTTCAAGCACTACACTGAGCTCTGAGCGGGCATTTTCTTCCTTGCACCACGCTTTATCAGCGGCAGAATCCATTGTTGATGCCTGTAGAGGTTCTGTCTGGGGGGGGGGGTTAGGTTTCAGAGTCACAGGAATCCCGGACGAGCCCCCACGTGTAGCCCTACCCCCGTAGGAGCTGCTGGTTTAAGTATTGGGCCTGTACTCTGCCTATCAACCCCTGTAATCTGGCTTGACTCCCCCTTGGCACAACTGGAAAATAATAACATTGAGGTGATTGTGGACCCCTAGAAACTATAGAGGGCCACAATGGTATCACACAACAATAAGTGTAATTAAATATTGTTACCTAGTTGTGGTTTGCCTGCCACACAGCTGCAAAAGACAGAGTCCCACACAAGAAGTAGTTCAACCAAGAGGTAGTTTGTTTACTTGGTAAAGAAATAGATATTATACATGTGACATTTGACTCAAAAAGATCCCTGTGAGAGTCTACTGAGGTACATATACACAACAGTTCCAGGGTTTCACTTATGAGCTAAAAGACCCAAATATACCCAACTTAGGGGCAGACCTGAAGAAGTGCATGGTGGAGGAATCTCCCACTACAATGATATCTGCAGTGAGGTACTTCTCCACCAAGTCCAACCCAGCTCACCAAAACAGCACAATGACAATATAGTAAATGCAAACAGTTGATTTACACGTGCAAGTTCAACAAGCTATCTGGCTCCCCCTGGTGGGCAGATTTACTGGTTCGTGTCCCACTGTATCGACCTAGTATTTGTAATCCAACAGAATAGGTGAAGAAAGATTAAACCATTAACGTGTGGTGAAAAGGGCAAATTAAATGCTGATCCTTCCCAAAGCGCTAACTCACTCCTGAATGTAGCGTATCTCTGCTTGCGGCACTGCAGTTGCCAGCAAGTGTAAGTAAAAATATGGAAGTCACCTTCCTGCAACACAGTTAGTTATGTTGGTGGGCAGGTGCCCTCTCACCACATGAGGTCTTGCCTCGCTGGTATTCTCCGACTGGGCCCTCTTGGTTCTCAGCCTCCGGACGAGTCGTGGTCACTGGTCCTCCGCTTAGCCGCTCACAAGGCGTCAGTGAATAGGTGACTCTGGATGCTTGGGAGCGTACAGCGGTCCCTCTCTCTGGTCCGATCAGCAGGGCTGTGACAGGAATCCCTCCGTCAGGCGATCCGGCCTCCGTCACTTTAGGCCCAGGCTTCTCCAGCCTAAGCACCCTCGCTGCAGGCCTCCTGCCTCTTGCAAGATGGCGTCCCAAGAGACGGAACACAAGCCCCGCCTTGTCTTAAATAAGTTCTTCCAGCAGGCTGTGCATGCCGCCACGCACCCTAACAGCACAGTGGCGTTGTGGGCCTTGTAATTCATTTCTGACCCATAGAAATAGAGTCTCTGTCTCTCCCCACCACAAGGTCCTTCATGCATTGTTCTTATTGTTGCGGCCTGACCCCTCTCTCCCCTTCTCATACTTGGCTTGTCTTTCTTTGTCTAGGGGTCTCAGTGCTGGGGGGAGGGATGAGATACACCACGGCCCATGTCCTCCATAGCTAAGAGGTGAAGGCCAGAAGATTGGGTCTTGTGTAGGTGTCCTAGAGTCAAGTCCAGTACTTCGTCCCTGACTCCTTTGCTCCTAGTAACCAGAGTTCCACACAGTGAATAGGTCCAACTCAGTTTTATTCTTCTTGCCAAACAATAAACAGTTTCTTCTACTGAGTAGTAATGGGGAATAGATCGAGGCACAATCCCTTCCCTTCTCCTGCTAACCACTGTGATATCACCAGTGGCGGGTAGTCACTGCCACTGACTATATTGAGTAGAATGTGAATTACCTTCGCTAGCACGGCCCCTGTCAGGGGAAGGAGATCCGTCCAAGGGAGAAACAGGAGGCCTCTCTGTCACCAGCAATGCTGCGCTGGACTCTTCAGAGAAGTTCCGCACACCAGTCCTCACGAACTCAGACACGAGCACCCAAGGAGTTAGGGCCCCCCTCGGATTCCTCCACCCTTGCGGAACTCAGTAGAAGGTACTGAGCCCCAGGCCTCCGCCATAGTACCTCACCCCAGGCTAAAGGTGCCTGGGATGGACTCCATCTCTTGCTCCGGCCAGGTCAAGGGCACCTGAGCCCGGAACTCCGGAACGCCAGCACCCAAGCTGAAGGTGCCTGGGTGCGGCCGCATCCTCCAACTCTCTCCGAACTCTGAACCCCGTGGTAAGGGCGTCCGCCCCTTTTATCCCCTCTCCCTTCGCGCCACAGCGGGTTCCCCGCCCCGCTGTACCAGCTGCAGGGGAGGACAAAAAGGTACAGTCTTGTGATGTGAGTTCAGCTCCGACCCCAGGCAACAGCGCCACCTGTGGACCGCAAGGAACCTCACACCAGCAGAGTCCTCCAAGAACCAGAAAAGGGTCTTGGATCCCCTAGCAATTGGTGCATCTGGGTTACACTACCACCCAGATGCCTCCCCCAAAATTCAAACACCTGCTACATTATCATAGCTGAACCAAACAAATTGCAGCAGTATGATACAAATGGACAATGAAAAGAGTCAAGTTATTATAGGCACAAACTGTAGTCCATAAGCTACGGTGAAAAGTGACACCTTGCTACACTTACATTTTATGTTCCGGTTGGGTTTTACCTCTTTCTATTCAAAATAAAAAAATAAATAACATGAATTTCTGGAGTTGGGCTTTACTATCTACATACATTTATGCACATGCGCCGACTTGATTCTCCTTTGTTCTTGTTTTTAGATGATGATTCTCGTGTGGTGTTGAGGTCCAGTCACTCTAGATCGGATTATATAAATGCCTCCTACATTGATGTAAGTAGTAAGCTTTGCCTTTTGGTTTTATACACTTGCATATATAATTAGATAGTAGTAGTAGTTCTAGGTGTCAGGAGCATGGTATGGCAATATGTAGTTAGAACAATTGCGAACCTCCCATCCTGTTCTTGGACAATGAACATCTATCTACCCTGACATAATGTGAAGGAGGTACCTGTGTGGATATAAATGCTGGAAAATGTTTCTGACACTCCTTCGAACTGAAGAAGTGGCTTGGATAAGCCCAAAAACATCCTCAACATTACAGAAAAAGTCCAGATGAATGTGACTACTACTAGCATTATTACAAATCTATAGAAATATGAACTTATCTTATCTTCCAGGGTTACAAGGCACCACAATTCTACATAGCAACACAAGGTGAGTAAAGTGAGATAATTAAAGTGTCAGCTCACTTATATACTGTAGCTCTTATATACATACTGGCAATTGGTTACATGCGGTTTTTGGAGCACATGTCTTGCGGGATTCCTGCAGTGTTCTTTTTCTCTTGTTCCAGGTCCTATTCCAGAGACGGTGTCTGATTTCTGGAGCATGGTGTGGCAAGAAAACAGTTCTGTTATTGTGATGCTGACTGGGCTGGAGGAACAAAACAAAGTGAGATGGAGCTCAGTAAAGGGGAGATAATGGACAGTGAAGGAAAAATGCAGGACAGTGGGCAGGGAGTGTGGGGGGTGGACAGTGAAGGTGAGATGTAGGACAATGAAGAGGAGATGGCAGACAGTGAAGGTGAGACGTAGGACAATGAAGAGGAGATGGCGGACAGTGAAGGTGAGACGTAGGACAATGAAGAGGAGATGGTGAACAGTGAAGGTGAGAGGTATGACAATGAAGAGGAGATGGCGGACACTGAAGGTGAGACGTAGGACGATGAAGAGGAGATGGCGGACAGTGCAGGGGAGACGTAGGACAATGAAGAGGAGATAGCAGACAGTGAAGGTGAGACATAGGACAATGAGGAGGAGATGGCGGACAGTGCAGGTGAGACGTAAGACAATGAAGAGGAGATGGTGGACAGTGAAGGGGAGACGTAGGACAAAGAAAAGGAGATGGCGGACAGTGAAGGTTAGAGGTAGGACAATGAAGAGAAGATGGTGAACAGTGAAGGTGAGACGTAGGACAATGAAGAGGAGATGATGAACAGTAAAGGTGAGACGTAGGACAATGAATAGGAGATGGTGGACAGTGAAGGGGAGACGTAGGACAATGGAGAGGAGATGGTGGACAGTGAAGAGGAGACGTAGGGCAAAGAAGAGGAGATGGTGGACAGTGAAGGGGAGACGTAGGACAAAGAAGAGGAGATGGCGGACAGTGAAGGGGAGACGTAGGACAAAGAAGAGGAGATGGTGGACAGTGAAGGGCAGAGGTAGGACAATGAAGAGGAGATGGCGGACAGTGAAGGTGAGACGTAGGACAATGAAGAGGAGATGGCGGACAGTGAAGGTGAGACGTAGGACAATGAAGAGGAGATGGCGGACAGTGAAGGTGAGACGTAGGACAATGAAGAGGAGATGGCGAACAGTGAAGGTGAGACGTAGGACAATGAAGAGAAGATGGTGGACAGTGAAGGGGAGACATAGGACAAAGAAGAGGAGATGGTGGACAATGAAGAGCAGACATAGGACAAAGAAGAGGAGATGGCGTACAGTGAAAGTGAGACGTAGGACAATGAAGAGGAGATGGCGGACAGTGAAGGTGAGACGTAGGACAATGAAGAGAAGATGGTGGACAGTGAAGGGGAGACGTAGGACAAAGAAGAGGAGATGGTGGACAGTGAAGGGCAGACATAGGACAAAGAAGAGGAGATGGTGGACAGTGAAGGTGAGACGTAGGACAAAGAAGAGGAGATGGTGGACAGTGAACGGGAGACATAGGACAATGAAGAGGAGATGGCGGACAGTGAAGGTGAGACATAGGACAATGAAGAGGAGATGGCGGACAGTGAAGGTGAGACGTAGGACAATGAAGAGAAGATGGTGGACAGTGAAGGGGAGACGTAGGGCAAAGAAGAGGAGATGGCGGACAGTGATGGGGAGAGGTAGGACAAAGAAGAGGAGATGGTGGACAGTGAAGGTGAGACGTAGGACAATGAAGAGGAGATGGTGGACAGTGAAGGTGAGACGTAGGACAATGAAGAGGAGATGGCGGACAGTGAAGGTGAGACGTAGGACAATATAGAGGAGATGGTGGATAGTGAAGGGGAGACATAGGACAAGGAAGGTAAGATGGAGAACAGTGAAAGGGAAATGGTGGACAATGAAGGTGAGATAGAGGACAAGAAAGATGAAATGGAATACACTGAAGGGGAGATGTGGACAGTGAAGGAGAAAAGCAAGACAGTGAGGGGGAGGTGGTCAGTGAAGGTGAGATGGTGTACAGCGATGGATCGACGGTGGATGGTAAAGAGGAGGTGGTCGATGGTGAAGATGAAATGTTGGAAAGTAATGGCAAATGGTGGGCATTAAAAGCAAGTTGAAGTTGAGATAGTTGAGATAGTGGACAGTAAAAGTGAAGATGAGATAGAAGAAAGATAAAGTAACACAGCAGACACATAAAATTTTTCCTTGTTTCACATATTTAATCTTCTCAGGTAAAGTGTGAGCAATATTGGCCAGAACAGAGTCAGACCTATGGGGACATCATAGTTACTGTCCAGAAAATTGTCCAGACGGGCGCATTTACCATTCGCAGCTTCAGCCTAAGGAAGGTAAAATATCTGCTCAAGAATTTACGTAACCTGCTAACTTTATTTTTTCCTCTTGTTTTACCAGTTGTGCACAAATCTCTTATCATTGGCCTCCCTGTAACTTGTATTACTGAAGGAAGTTTGTAGTATTTGTGTCAACCTGATTCATTATATACTTTCTATATATAAAAGAAGGAATATTTTATTTAATACTTTGTTTAATGAAAAAATAAAATAAAATAAAAGCTACATATAACTAGTTACATCAAATTCTTGACCCCCCAAATAAATCAGGCCTAGGACCCCTTTGCTGGACAAGGTTGGTTAGGCTTTATCCAAGTGTTATTATTACTGCAAAATATTTGGAGTGGTGTGTTTAATACCTTCCATACTTGGCGAGGTTGAAAAAAGACACAAGTCCAACCTGTAAAGGTTGAGGTTGCCAATACTTGAGGTTTCCAATACTGTTCCCATCTAAAGATGGCACAAATTAATGTGGGGACGTCTTGTATATAATATACATTATATTATGTGTTGAAGAATAGGTAGCAGAGAAATTTTTTTTATTATTACATGTTTTGTATTGCTTTTTTTTGGACTGGGGCAATAGCCTTAGCATAAAAAAAAACTGTACATAAATGAATTTTTGAAGCTGCATAAAAGGTTTCATAGGGAGGTCGGGGGAGGGGCTAAGGAGCTGGGCCAGCACAGACAGTGATTAGACACTCCCAGAAGAGGTGAATTCTGTGTCGTGCAAGGAGGGATGTAGACTGGACTAGGGAATGGACTCTTCCTGGAACAGTCAAATTTCCTAGGAAGCTCAATGTAACATCACAAGTAAATAAAAAAATATTTATGAAAAAGAAAAACACTGCAAGGAAACATAAAAAATAAAAAAAAATAGATTTTTCTGTGTTTTTACCTGTATGCTGCTTTTTGGCAAAAAATTATAAATGCACCAATTTTGCCAAAAAATTAAGAAAATTGCATTTTTTTTTTTTATTTTTTCCATTTGCACCTGTAAAGAATCCGGAACGTCCCACACTTCGCTTGAGTGCTTCCGTCATATACCACTTTCTCCCAGTCTGGATATAGATATCAGATATTCCAACTGCTCACAAGCACACCACGAGACCATACTTGTTTGTCTGCTGAACATGGAGTGTTTATTAGCCCAATAATACAATCTTATATACAGTTAAAGAGGAGGTAACCAGAACATAAATTAACATGAGCTAATTAACGAATCATTTACCCAGACTAGGTGACTCCAAGATATGACCTTTTAGGGTAGACGTCACATCTCCTAGCTCACCAGCTATACAATACACATTATCATAAGTGTAAACATAGGACATCTTCACACAATAGCAGGGTCAATTAGCACAGACAACAGATGGCTGGAGGTGAGGACATTAGCATCTCCTTACAGTGTATGTCCCAACAGTATGAATCAGTCACGCTAATATGGCATATACAGGGTCCCCAGGCATGCAGCTCACAAAGAGCACCGTTCCCCCCAAATGCCAGGGCCCATGATCGCAAGGCAAAAGGCTGGCATTCAGTCCCCTCCAAAAGCCTCTGCCCCGGGTGAGTCTGTCACACCCATGATCAGTAGACTGCGGGTGCAATGCTCTGCTTCTGCAGACTCCAACCCCTTCCCAGCCAGTGTCATTAGTGCAGTGACAGTGTATATTTTTAGCACTGATCACTGAATTGGTGTCACTGGTTCCCACAAAGTGTCAGTAAAGCCCTGTACACACGATCGGATTTCCTATGGATTTAAAACCAATGGATTTTTCCATCGGAAATCCGATGAAGCTGACTTCCATCAGTCTTGCCTACACACCATCAGTCAAAAAACCGATCGTCCCAAACGCTGTGATGTAAAACACTCCGGCGAGCCAAGAAAAATGAAGTTCAATGCTTCTGAGCATGCGTGGGTTTTTTATCCGATGGAGTTCCCCACAGACGATAGTAATTTGCTATCGTTTTTTTTCCATAGGATAAATTTAAAACATGTTAGTTAATTTTTAACACCGATGGAAAAAAGACCGATGGGGCCCATACACGATCGGTTTGTCCGATGAAAAAAGTCCATCGGACTGTTTTCATCGGTAAAACCGATCCTGTGTACAGGGCTTTAGTGTCAGATTGTCCGCCGGAATATTGCAGTCCCGCTATAAGTCACTGATCGCCGCCATTACTATATATCCCATAGTTTGTAGACACTATAACCTTCGCGCAAAGCAATCAATATACGCTTATTAGGATTTTTTTACCAAAAATATGTAGAAGAATACATATTTGCCTAAATGTATGAAGAAATTCAATTTTTTTTTAAAAATTTTTTTTATTTGATACGTTTTATCGCAGAAAGTAAAAAGTATTGTTTTTTTTTTCCTTTTCAAAATATCAGTCTTTTTTTGTTTATAACGCAAAAAATGTAAAGCGCAGAGGTGATCAAATACCACCAAAAGAAAGCTCTATTTGTGGGAAAATAATGATATAAATTGCCAGTTAAAATAACGCAGTGCCGTATTACAAAAAATGGCCTGGTCAGGAAGGGGGTAAAATCTTCCAGAGGTCAAGTGGATATACCCAGTAAAGTGACTGGACTCAGGTAATACACAGATTAAACAAATCCTCCTATATAAGTTGTACCTGTTTATCTACAGTCGTCTTTCCCCTACATCCATTCAAAGTGCAGCATTTACACAGGATCTCTCAGCTCTGAAAAAAGGGATTTTTATAACAGCTTACCTGTAAAATCCTTTTCTTGGAGTACATCACGGGACACAGAGCGACTTAGTCATTACTAATGGGTTATATAGATTACCTTCAGGTGTTGGCACTGGCCAATTCCAAACCGGAAGTACCCTCCCCTATATAAGCCCCTCCCACCCGGGAGCACCTCAGTTTTGTAGCCAAGCAATAAGTGTCCCAAAAAGAGGGGTGGGAGCTCTGTGTCCCGTGATGTACTCCAAGAAAAGGATTTTACAGGTAAGCTGTTATAAAAATCCCTTTTTCTTTTTCGTACATCACGGGACACAGAGCGACTTAGTCATTACTAATGGGACGTCCCAAAGCAATGCCAAATGAGGGGAGGGATACATAAGCTGGGCGCCATCAGGCATGAGGCTCTTTTGCGGCCTGCAACACACTGCGCCCAAAGGCGACATCCTCCTGACTTCTGACGTCTACCTGGTAGAATCTAGTAAACGTGTGTACTAAGGACCATGTTGTGGCCTTACAGTACTTGAGCCAGGGAGGCCTGGTGATGCACTGCCCATGAAGTTCCAACTGCTCTTGTGGAGTGCGCCCTAACTTTGAACGGAGGCGGTCTCTTTCTCAAGCCATAGGCTTGTATTATGACCTGTCGATCGACTTGGCTAAAGTAGATTTTGACGCTGCCTGACCCTTTCTGGGGCCTTCCGGCAGGATAAACAAAGTATCCGTTCTGCGAATCTGAGCCGTGGCCTTTAGATAAGCTTTAACTGCTCTTACTACATCCAAAGAATGCAATAACTTTTCCTCTACCGAACTAGGTTTGGGGAAAAAGGAAGGAAGAACCACATCTTGGTTCAAATGGAACCTCGATACCACCTTAGGAAGAAGGCTGGATGAGGACGTAATACTACTCTGTCCTTATGGATAACCAGATATGGCTCCTTACAGGACAAGGCGGCTAATTCCGATACTCTTTTAGCCGAACCAATGGCTACTAAGAAAATCAATTTCCTGGTGAAAAGAACCAAGAAAATGTGCCGCAATGGTTCAAATGGTTGTTTCTGTAGAACCGACAGAACCAGGTTTAAGTCCCATGGACATATGGGAATACTAACCGGAGGGCTAATACGCATCACTCCTTGTATGAAAGCTTTGATTAATGAATGCAAAGCCAAGGGCCTTTGAAAAAAAATATTGACAAGGCCGTCTGACCCTTGATAGTACTCAAGGCAAGCTTCCTATGTACAGCCCACTGTAGGAAGTCCAGAATCCTACCTATTACGTACTTACGTGGATGCCATTTCCTGGCCTCACCCCACGTGATGTACGCCTTCTAGATCCTATAATAGATCTGCCTGGATACCGGCTTCCTGGCATTGATCATGGTAGATACCACAGGATTAGAGAGCCCTCTCTTTTTTAGAATGTGGGCTTCTATAGCCAGGCCGTCAACCTAGGGCTGGTAAGGAAGGGTAGTATATCGGTCCTTGCGAAAGCAGGTCCGGACGATGTGGGAGGGTCCAAGGACTTCCCACTGACATTTTTACAATCTCCGCGTACCATGCCCTTCGGGGCCACGCTGGAGCCACCAGAATCACTGGTCTCTTTTCTACCCTGATTCTGCGGATTAATCGCGGTGGGAATGCATATATCAGCTTGAACTGATCCCAAGGGAACACTAGGGCATCCGAACCGCAAGCTAGGGGATCCTTTGTGCGAGACACAAATCTGTCCACCTTTTCGTTGAATCTGGATGCTAGCAGATCTACATCCGGTGTTCCCCACCGCTGGCATATTGCCTGGAAAACCTCGGGGTGAAGAGACCATTCCCCCGGGCATAATTGCTGGCGACTTAAAAAAGTCCGCTCTCCAATTTTCCACTCCTGGGATGAAAACCGCGGATATGGCTGTGACATACCTTTCTGCCCATTCCAGGATGCATTTCGCTTCCCTCTGGGCTGCACGACTCCTGGTGCCACCCTGGAGATTGATATATGCCACTGCTGTGGCATTGTCTGATTGAATTCTGACAGGTGACCCTTGGAGTTTGGATGTCCATGCTACTAGGGCATACCGGGCTGCTCGTATCTCTAAGAGATTGGTGGGCAGGGCCTTCTCTGCTTCTGACCACTTGCCCTGGAGAGACCATTGCTCCAGTACTGCCCCCCAGCCTATGAGGCTGGCAACTGTAGTGACCACCTTCCAAGAAACCGGACTGAAGGGTTTCCCTTCCCAGATTCTGGGGCACCAACCACCAATGGAGGCTCTTGCGAACGGAAGGGGACAGGGACATTGGTAAGTCTAAAGCCTGAACTTTTTTGTTCCAGGCTGACAGTATGGCCCTCTGCAAGTTCCTTGAATGGAATTGACCGTAGGGTACCGCTTCGAATGAAGCCACCATTTTTCCCAGCAGCCTTATACACAGGCGTATGGATGGTTTTTTTTTTTTGTACCCACTAAGTGGGTCAAATCTTTCAAAGACGACACCTTCTCTGGAGGTAAGAAAATCTCTCTCTGATTTGAATCCAGTCTTAGCCCCCAAGTATTCCAGGCTTTTGACTGGTTTTAGGGCTGACTTGCCTCGGTTGATAATGCAACCGTGAGATTCCAGATACTTGATTATCTTGTGAACGACCACTTCTAGTTTTTTTCACTGAGTGGTCTATCAGCAACAAGTCGTCTAGATCTGCCATTATCGTTACACCTTGTGTTCCTAGTTTGGCCAATCGTAGGGCCAGAATTTTTGTGAACACTCGTGGTGCCGTGGCCAGACCGAAAGGTAAGGCTCTGAACTGAAAATGGCGCCCTTCTACTGCAAGGCGTAGAAATTTCTGGTGGGCCGGACAGATGGGAATATGCAAATAAGCATCCCTTATGTCGATCGAGGCTAACCATTCCTGCCCTTGTAGGGCGGTGGCCACCGATCGGATCGACTCCATCCGAAAAAAGTCCTGATATGTAGGAACTTGTTTAGCCCTTTTATATTCAATATGGGCCTCATGTCCCCATTTGGTTTGGGGACTGTGACAAGGTTCGCGTAAAACCCGAACCCGTTTTCTTTCAAGGGAACCTTCATGATTACCCTTGGGGCAATAGTTGCTCTAGTGCCAGAAGGAGGGATCCACTCTTCTGGGGATCGCTTGGCACGTTTGACCTTATAAAATGGGCAGGAGGAATGTCTTTTAACTCCAGCCTGTATCCCAGACTTACTGCGGGGATCACCCATCTCTGATGGTGTCCCGCCAGGTCTCTGTGAACAACTGAAGTCTTCCCCTCACCCGACTGAGTGGGGGCAACCCTTCATGACTTAGGGGGAGGTTTTGTACCTCTCTTGACCCAGGGTTTCTTGATACCCTGTGATTGTCCCTGATTTCTGCCCCCTGGATTTGACCGCGGAGGCCGTCGGAACTGTTTCACAGCCGATGTGCCAGGGACTGGAGAAGTAGGCCTCTTAAAAGAAGGACTTCTACCCTTGTTCTTAACCGGTAAGAGTGAACTTTTACCGGCAGAAATTTTCTGGATATATTTGTCCAGATCTTCTCCAAATAAGCGTTCTCCATGAAATGGGAAGCTAACCAGCAGTTTTTTACAGGGAGCTTCAGCAGACCAGTTTTTGAGCCACAGAAGCCTGTACTATAGACAGCGTAAAGCGGGAGGCCTGTTGGATTGTATCCTTTATGGCGTCCACCGCAAAACACAAGGCTCTAGGCAGGTCAGCTAGGGCAAGAGCCTGCTGATCTGGTAAGTCCCTTAAGACTTGTTTCAACTGATCTTTCACTGCTTGGCAGACTCCAATCGCTGCTACCGCAGGTTGTGTCACCATGCTTGCTGTAGAGAAAGCAGATTTTAGTAAAGACTCCAATTTTTTATCTATTGGGTCTTTGACATTGGAACATTATCTACTGGACATGTCAGTGATTTGTTAACAGAAGAGATGGCTGTGTCCACTGTAGGGACCCTCCATTTTTTTATGAACTTATCCTCCATGGGATAGATCACCGGAAATCTCTTGGGGGGAGCAAATATTTTATCAGGATGCTCCCAATCCTGGTAAATAAGCCCTTCTAATAAAGGGTGGATTGGGAAGGAACAGACAGCCTGGGGAGCTTTTAGCGACCCCAGCGAGGAAACCGTAGTGGATGGTGGTTCCGCCAGAGGCATTTTAAATGCTGATCGGACCATATTAGTCAGAGACTGAACCCATAATCTTTCAGCCTGAGATGCTGAGAAAGGTTCTTCCACTGTTGATTCCTCCATAACTGAATCAACCTCATCCTGATCCCCTTCAGGTAGGTCGATCTCTGGGACTGTTCCTCCACTAACAGGCACTCTGAAGGAGGAGACGGAGATCGGACGCGCTTTTCCTGAGACAGGGAAGCAGCGATCAATGCTGTTAATCTCTCTTCCAATCCTCCCAGAGTTGAGGATAAAACCTCCTCTGTTATATATACAGGAGCAGGTGGACTGGGGACAGCCGCAGCACCAGGCATTCCTGCGGGGTTTCTACGGCTACTGACCTCTGAATTCTCAGGGGAGATTGGTGCAGTACAAGCATGCCCAATATCCTCAGAGCCCGATGGAGACCCCTTTGGCTTCCTGGAAGATCTATTTCCGGAGCGTCTGGACGACATATCCTTTAAGCACAAAGCTGAGGTATTCCCGTCGTCATACACCAATTTTGCTGGTAATAATCTAACACAGGTGCTGCTATATACCAGCTGGTGTCCACTAAAGTGCCTTTCTATGGGGATGCCTGCATCAACCGCCTCTGTGTGCCACTGTTTGTTGCTAGCTCTGTTTGCATCCAGCTGACACTTGTACTGTGTCTTTTAACTATGCTGGGACGCCCGCACATGCGCAGAAGCGCCGCGGCGCGCATCGAGCGTCATCCACCCGCCCCGCCCCTTTTTTTCATAGGAGGCGCGTGCACGCGCCCGCGCGCGCGCCCGTGCGCCATTGGCGCCCTTTTCGAAATCAAACAGGGGACTAGGAGCCAGGGCCCTTTTTGCCGGAGGGCCTGTGCGGTGGATGAGCGCAGCAACAGGGCAGAGGAAGTGGATTCCCACAGAGAAACTTACCAGCTGCCTGGATCTTTTGACTTGAGAAAACCAAAGATCCACATGACAAGAAAAACGGACTACAGCGGCCTCTAGTGGTTTAACACAGGTACCGCGGTCCCTTTTTTTTTTTTTTTTCTTGACTACTATTAAAATTTTACATTTTCAGTAGTTACAGGCAAACACAGATATTTAGCGGGAATACCGTTAGGTAACAGACAGAAAGACAAATTAGGCTTGGGGGTCCCCCAATAGAACCAAGTTCCTGGGGGCCCCCACTTACCTGATCCCCGCCGCAGGACTTTGTTTGGTCCACAGAAGTCCAAACTTCACCTATCACGGCAGGCATTGTAATTAAACCTTCAGGGACCGGGTTCCCAAGGATTCCACTCCCCTGGACCTGTATAGCACCCTGCACAGACAACATCTTGGTCGTGGGTATGACCAGAGCTCTGGATCCCAGGGTCCAGCCCTCCTAAGAGAAGCATTACAGGCAAAACCTTGCTCTTCTGCTGCAAGGCCCGGGTACCGACCGTTTAGCTATGAAGCTTTTTTGGTGGGATCCGGAACAGCTTACTAAGGCCCAAAAGAACCTGTACGCAAGCCCAGTGAAAACACATGTTACTCTTTGGCCAACACCTTAGACACTGGCAAAAAACTGAGGTGCTCCCGGGTGGGAGGGGCTTATATAGGGGAGGGTACTTCCGGTTTGGAATTGGCCAGTGCCAACACCTGAAGGTAATCTATATAACCCATTAGTAATGACTAAGTCGCTCTGTGTCCCGTGATGTACGAAAAAGAAAGAAGTGGAGAGCTGAAGTTACATCCGTGGGAAGAGCTCTGAGAGCTGATTGGAGGGAAGAGACACCCCCCCCCCCTTCCTTAACCACAGCACGCAAGAAAAGAGCTGAGGCTGTCAATCTGCTAGAGCTCCCTCCCCTGTCACCATTTTTCTCTTGCTAATAGCTGATAGCAGAGGAAGCAGAAATGACACTTATGCCTTCTACACACGGCCAGACTTTCCGAGAAAAAAAGTCAGACGGGCTTTTTTTTCTCGGAAAGTCTAGCCGTGTGTAGCCTCCACCTGACTTTTTTTGTTGGAAGAGCGACGGACCTTAGATAGAGAATCTGTTCTCTTTCTTTCCGACGGACTCACGGCGGACTTTTGCATGGTCAAAAGTCCGGCCATGTGTACAAGGGCATTAGTGCTCTGGATAGAGACAAGTACACACCATAGAGGGATATGCTTTGTTCATTTTCATGTCTGAGCCCTCGTACACACGGCCGAGATTCTCGTTGAAAAAAACATGTCGCTTTTTCCGACGAGATTCTTGGACAAGAAACTTGTCCCGGCCGAGTGTACACACGCTCGTTTCAAAGAACCCGCGGTTCTTTGAATGGAGCGTACGCGGTGACGTCATCGACTACGACGAGCATGCGCTCGTCACATTCGATGCCGTCGCCGCCATCTTGGTATACCCTACGTATGCCTAGGAAGCTACCGCGCATGCGTCGAATTCATTTCGAACATGCGCAGGCTACCGGGAGGACAGGTAAGTGTACACACACTCACTTTTCTCGTCGAGAAACATGCCGAGGAGAATCTCGACGAGAAAATAGAGAGCAGGTTCTCTATTTTCTCGTCAAGGTTTCTTGTCGGTTTTCTCGACGAGAAACCCGATAGCCGCGTACACACGACCGATTTACTCGGCAAGACCTCTCTG
Source organism: Rana muscosa (assembly GCA_029206835.1). Classification (NCBI taxonomy): domain Eukaryota; kingdom Metazoa; phylum Chordata; class Amphibia; order Anura; family Ranidae; genus Rana; species Rana muscosa. Next base: position 17,606,917 of record CM055116.1, read on the forward strand.
CCAGCAAGTTTCTTGCTGGTTCTTGCCGAGAAAATCGGCCGTGTGTACGAGGCCTCAGGTTTACAACCACTTTAAGGGATGTTTGGTTTACACATTTGCTCCAAACCTGCATTCCGATTCCCATTTCTAGTTATCCGAGTAGATATTTAAAATCCCTGTGCCTGGACAAAAAGGTGAACCCTCTATGATTTTTGGAGTAAATATATATATGGATGTCTGCCGCCAGTCTGATGTATGTTTCCCTGGTCTCAGGTGCAGTCCATAGTGCAGGTGATGGTGGAGCAGATCCATTACCTCCGATGGCCGGACCATGGAGTGCCGAAGAACACATCAGACATGGTGCAGCTTGTAGAACTCACAAACAAATGTAACCCACCCGGATCAGGACCTGTCATTGTACACTGCAGGTAAATGAGGCCTCTACTGCCGTCATTCTTCAAGTTGACCTTTTAATAAATGCATGAACACATTCCTGAAATATCACAATATACAGAAACGTTATAATTTTTAGTAAGGTTCCACCCTTTAACATTCAAAAGCCATCCTTGAGCCCCAGGCAGTGACTGTTTTCTCGGCGGTCTCTTTAGTACAAAGTCCTGCCTCCTATGCGGGACAGAACAGTCGTCCAATGGCAGCGCAGGAGACAGTACTTCATATTACAGAAGCCGCTGTGTAAACAAGAAATACTCTGCCCTCTCCCTGTCCCCTCCAAGGCAGCCAGCATATATATCTTTTGTGGCCCCCGACGCTCAGGGATTCGTTGGGGGCCACAAAAGATATACATGTCCAAATTACCAGGGGGGGGGGCGTTCAATACCGGATTGCGGGCCACAATTGGACCGCGGACCGGACTTTGGACATGCCTGCTGTAAGTAAAGATATTACTGGAGACGGATAGCTGCGCAAAGCAGAAGGGAATCAGTGGCCAGAGATTGCCCTATGGTCTACAGTGGTGTCCATGGGTTCCTTGAGTTGTGACTGTTTGACCTTCTATTTGATGGTGCCAGCATAGTTCTGAGGCTGACCAATGCCACTTGGCAGAACCAGAGGCTTGGCACCAATGGTCTTTTTAGCTATCTGTATGAGTTGAATTCTGACCAACTTTGTATTCTTCCCACCAGCCAACAATATGAAGCATTTTTCCCAATGATCCCCTAACAATTGGTTTAGCAGCGGCTCCTCTATTTCTCCTAGAATCCTTTCCTCCTGGCGGCGGCATTTTGGCAGAAAAAAAACACTTGACGCTTGTAAACGCATTTAACTTGTTTAGTCATGTTTACCCACTTCAATGAAATGAATGTAGGCATTCATTCATTTCATTGGCCAGAATAATCATTTATTCTAGCTATTGAAATGAATTAACGCTCAAGAGCTAAACGAGCCTAGCGCTGATGCGCATTTAGATGAGCTTACACACACCAAGTGTTTTTTTCTGCAATTTTGGTTGGGAGCTTTTCAGAGCCTGGACCGGCTCTGTGACGTGTCACCAACCAATCACTCACTCAGGAGGAAGAGGTTTAGAGGCACTGGATACTCCAGAACGATCAGCAACAATAACAAGAGGACAAAGGTCTCTCTAACCCCTCAATAGCAGCTTCTCTGGAGGTAGCAAAGAATAGTTGGTCGATTTAGAGCCCCACCGCTGCACACCATAGGGCAATCTCTGGCCACTGATTCCCTTCTGCTTTGTGCAACTATCCGTCTCCAGTAATAACTTTACTTACAGTGTCCCAGGAGCTGTCGGCCACCCAGCTTCCACAGGTAGATTAATAGTGAGGAATATAACAAAGTCCTTCTCCAGACCAGGACTCTGAAACAGTGGTATTTAGAAAGTGTACTACTTCAGCAATTCTCCTCAGGCCCTCAGCCCAGCAACCACTGGCTCAAACAGTAGTCTCTTGTCTCAGTGAGTCTTCTCCTAGGGGCAGCAGCCCCAAGAGTCCTGGAACCCCCTCTGACAAGAACAACCCGTTCAGGCCTCCTGTCTATTTATCACCCTCTCAGCCACCTTATGGACGTCCCCTTTAAGATAGGGTGACCAGACATCCCCAGGTTCAGGGGAGAGTCCCCAGATTGAGGACACTGTCCCCGGAACAAGGCTGTCCCTGGTTTTGTCCCCGGATTGGATTTGAACAGGGGCTGGGGCAATTTCAAAGACAATCAGTGCAGAAAAAAAGAATAATCTAAATTACACCCCCCCGCTCCGCCGCTCCTACTAGCTTAGGGGGGTGTATTTTTTTCCATTATCTGTGCCCCTTTCTGATGATCATGTGCTGATCGGAGCGGTGGGAATATTTCTTCAGTTTCGGGTGCATGCCCATTCAGCTCCGCTCGCATGTTCTTCTGCCTTGGCTCAAGTCCCGGCCAGCCGCCTACCTGCTTATCTCCTTCCCTTCCCTGGCGGAGTGATCTTCCTCTGCTCCCCACCCAGTAGTAGCCGGGGCCCGGAGAGTAAGACTTAAAGTAATTGTAAAGGACCGTTTTTAAAAGAAAATATCAAACATATCATACTTACCTCCACTGTGCAGCTGGTTTTGCACAGAGTGGCCCCAGACACCGACTTCTGGGGTCCCCCTTTATCAGGCTTTAACAGGCTGGCGACGGCGATGGGCAGAGAGTCGCTGATTGCCGCCATTACTAGTAAAAAAAAAAAATGTCCCCGGATTTCATTTTAAAAATCTGGTCACCTTACTTTAAGAAATAGACCAGGGTATGATAAATATTCAATCAATCATTCGAATCCCCTTCCCTATGCTCTGGAACCTTTTTCCAGAGGCAGGGGGAAGCAATCAAAGTCTCACCTCAGGAACCCTGATCAGACCAAAACAACAACCACTTCACTCACTACAGTGGAACCACAAACTACATTTATCTAGTAACCTAACTAGGAGGGCCCTACACCACTTATCAAAAAATAAATAAATATGTATAAACTTACTTTGGCCTCAGCCTCTGCCACTTCTTGGAGGCACAGGCGAGATCACCATGCCTCCTGACAGAGCTGGAAGCTGGAAACTCTGTAGGCCATTGCATGAGAACATTCTTGTGGGATTTGAACTTCCAGCTCTGCTAGGAAGCACAGTGACGTCACACCGTGACTACAATGGAAACATCAAAGGACAGGGCCAAGATACATTTCTTTTTTTAATAAACTGTTGAGCAGTTAGTTTGCAATTGTAATCTGTGTTGGGGTTCAAGTACGTGAGGTAATGGACCTTCCATGGCAGTCATTCTCAACCAGGGTTCCAAGGAACCCTGGCGTTCCTTCAGAGGTGTCCAGGGGTTCTTTGAGCAGTGACTGATTGACCTTCTATGGTGCCAGCATAGTTCTGAGGCTGACCAATGCCACTTGGCAGAACCAGAGGCATGGCACCAATGGTCCTTTTATATATCTGTATGAGTGGAATTCTGACCAACTTTGTAACGGTTGTATTCTTCCCACCAGCCAACAATATGAAGCATTTTTCCCAATGATCGCCTAAGAATTGCTTTAGCAGCGGCTCCCTAAGACCTGAAAACTATTTTAAGGGTTCCGTTGGGGTAAAAAAAGATTGACAAAGGCTCTTTCATGACAAATGGAGATCCAGTTTCAACCTCTATCTGCAGACACAGCATAGTTGCTGTCCTCTGCGATTGTCAATCACTTTTAATTGTGTTTTTGAGATCCCATAAATTAAGCCAAGGTCTTTAAAGGCTTATGCCCTGTTAGTTGGAAAAAGAAAATGTATTACAATGAGGGCTGGGGAAGAGACCTCCATAATCGGGTAGAGTCAATAATTGTCTAGCATTTGTGAAAACTTGAAGAAAGACATTGTGTGGTGACACACAGACTTCATAGAGGATAGATAGGGGAAAAATGTAACCTATGCATATTGTAATAACTTCTTGGACATTGTAATCAATTCTTGGACTGATGACCGGATTATTTAATCTCACTCAAGCTCCTTGTTTGCAGTGCTGGGATTGGCAGGACAGGCACGTTCTTGGCACTGGACATTCTCCTCAAGAGGGCGCGTGCGGTGAAGAAGGTGAATGTGTACAATTGTGTTCTAGAGTTACGGAAGAGGCGGGTAAAGATGGTGCAGGAAAAGGTGGGTTCAGGTTTTCTTGTCCTCCTCTGTCCCCCTAATACTCCATGTCACCAATTGTTGGCATCGCTTCCTGACAATAACCCCTCATCCTCTCATTGGGCTCACAATTGCTTAGACTTTAACAAATATTAAAGAGCCTACCGCTTCAACATGCTTTTTTGATGTGATTTTGTGACAGTTTTATGAATTAAAAAAAATATATATTTTTTTGTATAATGTGCTTAGATACGATTATATGTGATAAAGAGTAGCAGCCAGCACTACGGGTCTTGATACTAACCCCAAAAACGTATAAAGTGCAGCACTTAAAAAAAAAAAAAGTGTTAAATACATTTCAATGTAATCAAATATATTCAGTAGTGATCACCATCAAATGAAAAGGCCCATACAATGTGCAAAATCATAAAGGACGTGTATACAACAGTCCACCTCAAAACATATTTATTTATTTATTTTATGGTTGAACTAGATGGACTTGTGTCTTTTATCAACCTGACTAACTATGTAACTATTGGCAGGGCCGATCCTAGGGTCACTGGCGCCTGGGTGCAGAAATATTTCTGGCGCCCCACATGGGCGTGGTCATCTTACTAACTCCTCCCCTTTACAAATGTTTCTATGGCTACGACTCAAACACAGAGATGCTTCCCTAAGAAGTCTTCATTACCCTGGGATCCTCCCATGATCTTTTAACAATAAAGAAAATGAGTACACTAATGGGACCTGGAGGGGGGTCTCTCTAATGCACACAGAGAAGGCTCCTGTTAGAGAGTCTGTTAGAAAGAGCCCCCAGACATGATACAGGAGATGGTCAGAGACTGCAGACATGCTACAAGAGATGGTCAGAGACTGCAGACATGCTACAAGAGATGGTCAGAGACTGCAGACATGCTACAAGAGATGGTCAGAGACTGCAGACATGATATAAGAGATGGTCAGAGACTGCAGACATGATACAAGAGATGGTCAGAGACTGCAGACATGATACAAGAGATGGTCAGAGACTGCAGACATGATACAAGAGATGGTCAGAGACTGCAGACATACTACAGGAGATGGTCAGAGTCTGCAGACATACTACAGGAGATGAAGAATATTGGGGAATTGAGCATATAATAGCTCAGGGATTTTTAAACGGTGTTCGTTAGAAATAGCTCATTCGAGAGAATAAATAAAATATAAAAAAGTTTATTGGTAAAGGACACACTCCCGTCAACAGGGATAGGCTCCCAGTGGATTTCATTGAGTCGATTCCTATTTGAGGTTTCAGTATGGGCTTTTGCCCCTATCCTTTCAGCAAACTCCATAACTGGGATTGTTCCATCTCACAACAGCATTTTGGGCTTTTGATCTAACTTGGAAACTTTGCTTCCATTTAATATTCAGACTGGCACTATCTATACCATATGTGCTAAGCAGCTGGCTCCTATCATCTCTATACTCTCTATGGCTAAGATTGCCATTGGATGGTTTCTTCTTTCCTCGGTGGTCGGTCCTGTCTAAATTGGGGAACCTAAAATGTTCATTGCATCCGTATGACCCTTACATATATTTGCGACTCTGTGGTTTCTGGTATGACCTACGTGTATTGTCAATACTCCTGAAGAAGCTCGTTCAGAGCGAAACTAGTAGAGTGACGTAGAAACGTTAGTTTGTCATCAGCTGTGACCATTTTGTCTCTCATGAATGTCTATGGTCCCCTTTTTTTAAATTGCATATCATTATGTTTTTGTATGTATTTACCAATAAACTTTTTTATATTTTATTTATTCTCTCGAATGAGCTATTTCTAACGAACACCGTTTAAAAATCCCTGAGCTATTATATGCTCAATTCCTCAATATTCTTTTTTTTCACATATAACTGGGATAAGGTGTTCAAATGTCTGTTTGTAGTATGGCCCTGACTTTATGATATACTACAGGAGATGGTCAGAGACTGCAGACATACTACAGGAGATGGTCAGAGACTGCAGACATACTACAGGAGATGGTCAGAGACTGCAGACATAATACAGGAGATGGTCAGAGACTGCAGACACACTACAGGAGATGATTAGGGACTGCAGACACACTACAGGAGGTTGCAGTTCCTATGGATGGCAGTAGATAATGGCCAATAAGCCCTCTCACCAGACCCAGCGATACAGCAACATCGGTTCCTCTGATCAGGAGTCAGCTCACTCTGGGTTGCCCATGGCGACTCCGCTGGGTAGTGCTCAGATCTGTATTCTGGCAATGACTCCATTCCTTTCTTCACCAGGGATGGTGCCAGGCTGTGCGGCTTTCCCTCTGGTGGCGCAGGGCAGCGGGGTTCTCTTTGATGGTGTTCCCTCAGCACTGTCCTCTCCCTGGAGTCCTGGGTGCACTTCCCCAAAAGCTTTCCCAGGCTCCTGGCAATCTCTCTCTCTCTCCCCTTCTCCCATTCAGCTGGGCATGCTGTGTGGGCTGCAGTTTCTGGGTAACAATGGGGTCGCCAGTCCTCGGGACTATATGTCCCACAATACTCTTCTCTGCTTCTTTTTTATTGTATTTCTTCCCTGGCCAATATGAAGGAGGGAGAAGAAACCTAGCGGGCAGCTATCCTGGCAAGCGCCGCTCACTAGTACAGCAATGCAAGGAGGAGAGGGGTCTAAGAGCCTGCGGATGCTCTCTCTCCACTCATACACGAGCGCTCCGATCTCTGGCTGCTTTGCTCTCCTCCTTTGACAGGAGGAGGGAGGTGGATGGGCAGTAAACACAGAGAGCCCTCTTCCCATTGATAACAGGGGTGGCGGTGGCACAGTCTCTCCTCCCCTGATCCGCTCTTGCATACCTCCCAACTTTTAAAGTTGAGAATCAGGGACATTCTGGTGAGAGAGTGACCTGCGGCACTCACAGCTTATATCAAAGTCCTCATCAGAATCCCTCCTTACATCAGGGTTCCCATCAGAGCCCCCCCACAGCAGGTGTCCCCCATAGCAGATGTCCCCCATCAGAGTCCCCCACAGCAGGTGTCCCCCATCGGAGCCCCCCCCACAGCAGGTGTCCCTCATCAGAGCCCCCCACAGCAGGTGTCCCCCACAGCAAATGTCCCCATCAGAGCCCCCCCCACAGCAGGTGTCCCTCATCAGAGCCCCCCACAGCAGGTGTCTCCATCAGAGCCCCCCACAGCAGGTGTCCCCATCAGAGCCCCCCACAGCAGGTGTCCGCATCAGAGCCCCCCCACAGCAGGTGTCCCCCATCAGAGCCCCCACAGCAGGTGTCCCCATCAAAGTACCCCCACAGCAGGTGTCCCCCATCAGAGCCCCCCACAGCAGGTGTCCCCCCACAGCACGTGTTCCCCATCAGAGTCCCCCCACAGCAGATGTCCCCCATCAGAGTCCCCACACAGCAGGTGTCCCCATAGATCAGTACCTATCCAATAGATCCCTGAAGCTCAGGCGCGCTGGGAGCAGAAGCACATTACAGGGGGGCGGGGCATACATGACATCTTTGGTTACTAGGAGGGTGGCACTCGGAGAGCATTTCTGGGAGTGCACGGGATGATTGGCAGCAGCTCCGGCCCACCCAGAAGCCTCTCATCACACCGCCTATGGGAGAAGAGCCGACACACGCAGAGGGGGCGGGGCAGACAGGAGACTGCTCCGCGCGCACCGGACAAAATAATTAGTGGAGCCTAGTACCATAACGTGTTCCGGTACTAGGCTCTGCTGCGGTACCCAGCCCGGATTCCGGGGACAGCGGGAGGTATGCGCTCTTGTCAGTTGCCAGCGGAGAGAGGAAGCGGGATGGGGAACCGCAGCACCCGCTACATGCGCTCTGCCTCTGGACACAGAAAAGGAGAAGGGAGGGGAGCACTCTGGAGCTTTCGGCACCCCCACCTCTGCGGCGCCTGGGTGCGGAGCACCCCGCGCACCCTGCCTAGGATCGGCCCTGTATTGTAGCGCACCAACCCCAGACTTTACCTGCATTTAACTTGGCTCCTCCGCAGGCAAGAAAGGGGCACACCACAAGCCCGTACCCTCCTGGATGGGGAGGTTGAGCGGTGTTAGTTTTGGACCTGCCTGCGGCTGGTGTTTGAATCCTCCCGAGCTGATCTCGCTTCTACCTTGACCAGAAGCAAGTCCTTATTTTTCCCCAGTAATGAAACTGTCCACACCAACTGAAAGTCCAACTTCTGTATTTATTTCACACGGATAATAAATAGTCTCTTTAACAGCAGACAGGTTGGAACGAGGCACAGGACAGCTTAGGTGGGAGGAGGTCCAGGCACAAACTTGATTCAAACTTCTCTTGACTGTTTAGATTTCACAAACAGTTATGGCGCACAATCTCTGCCACAGACCGTGAGGTGAAGTAAAAGTCCCTGCCACTGACTTGTAGAACGGGTCACTGCCACTGACCGCGTGAATAGGGCTTTGCCCTATTTGGTCACTGCCACTGACCGCCAGAATAGGGCTTTGCCCTATTTGGTCACTGCCACTGACCTGATGTGCGTAGAGTCACTGCCACTGACCCGTAGAATATGCACTTCCTTGTTAGAGTACTGGCCCATGTCAAGAAGAAAACATCCCTCCAGAGAGTTACCAAAGGCCCCCACCGTCACCACGACTCTGCGCTGGGTCTTCTGAAGGGGTCACCTCCCTGACCTCCTCAATCCTAGATACGGGTCCCCTCGCAAGGGGGCACCCTGGGAGTCCTCGATCCCCAGCGGACCCCAGCTGAAGGTTGCTGGACCCCGGGCCTTCAAGATAGTACCTCACCCCAGACTGAAGGTGTCTGGGATGGAACAGCAGCTCCACCTCCGGGCCAAGGGCACCCGGAGATGACCCTCCTCACCCCCAGGCCGAAGGTGCCTGGGCGTGGACGAACGAACCCCGAACAGAAGATGTCTGCCCCTTTTATACCCTCTCCCGGCAGGCACAGCAGGTTCCCCGCCCCGCTGTACTACTGCCGCAAGGGGACACAAAAGGCACAGCCCTCCACTGGTGGTTCAACCCTGGCCTATGGCGACAGCGCCACCTGTAGGCCGCAGGGAACTGTACACCAATGCTATCCTCCACAAGCTGAAATAGTCCATGAATCCTGACAATCAATGTGTCTGTGCCTAATTACCACTCAGACACTCCCCTTAAATATAGCACCCCGCTACACTATGTAACTGTGTAAATGTGTAAAAAATAAATCCTCTGAAGAAACAATTTCTTCTTTGACAAGAGAAGTGACAGAAAAGCCTTCACCCAACTACCTATGACGGATGGTCAAGGTGCGCTCCTATTATGATCAATGCAGCATGGGAATCACTAGATCTCCAAAGAACCTTCAATGTATCTCTCAAAATGCATCCACCGAAAAGTCAAAGATAATTGGAAAAACTCTCATAGTGTAGTAGGTAAGTAAACCGGTTTAATGAAAGGATTAAAAATACTCACAGGGCAACAAGTTAAAGCAAGCGTAACCAAATATTCCATCAAATAAACCTGCCGACTTCGTCCTTGTGCTGCACACTCGCGCACTTCCAGGTCCCGACTTGCATGATCGCGTCACCTACGCTGGCTGTGCCCGAGGCGTTTCGTCACAGCGGACATTATCAATGGGAGTGGCCAGATGTTTGAGTCATTTTTCGCATGGCAAACGTTACATTAATTTTGCAAATGCTGTGTGTTCCAATGTTGTCAAATTGTATGTAATATATTTATTAAATGTTACTACATGGAATCTGGTAAATATAAAGAGAGGTGTATAGAACATACTCTAAGAACATTTGCTCAGAAGAGAAAAAAGGGATTTTTATAACAGCTTACCTGTAAAATCCTTTTCTTGGAGTACATCACGGGACACAGAGCGACTTAGTCATTACTAATGGGTTATATAGTTTACCTTCAGGTGCTGGCACTGGCAACTTCCAAACCGGAAGTACCCTCCCCTATATAAGCCCCTCCCATCCGGGAGCACCTCAGTTTTGTAGCAAAGCAATAAGTGTCCCAAAAAGAGGGGTGGGAGCTCTGTGTCCCGTGATGTACTCCAAGAAAAGGATTTTACAGGTAAGCTGTTATAAAAATCCCTTTTTCTTTTTCGTACATCACGGGACACAGAGCGACTTAGTCATTACTAATGGGACGTCCCAAAGCAATGCCAAATGAGGGGAGGGATACTTAAGCTGGGCGCCATCAGGCATGAGGATCTCTTGCGGCCTGCAACACACTGCGCCCAAAGGCGACATCCTCCTGACTTCTAACGTCTACCTGGTAGAATCTAGTAAACGTGTGTACTGAAGACCATGTTGCGGCCTTACAGACTTGAGCCAGGGAGGCCTGGTGATGCACTGCCCATGAAGTTCCAACTGCTCTTGTGGAGTGTGCCCTAACTTTGAATGGAGGCGGTCTCTTTCTCAAGCCATAGGCTTGTATTATGACCTGTCGAATCCACTTGGCTAAAGTAGATTTTGATGCTGCCTGACCCTTTCTAGGGCCTTCCGGCAGAATAAACAAAGTATCCGTTCTGCGAATCTGAGCAGTGGCTTTTAGATAAGCTTTAACTGCTCTTACTACATCCAAAGAATGCAATAACTTTTCCTCTACCGAGCTAGGTTTGGGGAAAAAAGAAGGAAGAACCACATCTTGGTTCAAATGAAACCTCGATACCACCTTAGGAAGAAAGGCTGGATGAGGACGTAATACTACTCTGTCCTTATGGACAACCAGATATGGCTCCTTACAGGACAAGGCGGCTAATTCCGATACTCTTTTAGCCGAACAAATGGCTACTAAGAAAATCAATTTCCTGGTGAGAAGAACCAAGGAAATGTGTTGCAATGGTTCAAACGGTTGTTTCTGTAGAACCGACAGAACCAGGTTTAAGTCCCATGGACATATGGGAATACTAACCGGAGGGCTAATACGCATCACTCCTTGTATGAAAGCTTTGACTAGTGAATGCGAAGCCAAGGGCCTTTGAAAAAATATTGACAAGGCCGAAATCTGACCCTTGATAGTACTCAAGGCCAGCTTCCTATCTACAGCCCACTGTAGGAAGTCCAAAATCCTACCTATCACGTACTTACGTGGATGCCATTTCTTGGCCTCACACCATGTAATGTACGCCTTCCAGATCCTATAATAGATCTGCCTGGATACCGGCTTCCTGGCATTGATCATGGTAGATACCACAGGATTAGAGAGCCCTCTCTTTTTCAGAATGTGGGCTTCAATAGCCAGGCCGTCAAACCTAGGGCTGGTAAGGAAGGGTGGTATATCGGTCCTTGCGACAGCAGGTCCGGACGATGTGGGAGGGTCCAAGGACTCCTCACTGACATTTTTACAATCTCCGCGTACCATGCCCTTCGGGGCCACGCTGGAGCCACCAGAATCACTGGTTGTGGCGGTGGGAATGCATATATCAGCTTGAACTGATCCCAAGGGAACACTAGGGCATCCGAGCCTCAAGCTAGGGGATCCCTTGTGCGAGACACAAATCTGTCCACCTTTGCGTTGAATCTGGATGCTAGCAGATCTACATCCGGTGTTCCCCACCGCTGGCATATTGCCTGGAAAACCTCGGGGTGAAGAGACCATTCCCCCGGGCATAATTGCTGGCGACTTAAAAAGTCCGCTCTCCAATTTTCCACTCCTGGGATGAAAACCGCGGATATGGCTGGGACATATCTTTCTGCCCATTCCAGGATGCAATTCGCTTCCCTCTGGGCTGCACGACTCCTGGTGCCACCCTGGTGATTGATATATGCCACTGCTGTGGCATTGTCTGATTGAATTCTGACAGGGGACCCTTGGAGTTTGGATGTCCATGCTACTAGGGCATACCGGGCTGCTCGTATCTCTAAGAGATTGATGGGCAGGGCCTTCTCTGCTTCTGACCACTTGCCCTGGAGAGACCATTGCTCCAGTACTGCCCCCCAGCCTATGAGGCTGGCATCTGTAGTGACCACCTTCCAAGAAACCGGACTGAAGGGTTTCCCTTTTTCCAGATTCTGGGGCACCAACCACCAATGGAGGCTCTTGCGAACGGAAGGGGACAGGGACATTGGTAAGTCTAAAGCCTGAATTTTTTTGTTCCAGGCTGACAGTATGGCCCTCTGCAAGTTCCTTGAATGGAATTGACCGTAGGGTACTGCTTCGAATGAAGCCACCATTTTTCCCAGCAGCCTCATGCACAGGCGTATGGATGGTTTTCTTTTTGTACCCACTAAGTGGGTCAAATCTTTTAAAGACGACACCTTCTCTGGAGGTAAGAAAATCTTTCTCTGATTTGAATCCAGCCTTAGCCCTAAGTATTCCAGACTTTTGACTGGTCTTAGAGCTGACTTGTCCCGGTTGATAATCCAACCGTGATATTCCAGATACTTGATTGTCTTGTGAATAGCTACTTCCAGCTTTTCCACTGAGTGGTCTATTAGTAGCAGGTCGTCTAGATATGCCATTATCGTTACACCTTGTGTTCTTAGATTGGCCAATAGTGGGGCCAGAATTTTTGTGAACACTCGTGGTGCTGTGGCCAGACCGAAAGGTAAGGCTCTGAACTGAAAATGGCGCCCTTCTACTGCAAAGCGTAGAAATTTCTGGTGGGCCGGAAAGATGGGAATATGCAGATAAGCATCCCTTATGTCGATCGAGGCTAACCATTCCTGCCCTTGTAGGGCGGTGGCCACCGATCGGATCGACTCCATCCGAAAAGTCCTGATATTTAGGAACTTGTTTAGCCCTTTTAGATTTAATATGGGCCTCACGTCCCCATTTGGTTTGGGGACTGTGAAAAGGTTTGAGTAAAACCCGAATCCGCTTTCTTCCAGGGGAACCTTCATGATTACACCTTGGAGCAATAGTTGTTCTAGTGGCAGAAGGAGGGATCCTCTCTTCTGGGGATCGCTTGGCACGTTTGACCTCATAAATTGGGCAGGAGGAGTGTCTTTTAACTCCAGCTTGTATCCCAGACTTACTGCGGAGAGCACCCATCTGTCTCTGATGGTGTCCCGCCAGGTCTCTGTGAACAACTGAAGTCTTCCCCCACCCGATTGAGTGGGGGCAACGCTTCATGACTTGGGGGGAGGTTTTGTACCTCTCTTGATCCAGGGTTTCTTGTTACCCTGTGATTGTCCCTGATTTCTGCCCCCTGAATTTGACCGCGGAGGCCGTCGGAACTGTTTCACAGCCGATGTGCCAGGGACTGGAGAAGTAGGCCTCTTAAAAGAAGGACTTCTACTCTTGTTCTTAACCGGTAAGAGTGAACTTTTACCGGCAGAAATTTTCTGGATATATTTGTCCAGATCTTCTCCAAATAAGCGTTCGCCATGAAATGGGAAGCTAACCAGCAATTTCTTACAGGGAGCTTCAGCAGACCAGTTTTTGAGCCATAGAAGCCTACGCATATGTACTACAGACAGCGTAAAGCGGGAGGCCTGTTGGATTGTATCCTTTATGGCGTCCACCGCAAAACACAAGGCTCTAGGCAGGTCAGCTAGGGCAAGAGCCTGCTGATCTTGTAAGTCCCTTAAGACTTGTTTCAACTGATCTTTCACCGCTTGGCAGACTCCAATCGCTGCTACCGCAGGTTGTGTCACCATGCTTGCTGTAGAGAAAGCAGATTTTAGTAAAGACTCCAATTTTTTATCTATTGGGTCTTTGAACATTGGAACATTATCTACTGGACATGTGAGTGATTTGTTCACAGAAGAGATGGCTGCGTCCACTGTAGGGACCCTCCATTTTTTTATGAACTTATCCTCCATGGGATAGATCACCGGAAATCTCTTGGGGGGAGCAAATATTTTATCAGGATGCTCCCAATCCTGGTAAATAAGCCCTTCCAATAAAGGGTGGATTGGGAAGGAACAGACAGCCTGGGGAGCTTTCAGCGACCCCAGCGAGGAAACCGTAGTGGATGGTGGTTCCGCCAGAGGCATTTTAAATGCTGATCGGACCATATTAGTCAGAGACTGAACCCATAATCTTTCAGCCTGAGATGCTGAGAAAGGTTCTTCCACTGTTGATTCCTCCATACCTGAATCAACCTCATCCTGATCCCCTTCAGGTAGGTCGATCTCTGTGTGGGGCTGTTCCTCCACTAACAGGCACTCTGAAGGAGGAGACGGAGATCGGACGCGCTTTCCCTGTGACAGGGAAGCAGCGATCAATGCTGTTAATCTCTCTTCCAATCCTCCCAGAGTTGAGGATAAAACCTCCTCTGTTATATATACAGGAGCAGGTGGACTGGGGACAGCCGCAGCACCAGGCACTCCTGCGGGGTTCCTACGGCTACTGACCTCTGAATTCTCAGGGGAGATTGGTGCAGTACAAGCATGCCCAATATCCTCAGAGCCCGATGGAGACCCCTTTGGCTTCCTGGAAGACTTATTTCCGGAGCGTCTGGACGACATATCCTTTAAGCACAAAGCTGAGGTATTCCCGTCGTCATACACCAATTTTGCTGGTAATAGTCTAACACAGTTGCTGCTATATACCAGCTGGTGTCCACTAAAGTGCCTTTCTATGGGGATGCCTGCATCAACCGCCTCTGTGTGCCACTGTTTGTTGCTAGCTCTGTTTGCATCCAGCTGACACTTGTACTGTGTCTTTTATACATGCTAGGATGCCTGCACATGCGCAGAAGCGCCGCGGCGCGTATCGAGCGTCATCCACCCGCCCCGCCCCTTTTTTTTCATAGGAGGCGCGTGCACGCGCCCGCGCGCGCGCCCGTGCGCCATTGGCGCCCTTTTCGAAAACCAAGCAGGGACTAGGAGCCAGGGCCCTTTTTGCCGGAGGGCCTGTGCGGTGGATGAGCGCAGCAACAGGGCAGAGGAAGTGGATTCCCACAGAGAACTTACCAACTGCCTGGATCTTTTGACTTGAGAAAACCAAAGATCCACATGACAAGAAAAAATGGACCACGGCGGCCTCTAGTGGTTTAACACAGGTACCGCGGTCCTCTTTTTTTTTTTTTTTTTCTTGACTACTATTAAAATTTTACATTTTTCAGTAGTTACAGGCATACACAGATATTAGCGGGAATACCGTTAGGTAACAGACAGAAAGACAAATTAGGCTTGGGGGTCCCCCAATAGAACCAAGTTCCTGGGGGCCCCCACTTACCTGTTCCCCGCCGCAGGACTCTGTTTGGTCCACAGAAGCCCAAACTTCACCTATCACGGCAGGCATTGTAATTAAACCTTCAGGGACCGGGTTCCCAAGGATTCCACTCCCCTGGACCTGTATAGCACCCTGCACAGAAAACATCTTGGTCGTGGGTATGACCAGAGCTCTGGATCCCAGGGTCCAGCCCTCCTAAGAGAGGCATTACAGGCAAAACCTTGCTCTTCTGTTGCAAGGCCCGGGTACCGACCGTTTAGCTATGAAGCTTTTTTGGTGGGATCCGGAATAGCTTACTGAGGCCCAAAAGAACCTGTACGCAAGCCCAGGAAAACACATGTTACTCTTTGGCCAACACCTTAGACACTGGCAAAAAACTGAGGTGCTCCCGGATGGGAGGGGCTTATATAGGGGAGGGTACTTCCGGTTTGGAAGTTGCCAGTGCCAGCACCTGAAGGTAAACTATATAACCCATTAGTAATGACTAAGTCGCTCTGTGTCCCGTGATGTACGAAAAAGAAATATTCTCAAGCCTCGTACACACGGCCGGGAATCCCGTCAGGAAAAAAACGTTGGTTTTCCTGATGGGATTCCTGGCAAGCTTTCCTTGCCAAGCCGTGCATACAGACGGCCATTCAAAAGAACCGCCGTTCTTTTGAATGGCAAGAACGCGGTGACATCATCGACTATGACGAGCCTGCGCTCGTCACATTCGATGCTGTCGCTGCCATCTTGCTACACCCCACACTACCCTTGTATGCCACTGCGCATGCGTCAAAGTCTTTTCGAGCATGCACGGGTTTACCTCAGACAGGTAAGCATACAGACAACTGGTTTTCACGGCAGGAAAACTCTGCCGAGAATCCCGACGAGCAAAATAGAGAGCAGGTTCTCTATTTTTCTCGTCGAGATTCCAGGCAGTTTTCCCGACGAGAAACCATACACACGCACAGTTTTCACGGCAAAAAGCTCTCCCAGCAGCTTTCTTGCCGAGAAAACCATGCGTGTGTACGAGGCTCAAGAACATTTGATCCTAAGACAAAATACCCTAAGAACATTTCATCAGAGAAGAAAATACCCTGAAGCCTCGTACACACAGGCGGGAATCCCGTGGAAAAAAAAACGTCGGTTTTCTCGACGGGATTCCTGGCAAACTTGTCTTGCCAAGCCCTGTGTACACACGAGCCATTCAAAAGAACCGCCGTTCTTTTGAATGGCAAGAACGCGGTGACGTCATCGACTGCGACGAGTCTGCGCTCATCACATTCAATGCCGTCGCCGCCATCTTGCTATGCCCTACACTACCCTTGTATGCTACCGCGCATTCGTCAAAGTCTTTTTGAGCATGCGCAGGTTTACCTGGGGACAGGTAAGCATACAGACTGATATTTTTTTTCGGCAGGAAAGACTCTGCCGAGAATCCCAGCGAGAAAATAGAGAGCAGGTACTCTATTTTTCTCGTCGGGATTCCCGGCAGTTTTCTCGTCGAGAAATCATACACACGCACGGTTTTCACGGCAAAAAGCTCTCCCAGCAGTTTTCTTGCCGAGAAAACCGTGCGTGTGTACGAGGCTCAAGAACATTCCATCAGAAGAGAAAATACCCTAATAACATTCCATCAGAAAACAAAATAAACTAATATTTGTTCTCAAAGAGAAAATACCGATACCCTAAGAGCATTTGTTCAGAAAAGAGAATACCCAATAATATTCTATCAGAAGAGAAACTACCCCAAGAATATTCAGAGGAGAAAGTACCCTACAAACTTTCGATCAAAAGACAGAATACCCTGAGAACATTCAGTCAGAAAAGAAAATAGCCTAAAAAATTAAATCCTAGGAGAAAATAGTCATAAACATACAATCAGAAGAGAAAGCATCCTAAGAACATTTGGTCACAAGAGAGAATATCCAAACAACATTTGATTCTTAAGCCTCGTACACACGGCCGGTTTTCTCGTCAAGAAAGGACAAGAAAACTGCCGGGAGAGCTTTCTTGCCGAGAAAACCGGCCGTGTGTACGAGGCTTTCAGGTTTCTCGTCAAGAAAACTGCCCAGAATCTCGATGAGAAAATAGAGAACCTGCTCTCTATTTTCTCGTCGGCCTGTTTCCAGATGAGAAACCCGAGAGTGTGTACGCTTACCCGTCGCCGTGGAAACCCGCGCATGCTCGAAATGACTTTGACGCATGCGCGGTAGCTTCCTAGGCATAGGTAGGGTGTAGCAAGATGGCGGCGACGGGATTGAATGTGACGAGCGCACACTCGTCGTAGTCGATGACGTGACCGCGTTCGTTCCATTCAAAAGAACAGCGGTTCTTTTGATTGGAGCGTGTGTACACTCGGCCGGGACAAGATTCTTGTTAAGAATCTCGTCGGGAAAAACAACAGTTTTTTTCCTGATGAAATTCTCGGCCGTGTGTACGAGGCTTGTGACAAAATACCCTGAAAAGAAAAGAAAAGACCTTAAACACATTCCATCAGAAGAAAAAAACACGCTACGAACATTCCTTTAGAAAAGAAAAAAGCCTAAAAAATCCAATCCCAGGAGAAAGTCTTATGTCCTGTACACACGATCAGAAATTCCAACAAGAAAACCGTGGATTTTTTCTGACAGAATTTCGGCTCAAACTTGTGTTGCATACACACGGTCACACAAATCTTGTCTGAAATTCCGACCGTCAAGAACGCGGTGACGTACAACACGTACGACGAGCCAAGATCAATGAAGTTCAATAGGCAGTTCAGCTCTTCTGCTTGATTCTGAGAATGCCTGTTTTTTTTGCGTGTCGGAATTGCATACAGACGAGCGGAATTTCCGACAAGAACTTTTTCCATCGGAAAAATAGAGAACCTGCTCTCAATCTTTTGCTGGCAGAAATTCTGACAGAAAATGTTGGATGTTGAATATCCGACCAAAAGCTCACATCCAACTTTTTTTGATGGAAAATCCTATCGTGTGTACAGGGCATAAGGGCATTCAATCAGAAAACAAAACACCCGAAGAACATTTGATCCTGGGAAAAATACCCTAATTCCCTGTACACACGGTCGGATTTTCTGTCCAAAAAAGTTGGATGTGAGCTTTTGGTCGGATATTCCGACCGTGTATGCTCCATCCAACATTTTCTGTCAGAATTTCCGCCAGCATTAGATAGAGAGCAGGTTCTCTATTTTTCCGTCTGAATTTTCCGACGGACGTTTTCCCATTGGAAATTCCGACCGTGTGTACGCGGCATAAGAACATTCCATCAGAATAGAAAAAAGCCTAAAAATTTAAATTCTAGGCGAAAAAAGCAAATGTGAACATTCAATCAGAGTAGAAAATACTCTAATGCCTTGTACACACGGTCGGAATTTCCGATGAAAAAAGTCAGACGGAATTTTTTCATCGGATATTCCGACCGTGTGTGTGCCCCATCTGACTTTTTCCGTTGGAAATTCCAACGGAGTTAGAAAGAGAAAATTCCGTTGGTCTGTATGGAACTTTGACGGAGAAAAAAACACGCATGCTCAGAATCAAGACGACGCATGCTCGGAAGCATTAAACTTAATTTTTCTGGGCTCGTCGTAGTGTTGTACTTCACCGCGTTATTGACGGTCAGAATTTGGTGTGACAGTGTGTATGCAAGACAGCTTGGACGGAATTCCGTCGGAAAAATCCATCAGAGTTTATCCCGACGGAAAACTTGTTCGTGTGTACAAGGCATAAGAACTTTCAGTCAGAAGCGAGAATACCCTAAGAACATTTGCTGAGAAGAGGGAATACCCCAGAATATTCTATCAGAAGAGAAACCACCTTAAAGTGGAGCTCCACCCTAAATAGCAACTTTTGCTATTTGGAACCCTCCCCCCCTCCGGTGTCACAATTGACACCTTTCAGGGGGGAGGGGGGTGAAGATACCTGTCTAAGACAGGTATTTTCACCCACATCCGGGAGTCCTGTCTCCGGGAATCTGCGGGAGTTACGTCACTTCCCGCAGACTTCCCTTGGTGTTCTGGGAGACACTCGGCTCCCAGAACACAGGAGCACCAATCAGAACGGCGCAGCGCGACTCGCGCATGCGCCGTCGGGAACCGGGCATGAAGCCGCAGGGCTTCACTTCCTGGTTCCCTCAGCGAGGATGGCGGAGGGAGCAGCAGAGCGACGAGCGGTCGCTCGTCCTCTGCTGCGGACGTCGCTGGACTCCAGGACAGGTAAGTGTCCAAATATTAAAAGCCAGCAGCTGCTGTAGCTGTAGCTGCTGGCTTTTAATTTTTTTTTTCCGGTGGAGCAACCCCTTTAAGTACAATCAATCAGAGTAGAAAATACCCTAAGAGCCTTCAGTCAGAAGTAAGAATACCCTAAAGCCCTGTACACACAGCCGGGAATCCCGGCGGTAAAAAGTCCGCCGGGAATCCCGACGGGAAAACTGCGGGGAGAGCTTTGGCCGGGAATCCCGGCCGTGTGTACAGGGCTTATGCTCCCTTGGCACTGCCTCGCAGTGTTTTTCATTGGCAACATGGGCTGAAATGTTTTCAGGGGGGGGGCGCTTCAGCAGCGGCGATACACAGTCGCATTTTACCCTTTCTTCGACCGCTAGCGGGGGTTAAAAGCGACCCCCCCACGTTAAAATGTAAAGACACCCCACTGTGCCCCCTGCATCTTTAAATATCTCTTTGTCACTACTGTGAACCCCCTCTCCACAACTGCACCTCTGGACCCCTTTACATTACACAGCACCCTGCACCCCTTTACATTACACAGCACCCTATATCACTGGACCCCTTTACATTACACAGCACCCTGCACCCCTTTACATTACACAGCACCCTATATCACTGGACCACTTTACATTACGCAGCACCCTGTATCACTGGACCACTTTACATTACACAGCACCCTGCATCACTGGACCACTTTACATTACACAGCACCCTGCATCACTGGACCCCTTTACATTACACAGCACCCTGTATCACTGGACCACTTTACATTACACAGCACCCTACATCACTGGACCACTTTACATTACACAGCACCCTATATCACTGGACCCCTTTACATTACACAGCACCCTGTATCACTGGACCACTTTACATTACACAGCACCCTACATCACTGGACCACTTTACATTACACAGCACCCTATATCACTGGACCCCTTTACATTACACAGCACCCTGCACCCCTTTACATTACACAGCACCCTATATCACTGGACCCCTTTACATTACGCAGCACCCTGCATCACTGGACCCCTTTACATTACACAGCACCCTACATCACTGGACCACTTTACATTACACAGCACCCTGCATCACTGGACCACTTTACATTACACAGCACCCTGCATCACTGGACCCCTTTACATTACACAGCACCCTGTATCACTGGACCACTTTACCTTACACAGCACCCTGTATCACTGGACCACTTTACATTACACAGCACCCTGCATCACTGGACCCCTTTACATTACACAGCACCCTGTATCACTGGACCACTTTACCTTACACAGCACCCTGTATCACTGGACCACTTTACATTACACAGCACCCTGCATCACTGGACCCCTTTACATTACACAGCACCCTGTATCACTGGACCACTTTACCTTACACAGCACCCTGTATCACTGGACCACTTTACATTACACAGCACCCTGCATCACTGGACCCCTTTACATTACACAGCACCCTGTATCACTGGACCACTTTACCTTACACAGCACCCTGTATCACTGGACCACTTTACATTACACAGCACCCTGCATCACTGGACCCCTTTACATTACACAGCACCCTGTATCACTGGACCACTTTACCTTACACAGCACCCTGTATCACTGGACCACTTTACATTACACAGCACCCTGCATCACTGGACCCCTTTACATTACACAGCACCCTGTATCACTGGACCACTTTACCTTACACAGCACCCTGTATCACTGGACCACTTTACATTACACAGCACCCTGCATCACTGGACCCCTTTACATTACACAGCACCCCACAGCTCTGGACCCCTTTACATTACAGAGCACCCTGCATCACTGACCCCCTTTACATTACAGAGCACCCTGCATCACTGGAACCCTTTACATTACACAGCACCCTGCATCACTGGACCCCTTTACATTACACAGCACCCTGCATCACTGGACCCCTTTACATTACACAGCACCCCTTTACATCACACAGCACCCTGCACCCCTTTACATTATACAGCACCCTGCATCACTGGACCCTTTTACATTACACAGCACCCTGCACCACTGGACACTACACACACTACACACTGACCACTACACTGCACACTGACCATATGTATGACGTGTCCTATGACGTCATGTCTCTGCAGTCACACACACACACGTGTTGTAGGACATCTCCTCCTCCCTGCATACCACACACACAGCCCGGCTCTCCTTCCTTCTCACCTTCAGCAGGTCCAGCGGGGCTGGAAGTGGGTGTAAGGGCGGCGGAGAACACTGCCAATTTGGCCAAAACCATCTCGATTCCAGGGGGGGCAAACGACCCCCCTTGCCCTATGGAGCGGACGCCCATGATTGGCAAGTGTAGTAAATCTGGCGGAAAACAAAACGCCGGGAATCCCGACGGGAAAATAGAGCGCAGGTTCTTTATTTTTTCCCGCCGGGATTCCCGTCAGTTTTCCCGGCGAGGGAGCATACACGCACCCGGTTTTCACTGCAAAAAGCCCTCCAAGCAGTTTTCTTGCCGAGAAAAACGGTCGTGTGTACGAGGCTTAAGAACATTTAATCAGAAGAGAGAATACCCAAGACTATTCTATCAGAAGAAAAACTACCCAAAGAGTATTCAATCAGAGGAGAAAATATCCTGAGAACCTTCAATCAGAAGAGAGAATACCGTAAGAACATTCGTTCAGAGGAGAGAATACCCAAGGATATTCTGTCAGAAGAGAAATTTCCCTAAGAACATTTGATCCTCAAGCCTCATACACACGGCCGGGAATCCCGTCAGGAAGAAAACGTTGGTTTTCCTGACGGGATTCCTGGCAAGCTTTCCTTGCTCACCGAGTGTACACACGGCACATTCAAAAGAACCGCCGTTCTTTTGAATGGCAAGAACGCGGTGACGTCATCGACTACAACGAGTGTGTGCTCGTCATATTCGATGCCGTCGCCGCCATCTTGCTACACCCTACACTACCCTTGTAAGCTACCGCGCATGCGTCAATGTCTCAATAAGCATGCGCGGGCTTACCTGGGACAGGTAGGCATACACACTCATGGTTTTCTCGGCAGGAAATACTCTGCCGAGAATCCCGACGAGAAAATAGAGAGCAGGTTCTCTATTTTTCTCATCGGGGTCTCCTGGCAGTTTTCTCGCCGAGAAACCATACACACGGCCGGTTTTCTCGGCAAAAAGCTCTCCCAGCAGCTTTCTTGCCGAGAAAACCGGCCGTGTGTAGGAGGCTTAAGACAAAATACCCAAAGATCATTCCATCAAAAGAGAAAATAACCTATGGGCATTTACTCAGACTAAAAAAAATCTGCCCTAGGAACATTCCATTAGAAGAGAAAATACACAAAGAAAATTCAAACAGAATACCCAAGAATATTCTATCAGAAGAAAAACTACCCTAAAAGTATTCAGAGAAGAAATGTCCTAAGAACATTGGTTCAGAAGAGAGAATACCCAATAATATTCTATCAGAAGAGAAACTACCCTTAAGCCCTGTACACACGGCCGAGAATCTCGTCAGGAAAAAACCTGTTGTTTTTCCTGACGAGATTCTTGACAAGAATCTTGTCCCGGCCGAGTGTACACACGCTCCTTTCAAAAGAACCGCCGTTCTTTTGAATGGCACAAACGCGGTGACGTCATCGACATGCGCGGGTTTCCACGGCGACAGGTAAGTGTACACACACTCGGGTTTCTCGTCGGGAAACAGGCCGACGAGAATCCCGACGAGAAAAAAGAAAGCAGGTCTTCTTTTTTTCTCGGCGAGATTCTGGTCAATTTTCCTGACGAGAAACCTGAAAGCCTCGTACACACGGCCGGTTTTCTCGGCAAGAAAGCTCTGCAAGCAGTTTTCTTGTCGGTTCTTGCCGAGAAAACTGGCCATGTGTACGAGGCTTAAGAACATTCAGTCAGAGAAGAAACTACCATAGGAACTTTAGATCTCAAGAATGACTACCCTATGAACATTCTATCAGAACAGAAAATACTGATTTATATTTTGATTAAAATAATAGAAAAATTTGATAAAAAAATTGAATTTCTTGAGGCCCCCAGAACAATATAAATACCCCTTTTTTGGAAAGTAGACAGTCCAAGGAATTTTAGTAAGAGGCATGGTGATTTTTTTTTTAAGTTGTACATTTTTTGGTCATAATTTTTTTCGAAAACGAAGAAATAAAAAAAAAAGTTCACAATTTTTTTTTTTCTTTTTTTAACATACTGTCACCAGTGCCGCACAGCATAATCATATGACTAGTTAAACCTAAATGAAAATTCACAAAGAATATTTGTTGCATAGGTACAAATACCATAAGAATATTTGATTTTGCACCATTAGCTGTTTAAATTGTGTGAAAAATCCCTAAAACGAATGAGCGAATGCTGATTAATTCACACAGAATTAATTACTTTTTTTTTTTTTTTTACTTTTAATAAATAGACCCTAGGGATGTTAGAAAAAATACTGATGGATACTAAAAAAAACTACAGAGAGCATTAACCACTTAAGGACCAGCCACTGTACATTTACGTCGGCAGAATGGCACGGACAGGCATAATCACCTACCTGTACGTGGCCCTTTAAATGCCTGCCGTGCCGTCGCGAGCGCGCCGCCATCCCCGTGAGTCGGACCGCGGGTCCCGCTGACTCGATTGCCGCAGAGATCCCCACGATCGTCTCACGGAGGTAAACATCTTCACCGCTCTGCCTAGTGACAATGACACTGATCTCCGCTCCGTGTACTCGGAGCGGAGATCGGTGTCATGTGACACAGAGCCCACCCCCCCTACAGTAAGAAACACTATGCAGGGAACACTTAACCCCTACAGCGCCACCTAGTGGTTAAACCCTTCACTGCCAGTGTAATTTTCACAGTAATCAGTGCATTTTTATAGCTCTGATCGCTGTGAAAATGACAATGGTCCCAAAATTGTGTCAAAAGTGTCCGATGTGTCCGCCATAATGTCGCAGTCATGGAAAAAATCACTGATCGCCGCCATTACTAGTAAAAAAAAAATAATTATAAAAATGCCATAAAACTACCCCCTATTTTGTAGACGCTATAACTTTTGCGCAAACCAATCAATAAACGCTTATTGTGATATTTTTTACCAAAAATATGTAGAAGAATACGTATCGGCCTAAACTGAGGAAAAAAAATGTTTTTTTATATATTTTTTGGGGATATTTATTATAGCAAAAAGTAAAAAATATTGCATTTTTTTTCAAAATTGTCACTCTATTTTTGTTTATAGCGCAAAAAATAAAAACCGCAGAGGTGATCAAATACCACCAAAAGAAAGCTCTATTTGTGGGGAAAAAAAGGACGTCAATTTTGTTTGGGAGCCACGTCACACGACCGCGCAATTGTCAGTTAAAGTGACGCAGTGCCGAATCGCAAAAAGGGACCTGGTCCTTTAGCAACAAAATGGTCCGGGGCTTAAGTGGTTAAATTTGGCTTTTGCTGTAAATGTTGTATTACATTGTTATATTAATCTGGTACAATGTTGCCTACTAAACCATAGTGCTGTGCTTTGCATGCCTTGCTATTGATTTTATAAAAGCTGGAATCTGATTGGTTCCTGCAGACACACTTTCTTTGTTGGAGCTAATTCAGGAAAATATGTCATTAGCGGTACTGTATGACATCATACTCAGTGATCATGTGACGCTCCGTCTTTCAGGAGCAGTACATCTTCCTCTACAACGTCTTGCTGGAAACCCTTCTGTGTGGGTCCACCAGTGTCCCTGTAGTGAAGATTCAGGAACACATTCATCGTGTGTCTGTAGAAAACCCCGCAACCGGCATGACCGGAGTTGACAAGGAATTCCAGGTAAAGATTTCGGATTTATTTCCTTTTTTTTCTTAATTTCATTGTTTTATTTACTCTGCTGAGCATAAAAAAAAAAATGTAAGTGGTTGTAAACATTTCCATATACCCTGAAAAGTGACTGGCCTCAGGTGATACATAGAGACTAAACTATAGGTTGTATCTGTTTATCTTCAGTCTTCGTTTCTCTACATCCGTACAAAGTCAAGATTTTATACCGCTTATCTAAACTTTCAGCAAGCAGGGGATGAGGAGCTAAAGTCACACACTGCTGAGCTCATTGACGAAAGCTCTGAGAGCTGATTGGAGGGAAGGGACACACCCCCCTTCACACAGGAACAGAGTTGAGGCTGCCATTCACAGGCTGTGTGCTGGAGATCCCTACCCTGTCACCTTTTTTCTCTTGGTGTCAGGAAAACTTGTCAGAAGTGATTGAGGAACAAAGCAGCAGACAGAAATTACACTTAGTGCTCTGGACTGAGACAAGTACACACTATAGAGGCGTGGGATTTGTTCATATTCATTGTCTGAGGTTTACAACCACCTGGTCCTCATGGTTCAGAGCCATTTTTGCATTTCTGTTATGGGCCTGTTTATTCAACAATAACTCTGCCATTGCTTACATTAGCAATGCCCTCTGAAGAGCAATCCACTGTGAATCGTTTTTCAGAGGAAGTTTGACTTGTGATGAGGAGGGGTTATGTCGCCTCCTCACCGACTGTTCTAACTCATAAAAGCCCCCACCAATGCTGCAGCAAGGCCCTATTCACTTAAATGGGTTGTGTTTGGTGGGTGGCACTGTCTGAATGCAACAGCAAAGATCTTTTTTGCAAAGCCTTTTGGCTTTGGCATGTGTGCACCTCTATATATCTGCCTTTGTGGTTGGAGGGGGGGTGTTAAGAACGAGGATCAACCAATCAACCCTGTGCTTTTACCATCCCCAAATGCAAGTGTTAATAAGCCCCAATACATTGGGGGGATTTACTAAAACTAGAGCAGACAGAAACTGGATCAGCTGAGCATGTTCAGTTAAGCTTTGAAATGAAAGCCGATTGGTGGCCATGCACACCTGTAAACATGGATAGGCATGCAGGAGTATAATTCTACATGCAAATTCCTGAGACTTCTATAAGCCACTGTGAGCAGCATCTATAGACTCCCTAGCAGGGAAATAATCTGGACATTATACTATGAAGCCAGATATGACCATGTCCTTACTATATATAAAAATATACATATTGTCCCATTTGAGAGGTCAGTAAAATTATGTTTCTAGTACAAAGCATGGCAATTTAATTATGTATTTTTTTTTTATGTAGCACTGAAAAACGGTAATAAACAAAACAAATCTAAACAAAAAATCAATATACTGTAATAATGGTAAAGAAAATTAGCAGAAAAAATAATAGCTAAGGGAAGAAGGGAAAGAAGCAGTTACTTAGGGCTGATTAGGGTTATGTCATGATCAGGGGTCAGGCTTGGAGACCAGTAGCAATAGAAGTGGAGAGGCTCCCACCGACCAGCAGGGTAAGTACACAAGCAGGTGACCCTGGCGGATGACGCAGGCACATCCGAGGTCCAGGGTCTAAGCACTACCTGGTGTTCACCAGAGCTGCTAATGGTGGAGATGGCTTTTGCTGTGTGTTAGAACCAGGTCGTGGTCCTCAGGATCGACCCACCAAGAGGTGAGCAAGCCAGGGTCCAGTAGCAGACATAGCAGGTAGGGATCAAGCAGAAGTATTGTCAGCAAACTAGCCAATGGTCGGTAGCAAGTGGTTGAAGGCTGGGATGAAGTAGAAGCGTAGTCAGCAAACAAGCCAAAGGTCGGTAACAAGTGGTTGCAAGTTGGGATCAAGCATAGGCGTAGTCAGCAAACAAGCCAAAGGTCGGTAACAAGTGGTTGTGCAGGTTGGGATCAAGCAGAATCATAGTTAAGGAACAAGACAAAGGGCGGTAACAAGTGGTTGCATGTTGGGATCAAACAGAAGCATAGTCAGCAAACAAGCCAAAAGTAGGTAACAAGTGGCTGCATGTTGGGATCAAGTAGAATCATAGTCCAGGAACAATACAAAGGTTGGTAACAAGTGGTTGCAGGTTGGTATCAAGCAGAAGCGTAGTCAGCAAACAAGCCAAAGGTCAGTAACAAGTGGTTGTGCGGGTTGGGACCAAGAATAAGCGTAGTCAAGGAACCAGACAAAGGTCAGTAAGTAACAAGTGGTTGCATGTTGGGATCAAACAGAAGCATAGTCAGCAAACAAGCCAAAGGTCGGTAACAAGTGGTTGTGCAGGTTGGAATCAAGCAGAAGCATAGTCAATGAACAAGACTTTTTGTTAACAAGTAGTTGCAGGTTGGGATCAAGCAGAAACGTAGTGAAGAAGCAAGACAAAGGTCGGTAACAATTGGTTGCAGGTTGGGATCAAGCAGAAGTGTAGTCAGCAAACAAGACAAAGGTCAGTAACAAGTGGTTGCAGGTTAGGATCAAGTAGAAGCATAATCCAGGAACAATACAAAGGTTGGTAACAAGTGGTTGCAGGTTGGGATCAAGCAGAAGCGTAGTCAAGGAACAAGACAAAGGTCGGTAACAAGTGGTTGCGGGTTGGGATCAAGCAGAAGCGTAGTCAAGGAACAAGACAAAGGTCAGTAACGAATGGTAGCAAATATAAGGACAGCAGCAGGAGTATCAAGGGGTAGATATTGGCTGGGGAGAGCACAATAATCTGGCAAACCGGAAGTGCAAAGTCACAGCTAATATAGGAAGTTCATGGGAGGAGAAAAGAGTTCAAGGTTCATCAGAAACAATGTTCAAGGCAAGATTGTCCAAGAAATTGTCCACGGAGCTCAGGTAGCTCAGCAAGAAGAGAGTCCTGACAGGTTAACAAGGGTTTAAGCCCATTTAAAGTATAACAATAGGTTGAGATCATTTCAGCCCCAAGGCCTCTAACCAGTCTCTGTACCGGATAAAACTCAGCCACAGAGTTCTAGGTATCCTGAGGGAACCAGCTACTAGATGGTTTAACCCTATGCCCAGGACTGCTGCGGAGATTCACCCTGCCAAGGCATAATTCACCATCTTTTGGATTCTTGCCATGTGCAGTCCTCCCCAGTGGGGTGGATGACCCCACCTCAGCCAAGACGCCCAGGCCCTCACATTCATTGTCCTACTGGGTTTTTCTCAGCCCTACGACATGTGCACGTGTGAGACTCCTTGGTCATTTTTTTAAGACATTAAATAAAAAAAATAAAAAAGCATCGTAAGCTTTCTTGAACTGAGGTCATGTAAAGTTGAAAGGTCACACCTTCGATCTACTGTACATATGGATGAAATAGTTAATACAATGAAACAATACCGTTGTAACACTGTGTTTACATGGAGTCTATCTGCAAGTGTAATTTTACAGAGTGTCTGGTTTTGACAGCCGGAATTTGCCGGTAATAATGGATGGGGAGAGGAACTTGACGTAGGAGATACGTCCTAAATACTTTATTAAAGTTTTCAAAGATGTATCCCCCTACGTTCAAAATCCTCAAGCGGGTAAAGCACGGTATTGTAAATGCTTACAAAGATACTGTTTTATTTCAATAAAAGAGGTGAAATAATTGTGGGGGAGAGAATATTAAACTGCCCTTTAAACATGGAGGTCTCTCCCTTTTTCAGGCCCTGGAGAAAATCACAGAATTGTATCAGATCTATCCATGTAAAGAGGGGAGGAAACTAGAGCACCAGACCAAGAACCGCAACCCCGATATCCTGCCAGGTAATGAGGTCAGGGGTAAAGGCAACCCTTTTTTTTTATATTTTTTATTTTTAAGACCAAGAACTCCTCCTTGAGACCCAGTTAGGTGTCTGCGGCCAGGCATGTGAGGGATTTATACACTGCCTGGTCAGAGACTGAAAGGCAGCAGATGGACTGAGCTGGGAAAGCCAAGCCCTGGCTGGTTACAAAGTGAGAGAGAGTGTGAGGGAAGCTGATTGGTATGAGTGTGATGGATTATAATAGTGGTCTTGGTTTTCCACCAGGTTCCCCAGATTTGAAGTGTGTGACCAGTGTGAGGGGGTTAGCTCGGCAGCGGGTGTGTGTGACCCCCGGGATGGGCTCCCCACACAAAACAGGCCCAGCAAACGGAGGTTGTGGTTTTCAAAATCAAAAAGGTGCGGTTTATTTTCTATTTACAGTGACAAAACACAGCAAAGCAAAAGAAACATAACCAAAATAAATCCTGGTCAAGTTGACCTCTGACTAAACATACAGGTTTCCTAACTAACAACTGGGATCAGCCTAGTGCTGTCCTAGTCCCTAAGTCCCTGGTTTTAAATGTCCAAGCAAATAGCCACACAGGCTTTGTCTCACCGCACAGGGGTTCACTCTCCCTAGACAGTCCACACAGGTCTGGTTCCAGGCATGAGCTAACATCTAATGAAGCTGGGAGTTCTTATAGAGGCCTAAATGAGCTGACAAGCTTCAGCTGGTCTCATCAACTCCCTGTCTGCACGACGCCCAGCCCTCTCCCTAGAGGTATGAGTCATCCATGAGCCCACTAGCCTTATACAACTCTCCACCTAGTTGTATAAGTCGGCGTAAAGCCTGAATCTGGGCGAAATATATCTACCCCCCTGGATGCAACCAGGTGACTTTACCTTCCTGCTGTCACATACCCCCCCCTCTTGTTTTAACCTCGGGGTTGGAACACCAGCAATCAGGCATTCATGTATTCGAGACAAAGCATCCACATTCCCCATTTGAACGCCAGGGCGATGCTTTACTGTGAAGTTGAATTCCTGGAGGGCCAGGAACCACCTATTCACTCTTCTATTTGTTTCCTTGTTTTGAGCCATCCACTTTAACGGAGCGTGATCCGTAACCATGTCAAAGTGCCTACCTAGCAGGTAGTACCGAAGGGAATCTAGAGCCCACTTCACCGCTAAACACTCCTTTTCAACGGTGGCGTAATTTACCTCATGGGACTTCAACTTCCTGCTGAGGTAAATGACTGGGTGCTCTTCCCCGTTCCAGACCTGGGACAATACTGCTCCTAACCCCACATCTGACGCATCACTTTGTACGACAAAGTCTTTAGAGAAGTCGGGTGAGTACAACACTGGCTGGCTACATAAGGCTTGTTTCAAGAATTGGAATGCTGCCTCAGCCTCGGGGGTCCATTTAATCATGACCGACCCTTTCCCCTTCGTCAGGTTGGTTAGGGGCACAGCCTTAGAAGCAAAGTGGGGAATGAATCGCCGATAATACCCAGCGATTCCCAGAAAGGCTCGTACCTGCTTCTTGCTGTTGGGACGTGGCCAACTCTGGATGGCCTCGACTTTGTTGAGTTGGGGTTTTATTACTCCCCTCCCAATGGTGTACCCAAGATATTTGGCCTCCTCCTGCCCAATGGTACACTTCTTGGGGTTAGCCGTAAACCCCGCTTCCCGAACAGAGTCCAGGACTGCTTGCACTTTTGGCAGATGTGAGGCCCAATCTGTGCTATGGACAATTACGTCATCCAGGTAAGCCGCAGCATACTTCCGATGGGGCCTCAGCATCTGGTCCATTTTCCGCTGGAATGTGGCCGGCGCATTCTGTAACCCGAACGGCATTCTTTTATATTGGAACGCCCCGTCTGGGGTTACAAATGCGGTTTTCTCTTTGGCCGACTTGGCCAGGGGGATTTGCCAATACCCTTTTGTGAGGTCAAGAGTCGTCATGTATCGGGCTGTTCCCAGCCGGTCGATCAACTCATCTATACGTGGCATGGGGTAGGTGTCAAATTTTGTAACTTTGTTCAACTGACGAAAATCGTTACAAAATCGCCAGCTCCCATCCGGTTTAGGCACCAACACGATGGGACTAGACCAATCACTTTGGGACTCCTCTATCACCCCTAAGTTCAGCATTTTCTGTACTTCCTCCCGTATTGCCTCCCGTCGAGCCTCTGGGATCCGATAGGGTTTTAACTTCACCCTTTCACCGGGCGGGGTAATGATGTCATGCTCTACCCCAGATGTTTGTCCCGGCAGCTCAGAGAATACCTCCTTGTTGCGAAGCACAAACTCCTTAACCTCCTGTTGTTGGGGTTGTGACAAGGTGGCTGCTATTCCAACCTCAGGAATCACGCAACCAGTTTGAGCTGGTGACCAAGTGTCTGCGACTAGGGACTCTCTATCCCTCCAGGCTTTCAACAGATTAACGTGATAGATCTGTTCGGGCTTTCGCCTTCCTGGTTGTCTGACCTTGTAATTCACTTCGCTCACTTTTTCCATTATCTCGTAGGGGCCTTGCCATTTGGCAAGGAATTTACTTTCAACCGTAGGGACAAGTACCAATATCCTATCCCCCGGGGAAAAGGTACGGGTCTTGGCTCCACGGTTGTACACTCTCTGCTGTGCCAACTGCGCTTGGGCCAAATGTTCCTTCACGATGGGCATTACCTGTGCAATTCGATCTTGCATCAGGGCGACATGCTCAATCACACTCCTGTGGGGAGAACTCTCACTTTCCCAAGTTTCCTTGGCAATATCCAACAGCCCTCTTGGGTGTCTCCCATACAGTAACTCAAAGGGGGAGAATCCTGTAGAGGATTGGGGCACCTCCCTAATAGCAAACATCAAATAAGGAAGTAAACAGTCCCAATCCTTTCCATCTCTATCCACCACTTTCTTCAACATTTGTTTTAGGGTTTTGTTGAATCTTTCAACCAGCCCATCGGTTTGGGGGTGATACACAGACGTACGCAATTGCGTCACTTTGAACAATTTACACAGCTCTTTCATAACCCGGGACATAAAGGGTGTACCTTGGTCCGTAAGCAGTTCTTTACAAATACCCACCCGGCTAAAAACAAGAGATAGCTCTTTGGCTATGGTTTTGGCTGAGGTATTTCGGAGAGGGATCGCTTCTGGATAACGGGTGGCATAGTCCATTATAACTAATATGTACTGGTGCCCCCTAGCGGACTTGATTATAGGACCTACCAAATCCATGGCGATCCTCTCAAACGGGACCTCAATGATGGGTAGAGGGACCAGCGGGCTACGGAAATGTGGCATCGGGGCCAACCTCTGACACACAGGGCAGGAGGAACAATAATTTTCTACGTCCTTCATCACCCCCGGCCAATAGAATCTCTGTAATACCCTCTCTCGGGTTTTCTCTGTCCCCAGATGACCTCCAAGAATGTGCCCATGGGCCAACTCCAACACCAACTTCCTGTAAGGTTTGGGCACCACAAGCTGCTCAACGGTTTCTTCTGCCCTTTTTGCCACCCGATACAGTAGGTCCTTCTCTACGCTGAAGTATGGGTAAGTGCAGGTATTATCTGGGTTCACTAACTCGCCATCTATTTTCACTACGTTTTCCCGTGCCTTTATTAGGGCGGGGTCTTTCAACTGTTCTGTGGCAAAGTTTTCCCTGTGAACCTCAAGATCAGAAAACTCCACAGACGGTAGGTTTTCGTCTGAGGAGGTGGGCTCCTCTCCAGTTTCTTGAGTCTCCCCTGCCAATACTGATAAGGGAAATTCCGGAGAGTCCTCACCACTCTCAGGGGAGTTCTGGCTATCACATTCCTGGTACATAGGGGCACCAGTGAGGGGCTCAGGATCATCCCACAGTTCCCAGAACTTCGGAAAATCCCTTCCCACAATGGCGTCATGCGGTAACTGAGATACTAAGCCCACTGGATGAGAGAGGGTACCTTTGGGGGTCTCGAAACACACTGTAGTCACTGGATACTCTCGGGTGTCCCCATGCACACAAATAACAGCTACCTTGCTATTCCCAGAGACCTCTGTTTTAACTAACTCAGCCTTTATCAGGGTCACAAGGCTACCTGAATCCAGCAATACCACAACATTTCTACCATTAACACACATTTTGCATAAATGTTTCTCAGTTCCTCGAATGGCAGTGCATGCGACTGTCGCACACAGCGACTGACGTCTGCCCGTCAGAAAGTCACACTGCATGGGTTCCTCCACAATCCTTCTTGCCGCCTCTTGAGCCGCTGATTTCCCAGGCTGTTCTCGCCAAACTTGGGGTAGAGCTCCCACCCTCTCACTCTCTCCACCCTCACCCCTTGGAATCCTCTTATCCGCCCCTGGGGATGGTCTGGTCTTAGGGTGGAAAGTCCGAGTGTCTCTGGAAGAGGCCGTCAGGTTCTCTGTAGCCAAGTATTTCTCCACACGATCCACAAGACCATCGGCCGTCTCTGGGTCTCCATGGCTTACCCACTTTTGGATGGCAGTAGGAAGAGCTCTCAAAAACCGATCCATTACAACACGTTCCACAATCTTTGGTGCGGACAAAGTCTCTGGCTGTAGCCACTTTCTGCTCAGGTGAATGAGATCATACATTTGAGACCTGGGGGGTTTTCCAAGCTGGAAAGTCCAGTTATGCACACGCTGAGCCCGGACAGCCTGGGTGACACCCAGCCTTGCCAATATTTCAGCTTTTAGCATCACATAGTCTTTTGCTTGGTTAGGCTCTAGGTCATAGTAAGCTTTCTGCGATTCACCAGTTAACAGAGGAGCCACCAGTCCAGCCCACTGCTCCTCAGGCCACTTTTCTCTTTCAGCGGTCCTTTCAAATGTGGTCAAAAATACCTCTGGATCATCCTCTCCAGTCATTTTTGTCAATAAACGACTCACCCCAAAGGACGCGGTATTAGTGGGACGGCTTTCCTCACTGGTCTGCGGACGTTGCTGCATTACTGCTTCCATCTGTTGTTGTAGTCTCTGCTCTTGCTTCTGCAACAGGTCTATGAAGCGGGCCTCAGATTGCTGCTGGGCTCGTTGCTGAGCCTCCAGACTCTGTTGCAAAGTTGCGTTTGTCTGCTGCTGGGCTGCAAGGCTCTTTTGCAAACCTGCATTTGTCTGCTGTTGATTGGCATTTGCTAGAGCCAGCTGCTTCAGTATCTCCTCCATGCTGGCTTAAAAAAAAACTGCCACTGGTTCTCCACCAACTGTGAGGGGGTTAGCTCGGCAGCGGGTGTGTGTGACCCCCGGGATGGGCTCCCCACACAAAACAGGCCCAGCAAACGGAGGTTGTGGTTTTCAAAATCAAAAAGGTGCGGTTTATTTTCTATTTACAGTGACAAAACACAGCAAAGCAAAAGAAACATAACCAAAATAAATCCTGGTCAAGTTGACCTCTGACTAAACATACAGGTTTCCTAACTAACAACTGGGATCAGCCTAGTGCTGTCCTAGTCCCTAAGTCCCTGGTTTTAAATGTCCAAGCAAATAGCCACACAGGCTTTGTCTCACCGCACAGGGGTTCACTCTCCCTAGACAGTCCACACAGGTCTGGTTCCAGGCATGAGCTAACATCTAATGAAGCTGGGAGTTCTTATAGAGGCCTAAATGAGCTGACAAGCTTCAGCTGGTCTCATCAACTCCCTGTCTGCACGACGCCCAGCCCTCTCCCTAGAGGTATGAGTCATCCATGAGCCCACTAGCCTTATACAACTCTCCACCTAGTTGTATAAGTCGGCGTAAAGCCTGAATCTGGGCGAAATATATCTACCCCCCTGGATGCAACCAGGTGACTTTACCTTCCTGCTGTCACACCAGCTAAATGGAAAAAATAATTGGGTTATGGATAGAACTCACTGAGGCCCCTGCTCAGACCTCAGCATCTGCATTACACTTAATCTGCCACATGTGAAGCTGAGGCTGGACTGGTTGTTGAGCAGATTGGTTGATCTAAGTGTGGTATGA
Organism: Rana muscosa; assembly: GCA_029206835.1. Lineage (NCBI taxonomy): Eukaryota > Metazoa > Chordata > Amphibia > Anura > Ranidae > Rana > Rana muscosa. Next base: position 17,641,837 of record CM055116.1, read on the forward strand.
GGTGTAGATAGATAGATAGCACACCTCCCAACTTTAAAACCTGAGAATGAGGGACACTTAAGGGAGGTAGAGGCCAAAAGTGGTTGTGGTCAAACTTTACAATGGGAATAGGCTTAAGCAGCATGGTTAAATAAAACTCAGGTTTTGGATATGCGCCGGGGGGGCACTTTGGGAGGGGAGTGGACCTGTGCTAGAAGGTGGGTTGGAGAGGGGGGGAGGGTTGAATATATGTGCTAGGTGATGCCCTGGGAGGGGAGAGGACTTGTGCTAGAAGGGGGCAGATTTTAAATTCACTCCCCCTTCTAGCACAAGTCCTCTCCCCTCCCAAAGCACCCCCTAGTACAGTGATGGCGAACCTTGGCACCCCAGATGTTTTGGAACTACATTTCCCATGATGCTCATGCACTCTGCAGTGTAGTTGAGCATCATGGGAAATGTAGTTCCAAAACATCTGGGGTGCCAAGGTTCGCCTTCACTGCCCTAGTACATATCCTCTTACCCAAATCACTCCTCCATGTGTACACCCTTGGTTACTTGTCCCCCTCCACCCCCCTTCCTGGTCACTGTGTCCTCCTCCCCTGTAGCACTCCATTCATAGTAAACTTACTGCAGTGCATACAGATGTTAGCTGCCACAGGGGAGCCAATAACAGCCGTGAAACCCAAGGCACCCCGCAAGTGATGCGGGGCAGGTGTTCCCAGTGCCCACTCCAGCGCGCCCCTGCCTGGGCAGTTACAGGAGCTCAGTGCCGGAACTGGTTCCAGCACTGGGCTCCGGGATTCAGCAGGGATTTGCCGGGACATCGGGATTTAAATCTAATCTTGGGGCGGTCCTGGCAAATCCGGGACGGTTGGGAGTTATGAGGTAGATAGATAGATAAATAGATAGATGGATAAATAGACAGACAGACATTCTGCGGTTTATGAAGAAAACATTTACTGTATGAATGTGACAAATCAGGGTGAAAATGTCATACTTCCTGTATTATGTGTAATTCCTATTCTGTCAGCGTCACTTAGAGGTCATAACAAATATGTTTTCGAAATAACTTAATCAAGTAAGAAAAATGTATTGATGTATTGTAGCCACTAGATGGCACTGATGACATAGGGATCACACATGATAGAGCAATTACAGCAATTTTTCCCTGAATGTGTGGATTTTGCCACACCTGCACAACAATCATTTTATACATAGACTCCCCCTCCTCGCCCCCAACCCCATAATAATTTTTTGTTTTATTTTGCTTTGAAAAGTGATGTCTTTTTACTTCTAATGTTCTATCTTTATGCCTCCAGGTGATCATTGGCGTCCCATCCTGCTCTCCGCACTCACCAGACATGGAGCTCCTGGCTACATCAACGCTGTGTTTGTTAATGTAAGGACAACCAATGGTAACATGTAGCAGTATTTCAATAATATTAAAGCCACAAGACCTCCAAGTCCCAGCAAAATATATACTTGTAAAAGCAAAATTCAAATAGCAAAAAAAAAAACAAATAGTGACCTGGAGTAGTCACTGACAATTTGAATTAACATACAAAATCCAACCAATAAAAACCTGGCTTAAGCCTAGTACACACAGCCGAGAATCTCGTCAGGAAAAAACACGTTGTTTTTCCTGACAAGAATCTTGTCCCGGCCGAGTGTACACACGCCGTTCTTTTGAATGGAACGAACGCGGTGACGTCATTGACTACGACGAGCGTGCACTCGTCACATTCGATGCCGCCGCCGCCATCTTGCTACACCCTACCTATGCCTAGGAAGCTACCGCGCGTGCGTCAAAGTCATTTTGAGCATGCGCGGGTTTCCACGGCGACAGGTAAGCGTACACAATCTCGGGTTTCTCGTCGGGAAACAGGCCGACGAGAATCTCGACGAGAAAATAGAGAGCAGGTTCTCTATTTTTCTCGTCGAGATTCTGGCCAGTTTTCTTGACGAGAAACCTGAAAGCCTCGTATACATGGCCGGTTTTCTCGGCAAGAAAGCTCTCCCGGCAGTTTTCTTGTCCTTTCTTGACGAGAAAACCGGCCGTGTGTACGAGGCTTTAGACTCAGCTCCACCATATCTGCTCAAAAAAAATCACGTGGGGAGAAAAAATATTTAAACATGCTTGGGAACAGCCCATCTTACAATCTTACATCTTATCTTACAAAAAATGGCAAAAGTATGTAAACAAGCTTTTATTCAAAACTATGAAAAATACAGAATACAATATAATAAAAATATACTCTTACCAGACACTTTATTAGGTATACCTGTTCAATTGCTTGGTAACACTAATTACTAATCAGCCAATCACAAGGCAGCAACTTCTGGAAGAATGGTCAAACATATTCCCATAGACGAGATCCTTGGACAAGAAACTTGTCCCGGCCGAGTGTACACACGCTCCATTTCAAAGAACCCGCTGTTCTTTGAAAGGAGCGAACGCGGTGACGTCATCGAATACGACGAGCATGCGCTCGTCACATTCGATGCCGTCGCCGCCATCTTGGTTCACCCTACCTATGCCTAGGAAGCTACCGCGCATGCGTCAAAGTCATTTCGAACATGCGTGGGCTTCCCGGAGAACAGGTAAGTGTACACACACACCATTTTCTCGTCGAGAAACAGGCTGACGAGAATCTCGACGAGAAAATAGAGAGCAGGTTCTCTATTTTCTCGTCGAGATTTGAGTCGCTTTTCTTGACGAGAAACCATACACACGAACGAATTTCTCTGCAAGAAATCTCTGCCAGCAAGTTCATTGCTGGTTCTTGCCGAGAAACTCGGTCGTGTGTACGAGGCTACACTCCTAAACCTTGTGGACAGCCTTCCCAGAAGAGTTGAAGCTGTTATAGCTGCAAAGGGGCCCAATCAATATTGAACCCTACAGACTAAAACTGTAATGCCATTACAGTTTATGTGCGTGTAAAGGCGGGCATCCCAATATACAGTATATATATATATATATTTATTTTTACAACCGAACACTCCTGCACGACAGTCTAAACAAGCCCCAAATCCTCCAGTTACATCCATGTAGTTGCAAAGGGTGGCCCAACTCAATATTGAACCCTACGGACTAAAGCCCCATACACGCGGTCGGACTTTTGGCCAACAAACTTCATTTTGAGCAAGTTGGACCAACAATCCGACCGTGTGTACGCTCCATCGGACAAACTTTTTTTGTTTGGTTTTCGATTTCATCGGACAAAAGTTGGGTCTGCAAACGGACAAACTTTTGCCCAACAAAAGTCCGATGGAGCAAAGTCCTGCCGTGTGTACAGAAAACCATCGGACTTTTGTCCGATGGACAAAACAACCAATGTTAATATCAACCAACAATAGCAGAAGTTGACCAAAGGGTGGCGGTAAAGAGCAGAAAAACCGCGTGATGTTGTAAGAAGTTTTGGGAAAGTTTGCAGAAAAGTCCGAGCGTGTGTATGCTATGGGTGTTCCCAACCAACTCCGTTCGGACAAAAAAACGCGGAAAAGTCAGATGGAAGTCCGACCGTGTGTACGAGGCTTTAGGCCTCATACACACGGTACGATTGTTGGCCAACCGAGAGTCTGATTTTTGTCAAAAGCGCATGTGCCAGGATCCTGTCTTCCATACTAACAGTACACAATTGTCGTGCCACAAACACGAACGTAGTGACGTACTACGAGGAATTTCAGCTCTTGAGCGCCACCCTTCGGGCCCCTTCTGCTAATTTCGTGTTTGGTGAGCATTGATTCCGAGCGTGCGTGTTTCTACTTTTGTGTGACGGATTTGTGTACGGAACCATACGAAAATCAGACGTGTAGCCGTTGTCCGCCGAAAATTTACTAGCCTATCATCCAACATTTGTTGGCCGAAAATTGGACAACAATTGTCAAAAGGAGCGTGCCAACGGTCAGATTTTAGGACAAAGGTCTGTCAACTGACAATCCCCTGCCAACAATCGTACCGTGTGTATGAGGCTTAAGACTGGGATGCCTTACAAGATCCTCTTGGCGGACTACGATACATTGGATGTTGCCGCTGTATAAAATTACGTATGAGAGCAGAAACTCTCGGGCAAAATTTGATCAAATTTGGTCGAGTTGGGTTGATGCTTGCGGCTGAGACCCGCTTGACTCCCTGAGTACAGTAAACAGGAAATTGTGATGGGTGGTCCTAGGCTTTCTCTCCTTCCCTTCCCATCCTCCCTCTCCTGCTTCCCCCCCCTTTCCCCTCCCCCCACCCCCCATCACACTTCTCTCCTGCTCCTCCCCCCCCCCCCTTCGGGGCTGGGAGAAGGTACTACTGTAGGGCAGCTGCCTGCTATACTTCGACCAATCTTCTCCTTCGCTCTATGCTGTGATTTCACGTGTCTATACTTTGTATTTGATGCATTTCACCTCATACCTAGTGTCCAGATGTAATATGGTGCAAGGATTTTACCTTTTGAACTGTCATTGCTCTGTATGTTTTCAATGTTTCAATAAAAAAACTTTACTGTTAAAAAAAAAAAAAGACTGGTATGCCATTAAAGTTCATGTGCGTTTAACCACTTGCCTACAGGGCACTTTCACCCCCTTCCTGCCCAGGCCATTTTTCAGTTTTCAGCGCTGTCACACTTTGAATGACAATTGCGTGGTCGTGCGACGCTGTACCCAAACAAAATGTGCGTCCTTTTTTTCCCACAAATAGAGTTTTCTTTTGGTGGTATTTGATCAGCTCTGCGGTTTTTATTTTTTGCGCTATAAACAAAAATAGAGCGACAATTTTGAAAAAAAAACACAATATTTTTTACTTTTTGCTATAATAAATATCCATTTTTTATTTATTTTTTCTTAAATTTTCCTCACTTTAGGCCGATATGTATTCTTCTACATATTTTTGGTAAAAAAAAAATCGCAATAAGCGTATATTGATTGGTTTGCGCAAAAGTTATAGCAGCTACAAAATAGGGGATATTTATAGCATTTTAATTATTTCTTTATTTTTTCACTAGTAATGGCGGCGATCTGCGATTTTTTATCGTGACTGCGATATTGCGGCGGACACATCGGACACTTTTAACACATTTTTGGGACCATTCACATTTATACAGCGATCCCTGCTATAAAAATGCATTGATTACTGTATAAACATGACTGGCAGGGAAGGGGTTAACACTAGGGGGCGAGGAAGGGGTTAAATGTGTTCCCTGGAAGTGTTTCTTACTGTGGGGGGAAGGGACTGAATGGGGGAGGTGACCGATCGATGTCCCTATGTACAAGGGACACACCATCGGTCTCCTCTCCCTGACAGGACGTGGATCTCTGTGTTTACACCCCATCATTACACACACAGATCCACGGTCCTGCTCGGTTACTGGGCAATCGCGGGTGCCCGGCGGCCATCGCGGCCGCCGGGCACACGCATCGGGTCCCCAGTGACGTGGCGGGCATGCGCGTCGCCTGCGGCGCACGCGCCCCCTAGTGGCTTTTAAGGGCGCAACGTCATATGACATCCTCCCAGAATAACAGGGTCTTCCGCCCGCCGTCATTTGACGGTGGGCGGTTGACAAGCAGTTAAAGGCAGGCATCCCAATACTTTTGGTAATATAATGTATATAACATTCACAATATCTCACTGAATACAGGTCCTGTCCTGATTGGTGTCTTAATGGTAAAATATCTGCACTAAAAGCCACCAGCCCAACATATATTTTTTGAACAAATGATAAAGCAACAATTTTGGTCTTAGATTTTTTTTGGGTTTTATATATATATATATAATATATATGGTTTTTTATATATATATATAATATATATGGTTATATATATATATATATATATATATATATGTTTTTTATATATATATATATATATATATATATGTATATATATATATAAAACTGTTTATTTAAAGAAAACGTTAAAAAAAATTACAAAGAAGAGTAAAAGAAGAAAATAATAAATACCGGTAATCCAGAAAGATATACCATGAGTACCAGAAATGTTGATTTTCGTTTTGTATATGGGTTTTATGTCTTCAGGCTGTTGTTCCTGTGTATGTCTTTCTATGTTCTGTATATCCAGAAGTGAGCTCCACCTAAATTAAAAATTACTCTTTCAGTCCAACAGCCAGGATGACGCCATGATCGTCACCCAACTGCCCATGAAGCATACACTGGCCGATTTCTGGGCGCTGGTCTGGGACTACAAGTGTACAGCGGTGGTGATGATGCAGAGAGCGCAGGACCTGCAGGAGGTCAGCAACTTTATTAGTTCATCCTCAAAGTGACCATGTGTGCCTCAAACACATCCCCGAGTGACACTTCAAATATCGTATCAGATATTGCTCATGGAGAGATCCCAGATATACAGGAAGCTCTGTAATGACAACCCTACCCATTTCCCACCTCGTGCATTTAACCACATGCCAATTACTATGATGGGTGGCTTCCTCAGCCAACTTCTAAAGTGGTTCTAAATTCCAAGGATAAATCCTATGAAGCTGCACATCAATGCAGACCTGCTGGTAATGAAATGAATGGATGAATACTGTAAATGTCTCAGTATGGGCTCCCGCCCGACCATGCACCCAATGTATTTCGCTCCGCCCCTATGATGATTAAGCTCTGAGGGGTAGTGCGAAATCCGTTGGGGGCATGACTGGGCTGGAGGCCATGCTGAGACTGACATTCATTTCATTACCAGCGGGCTGCATTGATGTGTGGCTTCACGGGATTTATCATTTGCTCAACAGATGCTTGGAGCCTAGTTGCCCTTCAAAGTCCCTATTTCCTAATGGGGTTTTGTTTTTTTCTATGCCTGGAGCTCCTTCCTTGGCCGGCACTCACAGCGGTGGACAGGGGACTGTTCTCCCTTGTAGCCTGAGCGGCACACATTCTCTATTACTGGTTCTAAAGTCAAAATAGCTTTTTAGTTCAATCTCATTTTTTTCAGAATTTTTGCATACAAAAGTAACACGTTTAATAGAAGGGATACAGAGATATTAGGACATTGTTGAAGTACAGTATGTACACTGAGGGTGATATAGAAACATATGGCTTACGATTGAGGAAGACATGAAGTGCTAAGGGTTGGGCACCAAGATCTTGGAACATCTAGCCAAAATATTTGTTTTACCTTAATGCAGCCTTTTTCAACCAGGGTGTCCAGTCACTCTGGGGTGCCTTCAGGTTTCTTCAGGGGTGCCTTGGCAAAATGCCTAAAAATTGCCCAAAAACGATATACAAGCCAGCGGGTGGATCACGTCTGCCTTTAAGTTATACAAAGCCACAAGTTTTCATTTCATCCATTACAACCTTCTAGCCACCAGCGTCCTAATGACCAATAACATTGTTGGTTGATAGAGAGGACATTGGGCCCTTGCACAGCATCCTTTGAAATACTAGTCGGCACAAGTGTGCAAAGGTGTATTTGCTTTGGTACTGCCTGTGGGGGACTGCCAAAAAGAAGGTTCTGTGCAAAATCGTTGTGCAGAGCAGGTAAGTATAACATCTTTTTTATTTTAAGATCGAAAAAAATTACTTTTAGTACCACTTTAAGTGCAGGAGGTTGAAAAGTCATGGCTTAGCTAGTGATTGCCATAACAGAGTAGCCTAGGTCCTTTGGTACTTTAATAACTGAAGTCAATTTGTAGTGTTTTTTTGTCATTCATGGGTTTGCTTTGGATAGCGGAGGAAAGGTTTTGCACCTTTGACACAAAAAGAGGGGAAATCACACTAAAAAGGCCATGGGGAGTACAAAAAATGATAAAAGAAAAGCAAAAACCTTGGCTCATGGTAAAAGTTTTGAAAGTTTATTTAAAAAAGAAGTGATACAAAGTAACAGCAAATAGAAAATAGACATAAAGGGAAGTTCCACTTTTCTGTCTCCTCCCCCCTGCCACCCCCATCTCCACATTTTTTTGGAGTGCAGGTACTTGATTTTAATAGGTACCCACTTCCGCAAGGATCATCTAAGCCAGTGATGGCGAACCTTGGCACTCCAGAGTGCATGAGCATCATGGGAAATGTAGTTCAAAACATCTGGGGTGCCAAGGTTCGCCATCACTGATCTGGGCAATTCTTGAATCCTTGCGGAAGTTCGCCCCCCACCCCCCCCCCCCCACCTCTGCCACAGATCCCAGAAGGCTATGGGACCATTCACAGGGTGCAGTGGGGAGCCTGCTATGAGACTGCAAGGAGTCACAACTGTCTTCCCACAGTTAGCACGGAGGTGCTGGGGACCCAAAGTCCGGTGAGGAACTGGGCCACATGAGGACAGCGCTGGATCCCTGGAGAGGTAAGTGTTCCTTTTGTTGAAAGTCAGCTGCTACTGTATTTGTAGCTGCTAACTTGTATTTATGTATTTTTGTTCTTGTTGGGGTGTGTGGAGATTTTTAAACAACAGAAAGTGAACCAAGGAATTGATATTTTAACCAAAGTAGGAGGCTTATAAGCTCCAATCCTGGACAGTTGCCATGTAGAATCCTTCCAAACATGAACATTTTATATATGAACTCATTCACTTACTGTAGGATTAGCACAAGCAGCACATCATCAACTACAAGAGGCATTCATTTCTGTTATTTTGGAACAGCTTATGAGTTTGACCCAGCCTCTCGTACTGTATACCTCGCTGTAGAACAGGGTTTCTCAACCAGGGTTCCATGGAAGCTTAGGGTTCCTCCAGAGGTTGCAAGGGGTTCCTTAAGCAATGAACAATTTCTGAATCTCAGATAAGTTCCCCCTGAAATGATTGCTCTTTTTAGCCATCTGTAAGGGGGGATTCTTCCCAATGACCACAAGTGTTAAGCCTCGTACACACGGCCGAGAATCTCGTCAGGAAAAAACACGTTGTTTTTCCTGACGAGATTCTTGACAAGAATCTTGTCCCGGCCGAGTGTACACATGCTCGATTCAAAAGAACCGCCGTTCTTTTGAATGGAACGAACGCGGTGACGTCATCGACTATGACGAGCATGCGCTCGTCACAGTCGATGCCGCCGCCGCCATCTTGCTACACCCTACCTATGCCTAGGAAGCTACCGCGCATGCGTCAGTCATTTCGAGCATGCGCGGGTTTCCACGGCGACAGGTAAGCGTACACACTCTTGGGTTTCTTGTCGGGAAACAGGCCGACGAGAATCTCGACGAGAAAATAGAGAGCAGGTTCTCTATTTTTCTCGTCGAGATTCTGGCCAGTTTTCTTGACGAGAAACCTGAAAGCCTCGTACACACGGCCGGTTTTCTCGGCAAGAAAGCTCTCCCGGCAGTTTTCTTGTCGGTTCTTGACGAGAAAACCGGCCGTGTGTACGAGGCTTAAGGAGCATTCTTTCCATTGACCATCACACTGATTTTAGCAGGGGTTACTGGAAAGTTATTTTAAGGATTCCTTTGTGCTGAAAGGGTTGAGAAAGGCTGCTGTAGAACACGGCATCCTTACTAAGGGAAACAGGAAGTGAAGCCTTGCGGCTTCACAGCTTGCTTCCTACTGTACATGCGTTAGTCGTGCTGTGCTTTCTGAATTGTCCCTGCTGTCATCTGGGACCCGTGCGTCTCCCAGAAGGCAGCGGGGAAGGAGGAGGGGGAGGGATATTGCGTAGATCGCCGCACAAGATTGCGGCGATCTTACGAGGAAGTAGGAGCGGATACCTGGTTTTGACAGGAAGCAAACAAGCGGAGCTTCCCCTTTTGGGTGGAGCTCTGCTTTAACATTAGCATATACTGTAAGCACTTAATGTCATTTAATCATTGTATATAGTAATTCTCCTCTCTATCCAAGTTCATATCACTGGGGATAAATTATAGGTGGTGTTTTGTGAGTCTACCATAGCTCCTGACTCTGCTCTAATCCACACTGGCGACTCACTCCTAAAACTAAAGCAGGGTGTTCTGACTCTGCCTGCTATATCCTCATTATAAAAATAATGAAAATTAACAATGTAGGTCCAGGGGGAAGTATAGAGAAGATGTCAGTGTTGTAGTCACGCTTTTTTTTACAGTGCAATGGACCAGCAAGTGACACTGCAGGTAGCAATGGTGTCCCCTTCCTGGATATGGAGTATGGTAGAGTGAATTGCAAGACTGAGTGTCTCTATAAGTGCTTTGGTGGGTGAAACAATTCACATACTGTAGGTGTATTTAGCAGTTAATAAAAAAAAAAAACGAACTTTACTCCATACAGAACGGTGCCAGGTTCTGGCCAGAGAAAGGAGAGACCTGCTATGGTGCCTTTAAAGTCAAGACGATGGCGAAGAATCAAGGACATGGCTACACGGCCTTAACACTCAACCTGAGGAGGAGTAAAGGGGTGAGAACAAATGGGGCCAACAGAGGCAGCCAATGAGCTAATTTTTCTACTATAATGTACATCCATTTCACAGGAAGGTCAATTTATACTTATTTTACGATGAATATTGTTGTTTCCCAGCAGTCTGATAGCAGCCTGGAGGTGAGACTATTCCAGTTGGACTCATGGCCGTTGCACCAATCTTTGCCGGAGAATCCTGCAGTTCTCATCGGTCTGGTTGGAGAAGCAGAGAAGTGCCAACAGCAGACATCAGACAGTCACATCTTGGTCACCTGCTGGTAAGCGAAGCATTTGTCATGGCACCTGGCCGACACCGGATGGAAAGGGAAGTAGCACATATTACATGCAGTTGACCTGTAGTTCTAAGTTACAATATGCTTCGGCTCACGGTCTCCATCTTAGTGTAGGAAATAAAGGGGAATAAGCAAGACCCTTAATAGGGGGTACAGGCAGTACTCCTGCATCAGGCCTTGGCTCCATTGGGCCAGCAAGGGGGCCTGCTTTGTCAGGTAGGTTGTGATTTCTAATGGAAGCCCTGCATAGCTCTACTAAAGGGTGCTGAGCTTATATAAGCAGGACTTGAGAAGCATAGGCTGTTTTTATGGTTATTGGAGCTTCCCAGTTGACGCCTTCATGATCACATAAATGGAAGTGGAAGTGTCAATTTTGGCCATATTGAAAACAGGGCAGGAAACAGGACAGCATGAAGGAGAAAAGGGAAGACAGGGCTAGGCAATTGGACAGACGGGTAAGGGGGGCAGTAGGGAAGTGCTGTGAGCGGTGATTAGTGGTCAGTTAGGGAGGGCAGAGGGTGAAAGAAGGTTAATGGATCAGCTCACTGGGCTTATGTCCCAGGCCTGGATCTACTGGGGTGCTGGGCTGAGCTGTGTCCCCCCAGATTTTAGCTGTGCCCCCCCCCGGTCTCTAAGAGTGCATCCACTGATCTCTGAGAAGAGTCTGGTGGGGACAACTGATGTAAGGGGGACTTTGATGGGGGCAGTTGATGTAAGGGGGATTCTAATGCGGACATTTGATGTAAGGGGGATTCTAATTGGCACAAATGATGTACAGGGGTACTCTGATGGGGACAGTTGATGTAAGGGGCACTCTGATGGGGGCAGTTGTTATAAGAGGTCTCTGATGAGGATAGTTTATGTAAGGGGGAATTCTGTGGTGGCAGTTGATGTAGGGGGGTACTCTGATGGGGACAGGTGATGTGGGGGGGGACTTTGATGGGGACATTCAAAGTATGGGGGACTCTGGGGAAAGTTTATGTAAGGGGGCATTCTGTGGTGGCAGTTGATGTAGGGGGGCACTCTGATGGGGAAAGGTGATGTAGGAGGGACTTTGATGGGGACATTCGAAGCATGGTGGACTCTGATGGGGACAGTTTATTTAAGGGGCATTCTGTGGTGGCAGTTGATGTAGGGGGGCACTTTTTATGGGGACAGGTGATGTAGTGGGGACTCTGATGGGAACATTTGATGTAGGGGGGACTCTGATGGGGACAGTTGCTGTAAGAGGTCTCTGATGTGGACAGTTTACATAAAGGGGCACTCTGATGGGGACAATTGCTGTAGGAGGTCTCTGATGGGGACAGTATATGTAAGGGGGCACTATTAGTGTGGGTAGTTAATGTAGGGAGTTACTTTAAATGATGCAAGGGGAAATTCTTATGGGGACATCTGATCTAAGGGGGACTCTAGTTGGGACAACTGATGTACAGGGGCACTCTGATGGGGAAAGTTATTTGTAAGGGGACACTCTGATATGGACATTTGATCTAGGTGGAACTCTGATGGGGACAATTGCTGTAAGGGGTCTCTGATGGGGACAGTTTACGTAAGAGGGCACTCTGATGGGGACATTTAATGTAGGGGTCTCTGATTGGGACAGTTCATATAAGGGGGCATTTTGATGGGGAAGTTAATGTAAGGGGGTACTCTGATGTGGATAGTTGATGTAGGGAGGTACTTTAAATGATGCAAGGGGGCACTCTATTGGGGACACCTCAGGAAAGAGGGTGCTCTGAAGGGAGCACCTGATGTAAAGAGGAACTCGGATGAGGACCCCTGATGTAAGGGGGAACTCTGACAGGGGCACTTGATATAAGAAGGCACAGGTTCCGTTTTATCATCCTAATGTAATGGCAGCTCAATGCATACTAATGTTCACTTTTCAATCCTGCCCTACCTCTGTCTGTCAGACATTAGTTCTGGGTTGTGACTTGTGGTAGAGACGCACACTGAGTGAACAAGGAATACTGGTTCCCCGTATTTCTGGCACACTGTTGATATTATGCCGGCTGACTTTTTATACTGTACCCCCAGATCAGATAGGCTAGATTTAGCCCTGTTATGTCTCCCCAGCCCTGAAGGAGAGAGGGACTCTGGTGTTTGTTGGCAGTGACACCCATTGCTGACTGCTTCCATCCTGGGGCCTTAGGGATAGCACTTGGCAGGGAAGTGGGCTGTCAGGTAGGCTCTACTGGGCCCCTTGACTTCTAATGGGGACCTTGGGAAATAAGATTAGCAGTGTGGGTATTGGAAGGACCTAACAACTTTATCTTACCAACCCCAATAATTTTAGTGTCTCTATTGCTCTGACAAATTCCTGTCAAAAATTGTCTCTCTTCTTCTTTGATTTAAGAGAAATAGATAGGGGAAGGAAAGGGGGTGGTGGTCAGGGTATTGGAGGACCCCCATCTCATCAACATATTGGGGAGTCTCCCTTTTTATCTCAGCCCTACATGAACAGAAAAATTTCTTATATCACAAATGTGACCCACAACTATCAGCCCAACATGTTTCACCGCTAGAAGGCTTCACCAGGACAAAAAAAAATAAGTGATAAATCATTGTTCCCAAACAGAAATGTGGGATGCACACTAGTGCTAAAAATAAAACAAAATCAAAATGTAAAAAAGACAATGACACATTGGCTATGGACCAAGCCCCCCACAGACTATTAAGACTCTCATTTGGAAGAATGGCCTGAAGCAATATAGACAAATACACACAAAAAAATAAAAAAACTTCTTACAAGATGGCGCCGATTCATGTAATTCAATGAACAAAACATAATCACAATTGTTCCTTTTCGATATATGACATGGTACCCTAAGAAAAGTTCTCGGAGGGATCCTTGGACAAATCTTGATTGGGTAACTGCCTACAGTTATGCCTTGTACACTCGATAGGAATTTCCGATGGAAAAAGTCTGACGGACTTTTTCCATCGGAAATTCCTACCGTGTGTGTGCGGCGTGCCCCATCGGAGAAATTCCGATGAATTCCATTGGAGTTTAAATATAGAACATGTTCTTCTTTTAAAAAAAAATAAATATAGAACATGTTCTATTTTACTCCGATGGAATTCCGTCGGAATTCCGTTGTGAGTTTAGATAAGATCTTTCTCCTTTAAACCAATATTAAACTCTCCGAAGACCACTCTATCAGAAAGCAATGAAGCGTTTCTGTTCTTCTATAAACACCTCTTGCCATCATGTCCGGAGGCTCATATACGATATCTGGATGGACTCAACCTGAACCCACTTTATGACTTCACCACTTGAGCTCCGTAAGGTTTTACCCCCTTCATGACCAGGTCATTTCTTGCTATTCAGCGCTGTCACACTTTAACTGGCAATTGCGCGGTCATGCAACACTGTACCCATATGACATTTTTATCTCTTTTTTTTTTACACAAATAGAACTTTCTTTTGGTGGAATTTGATGAGCACTGGGTTTTTTGGGTTTTTTTTTTTTTTTTGCAATATAATCGAAAAAAGACTAGATGTTGAAAAAAAAAAAAAACAATTTTGTTTGCTTTCTGGTATATAACATAGCCAATAAAAAAAAATAGTTTCCTAATAAATTGGGGCCAAAATTTATTCTTCTACATGTCTTTGGGGAAAAATAATAATAATTCTTATATGTGTATTAATTTGTGTGACAGTTACAGCATCTATAGACTTTAGTAGATATACTCACCTGCAACTTTATTAGGTACACTTTGCTAGTATCGAGTTGGACCCCCTTTTGCCTTCATTCTTCGTGGCATATGTTTCGAATTTGATTCTATTTAGAATTTTGTCCGAAATGTTGTTTTGTTTTTTTCGGATTTAATTAACCAGATAAGCCTCCTACACATCGGACTTCCATCAGACTTTTCTGTGGATTTTGGTCCAAAGGGCATTGGCCGTGATCTTGGTATGCATTTACACGGCAGAACATTTGCAGCCAACATTCCCCAAATCACGTGGTTTTTCAGCTCTTTACCGCCACCCTTTGGGCAACTTCTGTTATTGTGTTCTGATGTTTAGCATTGGTTCTGAGCATGTGTGTTTGTACTTTGGACTTTAGTCCGATGGACTTGTGTACACACGATCGGATTATCCTCCATCGGACATTTGTTGCCGGAAAGTTCGAGAGCATGCACAGTGAACATTTGTCCGTTGAAAATCCGAAAACAATTGTCCGATGGAGCATACACACGGTCGGATTGTCTGATAAAACAGGTCCGTCGGACCGTTGTTGTCAAAAAGTCAGATCGTGTGTTTGGGCCTATATACCAGATGGCTCCCCTGAGCGAAACCCCGTACAGGTACGTCCTTCCGCTTTTTCGGCCACCAGAGGGCACGAGGGACCCGATGCGCGTGGCCCGGCGGGCACGATTGCCACCAACCACGTGCGATAGTGTGCATGAGCACCAGCACAGGGATTTGTGTGTGTAAACACACAAATCCCTGTGCTGTCAGGGAAGAGGAAACACGTTGTTTGTTCCTAGTAAGTAAAAAAAAAACAGGTCTCCTCTCCTAGTCACTCCCACCACACAGTTAGAACACACTGAGGGAACACACAGTTAACCCCTTGATCGCCCCGTAGTGTTAACCCCTTCCTTGCCAGTGACATTTACACAGTAATCGGTGCATTTTTATAGCACTGAACTTTGTATAATTGTCAATGGTCCCAAAAAAGTGTCAAAAGTGTCCGATGTGTCCGTCGCAATACCATTAAAAATCACAGATTACCGCCATCACTATTAAAAAAAAATATGCCATAAATCTTTCCCATAGATTGTATCTGCTATAACTTTTACGCAAACCAATCAATATACGCTTATTGCGATTTTTTTTACCAAAAAATATGTAGAAGAATATGTATTGGCCTAAATTGTTTTGTTTTTTTTTTCAATTTTGGGGAAATTTATTATAGCAAAAAGTAAAAAATATTGTTTTTTTTTTCCAAATTGTCAGCCTTTTTTTGTTTATAGCGCAAAAAATAAAAACCGCAGAGGTGATCAAATACCACCAAAAGAAAGGACTATTTGTGGGGGAAAAAAAAGGACTCAAATTTCGTTTGGGTGCCACGTCGCACGACCGCGCAATTGTCAGTAAAATCAACGCAGTGCCGAATTGTAAAAAGTGCTCTGGTCAGGAAGGGGGTAAAATCTTCCTGGGGCTGAAGTGGTTACATTCATTACTATTGTAATTCAGAGAATTGGATACATCCGAATATCTGAATAACGAAAAGTTCATCCGCATTTCGATTCTAAACAAAACAAACCACACATGTCTAATGTACATGAGCAAAGACGGACATGTTTAAAGTCCAGCCTGAGTGGCAGACCTAGCTCCCTCCATAAATGCAGTGGAGGAGTGAACGTTGTCACCATAGGACAGGAAGTATGTTATTTGCAAGATTACCCTATAAAAATTTCTGAAAAAAGAAAACGAATGCAGCCAACTATATCTATGGATTGGTAAGCTGCAATGTTTTACATTTTTGTTTTTGGGTTTAGATATACTTTTAATTTTCTTTTTAGTTAGTGCTTGATGTGTAAGCTGCATTTATTCTGTACAATCAAACAAGATTTAACATTTGAAGAGTAAAAATGTAAACTTAATAAACTAATTGTAAGTACTTAATAATATTTTTATTTTTTGAAAAAGCATTTTCCCCATCTCAATAGAGTATTGATGTGTAGGGATGTGGAATAATCATATCTCATTCTCTCTGTCTGTAGTGATGGGGCCGGCCGGTCGGGTCTGTTCTGTGCCGGAGTCATAATCTGTGACCAGATCCGCAGTGAGGGCTGTTTGGATGTATCGCAGGCTGTGCGGTCACTCCGGAGAAGACGCTGCCAATTCATCCCTAGTGTGGTAGGATGTATACATACACACTGCTTACATGCTGCTATATAGATGCAATTAGTCAAGTCAATTTCCTCCACCCCAAGCTCGCTCATCTATGTCTTTATGGAGGGGGGGCCAAGCTCAACCCCTGAAAAACAACTCCACACCATAATCCCCCTCTCCAACAAATGATTTGGACCAGAGCACAAAGAAAGGTCCATAAAGACATGGATGAGCGAGCGAGTTTGGGGTGGAGGAACTTGACTGGCCTGCACAGAGTCCTGACCTTAACCCGATAGAACACCTTTGGAATGAATTAGAGTGGAGATTGCAAGCCAGGCCTTCCCGTCCAACATCAGTGCCTGACCTCACAAATGCGCTTCTGGAAGGATGGTCAAACATTCCCATAGACACACTATTACACCTTGTGGACGGCCTTTCCAGAAGAGTTGAAGCTGTTATAGCTGCAAAGGGTGGGCCAACTCAATATTGAACACTACAGACTAAAGCCCCGTACACACGGTCGGACTTTTTGCCCACAAACTTCATTTTGAGCAAGTTTGTCAAAAAACCGACCGTGTGTACGCTCC
Organism: Rana muscosa; assembly: GCA_029206835.1. Lineage (NCBI taxonomy): Eukaryota > Metazoa > Chordata > Amphibia > Anura > Ranidae > Rana > Rana muscosa. The sequence goes on from CM055116.1 coordinate 17,658,825, forward strand.
ATCGGACAAACTTTTTTGGTTTTCATCGGACAAAAGTTCGGTCTGCAAACGGACAAACTTTTGGCCAACAAAAGTCCGATGGAGCAAAGTCCGACCGTGTGTACAGAAAACCATCGGACTTTCGTCCGATGGACAAAACAAATAATGTAAAAATCAACCAACAATAGCAGAAGTTGACCAAAGGGTGGCGGTAAAGAGCAGAAAAACCATGTGATGTTGGAAAAAGTTTTGGGAAAGTTTGCAGAAAAGTCCTGTGGTGTGTATGCTATGGGTGTTCCAGACCAACTCCGTTCGGACAAAAATCCACGGAAAAGTCAGATGGAAGTCCGACCGTGTGTACGGGGCTTAAGACTGGGGATGCCACTAAAGTTCATGTGCGTGTAAAGGCAGGCGTCCCAACCATATAGATGTATACAGTGGATATAAAAAGTCTACACACCCCTGTTAAAATGTCAGGTTTCTGTGATGTAAATAAATGAGACAACGATAAATCATGTCAGAACTTTTTCCACCTTTAATGTGACCTATAAACTGTACAACTCAATTGAAAAACAAACTGAAATCTTTTAGGGGGGGGGGGGGGGAGTAAAAATAAAAAAATTAAATCATGGGGTTGCATTAACGTGCACACCTTCTTATAACTGGGGATGTAGCTGTGTTCAGAATTAGGCAATCACATTCAAACTCATGGTAAATAGGAGTCAGTACACACCTGCCATCATTTAAAGTGCCTCTGATTAACCCCAAATAAAGTTCAGCTGTTCTAGTAGGTCTTTCCTGACATTTTCTTAGTCGCATCCTACAGCAAAAGCCATGGTCCGCAGAGAGCTTCCAAAGCATCAGAGGGATCTCATTGTTAAATGGTAGGGTACAGGGTAGGGTCAGGGGAAGGGTACAAACAAATTTCCAAGGCATTAGATATATCATGGAAGACAGTGAAGACAGTCATCATCAAGTGGAGTAAATATGACACAACAGTGACATTACCAAGGACTGGACGTCCCTCCAAAATTGATGAGAAGAAAACTGGTCAGGGAGGCTTCCAAGAGGCCTACATCAACATTAAAGGAGCTGCAGGAATATCTGGCAAGTACTGGCTGTGTGGTACATGTGACAACAATCTCCCGTATTCTTCATATGTCTGGGCTATGGGGTAGAGTGACAAGACGGAAGCCTTTTCTCACCAAGAAAAAGATCCAAGCCCGGCTAAATTTTGCAAAAACACATCCGAAGTCTCCCAAAAGCATGTGGGAAAATGTGTTATGGTCTGAGAAAATCAAGGTTAAACTTTTTGGCCATAATTCCAAAAGATATGTTTGGTGCAAAAACAACACTGCACATCACCAAGAGAACACCATACACGCCGTGAAGCATGGTGGTGGAAGCTTCATGCTTTGGGGCTGTTTTTCTTCAGCTGGAACAGAGGCCTTAGTCAAGGTTGAGGGAATTATGAACAGTTCCAAATACCATTCAATATTGGCACAAAACATTCAGGCTTTTGCTAGAAAGCTGAACATGAAGAGGAACTTCATCTTTCAGCAATGACAACGATCCAAAGCCTACATCCAAATCAACAAAGGAATGGCTTCACCAGAAGAAGAGTAAAGTTTTGGAATGGCCCAGCCAGAGTCCAGACCTGAATCCGATTGAAAATCTGTGGGGTGATCTGAAGAGGGCTGTGCACAGGAGATGCCCTCGCAATCTGACAGATTTGGAGTGTTTTTGCAAAGAAGAGCGGGCGAATATTGCTAAGTCAAGATGTGCCATGCTGATAGACCGATACCCAAAAAGACTGAGTGCTGTAATAAAATCCAAAGGTGATTCAACAAAGTATTAGTGTAGGGTGTGCAGACTTATGCAACCATTTTATTTCATTTTTTTATTTTATTTCCTTCCACCTAAAAGATTTCAGTTTGTTCAACTGAGTTTTACGGTTTATAGGTCACATTAAAGGTGCAAAAAGTTCTGAAATTATTTATCTTTGTCTCGTTTTTATATATCACAGAAACCTGACATTTTAACAGGGGTGTGTAGACTTTTTATATCCACTGTGTGTAATATATTTATATATCTACTGTATTTTTTACAACCGAACACTCCTGTATGACAGTCTAAACAAGTCCCAAATCCTCCAGTTACTATGTGATGTACAAGCCTTCCTACAGACTTGTGTATTAGCAGTGACAATGCTGATAGACACACCCCCTGCAGCTTGTTCTCCTCCCACTGTAGCACAAGCAGGCACAGCCTACATGAAAGTGACAACTGTGCTCAGGAGCAGTGCAGCATTGTTGCTACCTGAATACAGGAAACTGCATTAGGTGAATATTTGGGACTTGTAGAGGGAGCAATACAAAAACTGTAAGAAAACCGAGATGTACTTATAATTAAGAGACACAGGGCATATATATATATATATTTTAATGGGAGGCCAAAGTTCTACTTTAAAGTATCAATGGACCTATATGATATATTAAAAAGCCATGCTTACATTTCTGCAATGTCCATTTCTGTCTCTGCAGGAACAGTACTCCTTCTGCTATACATTGGCTCAGAGTTATCTGGATTCATTTGAAACGTACGGGAACTTCAAATAAAAAAATTATCGAGATGCAGCCTTCTAGTGACAGGCAATATATTGCTATGAATGGAGTGACTTGATCCAGGACTGGGACACACAGGAACCAGGACCACCAACATTTCCGATTATGACCATAGGTGTGCATATTGCCTGACCCATAAGGGCTCTTTCACACGGAGGTCCGTTCAGGTCCGCCTGTCAGTTTTTTAGGCGGACCTGAAACGGATCCTCCATGCACCCCTATGGAGGCACGGATGTCAGCGGTGACATGTCCGCTGACATCCGCTCCGCTCCGCTCCGCCAAAGTGTGACGGAGGAAAACCCTATTTTTCCTTCCGTCGGCGGAGCGGATCGGATGACAACGGACTCTACGGTCCGTCGTCATCCGATTCCCCATAGGGGAGAGCGGCGCTCTGACAGGGCGGTCCCTGCACAGTGTGCGGGGACCGCCCAGTCATCCGTCGGCTCAGCGGGGATCAACGGAGCGATCCCCGCTGAGCAAGCGGAGCTTCACGGGGCGGATCTGCACGGATCCGCCCCGTGTGAAAGGGGCCTTAGGGTGGGCAACAGGAAACTCCATGGGGGGTCATGAAAGAGAATGCCTGCCTTTCTGTTGCTGATCATTAGTGCCCCTCTGTTGGGTAACAAGAGTGTGACGATGACGGTAAACTCTTTAAGTCCTGTGGCCAGGTATTGATCCATGCTGGAAAACACCATAGAAAATTATAGCAGTGTCCACCAGGGTCTTTGCAAGGCTGTGAAATATATTTATGGTCCTTGGAATGTTCATGGTGAATGCAGGATGGGCTTCATTGGGCAATTGTGGAATATGCTAATGTCATAGTAAGTTCTATGTCATGGTGATGTCAGGACAGTTCACAGACCTTTAGGTGGAACCATGGTGGTGATTAATGAGGCGTTGGGATAGGGAAGGGTTAGTAAGTGAATTAAAGGTAAAGAGAGCGCTCAATAGAACTAAAATGGCAAAAATTTAAATAGTTGTAACATATACCACTAGTGAAATAAAATATCCATTGACAAACATTAGATTTCCGTCAGGAAAACTTATAACAATAACTGAATGTATACAAATTTTCAAAGGACGCAAAAAAACAGGTAAAAGTGAATGTCCTGTTAAATGTGACCTATTGCTGTGCAGAAAAATGAATCTTCTCAGAATTGCTTTGGAGGTTAGCCTTCACCAAATTGATCACCCAAAGTGCTCAAGTATATTTACTGCTTACCAAATGGAGTTCACCACTTTAACTAAAAAGTAGGTCTAAAGCGCTTGTGTGCAGAGCCCTGTCTGCTGACAATGGTGGATGCTGGACAAGCAAGATAACTTCCTCCCGCCGGGAATCATAGGTGGAATATATGCATAAAAATTATAGAGGAATCGGAAATAGTGTAATGGCATTTATTAAGAAAAAATTTAAAAAACGAAAAAGCCAAATGGCTTGCTTACATGTGTGGTGCCTTAGCCCGGCACAGAGGCTGCATGCGTGTCTGGTGGTCGAATGACACCTTGCGGCTTTCATCCGTAGCCGGCGTGGCACACAGACAAACGGGACTGGAAGTGGACGTGACCAAGGCTCGCCTCGACGTACGTTTCGTAAGATCTTACGTCATCAGGAAGCATTCATTGGTCACTAAAGTAGTAGGAATTATATAGCGTGAGTGGGCGTCTCACTTAGAGGGAAATTGATTTGGTTAACGCTTTGTCACTCAGCCACGGTGCGGGTTCACATTAGGTAGCAAAGAAAATAACAATTTCTCACAAAAAAAGTACACAAGTTTAAAACATATAGATACATAATTGAATTGGTTGCATTCTATATAATAATTATTTAAAATAATATAGAAGCCTTCGCCAGCTACGGGTGAAAGCCACGAGGTGTCATTCGACCACCAGACACGCATGCAGCCTCTGTGCCGGGCTAAGGCACCACACATGTAAGCAAGCCATTTGGCTTTTTAGTTTTTGTATTCAATTTCTTTTTTATTAATCTTTAACAAATGTTTACAAATATACAAGATTCATTACAATATACATTTAACTCCTCACCTTTCTGTATTGAAAAAATAACCTTGATTATTATCTATTAACTTCTTTATCTTTAAAAAATTCTACATTCATTCTCCCATTTTCCAACTTACTTCCATACCCATTCACCCTAACATACAAAAAAAAAGGGGGGAGGGAGAGTGTTTATCTCTCCCCTTATATCTCCCATTTCCCTCCTTCTTTTCCTTTTATATCCCTGTAAGGGATTATTTATTATTTTCTCTTTATAGGTATTCTATCATATTTGTCGAGGACCAAAATTCTTCCCATTTTTGCATATTCCTGGCATTTGATTCTTTACATATCCTTCATCTCTTATCTGTCTCTCCATATATTGTATTTCGTTCATTTCACATATCCATTCTGTTATTGTTGGGCTTTTATTTTCTCTCTGCTTTTATTGTATCACGGTATATGTTACAACTATTTAAATTTTGGGCATTTTAGTTCTATTGAGCGCTCTCTTTACCTTTAATTCGCTTGATCTAAAGCACTTTGTCACTTTAGTAGGGTTAGCAGCTGTTATATATCTATACTCATTTGGATATTATTATTTAGAGTACTATACACAGTTTATGAGGCGCAAAGTTTTTACAGTAGAACCTCAGATTACGAGCATAAAACGTTCCAAAGGACTCGCATATCAAAGCGAATTTCCCCATTGAAGCCAATGGAAATCAAAATAATTTGTTCCGCATTGACTTCAATGGCATGCAATACCGCATGCAGCCAGAGGTGGGGGGTGCCGGAGAGCCTCCAAAACGTCCGGAAAGGCCCGAGGACACCTCGGCTCACCTCGGCAAACCTCGGAAAGGCTCGGAAACTGAGTATTTCCGCGTCTTTCCAAGCATTTCTGTTTGGCTCCGGCGCCCCCCCCCACCTCAGGCCATACGCGGTACTGCACACCGCTTTGGCCTGAATCACGCTCATTTTGCGAGACAACACTTGCAAACCGAGTTAGGATTTTTTCAAATACAGTGCTCGTATTGCGAGACGCTCGTTAACCGCATTACTCGCAATCCGAAGTTCCACTGTATATTATTTTCAAGGGTTAGTAAGTGGCAGTGCACATGACAGGATATCATTCCTGGCTCTCCTGTATAGGTTGCACCTTGCACACTCATACCATGAATAACTGATAGTTCACTATTGACAGATGAGTGGAAGAGGGAATGGGAAATGTCACAGTGTTGTTGCCCAAAGAACTAAGTGAGAATATTGCACGGAAAAAATAAATTTGGGACTTCCAAGCTGACATCAGCATATGCATACAGTACCATCAGCTAAAATATACCAATAGGTTTTTTATTACTACCAAATCATAGATCACATATAAAAACCAAGGAGAGGAAGCCCATATGGTTTTATCCATCAATATCTCAATACATTAACAATAAACCACCTCATATAACCTCAAACCCCACCAAGAAATTGGCACTTCCATGCATTTGAGTTTATTTCAACAGCGGGATGAGGATGGGTCTACCAGAATGGGAAACGTGTTCTCCTCCCACTGTAGGGATGAACTCAAAGTGAAAGGAAATAATGATTTTCCATGGGATCATAATTGTTTTTAGGGAGGGGTTCGAGGCAATTTAACCCTTTCCATACAGGGCTTTTTATACCACTTCCATAACGGGCCTATTCTGGTACTTCTCTCCTACATGTACAAATCATCATTCTTTTGCTAGAAAATTACTCAGAACCCCCAAACTTTAAATATGTTTTTTTAGCAGACACCCTAGGGAATAAAATGACGGCCGTTGCAACTTTTTTTCTTGCACTGTATTTGCGCAATAATTTTTCAAACGCCTTTTTTTTGGAAAAAAATGGTTTCATGAATTAAAAAGTAACGAAACAGTAAAGTTAGCCCAATTTTTTTGTAAAATATGAAAGATGATGTTACGCCGAGTAAAGAGATACCTAACATGTCACGCTTTAAAATTGCGCACACTCATGGAATGGCGCCAAACTTCAGGACTTAAAAATCTCCATAGACGACGCTTTGAAAATTTTTACAGGAGGTCTAGTGCTAGAATTGTTGCAGGCGGCGATACCTCACATATGTGGTTTGAACGGCGTTTACATATATGAGTGGCACTTACGTGTGCGTTCGCTTCTGAGCGCGAGCTACCGGGGACAGGGGCGTTTAAAAAAAATATATATATTATTTTATTTTACTTAATTTATTTTATTTTTACACATTTTTTTACATTTTTTTTTGTGATCACTTTTATTCCTATTACAAGGAATGTAAACATCCCTTGTAATAGGAATGTGTGTGACAGGTCCTCTTTATGGAGAGATGCGGGGTCAATAAGACCCCACATCTCTCCTCCAGGTTGGAAAGCATGAGATCGTGAAAAAAAAATCATCGATTTCATACTTACTAGCCGCAATGGCGTCTTTGTTTACTTCTGAGAACCCGGGTGTGACGTCATCACATCGCGCCCGGGCCTCCGACGGCCATCTGGTCACCAATCATCTCTATGCTCATCACATGACCCACCACCGACGCCGGACGATTCTCTCCGGGTCCCCGATGGCACAGGAGAGCCCGGAGAAGCACCGGATGGCGGCGGGAGGGGGGGGATGTCCCCTCCCGCCGCCTATAAGAACGATCAAGCGGTGGAACCGCCGCTATGATTGTTCTTATGGTGTGCAGAATCGCGGGCAGAAGAGAAGGATATCTAAATGATGCCTCCAGCTGCAGGCATCATTCAGATATCCCCCCACAAATCTCAGGAAGTCATATGACGTCCACCCGAAGGGAGAGAGGGTTCCTGCCGGCGTCATTTTACAATGGCCCGGTATGGAAGTGGTTAAGGAGGTTTAGTGTAAATGTATTGAGATATAATGAATAAAACCATATTGACTTCTTCCCCTTGATTTACATTTGGATTTTAAAATTTAGTAGTCATAAAAAAAACTTCCATTGGTGTATTATAGTTCAGTGGTCTCCAAAATGCTGTCTGGGGGCCAGATGTGGCCCTTTGCTTTTACCCAGCCCTTGGGGCACTATTTCATCTACTAATACCAACAATGGGGCAAAATTCCTCACAATTACACCAATTACGGGGCATAATTTCTCACAATTACAACAACAATGGGGCCCAATGACATCAATGATGGGGCACAATTCCTTCCAATGATGCCAATGATGGGGCAAAATTCCTCCCAAAGACTCCAACGATGGGACACAATTCCTCACAATGACACCAATTATGGGACACAATTTCTCTCAATGACACCAACAATTTGCCCCAATGACATCAATGATGGGGCATAATTTCTTCCAATGATGCCAACTATGGGGCACACCTCTTGGTAGCACATCCTGTGCACATTGCACATTTGATTCTGGACATGGCTCCTTGCAGCACAATAAGAATGGGAGCCTATTCAGACCATCACTAGGATACTTTTTCCCTTCTGGGCGTCAAAGGTGTGCACCCAGCTTCTCCATGGGTTCCTGTTAGCACAGTTCCTACGACAGACATATCGAGCAGCCCTCAGTTTCCAGTTTCACATGTTGTAGACTTAGCCGACATATATTTAATACATCCGCCGCCTAGGGAAGTGGAGTGAATCCACGAAACGCGTCGGACATACCTTGATGCATTATGTTCCTTATAGACGGATCAATGTGTTCTATTCATTCTAAAACATACCATACTATTTTGCCTTAAGTGATTTTATAACATGGAGAACAATTGTCTCACACCACACATTGCAATGTGTTATGCTGCTATCATTGCTTCTGTGTACATATGGTCTGTAACATTTTATTGATATGTTCATATACTTATGTATGTACTAACTGTATTATGTTGCTATCTACTGTTCACGTTATTAAAACACATGTTTTTTAACATTGACTTATCCTTGAGCCATGTCACACATACCTAATTTAAAGTCCCAACCCCCCCCCTCCCTTTTTGTACAATTATGGTGCACAATTCCTCCCAATGATACCAATGATGGGACACAATTTTTCCCAATGACACCAACAAGAGAACCCAATGACATCAATGATGGGGCACAGTTCCTCTCACTGACACCAGTGATGGGACACAGTTCCTCCCAACTTACACTAGTGATGGGACACAGTTCCTCCCACTGACACCAGTGATGGGCACATTTCCTCCCACTGACACTAGTGATGTGGTGCAATTACTCCCACTGAAACAAACAATGGGGCGTTAGTTTTCCCCCACTAACGTCAGGACCTTTTTTACTCCCAATGGCCACCACAGTCCGGCCCTCATAAAGTCTGAAGCACAGTAAACTGGCCCTTTGTTTAGAAAGTTTGGAGACCCCTGTTGTAGTTGATGGTGTGCATATACTGATGGCACCTTGAAAGCTCGATATATACTTTTCAATGTAATATTGTAACTCATTTGGTATTATAGTTTGGACACCATATTCCTATCTATTGCCATGCACTTGATAGTATAATACAGTTGTTTCTAAACGGTGGCCCGGGGGCCAGATGTGGCCCTTGGCTTGCCTTTATCTGGCCTTTGGAGCAGGATTCCACCAACTGACACCATCGGTGGGGCACAATTCCACCAACTGACACCATTGATGGGGCACTATTCCACCAACTGACAGCATCGATGGGGCACTGTTCTACCAATAATGGGGCATTGTTTATGCCCACTGAAGCCAGGGGCATTTTCTGCTCCCACTGGTCACAGTCTGTTAAGTAGAGAACGTACCTGGTAGTAGAGCCTGACTTGTAGGAGGAGACCTCTCGTACAGACCTGGCTCAGGAGTCACTGGAGTGAGGACAGTGAGTTTGAGAGCGCAGCAAGGTAGGAGTTCCTGAACTAGTTGTAGTAGCCTGGCACAGTGGCAGGGTGATGATCCTCCAGGGATGGCTGGAACTGTAGGCAGCAGTAAGGATGGTTGCAGGTCAGCGACCCAGGAGCTGGCAGGTACAGGAACAGCATGAAGCTGGAGCAGGGTGAGACAAGCCGGGTTAGGTGCAACACAGAGCAGCAGACAGTAGCAAGGTCAGACAGGCTGGGTCGGAGCAGGTAATCAGACGGTTGGATACAGGAGACTAAGCGTGGTCAGAGGTACAGGCAAGGTCTGGCAGCAGGTAGGTGTTAAATGTATAAAATAACGGAATACCGTTCTTGATGTATTCGTCTGAGACAAAATTCGTGAATCAGCTTGAAATCAAACCGTGTGTTTTATTATACACACTAAAAAGGAATTAATACAGTTACAGTATATTAATTCAATAGCTTCATAAAGGTTCCAAAATAATGTTCAAGTATAAAATAAAGTTCAGTATATCAGATGCCTCATGCTTCTTAAAATCTTAAAATGTCCTTAAAATGGCCGATTAACCCTGTGTATGCTGAATAGTCTGTGGGCTGTAGAAATAGATGTTTCAAGATGACTGGCTGTAGAAGAAGCAGAGCGCTCTAACCCGAGCAAACAGCTTTTAAGACAGTCCTTTCTTTGTTGAAATTCGCGCTCAAAAGTGACCACACCCACATCATTTAAAATATTACCTCCCTTTCACTATCCACGATGTAGGGAGTCAAAAATATACATATGAGGAACATCTGGTTCGACTTACCAGTTTCAATAGGAAGTGCCTCGGTGTAAATTACAGGATGTGGGGGAAGGGAAGTGAAGCTAGTCTAACTAGTTCTATACGTCAGAAATCTCAGTTTACATAGAAATACCTCAGGATGGAGCATATATTTACATAATTCATCAAAACCCTGACAGTTTCTGGAATCTGAAGCTCAAGTCCAGACAAATCACATTTGGGATTCATTAAATCAGAAGTCCAACCATTCATCCATACTTAGAGGAATTCTATTCTTACTTCAATATTTTCTTGGCCAAATTAAATGTTAGATATTAAGAATATAACAGTAGGCAATAGAAGACTGAGCAAGGTCAAGGCAAGCCAAGGTCAGGATTGGAGATATCGGGTGGTCAAGCAGAGCCGGGTGGGTTTAGGTAACAGATAAACAGGTATGCAGATTACTGGTACAGAGCTGCAGATCAGACAGCAATGCATCATTGCAGTTGCTGACTTTTTAAAGGCATAATGGTGCCAAGTAGCGCTAACGTGCACGCGCGCACCCGCTGTGCACGTGTGCGTGCAATTGGCGCACGCGCATTTGACACGCACAGGCATGGATGGATGCTGTTGCCTATTCTGCACAGGAGCGCGTGTGCGCATGAGCGCAGGCAAGAGCCTTCTTCCCATTCCAGCAGCTCCCTGACACAGTCAGGCCCCCCTAATGTCTGAAGGCAAGTAAACTGGTCCTTTGCATAGAATGTTTGGAGACCCCTGGTCTAATACAAAGGACGAGGCGGCAATGGCATTGGAAGATACTCCTAGATGTGGCCACTAAAGAAGATATCACCAACAGCTTAAAACTGAAAAGAAAACCCTGGAAAGAGGAAAGCTACAGCCAGCAGCCAGTGTAACAAATACTTAAGCCGTAGATGAATTAGAACCTCTGTGAGGTTCCAATGCCATTGGTGACCCTGTAGAAGAGATTGCCCCCCGACTTCCTTTTTTTTTTTTTCAGCGACTTATAGCGGGACTGCAATATAGCGGTGCACAATCAGACACTAACTGACACTTTGTGGGAACCAGTGACACCAATACAGTGATCAATGCTAAAAAATATACACTGCCACTGTACTAATGACACTGGCCAGGAAGGGGTTAAACATCTAGAGCGATCAAAGTGTTACCTGTGTGCCTAGCCAGTGTTTATGTGTGCTGTGTGTGGTGCTTTTACTAGAGGGAGTGATGGATATTATTTCCTGTATTGCAGGGAAAGAAAACCCCATTACTTCCTCCCTGTCAGAACAGAGCTTTGCCTTGTTTACATAGACAGAGCTCCATTCTGTGTGTTTTCTGGACTATCGGCGGGTGTAGGCGGACATCCATTTGCCGGCACTTGCTGATCAGCTTCTGCTGTGAATAACCAGCGCAGGAGCGGCGCTTGCGCGTGCCCCCTACCTGTAAGTGCAGAATAACATCTATGTACGTGATTCCGCACAGCGCGGCCACCCTGCAGCAGTAAATCTGCTATGGGGTAGTCGGGAAGTGGCTAGTACAGGATACTCGTCATCTTAGGATCAGACTTATAATTTTGAGACCCGTCGTATTAGAAGTGCGGAGATAACGTGACATCAGATTCCACACATATACATTCATTTTCTAAGGGTCACGCTGGTGTAGCTGCAGAATGACGCTTTTTCAGTGCGTTTTTATTTATTTTTTTGCACCTTTTTCATGCTTTATGTGTTTTTTGTTTTTGTTGGAGAAGGAGCCCGAATTTTATCAACAAAAGTCTGGGAAAAAAGCATGCATGTTTTGGGTACATTTCCATTGAAGTCTATGGGGCCTAAATTGCAGCGCAATAAATATCACCTGTACCTTTTCCAGATAACGTGCTGCAGCTGTGCTGCATTGATGTGGTTAAGCACCATAGGGAATAATGTGATTTCCACAGTCATGCAGTGCAGCACATACAGGAGATAATACACTGGTGTGAACAGGGGCCTGGCGCTGTGTCTAAAATCCAGTCCCACCCCCACCCCTCCCCCCCCCAAAAAAAAAAATAAGAAATAAAAAACCTGTATTAGCTTGCAAAAGTAAAAAACAATAAAAAAGTGCAATATTGCACTGAAACATTCCCTGAAAGACACATCATGCTGCAGCAACACTAGTGTGAACCTAACGTTAGGGCTCATTCATGCTTACTTGCTCGCTCTTCAGAGAACATTTGATTGGCGGTGAGGACGTGTTGTATCAACTCCTCCCCCTGGTTCCGGAGAGCGCTTGCAGAGCGGCCCCATTCAGCGCAATTCTCATTCAGAGTGTGACAGTGCTGAAAGCTGAAAATTGGTCTTGGCAGGAAGAGGGTATAAGTGCCCGGAAGGCAAGTGGTTGACCACTTCAATACTGGGCACTTTTACCCCCTTCCTGCCCAGGCCACTTCCTGTTTTAGCTATGGGACAGGAAGTGAAGGTAAATCTCCTCAATAGGGGCACAAGTGGGGGAAAAAAAATATGACATTTAAAAAAAAAACTCCCTTACTTTATCCAAAATAATAATAAAAAATAAAAAAAATGTTTGCCTTTAGTTCTACTTTAATCAGTTCTGACCATTTGCAAAGCTGAGACTTCATAAACATGGGCACATTCACCCGTACAGTGTAAACGGGCTGCTTATTTCTGGTTCCCCGGGATGTCCTGGTGCTGCGTATAGCCGCCCATAGACATGTGGAGAGATTTCTTCTTACTTCCTGTTTTAGCTATGGGACAGGAAGTGAAGGAAAATCTCCCCAGTAGGGACCCAGAGGAGTAAAAAAAAAAAAAAAAAACTGACTGTTTATAAAAAGAACACATTCAGGTTTGTATTTTCAGCTCAAAAAACTCCCTTATATTACTTTCAGACTTCTCTAAATCTCAATTTTTTTTCGCTGTGATGTGACTTCCTGTTAGAGGGTGACTACATTCATTCTCCATGGTCCCACAATATGTAGGAATGTAGTCACCCTCTCTTGCTCGCTCCCAAGATGGACTGTAGGTTGTGTGGTGGGAGTAAAGCCCATGACCACAAGTGAACTAATGGAAGTAAGGGGGTTCGGGGCTCACAGAGGGCATTGGCAGGAGGCAGATAAACACAACAGGAAACAATTGAATTAGAAATAGATTTTGGGGGCCATTAATTAGTGGATGTACACTCACTGGCCACTTTATTAGGTACACCGTGCTAGTACCGGGTTGAACCCTTCTTCATTCTTCATGGCATAGATTCAACAAGGCTGCAGTCCTCTCAAGCATTCCATATATTGAACATTATGTGTGGCCCTTTAATGATATCAGGGGCCACATTTGAGGCCCCCTGTAGCTCATAAGCAGACAACCACTGCTTTTGGCTCAGCTCACACTGCTGCGCTGTGAATTTGTTCAGTTTTTTGTCCTGTGTGAGGTGCGAATTTACTGCGAATTTCAGGAGTGGGACATAGCTGCGATTGATGTTCTAGCCAATGGAATCATAATGTAAAAAAAGGTGTTAACTTCCTGTGTACTTCCTGGTTTTTGTGGAGAGTAGTGTGGTGGAATTCGCACATATGTGAACCATCAATGCGATTTCAGAATGATTTACATTGATGTCTATGGAGACTAAATTCGCAAGGCAACGCAGTAAACTCGCACAAGACCCTTTTTTTTTCTCGCATCGCATTTGTAGAGGAATCACATCGCATGTGTGTGAAAGACCGTCATTGAAACAATGACTTTATGGATGACATCAAATTTAGAATGAAAGCAACATGGGATTGTGGCCGCCTTAAAGTTTTAAATGAAAAAATAAAAAATTGTTTGTTTTAAAATTTAATAAAAAAAAAAAAAAGGCTTATCACAGGGAAATGTGCGGGAAAACGTTCTCTGCAGGTGAGAGGAGGTTATAAATAACCCTGCCTAACTGACCCTCTCACAGTTCCCCTTGAGGCGACGTAAGTTTGAGCTTCCCTTCCCTCCCACCCTTGTCACAGGTACCATTTATGTGGATATGTCACCCTTGGATCAAGGGGGGACTTTGGTTTATTAATTGATTATTTACAGCTCGAGTCCTATGACTGAGCGGATTTCGAATTTATTTGAATATTTAATATTATTTATTTATTATTTATTTATTATACTCTGAATTAATTATTTTAATAAAGGAATTTAATTTATTATTTAATACCAATAAAGGTGCCGCGGCCATTTTAAACACCATCTGGTTGTAGTGTGTATTTATTATTATTGATAGAATGTGCGACCTACAGTCCCATGTTTTTGATGCATCACATTTGTTATGAACTTGCATCAGTGTGAACCGGGCCTTAGGGCCTACTTCCCCCCGGGAAACTGTGCGCTGCAATGTGTGTGTTTCTGTGTGCGTTGTTATCCCCCGTTCACACCAGGGTCCTTTCTCCTGTGTTTGCTGTTGTTCTGCACAATAATAGAAATCACATTATTCTCTATGGTTCCCGTTCACATCAATGTAACGCAGCCGCAGCACATTTTCTTTAAAAGGCGCAGCACTTCTTTTTTTGCAATTGCAGTGAGTTTTGTGCTCCAGAGACTGGTAGACATGTAAACTGCATATACATTCATTTTCTTAAATTGTATTTATTACATTTTTCCAATAACAAAACATAGAAATTACAATCACATCGATGTCACAGTCTACATACAGTACAACCAACAAACGCTTTCACCTGTGACTAGCCACTTAACCTCCAGAACATTTACCCCCCACCCTCCTTCATGAACAGGCCATTTTTTTGCGTTACGGCACTGTAATACCAGTGCCCTTAAATTGCAGCCTTACCAGTGCCCATGACATGCAGCCTGACCAGTGCCCGTGAAATGCAGCCTGACCAGTGCCAATGAAATGCAGCCTAACCAGTGCCAATGAAATGCAGCCTAACCAGTGCCAATGAAATGCAGCCTAATCAGTGCCAATGAAATGCAGCCTGATCTGTGCCCATGAAATGCAGCCTGACCTGTGCCCATGAAATGCAGCCTGACCTGTGCCCATGAAATACAGTCTGACCTGTGCCCACGAAATGCAGCCTAAACAGTGCCCATGAAATGCAGCCTGATCTGTGCCCATGAAATGCAGCCTGACCTGTGCCCATGAAATGCAGCCTGACCTGTGCCAATGAAATGCAGCCTGACCTGTGCCCATGAAATGCAGCCTGACCTGTGCCAATGAAATGCAGCCTGATCTGTGCCCATGAAATGCAGCCGGACCTGTGCCCATGAAATGCAACCTGACCTGTGCCCATGAAATGCAACCTGACCTGTGCCCATGAAATGCAGCCTGACCTGTACCCATGAAATGCAGCCTAAACAGTGCCCATGAAATGCAGCCTGACCTGTGCCCATGAAATGCAGCCTGACCTGTGCCCGGCGTCTGGTGAGGACATCATCACATCCGCCTGTCAGATTTAGATAGAAGACAGAGCAGCCACCCCGGCCGTACTCCATTCAGCCGTTGGGGCTGCTCTGTCTTCTGTGAGTGACAAGCTGAGCCGGGAGATCGCCCAGCGCTCGCGGCGGACGGCTGCCCTGTATTGGGACATAGCAGCGGCGATGGGGGGGGGGGGGGGCCTGGTCAGTATTCGCTCCATAAGACATTTCCCCTCCATTTTTTGGGTGGAAAAAAGTGCGTCTTATGGAGCGAAAATTATGGTACTTTAAATGACAATTTTGCGGTCATGCGACTCTGTACTTAAATTAAATGTTTGTCTGTATTTTCCCACAAATAGAGCTTTCTTTTGGTAGTATTTTATCACCTCTGCATTTTTAATTGTTTGGGCTAGTAAAATCAATTTTGAAAAAATATATATAGATTTTTTAGTTTCTGCTATAAAACATATCCAATACAATTATTTTTTTTAAATCAAATATGTATTCTGCTACATATTTTTGGTAAAAAAAAATCCCAGTAAGCATATATTGATTGGTTTGCACAAAAGTTATAGTGTCTACAAACTATGGGATATATACTGGAATTTGTATTTATTTATTTTTTCTACTAGTAATGGCGGCGATCAGCGACTTAAAGCAGGACTGCAATATAGCGGTGCACAATCAGACACTAAAGCCTGATTGGATTTTCTGCAGACAAAGCATAGAACTTTTGTCCGAAGGGCGTTGGCCAGGAACTTGTCTTGCATACAAACGGCAAAGAATTGTCGCCCAACAAACACAAAACTACGTGTTTTTTCAGCTCTTGAGCAACACCCTTTGGGTAACTTCTGCTAATGCTGTGTTATGGTGAGCATTGCTTCTGAGCATGCGTGTTTGTACTTTGGAGTTTTGTCCGACGGACTTGTGTACACACGATCAGATAATCCGACATCACACATTTGTTGGCAGACAATTTTAAAGCACGCTATCCAACATTTGTTGGCGGAAAATCTGACAACAATTTTCCGATGGAGCGTACAAACGGTTGAATTTTCCCACAACAGTCTGCCATAAAACAATTCCCGTCGAATAATCCGATCGTGTGTATGAAGCTTAACTGACACTTTTGACACTTTGTGGGAACCAGTGACACCAATACAGTGATCAGTGTTAAAAAATATACAATAAAACTGGCAGGGAAGGGGTTAAACATCTAGAGCGATCAAAGTGTGTGTGCCTAGCCAGTGTTTATGTGTGTGGTGCTTTTACTAGGGGAGTGATGGATATTATTCCCTGCATTGAAGGGAAAGAAAATCCATGACTTCCTCCCTGTCAGAACAGAGCTTTTCCTTGTTTACATAGGCAGAGCTCCATTCTGTGTGTTTTCTGGACTATCGGCGGACATCCATTTGCCGGCACTTGCTGATCAGCTTCTGCTGTGACTAATCAGCGCAGGAGCGGCGCATGCGCGTGTCCCCTACCCGTAAGTGCAGAATAACATCTATGTACGTGATTCCGCACAGTGCGGCCGCCCTGCAGCAGTAAATCTGCTATGGGGTAGTCGGGAAGTGGCTAGTACAGGATACTCGTCATCTTTGGATCAGACATACAATTTTGAGACCCGTCGTATTAGAAGTGCGGAGATAACGTGACATCAGATTCCACACATATACATTCATTTTCTAAGGGTCACGCTGGTGCAGCTTCAGAATGATGCTTTTTCAGTTATTATTTTTTTTGCACCTTTTTCATGCTTTATGTTGTAGCGGGGTCCATAAAATTGGGTGGGATACACCCAAGTGTGTACATTTTTGAGCATTGGACCAAATTGTAGTCGTGGAGGACTAGGTGGTGTATTATTCTCCTTGGCCGGTGGGTGGCGGGGTACCCGCAGGCTCAAGGTAGAATCACTGCCACAGTGCTACCCTTTTTGTCCCTTTCCGGAGATGGTACGGCAAGGGCGGGGAACCTGCCGTGGTGTCGATGGGAGGAGATAAAAGGGGGAAGACGCCCTGGCCACGAGGTCTTCAGGATCTTCTCTTCATGCACCCAGGCACCTTAGGCCTGGGTGCGGGCGGTTTGGAGTTCCGGCCCAGGCGCCCTAGGCCTGACCGGAATAGAGTTGGAGTTCATCCCAGGCACCTTCAGCCTGGGGTGAGGTACTAAATTGTAGGCCTGGGGCCCAGTGACTTCGACTGGGTCCCGCAAGGGTGAACTGGTCCGAGGGTCCCTGAGGTGGACGGGGCCCGAGTCTGAGTTGAGGAGCCCGGGGAGGTCTCCCGTCCGGAGATCCGGAGCAGCATCAACCCGGTGACGGATGGGCCTCCGGTAACTCCCTTGGAGGGACATCTTCCCCTGATAGGGGCCTCAGCGCAGCGAAGGTACTCCTATCTACGTTCTCTTGAGTTGCTGGTAGAGACTCGCAAGTTCTAAGTTCTGTTCGAATCAAGGCCATGATAACCGCTGGTGAAATCACAGTGGTTTAGAGTTACAATCAGGATAGTGCCTCGACCTGCTCATCCCACCGTATCAGGCTGTTATAAGGTTTCAACCAGTTGGCTACTGAAGCACTGTTTATTGTGAATCTTGCAATAAAACAAGAGTTGGACTGTGATCGGTGTGTGGGACTCTGGTTAATGGGAGCGAAGGGAGGTGACAGCACAGCAGGACTGAATCCATAACTAATGCACACTGGCCCGAGGAAAATACTGATTCTGGCCTTCACCTCACCCACAGCTATGGGGAGGACATGGGCCGTAGCGCATCTCACCCTGTCGTGTGACATACCCCTAGACATAGGAGATGGGGTGAGGCCGCTACAATGTGTGTTTTTTTTGGTAGGAGAAGGAGACCGAGTTCTATCAACAAAACTCTGCCAAAAAAGCATGGATGTTTTTGGGTGCATTTCCATTGAAGTCTATGGGGCCTAAATTGCAGTGCAATAAACACCTGTACCTTTTCCAGATAACGTGCTGCAGCTGTGCTGCATTGATATGGTTAAGCACCATAGGGAATAATGTGATTTCCACAGTCATGCAGTGCAGCACATACAGGAGATAATACACTGGTGTGAACAGGGGCCTATTTTTTTGCCAGTGATGTGTCTAAAATCCCCTCAAAAAATAAAAAAACTGCATTCGCTTGCAAAAGTAAAATAAATTGAAAAGTGCGATATTGTACTGAAACATCCTCTGAAAGACACATCATGCTGTGGTAGCACTAGTGTGAAGCTAACGTTAGGGCTCATTCATGCTTGCTCGCTCTTCAGAGAGCATTTGATAGGCGGTGAGGAGGTGTTGTATTATCTCCTCCCCCTGGTTTGCGGAGCGCTTGCAGAGCGGCCTCATTCACTTGAATTCGTCATGCTCAGTGGCTTGCTATGCCTGCCAAAAGCAACCGTATGTAATTCCAGCAAAGTATCATGGCTGCAGCCTGTGTACACCTCCAATGGCTGCCTCTGCAAGTAAAGTGGGTAGCGGTTGAGGGGCGGTAAAAGGCTCAACTGTGAGGTTTTACTGCCCAATCGCTAGTCTGAATGAGCCCTCATAATATGTTGCTTTCAAAATACATGAGCTCTGCACAATGAATGCATGCTGCATTATGTGACAGCGCAATTTGCATCCTGCGTTGTGGTATGATGGAGCACCAACCAATGTAAACACCACAAGGGATATAGATAGATAGATATCTTGTGGTGTTTACATTGCTTGGTGCCACACCTAATGCCACAACGCTTATATTTATATACATCCCTTGTGGTGTTTACATCACACCGCTGTGGGGTATGTAATTCCAGCAAAGTATAATGGCTGCGGCCTGTGTACACCTCCAATGGCTGCTTCTGCAAGTAAAGTGGGTAGTGGTTGAGGGGCGGTAAAAGGCTCAATTGTGAGGTTTTACTGTCCCCCCAATCACTAGTCTTAATGATCCCTCATAATACATCACTTTCAAAATACGTGAGCTCTGCACAAAGACTACATGCTGCATTATGTGACAGCGCAATGTGCGTCCTGCGTTGTGGTATGACGAAGCACCAACCAATGTAAACACCACAAGGGATATATATATATATATTTACATCCCTTGTGGGGTTTACATTGGTTGGTGCTCCATCACACGTAGGGTTGCCACCTCATCCCTTTAAATTAATTACCCAGGTTATGTGGCTGACTAAGGTGGTAATTAAACTCACTTGGTGCCTTATCTGCATTAAATTAGATTCAGAACCTGTGTAATTCATATGTGTTCGGGTTTAAAGGGATGAGGTGGCAACCCTAATCACACCGCTGTCAGTATACTGCGGCAAGGTGGCACGATCCCGCGAATCCCCATAGGTGTAAGTCGGCGTGGGATCTCGCTCCGGCGGCGCACGCTCTCACTGGCCAGTGTGGGAGCCAGTCAGCGGGTCCGCCGGCCACCCGCAAAAGTTCCCCACAGTAACAGAACAGGAATCTGCCTGTGTAAAACAAGGCAAATCTCTGTTCTGACTGGGTAGATCACACAGATCCTATGTTTCTGCTATGCAGGAAGACGGATCTGTGTGTTGTCCCAGGCAGCCCATCCCCCATACAGTTAGAACACACAGTGAGGGAACACATTTAACCCTTTCATCGCCCCTGATGTTAACTTCTTCCCCGGCAGTGTCATTAGTACAATAACCCTTGCATATTTTTAGCACTGATTACTGTAATAATGTCACTGGTTCCCAAAAAAGGGTAAAACATTTAATTTAGATGTCTGATCTGTCCGCCGCAATGTTGCAGTCTCGCTAAATATCACTCATCGCCGCCATTACTAGTAAAAAAAAAAGAATAATAATAATAAAAATGCCATAATTCTATCCCCTATTTTGTAGACATGATAACTTTTGTGCAAACCAATAAATATACACTTATTGCAATTTTTTTTAACAAAAATATGTAGAATACACATTGGCCTAAACTGATGAAGAAATTTGTTTTTGTTTTTTTACATTTTTTGGGGATATTTATTATAGCAAAAAGTAAAAAATATTGTTTTTGTTTTTTCTTCAAAATTGTCGCTATTTTTGGTTTATAGCGCAAATGAATAAAAACCGCAGAGGTGATCAAATACCACCAAAAGAAAGCTCTATTTGTGACCAAAAAATTTGTCAATTTTGTTTGGGTACAACGTCGCACGACCGCGCAATTGTCAGTTAAAGCGACGCAGTGCCGTATTGCAAAAATTGGAAAGGGGCAAATACGGTCCTTAAGTGGCTAATAAAAAAAAAAAAACATTCAGGTTTGTATAGCCGCCCATAGACATGTGGAGAGATTTCCTCTTACTTCCTGTTTTAGCTATGGGACAGGAAGTGAAAGGAAATCTCCCCAATAAGAACACAAATGAGTAAAAAAATTAATGACTCCATAAAAAAATAACACATTCAGGTTTGTATTTTCAGCTCAAAAAACTCCCTTATATTGCTTTCAGACTTCTCTAAATCTAAATTTGTTTCAACTGTGATGTGACTTCCTGTTAGAGGGTGACTACATTCATTCTCCATGGTCCCACAATATGTAGGAATGTAGTCACCCTCTCTTGCTCGCTCCCAAGATGGACTGTAGGTTGTGTGGTGGGAGTAAAGCCCATGACCACAAGTAAACAAATGGAAGTAAGGGGGTTCGGGGGCTCACAGAGGGCGTTGACAGGAGGCAGATAAACACAACAGGAAACAATTGAATTAGAAATAGATTTTGGGGGCCATTAATTAGTGGATGTACACTCACTGGCCACTTTATTAGGTACACCGTGCTAGTACCGGGTTGGACCCCTCTTCATTCTTCATAGTATAGATTCAACAAGGCTGCAGTCCTCTCAAGCATTCCATATATTGAACATTATGTGTGGCCCTTTGGTGATATCAGGGGCCACATTTGAGGCCCCCTGTAGCTCATAAGCAGACAACCACTGCTTTTGGCTCGGTTCACACTGCTGCACTGTCAATTTGTTAAGTTTTTTGTCCTGTGTGAGGTGCGAATTTACAGCGAATTTCAGGAGTTGGACATAGCTGCGATTGATGTTCTAGCCAATGGAATCACAATGTAAAAAAAAAATGTTAACTTCCTGTGTACTTCCTGGTTTTTGTGGAGAATCGTGTGGTGAAATTCTCACATATGTGAACCGTCAATGCGATTCCAGAACGATTTACATTGATGTCTATGAAGACTAAATTCGCAACGCAACATTGTAAACTCGCACATGACCCTTTTTTTTTTTATCGCATTCGTAGAGGAATCGCAACGCATGTATGTGAACGACCGTCATTGAAACCATGACTTTATGGATGACATGCAAATTTAGAATGTTTTTGACGCATCACATTCGTTATGAACTCGCATCAGTGTGAACCGAGCCTTAGGGCCTACTTCCCCCCGGGACACTTTGCGCTGCAATGTGTGTGTTTCTGTGTGCTGTGTTATCCCCCGTTCACACCAGGGACCTTTCTCCTGTGTTTGCTGCTGTTCTGCACAATAATGGAAATCACATTATTCTCTATGGTTCCCATTCACATCAATGTAACGCAGCTGCAGCACATTTTTTTAAAGGCGCAGCACTTCTTTTGGTGCAATTGCAGTGAGTTTTGTGCTCCGTAGACTTCAATGGTAAGTCGTGTAAACTGCATATACATTCGTTTTTTTAATTGTATTTATAAAATTTTCCCAATAACAAAACATAGAAATTACAATCACATCGATGTCACAGTACAACCAACAAACGCTTCCGCCTGTGACTAGCCACTTGACCTCCAGAAGATTTACCCCCCCCACCCTCCTTCATGACCAGGCCATTTTTTTGCATTACGGCACTGTAATATCGTATTTTTTGCTCCATAAGACGCACCTAGGTTTTAGAGGAGGAAAACAAGAAAAAAAATATTCTGAACCAAATGGTGTACTAAAATATTTACCAGTACCCATAAAATGCAGCCTAACCAGTGCCAATGAAACGCAGCCTGACCAGTGCCCATCAAATGCAGCCTGACCTGTGTTAATGAAATGCCGCCTTACCAGTGCCAATGAAATACAGCCTGACCTGTGCCCATGAAATGCCGCCTTACCAGTGCCAATGAAATACAGCCTGACCTGTGCCAATTAAATACAGCCTGACCTGTGCCCATGAAATGAAGCTTGACCTGTGCCTGGGGACTGGCGAGGATGTCAACACATCACGCTTTTACTTAGATAGAAAACAGAGCAGCCCGAAAGTATTGGGACATAGCGGCGGCGATGGGGAGGCCTGGTCAGTATTCGCTCCATAAGAAGCACAGACATCTCCCCCCATTTTTTGGGGAGGAAAAAAGTGTGTCTTATGGAGTGAAAAAATATGGTACTTTGAGCCCAGGTTCAAACTGGGCTGCGGGAGTGAATCCGTGCGAGTTCAGCTGAACTCGCCCAATTTCACTCCCGCTGGTCAGTCCCGATTTCGGCTGCGATTACAGAGACATCTGTGCAGGTTTCTGCACAGATGTCAATATAAATCGCGGGCCAAAATCGCAAAAAGTAGTACAGAAACTACTTTTTGAAATTGGTGCAACGCTGTAGATGCGGCGTCGCACCAATTAGGACGGTGCCATTGTCGGCAATTTGCGGCAAATACCGCATGTCAAAACGCACCAGTGTGAACCAGGGCTAAGCCCAGGTTCACACTGGGCTGCGGGAGTGAAGCCGTGCAAGTTCAGCTGAACTCGCACGATTTCACTCTCGCTGGCAGTTCCGATTACAAAGACATCTGACACAGATGTCAATGTAAATCGCGGCTGAAATCGCAAAAAGTAGTACAGAAACTACTTTTTGAAATCGGTGAAGCGCCGCAGATGCGGCGTTGCACCGATTAGGACGGTGCCATTGCCCGCAATTTGTGGCAAATATCGCCGATTTGACATGCGATTTGACATGTCAAATCGCACCAATGTGAACCAGGGCTAACTGACAATTTTGCGGTCGTGCAAATCTGTACATAAATTAAATGTATGTCTTTTTTCCCCCCACAAATAGAGCTTTCGTTTGGTAGTATTTGATCACCTCTACAATAAACAACACCTGTACCTTTTCCAGATAACGTGCTGCAGCTGTTCTGTATTGATGTGATTAAGCACCATAGGGAATAATGTGATTTACACAGTCATGCTGCACTGGTGTGAACAGGGACCTGGCACTTTTTTTTTTTTTACCAGTGTTGTGTCTAAAAAAATAAGTCACCCCCCCCCCCCAAAAAAAAAAACCTGCATTAACTTGCAAAAGAAGAAAAAAAGTGCGATATTGCGCTGAAAAATTCTCTGATAGACACATCATGCTGCAGCAGCACTAGTGTGAACCTAACGTTAGGGCTCATTCATGCTTGCTCGCTCTTCAGAGAGCATTTGATAGGCGGTGAGGAGGCGTTGTATCAACTCCTCCCCCTGGTTTGTGGAGTGCTTGCAGAGCGGCCTCATTCATTTAAATTTGTCATGCTCAGTGGCTTGCTATGCCTGCCAAAAGCAACCGTATTTAATTCCAGAAAAGTATCATGGTTGCGGCCTGTGTACACCTCCGACTGCTGGCTCTGCAAGTAAAATGGGGAGCGGTTGAGGGGCGGTAAAAGGCTCAACTGTGAGGTTTTACTGTCCCCACCCAATCGCTAGTCTGAATGAGCCCTCATAATGCATCACTTTCAAAATACGTGAGCTCTGCACAATGATTGCATGCTACATTGTGTGACAAAGCGCAATGTGCGTCCTGCGTTGTGGTATGATGAAGCACAAACTAATGTAAACAGCACAAGAGATGTGTGTGTGTGTATATATATATATATATATATATATATATATATATATATATACACACACAGTATACACGTCGTGGCATGAGGTGTGATGGAGCACCAACCAATGTAAACATCACAAGGGATATAGATAGATAGATAGATATCTTGTGGTGTTTACATTGGTTGGTGCCACACCTAATGCCACAACGCTTATATTTATATACATCGGTTGGTGCTCCATCACACTGCTGTGGGGTATGTAATTCCAGCAAAGTATCATGGCTGCGGCCTGTGTACACCTCCGACTGTTGCCTCTGCAAGTACTCTAGTCTGTATGCACTACAGAACGTGTTCCATAGGAAACCATGTTAAATGGACTGTAGTGCAAATCTGCAAAATGCAAAGAGCACTAAAAATGCATAGGCGTGAATCAGGCCTTAGGGCCTACTTCACCTCCGAGACACGCTGCGCTGCAATGTGTGTGTTTCTAGTGTGCTGTGTTATCCCCCATTCACACCAGGGTCCTTTCTCCTGCGTTTGCTGCTGTTCTGCACAATAATTACTCCCACTGAAACAAACAATGGGGCGTTAGTTTTCCCCCACTAACGTCAGGACCTTTTTTACTCCCAATGGCCACCACAGTCCGGCCCTCATAAAGTCTGAAGCACAGTAAACTGGCCCTTTGTTTAGAAAGTTTGGAGACCCCTGTTGTAGTTGATGGTGTGCATATACTGATGGCACCTTGAAAGCTCGATATATACTTTTCAATGTAATATTGTAACTCGTTAGGAATATGGTGTCCAAACTATAATACCA
Organism: Rana muscosa; assembly: GCA_029206835.1. NCBI lineage: Eukaryota > Metazoa > Chordata > Amphibia > Anura > Ranidae > Rana > Rana muscosa. The sequence goes on from CM055116.1 coordinate 17,684,015, forward strand.
ATCTATTGGCATGCACTTGATAGTATAATCTGTTGGCATGCACAGATAGTATAAACGGTGGCCCGGGGGCCAGATGTGGCCCTTGGCTTGCCTTTATCTGGCCTTTGGAGCAGGATTCCACCAACTGACACCATCGGTGGGGCACGATTCCTCCAACTGACACCATTGATGGGGCACTATTCCACCAAATGACAGCATCGATGGGGCACTGTTCTACCAATAATGGGGCATTGTTTATGCCCACTGAAGCCAGGGGCATTTTCTGCTCCCACTGGTCACAGTCTGTTAAGTACAGAACGTACCTGGTAGTAGAGCCTGACTTGTAGGAGGAGACCTCTCTTACAGACCTGGCTCAGGAGTCACTGGAGTGAGGACAGTGAGCTCGAGAGCGCAGTAAGGTAGGAGTGCCTGAGGTAGTTGTAGTAGCCTGGCACAGTGGAAGGGTAATGATCCTCCAGGGATGGCTGTAACTGTAGGCAGCAGTAAGGATGGTTGCAGGTCAGCGACCCAGGAGCTGGCAGGTACAGGAACAGAAGCTGGAGCTGGAGCAGGGTGAGACAAGCCGGGTTAGGTGCAACACAGAGCAGCAGACAGTAGCAAGGTCAGACAGGCTGGGTCGGAGCAGGTAATCAGATGGTTGGATACAGGAGACTAAGCATGGTCAGAGGTACAGGCAAGGTCTGGCAGCAGGTAGGCAATAGAAGACTGAGCAAGGTCAAGGCAAGCCAAGGTCAGGATTGGAGATAATGGATGGTCAAGCAGAGCCAGGTCGGTACAGGTAACAGATAAACAGGTATGCAGATTACTGGTACAGAGCTGCAGATCAGACAGCAATGCATCATTGCAGTTGCTGACTTTTTAAAGGCATAATGGTGCCAAGTAGCGCTAATGTGGGCGCGCGCGCACCCACTGTGCATGTGCGCGTGCAATTGGTGCACGCGCACTCGACGCGCACCGGCACGGATGGATGCTGTTGCCTATTCTGCACAGGAGCGCGTGTGCGCACGCAAGAGCCTTCTTCCCATTCCAGCAGCTCCCTGACACAGTCCGGCCCCCCTAATGTCTGAAGGCAAGTAAACTGGTCCTTTGCTTAGAATGTTTGGGGACCCCTGGTCTAATACAAAGGACCAGGCGGCAATGGCATTGGAGGATACTCCTAGATGTGGCCACTAAAGAAGATATCACCAACAGCCTAAAACTGAAAAGAAAACCCTGGAAAGAGGAAAGCTACAGCCAGCAGCCAGTGTAACAAATACTTAAGCCGTAGATGAGTTAGAACCTCTGTCAGGTTCCAATGCCATTGGTGTCCCTGTAGAAGAGATTGCCCCCTCACTTCCTTTTTTTTATATATCATTTTTAACCACTTAAGGACCGAGCCTCGTTTTGAGATTTGGTGTTTACAAGTTTAAAACAGTTTTTTTTTTACTAGAAAATTACTTAGAACCCCCAAACATTATATATTTTTTCTAACACCCTAGAGAATAAAATAGCGGTCATTGCAATACTTTTTGTCACACCGTATTTGCGCAGCGGTCTTACAAGCGCCCTTTTTTGGGAAAAAATAAAAAATTTTGGATTAAAAAATAAGACAGTAAAGTTAGCCCAATTTTTTTTTTAGATTGTGAAAGATAATGTAAATTGATACCCAACATGTCACGCTTCAAAATTGCGCCTGCTCGTGGAATGGCGTCCAACTTTTACCCTTTAAAATCTCCGTAGGCGGCGTTTAAAAAATTCTATAGGTTGCATCTTTTGAGTTACAGAGGAGGTCTAGGGCTAGAAATATTGCTCTCGCTCTAGCGATTGCGGCGATACCTCACGTGTGTGATTTGAACACCGTTTTCATATGTGGGCGCTACTCACGTATGCGTTCGCTTCTGCGCATGAGCTCGTCGGGACGGGGCGCTTTAATAAAAAAAATGTTTTCTTATTTATTTTACTTGATTTAATTTATTTTTAAAAATAAATAAATGGGTCACTTTTATTCCTATTACAAGGAATGTAAAAATCCCTTGTAATAGAAAAAAGCATGACAGGTCCTCTTAAACATGAGATCTGGGGTCAAAAAGACCTCACATCTCATATTTACACTAAAATTCAATAAAAAAAAAAAAAAATCATTTGGGAAAAAAAAAAGGCCCTTTTAGAGCTATGGGCGGAAGTGACGTTTTGACGTTGTTTCCGCCCTGCTATGGTATGGAGACGGGTAGGGGCCATCTTCCCCTCACTCATCTCCATACCCAGCTAGGAAGAGGACCCGATCGCCTCCGCCGCTACCGATGGCTCCGGTAAGCGGTGTACATAAATTAGATGTTTGTCTTTTTTTCCCACAAATAGAGCTTTTTTTTTGGAGGTATTTTATCACCTCTGCGGTTTTAATTGTTTGCGCTATAAATAAAATCAATTTAAAAAAATATATATATATTTTGTACTTTCTGCTATGAAACGTATACAAAAAAAATTAAAATCTCTTCATCAATTTAGGCCAATGTGTATTCTGCTACATATTTTTGGTAAAAAAAAATCCCGAAAAGCGTATATTGATTGGTTTGTACAAAAGTTTTAGCGTCTACATACTATGGGATATATACTGGAATCTGTATTCATTTATTTTTTCTACTAGTAATGGCGGCAATCAGCGACTTATAGTGGGACTGCAATATAGCGGTGCACAATCAGACACTTTGTGGGAACCAGTGACACCAATTCAGTGAGCAATGCTAAAAAATATACACTGTCACTGTACTAATGACCCTGGCCAGGAAGGGGTTAAACATCTAGAGCGATCAAAGTGTTACCTGTGTGCCTAGCCAGTGTTTATGTGTGCTGTGTGTGGTGCTTTGCAGGGAAAGAAAACCCCATTACTTCCTCCCTGTCAGAACAGAGCTTTGCCTTGTTTACGGCGCATGCGCGTGTCCCCTACCTGTAAGTGCAAAATAACATCTATGTACGTGATTCCGCACAGCGCGGCCGCCCTGCAGCAGTAAATCTGCTATGGGGTAGTCGGGAAGTGGCTAGTACAGGATACTCGTCATCTTAGGATCAGACTTATAATTTTGAGACCCGTCGTATTAGAAGTGCAGAGATAACGTGACATCAGATTCCACACATATACATTCATTTTCTAAGGGTCACGCTGGTGTAGCTGCAGAATGATGCTTTTTCAGTGCGTTTTTATTTATTTTTTTGCACCTTTTTCATGCTTTGTGTTTTTTTGTTTTTGGTAGGAGAAGGAGCCCGAATTTTATCAACAAAAGTCTGGGAAAAAAGCATGCATGTTTTGGGTACATTTCCATTGAAGTCTATGGGGCCTAAATTGCAGCGCAATAAATATCACCTGTACCTTTTCCAGATAACGTGCTGCAGCTGTGCTGCATTGATGTAGTTAAGCACCATAGGGAATAATGTGATTTCCACAGTCATGCAGTGCAGCACATACAGGAGATAATACACTGGTGTGAACAGGGGCCTGGCGCTGTGTCTAAAATCCAGTCCCCCCCCCAAAAAAAAATAAGAAATAAAAAACCTGTATTAGCTTGCAAAAGTAAAAAACAATAAAAAAGTGCAATATTGCACTGAAACATTCCCTGAAAGACACATCATGCTGCAGCAACACTAGTGTGAACCTAACGTTAGGGCTCATTCATGCTTACTTGCTCGCTCTTCAGAGAACATTTGATTGGCGGTGAGGACGTGTTGTGTCAACTCCTCCCCCTGGTTCCGGAGAGCGCTTGCAGAGCGGCCCCATTCAGCGCAATTCTCATTCAGAGTGTGACAGTGCTGAAAGCTGAAAATTGGTCTTGGCAGGAAGAGGGTATAAGTGCCCGGAAGGCAAGTGGTTGACCACTTCAATACTGGGCACTTTTACCCCCTTCCTGCCCAGGCCACTTCCTGTTTTAGCTATGGGACAGGAAGTGAAGGTAAATCTCCTCAATAGGGGCACAAGTGGGGGAAAAATAATAATAATAAAAAAAAAATGTTTGCCTTTAGTTCTACTTTAATCAGTTCTGACCATTTGCAAAGCTGAGACTTCATAAACATGGGCACATTCACCCGTACAGTGTAAACGGGCTGCTTATTTCTGGTTCCCCGGGATGTCCTGGTGCTGCGTATAGCCGCCCATAGACATGTGGAGAGATTTCTTCTTACTTCCTGTTTTAGCTATGGGACAGGAAGTGAAGGAAAATCTCCCCAGTAGGGACCCAGAGGAGTAAAAAAAAAAAAAAAACTGACTGTTTATAAAAAGAACACATTCAGGTTTGTATTTTCAGCTCAAAAAACTCCCTTATATTACTTTCAGACTTCTCTAAATCTCAATTTTTTTTCGTTGTGATGTGACTTCCTGTTAGAGGGTGACTACATTCATTCTCCCACAATATGTAGGAATGTAGTCACCCTCTCTTGCTCGCTCCCAAGATGGACTGTAGGTTGTGTGGTGGGAGTAGAGCCCATGACCACAAGTGAACTAATGGAAGTAAGGGAGTTCGGGGGCTCACAGAGGGCGTTGACAGGAGGCAGATAAACACAACAGGAAACAATTGAATTAGAAATAGATTTTGGGGGCCATTAATTAGTGGATGTACACTCACTGGCCACTTTATTAGGTACACCGTGCTAGTACCGGGTTGAACCCCTCTTCATTCTTCATGGCATAGATTCAACAAGGCTGCAGTCCTCTCAAGCATTCCATATATTGAACATTATGTGTGGCCCTTTAATGATATCAGGGGCCACATTTGAGGCCCCCTGTAGCTCATAAGCAGACAACCACTGCTTTTGGCTCAGCTCACACTGCTGCGCTGTGAATTTGTTCAGTTTTTTGTCCTGTGTGAGGTGCGAATTTACTGCGAATTTCAGGAGTTGGACATAGCTGCGATTGATGTTCTAGCCAATGGAATCATAATGTAAAAAAAGGTGTTAACTTCCTGTGTACTTCCTGGTTTTTGTGGAGAGTAGTGTGGTGGAATTCGCACATATGTGAACCATCAATGCGATTTCAGAATGATTTACATTGATGTCTATGGAGACTAAATTCGCAAGGCAACGCAGTAAACTCGCACATGACCCTTTTTTTTATCGCATCGCATTCGTAGAGGAATCACATCGCATGTGTGTGAAAGACCGTCATTGAAACAATGACTTTATGGATGACATCAAATTTAGAATGAAAGCAACATGGGATTGTGGCCGCCTTAAAGTTTTAAATAAAAAAAATAAAAAATAGTTTGTTTTAAAATTTAATAAAAAAAAAAAAAAGGCTTATCACAGGGAAATGTGCGGGAAAACGTTCTCTGCAGGTGAGAGGAGGTTATAAATAACCCTGCCTGACTGACCCTCTCACAGTTCCCCTTGAGGCGACGTAAGTTTGAGCTTCCCTTCCCTCCCACCCTTGTCACAGGTACCATTTATGTGGACATGTCACCCTTGGATCAAGGGGGGACTTTGGTTTATTAATTGATTATTTACAGCTCGAGTCCTATGACTGAGCGGATTTAGAATTTATTTGAATATTTGAATATTATTTATTTATTATACTCTGAATTAATTATTTTAATAAAGGAATTTAATTTATTATTTAATATCAATAAAGGTGCCGCGGCCATTTTAAACACCATCTGGTTGTAGTGTGTATTTATTATTATTGATAGAATGTGCGACCTACAGTCCCATGTTTTTGATGCATCACATTTGTTATGAACTCGCATCAGTGTGAACCGGGCCTTAGGGCCTACTTCCCCCCGGGAAACTGTGCGCTGCAATGTGTGTGTTTCTGTGTGTGTTGTTATCCCCCGTTCACACCAGGGTCCTTTCTCCTGTGTTTGCTGTTGTTCTGCACAATAATAGAAATCACATTATTCTCTATGGTTCCCGTTCACATCAATGTAACGCAGCCGCAGCACATTTTCTTTAAAAGGCGCAGCACTTCTTTTTTTGCAATTGCAGTGAGTTTTGTGCTCCAGAGACTGGTAGACATGTAAACTGCATATACATTCATTTTCTTAAATTGTATTTATTACATTTTTCCAATAACAAAACATAGAAATTACAATCACATCGATGTCACAGTCTACATACAGTACAACCAACAAACGCTTCCACCTGTGACTAGCCACTTAACCTCCAGAACATTTACCCCCCACCCTCCTTCATGAACAGGCCATTTTTTTGCGTTACGGCACTGTAATACCAGTGCCCTTAAATTGCAGCCTTACCAGTGCCCATGACATGCAGCCTGACCAGTGCCCGTGAAATGCAGCCTGACCAGTGCCAATGAAATGCAGCCTGACCAGTGCCAATGAAATGCAGCCTAACCAGTGCCAATGAAATGCAGCCTAACCAGTGCCAATGAAATGCAGCCTAACCAGTGCCAATGAAATGCAGCCTAATCAGTGCCAATGAAATGCAGCCTGATCTGTGCCCATGAAATGCAGCCTGACCTGTGCCCATGAAATGCAGCCTGACCTGTGCCCATGAAATACAGTCTGACCTGTGCCCACGAAATGCAGCCTAAACAGTGCCCATGAAATGCAGCCTGATCTGTGCCCATGAAATGCAGCCTGACCTGTGCCCATGAAATGCAGCCTGACCTGTGCCAATGAAATGCAGCCTGACCTGTGCCCATGAAATGCAGCCTGACCTGTGCCCATGAAATGCAGCCTGACCTGTGCCCATGAAATGCAGCCTGACCTGTGCCAATGAAATGCAGCCTGATCTGTGCCCATGAAATGCAGCCGGACCTGTGCCCATGAAATGCAACCTGACCTGTGCCCATGAAATGCAACCTGACCTGTGCCCATGAAATGCAGCCTAAACAGTGCCCATGAAATGCAGCCTGACCTGTGCCCATGAAATGCAGCCTGACCTGTGCCCGGCGTCTGGTGAGGACATCATCACATCCGCCTGTCAGATTTAGATAGAAGACAGAGCAGCCACCCCGGCCGTACTCCATTCAGCCGTTGGGGCTGCTCTGTCTTCTGTGAGTGACAAGCTGAGCCGGGAGATCGCCCAGCGCTCGCGGCGGACGGCTGCCCTGTATTGGGACATAGCAGCGGCGATGGGGGGGGGGGGGGCCTGGTCAGTATTCGCTCCATAAGACATTTCCCCTCCATTTTTTGGGTGGAAAAAAGTGCGTCTTATGGAGCGAAAATTATGGTACTTTAAATGACAATTTTGCGGTCATGCGACTCTGTACTTAAATTAAATGTTTGTCTGTTTTTTCCCACAAATAGAGCTTTCTTTTGGTAGTATTTTATCACCTCTGCATTTTTAATTGTTTGCGCTAGTAAAATCAATTTTGAAAAAATATATATAGATTTTTTAGTTTCTGCTATAAAACATATCCAATACAATTATTTTTTTTAAATCAAATATGTATTCTGCTACATATTTTTGGTAAAAAAAAATCCCAGTAAGCATATATTGATTGGTTTGCACAAAAGTTATAGTGTCTACAAACTATGGGATATATACTGGAATTTGTATTTATTTATTTTTTCTACTAGTAATGGCGGCGATCAGCGACTTAAAGCAGGACTGCAATATAGCGGTGCACAATCAGACACTAAAGCCTGATTGGATTTTCTGCAGACAAAGCATAGAACTTTTGTCCGAAGGGCGTTGGCCAGGAACTTGTCTTGCATACAAACGGCAAAGAATTGTCGCCCAACAAACACAAAACTACGTGTTTTTTCAGCTCTTGAGCAACACCCTTTGGGTAACTTCTGCTAATGCTGTGTTATGGTGAGCATTGCTTCTGAGCATGCGTGTTTGTACTTTGGAGTTTTGTCCGACGGACTTGTGTACACACGATCAGATAATCCGACATCACACATTTGTTGGCAGACAATTTTAAAGCACGCTATCCAACATTTGTTGGCGGAAAATCTGACAACAATTTTCCGATGGAGCGTACAAACGGTTGAATTTTCCCACAACAGTCTGCCATAAAACAATTCCCGTCGAATAATCCGATCGTGTGTATGAAGCTTAACTGACACTTTTGACACTTTGTGGGAACCAGTGACACCAATACAGTGATCAGTGTTAAAAAATATACAATAAAACTGGCAGGGAAGGGGTTAAACATCTAGAGCGATCAAAGTGTGTGTGCCTAGCCAGTGTTTATGTGTGCGGTGCTTTTACTAGGGGAGTGATGGATATTATTCCCTGCATTGAAGGGAAAGAAAATCCATGACTTCCTCCCTGTCAGAACAGAGCTTTTCCTTGTTTACATAGGCAGAGCTCCATTCTGTGTGTTTTCTGGACTATCGGCGGACATCCATTTGCCGGCACTTGCTGATCAGCTTCTGCTGTGACTAATCAGCGCAGGAGCGGCGCATGCGCGTGTCCCCTACCCGTAAGTGCAGAATAACATCTATGTACGTGATTCCGCACAGTGCGGCCGCCCTGCAGCAGTAAATCTGCTATGGGGTAGTCGGGAAGTGGCTAGTACAGGATACTCGTCATCTTTGGATCAGACATACAATTTTGAGACCCGTCGTATTAGAAGTGCGGAGATAACGTGACATCAGATTCCACACATATACATTCATTTTCTAAGGGTCACGCTGGTGCAGCTTCAGAATGATGCTTTTTCAGTTATTATTTTTTTTGCACCTTTTTCATGCTTTATGTTGTAGCGGGGTCCATAAAATTGGGTGGGATACACCCAAGTGTGTACATTTTTGAGCATTGGACCAAATTGTAGTCGTGGAGGACTAGGTGGTGTATTATTCTCCTTGGCCGGTGGGTGGCGGGGTACCCGCAGGCTCAAGGTAGAATCACTGCCACAGTGCTACCCTTTTTGTCCCTTTCCGGAGATGGTACGGCAAGGGCGGGGAACCTGCCGTGGTGTCGATGGGAGGAGATAAAAGGGGGAAGACGCCCTGGCCACGAGGTCTTCAGGATCTTCTCTTCATGCACCCAGGCACCTTAGGCCTGGGTGCGGGCGGTTTGGAGTTCCGGCCCAGGCGCCCTAGGCCTGACCGGAATAGAGTTGGAGTCCATCCCAGGCACCTTCAGCCTGGGGTGAGGTACTAAATTGTAGGCCTGGGGCCCAGTGACTTCGACTGGGTCCCGCAAGGGTGAACTGGTCCGAGGGTCCCTGAGGTGGACGGGGCCCGAGTCTGAGTTGAGGAGCCCGGGGAGGTCTCCCGTCCGGAGATCCGGAGCAGCATCAACCCGGTGACGGATGGGCCTCCGGTAACTCCCTTGGAGGGACATCTTCCCCTGATAGGGGCCACAGCGCAGCGAAGGTACTCCTAAATACATTCTCTTGAGTTGCTGGTAGAGACTCGCAAGTTCTAAGTTCTGTTCGAATCAAGGCCATGATAACCGCTGGTGAAATCACAGTGGTTTAGAGTTACAATCAGGATAGTGCCTCGACCTGCTCATCCCACCGTATCAGGCTGTTATAAGGTTTCAACCAGTTGGCTACTGAAGCACTGTTTATTGTGAATCTTGCAATAAAACAAGAGTTGGACTGTGATCGGTGTGTGGGACTCTGGTTAATGGGAGCGAAGGGAGGTGACAGCACAGCAGGACTGAATCCATAACTAATGCACACTGGCCCGAGGAAAATACTGATTCTGGCCTTCACCTCACCCACAGCTATGGGGAGGACATGGGCCGTAGCGCATCTCACCCTGTCGTGTGACATACCCCTAGACATAGGAGATGGGGTGAGGCCGCTACAATGTGTGTTTTTTTTGGTAGGAGAAGGAGACCGAGTTCTATCAACAAAACTCTGCCAAAAAAGCATGGATGTTTTTGGGTGCATTTCCATTGAAGTCTATGGGGCCTAAATTGCAGTGCAATAAACACCTGTACCTTTTCCAGATAACGTGCTGCAGCTGTGCTGCATTGATATGGTTAAGCACCATAGGGAATAATGTGATTTCCACAGTCATGCAGTGCAGCACATACAGGAGATAATACACTGGTGTGAACAGGGGCCTATTTTTTTGCCAGTGATGTGTCTAAAATCCCCTCAAAAAATAAAAAAACTGCATTCGCTTGCAAAAGTAAAATAAATTGAAAAGTGCGATATTGTACTGAAACATCCTCTGAAAGACACATCATGCTGTGGTAGCACTAGTGTGAAGCTAACGTTAGGGCTCATTCATGCTTGCTCGCTCTTCAGAGAGCATTTGATAGGCGGTGAGGAGGTGTTGTATTATCTCCTCCCCCTGGTTTGCGGAGCGCTTGCAGAGCGGCCTCATTCACTTGAATTCGTCATGCTCAGTGGCTTGCTATGCCTGCCAAAAGCAACCGTATGTAATTCCAGCAAAGTATCATGGCTGCAGCCTGTGTACACCTCCAATGGCTGCCTCTGCAAGTAAAGTGGGTAGCGGTTGAGGGGCGGTAAAAGGCTCAACTGTGAGGTTTTACTGCCCAATCGCTAGTCTGAATGAGCCCTCATAATATGTTGCTTTCAAAATACATGAGCTCTGCACAATGAATGCATGCTGCATTATGTGACAGCGCAATTTGCATCCTGCGTTGTGGTATGATGGAGCACCAACCAATGTAAACACCACAAGGGATATAGATAGATAGATATCTTGTGGTGTTTACATTGCTTGGTGCCACACCTAATGCCACAACGCTTATATTTATATACATCCCTTGTGGTGTTTACATCACACCGCTGTGGGGTATGTAATTCCAGCAAAGTATAATGGCTGCGGCCTGTGTACACCTCCAATGGCTGCTTCTGCAAGTAAAGTGGGTAGTGGTTGAGGGGCGGTAAAAGGCTCAATTGTGAGGTTTTACTGTCCCCCCAATCACTAGTCTTAATGATCCCTCATAATACATCACTTTCAAAATACGTGAGCTCTGCACAAAGACTACATGCTGCATTATGTGACAAAGCGCAATGTGCGTCCTGCGTTGTGGTATGACGAAGCACCAACCAATGTAAACACCACAAGGGATATATATATATATATATATTTACATCCCTTGTGGGGTTTACATTGGTTGGTGCTCCATCACACGTAGGGTTGCCACCTCATCCCTTTAAATTAATTACCCAGGTTATGTGGCTGACTAAGGTGGTAATTAAACTCACTTGGTGCCTTATCTGCATTAAATTAGATTCAGAACCTGTGTAATTCATATGTGTTCGGGTTTAAAGGGATGAGGTGGCAACCCTAATCACACCGCTGTCAGTATACTGCGGCAAGGTGGCACGATCCCGCGAATCCCCATAGGTGTAATTCGGCGTGGGATCTCGCTCCGGCGGCGCACGCTCTCACTGGCCAGTGTGGGAGCCAGTCAGCGGGTCCGCCGGCCACCCGCAAAAGTTCCCCACAGTAACAGAACAGGAATCTGCCTGTGTAAAACAAGGCAAATCTCTGTTCTGACTGGGTAGATCACACAGATCCTATGTTTCTGCTATGCAGGAAGACGGATCTGTGTGTTGTCCCAGGCAGCCCATCCCCCATACAGTTAGAACACACAGTGAGGGAACACATTTAACCCTTTCATCGCCCCTGATGTTAACTTCTTCCCCGGCAGTGTCATTAGTACAATAACCCTTGCATATTTTTAGCACTGATTACTGTAATAATGTCACTGGTTCCCAAAAAAGGGTAAAACATTTAATTTAGATGTCTGATCTGTCCGCCGCAATGTTGCAGTCTCGCTAAATATCACTCATCGCCGCCATTACTAGTAAAAAAAAAAAGAATAATAATAATAAAAATGCCATAATTCTATCCCCTATTTTGTAGACATGATAACTTTTGTGCAAACCAATAAATATACACTTATTGCAATTTTTTTTAACAAAAATATGTAGAATACACATTGGCCTAAACTGATGAAGAAATTTGTTTTTGTTTTTTTACATTTTTTGGGGATATTTATTATAGCAAAAAGTAAAAAATATTGTTTTTGTTTTTTCTTCAAAATTGTCGCTATTTTTGGTTTATAGCGCAAATGAATAAAAACCGCAGAGGTGATCAAATAGCACCAAAAGAAAGCTCTATTTGTGACCAAAAAATTTGTCAATTTTGTTTGGGTACAACGTCGCACGACCGCGCAATTGTCAGTTAAAGCGACGCAGTGCCGTATTGCAAAAATTGGAAAGGGGCAAATACGGTCCTTAAGTGGCTAATAAAAAAAAGCCGCCCATAGACATGTGGAGAGATTTCCTCTTACTTCCTGTTTTAGCTATGGGACAGGAAGTGAAAGGAAATCTCCCCAATAAGAACACAAATGAGTAAAAAAATTAATGACTCCATAAAAAAATAACACATTCAGGTTTGTATTTTCAGCTCAAAAAACTCCCTTATATTGCTTTCAGACTTCTCTAAATCTAAATTTGTTTCAACTGTGATGTGACTTCCTGTTAGAGGGTGACTACATTCATTCTCCATGGTCCCACAATATGTATGTAGCGGCCTCACCCTCTCTCCATCTTTATCGGTTACACACCAACTCATGTCTAGGGGTTCCTGGGTTGTGAGAGTGAGATGCGCCACGGCCCATGTCCTCCCCATTGTAGTAGGGAGGTGAAGGCCACTTCCTGATGTTTCCTCGGGCCGGTGTGTTCTGTGAATGCACTGAGTCTGTAATTGCAAGCTCATCAGCCTCCCCTCTGCTTCCAGTAACTGGAGTTCACACACCGGAGAAAGGTCCAACACTTGTTTATTTGGCACTCCAATAGCAAAGCACGATAAACAGTTCTTTTAACAGCAGACTGGTTGGGACCTATAACCTTGCCAACGGTGGGATGAGCAGATCAAGGCACTTCCTAACGTTTCAGTTCTATGCCACTATACTATGACCAGCGGCGCCTAAGCCAATCCGGCTGTTACAGAACAGGAAGGATGGGGTCTCTTCCAGCAACCCCTATGAACAGCAATGGAGCCCTCTTCGATACGCTGTGGCCCCTATCAGGGGGATGTGTCCTCCCAAGAGAGTTCCCAGAGGCCCACTGTCACCGGGTTGGTGCTGCTCCGGGTCTCCAGTGGGTAACCTCCCCGGCCTCCTCACCTCAGGTACGAGTCCCTCCGCTCAGGGACCCTCGGACAGTCCACCCTAGCGGGACCCAGTCGAAGGTACTGGGCCCCAGGCCTCCTAGATAGTACCTCACCCCAGGCTAAAGGTGCCTGGGATGGACGCCAACATGACTCCGGACCAGGCCATGGGCACCTGGACCAGACTCCTGGATCTCCCGCACCCAGGCCTAAGGGCCCTGGGTGCGGACCGCAACCCTCCTCCTCCGAGGACCTCCTTCTCCGCAAGACGACGACCTCGTGGTCAGGGCGTCTCCCCCTTTTATCTCCTCCCTTCAACGGCCCGGCGGGTTCCCCGCCCCAGCCATACCATCTCCGGGAAGAGACCAAACAGGGAGCACTGCAGGGGATGATTCTACCTGAAGCCTGTGGGTACCTCGCCACCCACAGGCAAAGGAGAATATTACATCCTCCAATCCTCCACGAAACAAAAAGGGGTCTGAATCCTAACACAATTATACACCTGGGTCACACTATTGCCCAGGTGTATCCCATCAATTTGAGGACCCCACTACACACTCCCCCCTGTAATTTGACGCTGGTCCCCAGCGTCAGGTGCACACCCATGCCTCCCATAAAGTGGTGACATGGAGTGAAACCCCTGAGGCAGTTCCTCTAAATTTCCCAAGTGCCAAGACCTGCTCAGGGAATGGGGAACATATAAAACAACTTATGTCATAAAACACTTTAAACATCTGCCTAGTCACAGCCCCTCTCCCACACTGTCTAAGAGCCACCCACTCTCAATGATCTTGACTGACGATTCTCCTGCAGGGGAAAGAAAAACAACATCCTAACATAATTTCGTGTCATTTGGGATGAGTGGGCCCGTCAGCCGAGAGACCCACTCACTCCAACGAGCAAGGTGATGTGTGGGTGAAATATTTTCAAACATTTGTTGCGCAACACTGCCACCTGGTGACAACGCCGCGGTCATGACACTCAACGAATCTTCGTTCTTCCAGCTTTTCCCTACTCTGCCACTATTCCCAAATGTCCTTGCCTTTGGCACATGAAGAAAAGGGGAAACACGAAAACACAACAGTCCCCAAGTCTCCAACGAGAAAAAAGAAAAGCCCAAACAAAAACAAAAGCAGGGCACAGTCCTGCGTGTCTGGGAATGGCTCTTCCAGAAAGTTCAAGTGCACAAAAGAAATAAACAGGAGTTCTTTTCTCCTACAAGTAAAACTTTGGATCCGGCAGGTACAGGGGTTTCAGGTGTTTGTCAAATGCCTCTATCGAATACTCGACATCTTCTCCTTCTCTTCTGCAAATGACTATCTTGTCAGCATGGATATGGCGCCCCAATTTCCATTCAGCTTTGCAGTCCTCAAACCTCTTAGACACTGCCGGCACACATTCCAGGTACCTGCGGGCATGGGGCACCTTCAACTTGTCCCACACAAACTCGTCATACCATCTTGTTCTCCAGACTTCCACCTCATACAGCAAGTCCCGGGGTAGATACGGGTACTCCCACCCATATTCCCGAGCTACTTTATGGCAAAACAGTCTCTGCAAGCGGGCCAAAGGTGGCATAGTGGCTTTCTCTCCAGTTCCAGGCAGCACAATAGCTTCCGGATGCCGAGGTACCTTTACCAGCTCCCTGGAAATGACTTTCGGCGCTTTCAGAGAAGCGCGGGGTGTCCGCACAACCAAAGTAGGTGAGGTAACAGTAGATGAGGACACAGGTGGAGGGGTAGGTTCCCTCGTAAGCTGCGGGTCTTCCACCCGAGGCGTGCTGTCTCCTGTGTACATAGGTGAATCCCGTACCGCACGGGAAGCAAGAAGTGGCACTCTATCCCAGCCCTTGCGGCTGAACAGTTCGTCTATCTCGCCATCATCTCCGCAATCAGACAGCGACTCTAGGTCGGAGGTGTCATACATCTCCGCAGGCAGATATCTACCGGTGAACACAGAATCATCTTCTCTGGGGGGTTCCACCTCCAATGGGCCCCCGACACCTCCAACCACCACCACAGTCCCAGCCCCTGGCTCACCTGACCCTTGTAGAAGACTGGGATGTCCGGGACTTCCATCTCGACCGGCGCCATCCAGGCCAGGCAAGCAGCGGGGTGAAGCTCGACCACGTCCATAGGATGCCTGTACTAGGCCAACTTTCCTCTTCGGTGATGGGAGCAGAGAACTTGTGGCGACCGAGGCAGCATCCTCGGATTTTTCTCTGTTGGGCAGTCCATCGCCCTGGTCAGCGCGCACGGGAACCTCGACAGAGGCCTTGACCTCCCCTTCCGGAGTAGCAGTACCCGTGAGGTGGTTGAGGCGAAGGGCCCGGGGCCTTGCTGTGGACGACTCGACCTCAAAAAGGAATTCTCTGCACTCCTCACATCGCCCGAATGGCTTCAGGGTGACCACCAGTCCCGAGCAGCCGGGACAGATCACACCGAGGGCCTCCGTGTCTCTGCAAGTGTACAGAGCCAACCGCCCTCGGGGCCTAAGTCTTTCCCCGTGTCTGTGATGGGTGCAGCAAAGGAAGTCATTCTCGTGGGGTGAGGAACCATAATCCACGGGGCACTTGAGGTCATCCCGACTGTTTGCTGCTCCATCATGCACTGACCCCGCGCCGGAGTCTCCACGTGTATCCCCACACTTGGCCAGACTCCTCCCATGAGCTGTACATTTTCGCGGGCTTCCTCTTGACTCCGCCCACGAACGATGTCGCCATGGGGTGCCTCGTGGCGCAGTGCGTTAACAGTCCCCACGTGCAGTACGTCACACGGCTGGACCTCTCCCTTTTTCCGCTCCTCCGCATGGGCCTTTCCCGTGTTAGGGTCATTTCCACAACTCCGAGCAGGGACTGTTAGAGAAATTAGAAATTATACTTTAAATGTCAACTATGAATATGCATATTAATATGACTATATCTTCTAAAGTTAAAATGTTTGCTTTATATAACTCTATTAATACTTAAATATGCTGAATAAGCTCTAATAACCCTAATTACTGGAATAAGTCATATGACCATATTCTATTGTGCAAAGATGTGCTGACTCTTACATCTGTCAAAATATGGGCTGCGAATCATGAGATAATTTATGTATCCATTGTATGAAATATCCTGTCATAAGGTGTTGGCTGAAAAAGGATATTTCCCTATTTCCTGCTAACGTCAGAATAAAGGTTGAAATTATACATGGTCAGGACGTTACGAGCAGGAAAAGGGAAGGTTTAAGGGTTATAAAAGCTGAATGTGAATCTATGACAGGCAGAAATGGATCTCTGAAGCAGAAGATATACATTTAACCATTTCTCTTGCATATGCAATAAAATATCTTGACTTGTAACGAGAGTCGGTCCAAAATTACTTGACAGGGACGCACTTTGGCCAGTAATTTGGCCGATCTGCTCGGAACTCCTCTGGGCAGCAAAGTTCAAATGTAGACATTCTCAAGTCCATCTTTAGAACACACTGTATCCCGGACTCACGAGCCCCCACGTGTAGCGGCCTCACCCTCTCTCCATCTTTATCGGTTACACACCAACTCATGTCTAGGGGTTCCTGGGTTGTGAGAGTGAGATGCGCCACGGCCCATGTCCTCCCCATTGTAGTAGGGAGGTGAAGGCCACTTCCTGATGTTTCCTCGGGCCGGTGTGTTCTGTGAATGCACTGAGTCTGTAATTGCAAGCTCACCAGCCTCCCCTCTGCTTCCAGTAACTGGAGTTCACACACCGGAGAAAGGTCCAACACTTGTTTATTTGGCACTCCAATAGCAAAGCACGATAAACAGTTCTTTTAACAGCAGACTGGTTGGGACCTATAACCTTGCCAACGGTGGGATGAGCAGATCAAGGCACTTCCTAACGTTTCAGTTCTATGCCACTATACTATGACCAGCGGCGCCTAAGCCAATCCGGCTGTTACAGAACAGGAAGGATGGGGTCTCTTCCAGCAACCCCTATGAACAGCAATGGAGCCCTCTTCGATACGCTGTGGCCCCTATCAGGGGGATGTGTCCTCCCAAGAGAGTTCCCAGAGGCCCACTGTCACCGGGTTGGTGCTGCTCCGGGTCTCCAGTGGGTAACCTCCCCGGCCTCCTCACCTCAGGTACGAGTCCCTCCGCTCAGGGACCCTCGGACAGTCCACCCTAGTGGGACCCAGTCGAAGGTACTGGGCCCCAGGCCTCCTAGATAGTACCTCACCCCAGGCTAAAGGTGCCTGGGATGGACGCCAACATGACTCCGGACCAGGCCATGGGCACCTGGACCAGACTCCTGGATCTCCCGCACCCAGGCCTAAGGGCCCTGGGTGCGGACCGCAACCCTCCTCCTCCGAGGACCTCCTTCTCCGCAAGACGACGACCTCGTGGTCAGGGCGTCTCCCCCTTTTATCTCCTCCCTTCAACGGCCCGGCGGGTTCCCCGCCCCAGCCATACCATCTCCGGGAAGAGACCAAACAGGGAGCACTGCAGGGGATGATTCTACCTGAAGCCTGTGGGTACCTCGCCACCCACAGGCAAAGGAGAATATTACATCCTCCAATCCTCCACGAAACAAAAAGGGGTCTGAATCCTAACACAATTATACACCTGGGTCACACTATTGCCCAGGTGTATCCCATCAATTTGAGGACCCCGCTACATGTAGGAATGTAGTCACCCTCTCTTGCTCGCTCCCAAGATGGACTGTAGGTTGTGTGGTGGGAGTAAAGCCCATGACCACAAGTAAACAAATGGAAGTAAGGGGGTTCGGGGGCTCACAGAGGGCGTTGACAGGAGGCAGATAAACACAACAGGAAACAATTGAATTAGAAATAGATTTTGGGGGCCATTAATTAGTGGATGTACACTCACTGGCCACTTTATTAGGTACACCGTGCTAGTACCGGGTTGGACCCCTCTTCATTCTTCATAGTATAGATTCAACAAGGCTGCAGTCCTCTCAAGCATTCCATATATTGAACATTATGTGTGGCCCTTTGGTGATATCAGGGGCCACATTTGAGGCCCCCTGTAGCTCATAAGCAGACAACCACTGCTTTTGGCTCGGTTCACACTGCTGCACTGTCAATTTGTTAAGTTTTTTGTCCTGTGTGAGGTGCGAATTTACAGCGAACTTCAGGAGTTGGACATAGCTGCGATTGATGTTCTAGCCAATGGAATCACAATGTAAAAAAAAAATGTTAACTTCCTGTGTACTTCCTGGTTTTTGTGGAGAATCGTGTGGTGAAATTCTCACATATGTGAACCGTCAATGCGATTCCAGAACGATTTACATTGATGTCTATGAAGACTAAATTCGCAACGCAACATTGTAAACTCGCACATGACCCTTTTTTTTTTTATCGCATTCGTAGAGGAATCGCAACGCATGTATGTGAACGACCGTCATTGAAACCATGACTTTATGGATGACATGCAAATTTAGAATGTTTTTGACGCATCACATTCGTTATGAACTCGCATCAGTGTGAACCGAGCCTTAGGGCCTACTTCCCCCCGGGACACTTTGCGCTGCAATGTGTGTGTTTCTGTGTGCTGTGTTATCCCCCGTTCACACCAGGGACCTTTCTCCTGTGTTTGCTGCTGTTCTGCACAATAATGGAAATCACATTATTCTCTATGGTTCCCATTCACATCAATGTAACGCAGCTGCAGCACATTTTTTTAAAGGCGCAGCACTTCTTTTGGTGCAATTGCAGTGAGTTTTGTGCTCCGTAGACTTCAATGGTAAGTCGTGTAAACTGCATATACATTCGTTTTTTTAATTGTATTTATAAAATTTTCCCAATAACAAAACATAGAAATTACAATCACATCGATGTCACAGTACAACCAACAAACGCTTCCGCCTGTGACTAGCCACTTGACCTCCAGAAGATTTACCCCCCCCACCCTCCTTCATGACCAGGCCATTTTTTTGCATTACGGCACTGTAATATCGTATTTTTTGCTCCATAAGACGCACCTAGGTTTTAGAGGAGGAAAACAAGAAAAAAAATATTCTGAACCAAATGGTGTACTAAAATATTTACCAGTACCCATAAAATGCAGCCTAACCAGTGCCAATGAAACGCAGCCTGACCAGTGCCCATCAAATGCAGCCTGACCTGTGTTAATGAAATGCCGCCTTACCAGTGCCAATGAAATACAGCCTGACCTGTGCCCATGAAATGCCGCCTTACCAGTGCCAATGAAATACAGCCTGACCTGTGCCAATTAAATACAGCCTGACCTGTGCCCATGAAATGCAGCTTGACCTGTGCCTGGGGACTGGCGAGGATGTCAACACATCACGCTTTTACTTAGATAGAAAACAGAGCAGCCCGAAAGTATTGGGACATAGCGGCGGCGATGGGGAGGCCTGGTCAGTATTCGCTCCATAAGAAGCACAGACATCTCCCCCCATTTTTTGGGGAGGAAAAAAGTGTGTCTTATGGAGTGAAAAAATATGGTACTTTGAGCCCAGGTTCAAACTGGGCTGCGGGAGTGAATCCGTGCGAGTTCAGCTGAACTCGCCCAATTTCACTCCCGCTGGTCAGTCCCGATTTCGGCTGCGATTACAGAGACATCTGTGCAGGTTTCTGCACAGATGTCAATATAAATCGCGGGCCAAAATCGCAAAAAGTAGTACAGAAACTACTTTTTGAAATTGGTGCAACGCTGTAGATGCGGCGTCGCACCAATTAGGACGGTGCCATTGTCGGCAATTTGCGGCAAATACCGCATGTCAAAACGCACCAGTGTGAACCAGGGCTAAGCCCAGGTTCACACTGGGCTGCGGGAGTGAAGCCGTGCAAGTTCAGCTGAACTCGCACAATTTCACTCTCGCTGGCAGTTCCGATTACAAAGACATCTGACACAGATGTCAATGTAAATCGCGGCTGAAATCGCAAAAAGTAGTACAGAAACTACTTTTTGAAATCGGTGAAGCGCCGCAGATGCGGCGTTGCACCGATTAGGACGGTGCCATTGCCCGCAATTTGTGGCAAATATCGCCGATTTGACATGCGATTTGACATGTCAAATCGCACCAATGTGAACCAGGGCTAACTGACAATTTTGCGGTCGTGCAAATCTGTACATAAATTAAATGTATGTCTTTTTTCCCCCCACAAATAGAGCTTTCGTTTGGTAGTATTTGATCACCTCTACAATAAACAACACCTGTACCTTTTCCAGATAACGTGCTGCAGCTGTTCTGCATTGATGTGATTAAGCACCATAGGGAATAATGTGATTTACACAGTCATGCTGCACTGGTGTGAACAGGGACCTGGCACTTTTTTTTTTTTTACCAGTGTTGTGTCTAAAAAAATAAGTCACCCCCCCCCCCAAAAAAAAAAAACCTGCATTAACTTGCAAAAGAAGAAAAAAAGTGCGATATTGCGCTGAAAAATTCTCTGATAGACACATCATGCTGCAGCAGCACTAGTGTGAACCTAACGTTAGGGCTCATTCATGCTTGCTCGCTCTTCAGAGAGCATTTGATAGGCGGTGAGGAGGCGTTGTATCAACTCCTCCCCCTGGTTTGTGGAGTGCTTGCAGAGCGGCCTCATTCATTTAAATTTGTCATGCTCAGTGGCTTGCTATGCCTGCCAAAAGCAACCGTATTTAATTCCAGAAAAGTATCATGGTTGCGGCCTGTGTACACCTCCGACTGCTGGCTCTGCAAGTAAAATGGGGAGCGGTTGAGGGGCGGTAAAAGGCTCAACTGTGAGGTTTTACTGTCCCCACCCAATCGCTAGTCTGAATGAGCCCTCATAATGCATCACTTTCAAAATACGTGAGCTCTGCACAATGATTGCATGCTACATTGTGTGACAAAGCGCAATGTGCGTCCTGCGTTGTGGTATGATGAAGCACAAACTAATGTAAACAGCACAAGAGATGTGTGTGTGTGTATATATATATATATATATATATATATATATACACACACAGTATACACGTCGTGGCATGAGGTGTGATGGAGCACCAACCAATGTAAACATCACAAGGGATATAGATAGATAGATAGATATCTTGTGGTGTTTACATTGGTTGGTGCCACACCTAATGCCACAACGCTTATATTTATATACATCGGTTGGTGCTCCATCACACTGCTGTGGGGTATGTAATTCCAGCAAAGTATCATGGCTGCGGCCTGTGTACACCTCCGACTGTTGCCTCTGCAAGTACTCTAGTCTGTATGCACTACAGAACGTGTTCCATAGGAAACCATGTTAAATGGACTGTAGTGCAAATCTGCAAAATGCAAAGAGCACTAAAAATGCATAGGCGTGAATCAGGCCTTAGGGCCTACTTCACCTCCGAGACACGCTGCGCTGCAATGTGTGTGTTTCTAGTGTGCTGTGTTATCCCCCATTCACACCAGGGTCCTTTCTCCTGCGTTTGCTGCTGTTCTGCACAATAATTACTCCCACTGAAACAAACAATGGGGCGTTAGTTTTCCCCCACTAACGTCAGGACCTTTTTTACTCCCAATGGCCACCACAGTCCGGCCCTCATAAAGTCTGAAGCACAGTAAACTGGCCCTTTGTTTAGAAAGTTTGGAGACCCCTGTTGTAGTTGATGGTGTGCATATACTGATGGCACCTTGAAAGCTCGATATATACTTTTCAATGTAATATTGTAACTCGTTTGGTATTATAGTTTGGACACCATATTCCTATCTATTGGCATGCACTTGATAGTATAATCTGTTGGCATGCACAGATAGTATAAACGGTGGCCCGGGGGCCAGATGTGGCCCTTGGCTTGCCTTTATCTGGCCTTTGGAGCAGGATTCCTCCAACTGACACCATTGATGGGGCACTATTCCACCAAATGACAGCATCGATGGGGCACTGTTCTACCAATAATGGGGCATTGTTTATGCCCACTGAAGCCAGGGGCATTTTCTGCTCCCACTGGTCACAGTCTGTTAAGTACAGAACGTACCTGGTAGTAGAGCCTGACTTGTAGGAGGAGACCTCTCTTACAGACCTGGCTCAGGAGTCACTGGAGTGAGGACAGTGAGCTCGAGAGCACAGTAAGGTAGGAGTGCCTGAGGTAGTTGTAGTAGCCTGGCACAGTGGAAGGGTAATGATCCTCCAGGGATGGCTGGAACTGTAGGCAGCAGTAAGGATGGTTGCAGGTCAGCGACCCAGGAGCTGGCAGGTACAGGAACAGCAGCTGGAGCTGGAGCAGGGTGAGACAAGCCGGGTTAGGTGCAACACAGAGCAGCAGACAGTAGCAAGGTCAGACAGGCTGGGTCGGAGCAGGTAATCAGATGGTTGGATACAGGAGACTAAGCATGGTCAGAGGTACAGGCAAGGTCTGGCAGCAGGTAGGCAATAGAAGACTGAGCAAGGTCAAGGCAAGCCAAGGTCAGGATTGGAGATAATGGATGGTCAAGCAGAGCCAGGTCGGTACAGGTAACAGATAAACAGGTATGCAGATTACTGGTACAGAGCTGCAGATCAGACAGCAATGCATCATTGCAGTTGCTGACTTTTTAAAGGCATAATGGTGCCAAGTAGCGCTAATGTGGGCGCGCGCGCACCCACTGTGCATGTGCGCGTGCAATTGGTGCACGCGCACTCGACGCGCACCGGCACGGATGGATGCTGTTGCCTATTCTGCACAGGAGCGCGTGTGCGCACGCAAGAGCCTTCTTCCCATTCCAGCAGCTCCCTGACACAGTCCGGCCCCCCTAATGTCTGAAGGCAAGTAAACTGGTCCTTTGCTTAGAATGTTTGGGGACCCCTGGTCTAATACAAAGGACCAGGCGGCAATGGCATTGGAGGATACTCCTAGATGTGGCCACTAAAGAAGATATCACCAACAGCCTAAAACTGAAAAGAAAACCCTGGAAAGAGGAAAGCTACAGCCAGCAGCCAGTGTAACAAATACTTAAGCCGTAGATGAGTTAGAACCTCTGTCAGGTTCCAATGCCATTGGTGTCCCTGTAGAAGAGATTGCCCCCTCACTTCCTTTTTTTTATATATCATTTTTAACCACTTAAGGACCGAGCCTCGTTTTGAGATTTGGTGTTTACAAGTTTAAAACAGTTTTTTTTTACTAGAAAATTACTTAGAACCCCCAAACATTATATATTTTTTCTAACACCCTAGAGAATAAAATAGCGGTCATTGCAATACTTTTTGTCACACCGTATTTGCGCAGCGGTCTTACAAGCGCCCTTTTTTGGGAAAAAATAAAAAATTTTGGATTAAAAAATAAGACAGTAAAGTTAGCCCAATTTTTTTTTTAGATTGTGAAAGATAATGTAAATTGATACCCAACATGTCACGCTTCAAAATTGCGCCTGCTCGTGGAATGGCGTCCAACTTTTACCCTTTAAAATCTCCGTAGGCGGCGTTTAAAAAATTCTATAGGTTGCATCTTTTGAGTTACAGAGGAGGTCTAGGGCTAGAAATATTGCTCTCGCTCTAGCGATTGCGGCGATACCTCACGTGTGTGATTTGAACACCGTTTTCATATGTGGGCGCTACTCACGTATGCGTTCGCTTCTGCGCATGAGCTCGTCGGGACGGGGCGCTTTAATAAAAAAAAGTTTTCTTATTTATTTTACTTGATTTAATTTATTTTTACAAATAAATAAATGGGTCACTTTTATTCCTATTACAAGGAATGTAAAAATCCCTTGTAATAGAAAAAAGCATGA
This sequence comes from Rana muscosa, assembly GCA_029206835.1. NCBI lineage: Eukaryota > Metazoa > Chordata > Amphibia > Anura > Ranidae > Rana > Rana muscosa. The sequence goes on from CM055116.1 coordinate 17,707,669, forward strand.
CAGGTCCTCTTAAACATGAGATCTGGGGTCAAAAAGACCTCACATCTCATAATTACACTAAAATTCAATAAAAATAAAAAAAATCATTTGGAAAAAAAAAAAGGCCCTTTTAGAGCTATGGGCGGAAGTGACGTTTTGACGTTGTTTCCGCCCTGCTATGGTATGGAGACGGGTAGGGGCCATCTTCCCCTCACTCATCTCCATACCCAGCTAGGAAGAGGACCCGATCGCCTCCGCCGCTACCGATGGCTCCGGTAAGCGGTGTACATAAATTAGATGTTTGTCTTTTTTTCCCACAAATAGAGCTTTTTTTTTGGAGGTATTTTATCACCTCTGCGGTTTTAATTGTTTGCGCTATAAATAAAATCAATTTAAAAAAATATATATATATTTTGTACTTTCTGCTATGAAACGTATACAAAAAAAATAAAAATCTCTTCATCAATTTAGGCCAATGTGTATTCTGCTACATATTTTTGGTAAAAAAAAATCCCGAAAGCGTATATTGATTGGTTTGTACAAAAGTTTTAGCGTCTACATACTATGGGATATATACTGGAATCTGTATTCATTTATTTTTTCTACTAGTAATGGCGGCAATCAGCGACTTATAGTGGGACTGCAATATAGCGGTGCACAATCAGACACTTTGTGGGAACCAGTGACACCAATTCAGTGATCAATGCTAAAAAATATACACTGTCACTGTACTAATGACCCTGGCCAGGAAGGGGTTAAACATCTAGAGCGATCAAAGTGTTACCTGTGTGCCTAGCCAGTGTTTATGTGTGCTGTGTGTGGTGCTTTGCAGGGAAAGAAAACCCCATTACTTCCTCCCTGTCAGAACAGAGCTTTGCCTTGTTTACGGCGCATGCGCGTGTCCCCTACCTGTAAGTGCAAAATAACATCTATGTACGTGATTCCGCACAGCGCGGCCGCCCTGCAGCAGTAAATCTGCTATGGGGTAGTCGGGAAGTGGCTAGTACAGGATACTCGTCATCTTAGGATCAGACTTATAATTTTGAGACCCGTCGTATTAGAAGTGCAGAGATAACGTGACATCAGATTCCACACATATACATTCATTTTCTAAGGGTCACGCTGGTGTAGCTGCAGAATGATGCTTTTTCAGTGCGTTTTTATTTATTTTTTTGCACCTTTTTCATGCTTTATGTGTTTTTTTGTTTTTGGTAGGAGAAGGAGCCCGAATTTTATCAACAAAAGTCTGGGAAAAAAGCATGCATGTTTTGGGTACATTTCCATTGAAGTCTATGGGGCCTAAATTGCAGCGCAATAAATATCACCTGTACCTTTTCCAGATAACGTGCTGCAGCTGTGCTGCATTGATGTGGTTAAGCACCATAGGGAATAATGTGATTTCCACAGTCATGCAGTGCAGCACATACAGGAGATAATACACTGGTGTGAACAGGGGCCTGGCGCTGTGTCTAAAATCCAGTCCCACCCCCACCCCTCCCCCCCAAAAAAAATAAATAAATAAAAAACCTGTATTAGCTTGCAAAAGTAAAAAACAATAAAAAAGTGCAATATTGCACTGAAACATTCCCTGAAAGACACATCATGCTGCAGCAACACTAGTGTGAACCTAACGTTAGGGCTCATTCATGCTTACTTGCTCGCTCTTCAGAGAACATTTGATTGGCGGTGAGGACGTGTTGTGTCAACTCCTCCCCCTGGTTCCGGAGAGCGCTTGCAGAGCGGCCCCATTCAGCGCAATTCTCATTCAGAGTGTGACAGTGCTGAAAGCTGAAAATTGGTCTTGGCAGGAAGAGGGTATAAGTGCCCGGAAGGCAAGTGGTTGACCACTTCAATACTGGGCACTTTTACCCCCTTCCTGCCCAGGCCACTTCCTGTTTTAGCTATGGGACAGGAAGTGAAGGTAAATCTCCTCAATAGGGGCACAAGTGGGGGAAAAATAATAATAATAAAAAAAAAATGTTTGCCTTTAGTTCTACTTTAATCAGTTCTGACCATTTGCAAAGCTGAGACTTCATAAACATGGGCACATTCACCCGTACAGTGTAAACGGGCTGCTTATTTCTGGTTCCCCGGGATGTCCTGGTGCTGCGTATAGCCGCCCATAGACATGTGGAGAGATTTCTTCTTACTTCCTGTTTTAGCTATGGGACAGGAAGTGAAGGAAAATCTCCCCAGTAGGGACCCAGAGGAGTAAAAAAAAAAAAAAAAACTGACTGTTTATAAAAAGAACACATTCAGGTTTGTATTTTCAGCTCAAAAAACTCCCTTATATTACTTTCAGACTTCTCTAAATCTCAATTTTTTTTCGTTGTGATGTGACTTCCTGTTAGAGGGTGACTACATTCATTCTCCCACAATATGTAGGAATGTAGTCACCCTCTCTTGCTCGCTCCCAAGATGGACTGTAGGTTGTGTGGTGGGAGTAGAGCCCATGACCACAAGTGAACTAATGGAAGTAAGGGAGTTCGGGGGCTCACAGAGGGCGTTGACAGGAGGCAGATAAACACAACAGGAAACAATTGAATTAGAAATAGATTTTGGGGGCCATTAATTAGTGGATGTACACTCACTGGCCACTTTATTAGGTACACCGTGCTAGTACCGGGTTGAACCCCTCTTCATTCTTCATGGCATAGATTCAACAAGGCTGCAGTCCTCTCAAGCATTCCATATATTGAACATTATGTGTGGCCCTTTAATGATATCAGGGGCCACATTTGAGGCCCCCTGTAGCTCATAAGCAGACAACCACTGCTTTTGGCTCAGCTCACACTGCTGCTGTGTGAATTTTTTCAGTTTTTTGTCCTGTGTGAGGTGCGAATTTACTGCGAATTTCAGGAGTTGGACATAGCTGCGATTGATGTTCTAGCCAATGGAATCGGGCCTACTTCCCCCCGGGAAACTGTGCGCTGCAATGTGTGTGTTTCTGTGTGTGTTGTTATCCCCCGTTCACACCAGGGTCCTTTCTCCTGTGTTTGCTGTTGTTCTGCAGAATAATAGAAATCACATTATTCTCTATGGTTCCCGTTCACATCAATGTAACGCAGCCGCAGCACATTTTCTTTAAAAGGCGCAGCACTTCTTTTTTTGCAATTGCAGTGAGTTTTGTGCTCCAGAGACTGGTAGACATGTAAACTGCATATACATTCATTTTCTTAAATTGTATTTATTACATTTTTCCAATAACAAAACATAGAAATTACAATCACATCGATGTCACAGTCTACATACAGTACAACCAACAAACGCTTCCACCTGTGACTAGCCACTTAACCTCCAGAACATTTACCCCCCACCCTCCTTCATGAACAGGCCATTTTTTTTGCGTTACGGCACTGTAATACCAGTGCCCTTAAATTGCAGCCTTACTAGTGCCCATGACATGCAGCCTGACCAGTGCCCATGACATGCAGCCTGACCAGTGCCCATGAAATGCAATCCGACCAGTGCCAATGAAATGCAGCATAAACAGTGCCCATGAAATGCAACCTGACCTTTGCCCATGAAATGCAGCCTAAACAATGCCCATGAAATGCAACCTGACCTGTGCCCATGAAATGCAGCCTAAACAATGCCCATGAAATGCAACCTGACCTGTGCCCATGAAATGCAGCCTGACCTGTACCCATGAAATGCAGCCTAAACAGTGCCCATGAAATGCAACCTGACCTTTGCCCATGAAATGCAGCCTAAACAATGCCCATGAAATGCAACCTGACCTGTGCCCATGAAATGCAGCCTAAACAATGCCCATGAAATGCAACCTGACCTGTGCCCATGAAATGCAGCCTGACCTGTACCCATGAAATGCAGCCTAAACAGTGCCCATGAAATGCAACCTGACCTTTGCCCATGAAATGCAGCCTAAACAATGCCCATGAAATGCAACCTGACCTGTGCCCATGAAATGCAGCCTAAACAATGCCCATGAAATGCAACCTGACCTGTGCCCATGAAATGCAGCCTAAACAATGCCCATGAAATGCAACCTGACCTGTGCCCATGAAATGCAACCTGACCTGTACCCATGAAATGCAGCCTAAACAGTGCCCATGAAATGCAACCTGACCTGTGCCCATGAAATGCAGCCTGACCTGTGCCCGGCGACTGGTGAGGACGTCATCACATCCGCCTGTCAGATTTAGATAGAAGACAGAGCAGCCACCACGGCCGTACTCCATTCAGCCGTTGGGGCTGCTCTGTCTTCTGAGAGTGACAAGCTGAGCCGGGAGATCGCCCAGCGCTCGCGGCGGACGGCTGCCCTGTATTGGGACATAGCAGCGGCGATGGGGGGGGGCCTGGTCAGTATTCGCTCCATAAGACGCACAGACATTTCCCCTCCATTTTTTGGGTGGAAAAAAGTGCGTCTTATGGAGCGAAAATTATGGTACTTTAAATGACAATTTTGCGGTCATGCGACTCTGTACTTAAATTAAATGTTTGTCTGTTTTTTCCCACAAATAGAGCTTTCTTTTGGTAGTATTTTATCACCTCTGCATTTTTAATTGTTTGGGCTAGTAAAATCAATTTTGAAAAAATATATATAGATTTTTTAGTTTCTGCTATAAAACATATCCAATACATTTTTTTTTTTAAATCAAATATGTATTCTGCTACATATTTTTGGTAAAAAAAAATCCCAGTAAGCATATATTGATTGGTTTGCACAAAAGTTATAGTGTCTACAAACTATGGGATATATACTGGAATTTGTATTTATTTATTTTTTCTACTAGTAATGGCGGCGATCAGCAACTTAAAGCAGGACTGCAATATAGCGGTGCACAATCAGACACTAAAGCCTGATTGGATTTTCTGCAGACAAAGCATAGAACTTTTGTCCGAAGGGCGTTGGCCAGGAACTTGTCTTGCATACAAACGGCAAAGAATTGTCGCCCAACAAACACAAAACTACGTGGTTTTTCAGCTCTTGAGCACCACCCTTTGGGTAACTTCTGCTAATGCTGTGTTATGGTGAGCATTGCTTCTGAGCATGCGTGTTTGTACTTTGGAGTTTTGTCCGACGGACTTGTGTACACACGATCAGATAATCCGACATCACACATTTGTTGGCAGACAATTTTAAAGCACGCTATCCAACATTTGTTGGTGGAAAATCTGACAACAATTTTCCGATGGAGCGTACAAACGGTTGAATTTTCCCACAACAGTCTGCCATAACACAATTCCCGTCGAATAATCCGATCGTGTGTATGAAGCTTAACTGACACTTTTGACACTTTGTGGTAACCAGTGACACCAATACAGTGATCAGTGTTAAAAAATATACAATAAAACTGGCAGGGAAGGGGTTAAACATCTAGAGCGAGCAAAGTGTGTGTGCCTAGCCAGTGTTTATGTGTGCGGTGCTTTTACTAGGGGAGTGATGGATATTATTCCCTGCATTGAAGGGAAAGAAAATCCATGACTTCCTCCCTGTCAGAACAGAGCTTTTCCTTGTTTACATAGGCAGAGCTCCATTCTGTGTGTTTTCTGGACTATCGGCGGACATCCATTTGCCGGCACTTGCTGATCAGCTTCTGCTGTGACTAATCAGCGCAGGAGCGGCGCATGCGCGTGTCCCCTACCCGTAAGTGCAGAATAACATCTATGTACGTGATTCCGCACAGTGCGGCCGCCCTGCAGCAGTAAATCTGCTATGGGGTAGTCGGGAAGTGGCTAGTACAGGATACTCGTCATCTTTGGATCAGACATACAATTTTGAGACCCGTCGTATTAGAAGTGCGGAGATAACGTGACAACATCAGATTCCACACATATACATTCATTTTCTAAGGGTCACGCTGGTGCAGCTTCAGAATGATGCTTTTTCAGTTATTATTTTTTTTGCACCTTTTTCATGCTTTATGTTGTAGCGGGGTCCATAAAATTGGGTGGGATACACCCAAGTGTGTACATTTTTGAGCATTGGACCAAATTTGTAGTCGTGGAGGATTAGGTGGTGTATTATTCTCCTTGGCCGGTGGGTGGCGGGGTACCCGCAGGCTCAAGGTAGAATCACTGCCACAGTGCTACCCTTTTTGTCCCTTTCCGGAGATGGTACGGCAAGGGCGGGGAACCTGCCGTGGTGTCGATGGGAGGAGATAAAAGGGGGAAGACGCCCTGGCCACGAGGTCTTCAGGATCTTCTCTTCACGCACCCAGGCACCTTAGGCCTGGGTGCGGGCGGTTTGGAGTTCCGGCCCAGGCGCCCTAGGCCTGACCGGAATAGAGTTGGAGTCCATCCCAGGCACCTTCAGCCTGGGGTGAGGTACTAAATTGTAGGCCTGGGGCCCAGTGACTTCGACTGGGTCCCGCAAGGGTGAACTGGTCCGAGGGTCCCTGAGGTGGACGGGGCCCGAGTCTGAGGTGAGGAGCCCGGGGAGGTCACCCGTCCGGAGATCCGGAGCAGCATCAACCCGGTGACGGATGGGCCTCCGGTAACTCCCTTGGAGGGACATCTTCCCCTGATAGGGGCCACAGCGCAGCGAAGGTACTCCTAAATACATTCTCTTGAGTTGCTGGTAGAGACTCGCAAGTTCTAAGTTCTGTTCGAATCAAGGCCATGATAACCGCTGGTGAAATCACAGTGGTTTAGAGTTACAATCAGGATAGTGCCTCGACCTGCTCATCCCACCGTATCAGGCTGTTATAAGGTTTCAACCAGTTGGCTACTGAAGCACTGTTTATTGTGAATCTTGCAATAAAACAAGAGTTGGACTGTGATCGGTGTGTGGGACTCTGGTTAATGGGAGCGAAGGGAGGTGACAGCACAGCAGGACTGAATCCATAACTAATGCACACTGGCCCGAGGAAAATACTGATTCTGGCCTTCACCTCACCCACAGCTATGGGGAGGACATGGGCCGTAGAGCATCTCACCCTGTCGTGTGACATACCCCTAGACATAGGAGATGGGGTGAGGCCGCTACAATGTGTGTTTTTTTTTTTTTTTTGGTAGGAGAAGGAGACCGAGTTCTATCAACAAAACTCTGCCAAAAAAGCATGGATGTTTTTGGGTGCATTTCCATTGAAGTCTATGGGGCCTAAATTGCAGTGCAATAAACACCTGTACCTTTTCCAGATAACGTGCTGCAGCTGTGCTGCATTGATATGGTTAAGCACCATAGGGAATAATGTGATTTCCACAGTCATGCAGTGCAGCACATACAGGAGATAATACACTGGTGTGAACAGGGGCCTATTTTTTTGCCAGTGATGTGTCTAAAATCCCCTCAAAAAATAAAAAACCTGCATTCGCTTGCAAAAGTAAAATAAATTGAAAAGTGCGATATTGTACTGAAACATCCTCTGAAAGACACATCATGCTGTGGTAGCACTAGTGTGAAGCTAACGTTAGGGCTCATTCATGCTTGCTCGCTCTTCAGAGAGCATTTGATAGGCGGTGAGGAGGTGTTGTATTATCTCCTCCCCCTGGTTTGCGGAGCGCTTGCAGAGCGGCCTCATTCACTTGAATTCGTCATGCTCAGTGGCTTGCTATGCCTGCCAAAAGCAACCGTATGTAATTCCAGCAAAGTATCATGGCTGCAGCCTGTGTACACCTCCAATGGCTGCCTCTGCAAGTAAAGTGGGTAGCGGTTGAGGGGCGGTAAAAGGCTCAACTGTGAGGTTTTACTGCCCAATCGCTAGTCTGAATGAGCCCTCATAATATGTTGCTTTCAAAATACATGAGCTCTGCACAATGAATGCATGCTGCATTATGTGACAGCGCAATTTGCATCCTGCGTTGTGGTATGATGGAGCACCAACCAATGTAAACACCACAAGGGATATAGATAGATAGATATCTTGTGGTGTTTACATTGCTTGGTGCCACACCTAATGCCACAACGCTTATATTTATATACATCCCTTGTGGTGTTTACATCACACCGCTGTGGGGTATGTAATTCCAGCAAAGTATAATGGCTGCGGCCTGTGTACACCTCCAATGGCTGCTTCTGCAAGTAAAGTGGGTAGTGGTTGAGGGGCGGTAAAAGGCTCAATTGTGAGGTTTTACTGTCCCCCCAATCACTAGTCTTAATGATCCCTCATAATACATCACTTTCAAAATACGTGAGCTCTGCACAAAGACTACATGCTGCATTATGTGACAGCGCAATGTGCGTCCTGCGTTGTGGTATGACGAAGCACCAACCAATGTAAACACCACAAGGGATATATATATATATATTTACATCCCTTGTGGGGTTTACATTGGTTGGTGCTCCATCACACGTAGGGTTGCCACCTCATCCCTTTAAATTAATTACCCAGGTTATGTGGCTGACTAAGGTGGTAATTAAACTCACTTGGTGCCTTATCTGCATTAAATTAGATTCAGAACCTGTGTAATTCATATGTGTTCGGGTTTAAAGGGATGAGGTGGCAACCCTAATCACACCGCTGTCAGTATACTGCGGCAAGGTGGCACGATCCCGCGAATCCCCATAGGTGTAATTCGGCGTGGGATCTCGCTCCGACGGCGCACGCTCTCACTGGCCAGTGTGGGAGCCAGTCAGCGGGTCCGCCGGCCACCCGCAAAAGTTCCCCACAGTAACAGAACAGGAATCTGCCTGTGTAAAACAAGGCAAATCTCTGTTCTGACTGGGTAGATCACACAGATCCTATGTTTCTGCTATGCAGGAAGACGGATCTGTGTGTTGTCCCAGGCAGCCCATCCCCCATACAGTTAGAACACACAGTGAGGGAACACATTTAACCCTTTCATCGCCCCTGATGTTAACTTCTTCCCCGGCAGTGTCATTAGTACAATAACCCTTGCATATTTTTAGCACTGATTACTGTAATAATGTCACTGGTTCCCAAAAAAGGGTAAAACATTTAATTTAGATGTCTGATCTGTCCGCCGCAATGTTGCAGTCTCGCTAAATATCACTCATCGCCGCCATTACTAGTAAAAAAAAAAAGAATAATAATAATAAAAATGCCATAATTCTATCCCCTATTTTGTAGACATGATAACTTTTGTGCAAACCAATAAATATACACTTATTGCAATTTTTTTTAACAAAAATATGTAGAATACACATTGGCCTAAACTGATGAAGAAATTTGTTTTTGTTTTTTTACATTTTTTGGGGATATTTATTATAGCAAAAAGTAAAAAATATTGTTTTTGTTTTTTCTTCAAAATTGTCGCTATTTTTGGTTTATAGCGCAAATGAATAAAAACCGCAGAGGTGATCAAATACCACCAAAAGAAAGCTCTATTTGTGACCAAAAAATTTGTCAATTTTGTTTGGGTACAACGTCGCACGACCGCGCAATTGTCAGTTAAAGCGACGCAGTGCCGTATTGCAAAAATTGGAAAGGGGCAAATACGGTCCTTAAGTGGCTAATAAAAAAAAAAAAACATTCAGGTTTGTATAGCCGCCCATAGACATGTGGAGAGATTTCCTCTTACTTCCTGTTTTAGCTATGGGACAGGAAGTGAAAGGAAATCTCCCCAATAAGAACACAAATGAGTAAAAAAATTAATGACTCCATAAAAAAATAACACATTCAGGTTTGTATTTTCAGCTCAAAAAACTCCCTTATATTGCTTTCAGACTTCTCTAAATCTAAATTTGTTTCAACTGTGATGTGACTTCCTGTTAGAGGGTGACTACATTCATTCTCCATGGTCCCACAATATGTAGGAATGTAGTCACCCTCTCTTGCTCGCTCCCAAGATGGACTGTAGGTTGTGTGGTGGGAGTAAAGCCCATGACCACAAGTAAACAAATGGAAGTAAGGGGGTTCGGGGGCTCACAGAGGGCGTTGACAGGAGGCAGATAAACACAACAGGAAACAATTGAATTAGAAATAGATTTTGGGGGCCATTAATTAGTGGATGTACACTCACTGGCCACTTTATTAGGTACACCGTGCTAGTACCGGGTTGGACCCCTCTTCATTCTTCATAGTATAGATTCAACAAGGCTGCAGTCCTCTCAAGCATTCCATATATTGAACATTATGTGTGGCCCTTTGGTGATATCAGGGGCCACATTTGAGGCCCCCTGTAGCTCATAAGCAGACAACCACTGCTTTTGGCTCGGTTCACACTGCTGCACTGTCAATTTGTTAAGTTTTTTGTCCTGTGTGAGGTGCGAATTTACAGCGAATTTCAGGAGTTGGACATAGCTGCGATTGATGTTCTAGCCAATGGAATCACAATGTAAAAAAAAAATGTTAACTTCCTGTGTACTTCCTGGTTTTTGTGGAGAATCGTGTGGTGAAATTCTCACATATGTGAACCGTCAATGCGATTCCAGAACGATTTACATTGATGTCTATGAAGACTAAATTCGCAACGCAACATTGTAAACTCGCACATGACCCTTTTTTTTTTTATCGCATTCGTAGAGGAATCGCAACGCATGTATGTGAACGACCGTCATTGAAACCATGACTTTATGGATGACATGCAAATTTAGAATGTTTTTGACGCATCACATTCGTTATGAACTCGCATCAGTGTGAACCGAGCCTTAGGGCCTACTTCCCCCCGGGACACTTTGCGCTGCAATGTGTGTTTCTGTGTGCTGTGTTATCCCCCATTCACACCAGGGACCTTTCTCCTGTGTTTGCTGCTGTTCTGCACAATAATGGAAATCACATTATTCTCTATGGTTCCCATTCACATCAATGTAACGCAGCTGCAGCACATTTTTTTAAAGGCGCAGCACTTCTTTTGGTGCAATTGCAGTGAGTTTTGTGCTCCGTAGACTTCAATGGTAAGTCGTGTAAACTGCATATACATTCGTTTTTTTAATTGTATTTATAACATTTTCCCAATAACAAAACATAGAAATTACAATCACATCGATGTCACAGTACAACCAACAAACGCTTCCGCCTGTGACTAGCCACTTGACCTCCAGAAGATTTACCCCCCCACCCTCCTTCATGACCAGGCCATTTTTTTGCATTACGGCACTGTAATATCGTATTTTTTGCTCCATAAGACGCACCTAGGTTTTAGAGGAGGAAAACAAGAAAAAAAATATTCTGAACCAAATGGTGTACTAAAATATTTACCAGTACCCATAAAATGCAGCCTAACCAGTGCCAATGAAACGCAGCCTGACCAGTGCCCATCAAATGCAGCCTGACCTGTGTTAATGAAATGCCGCCTTACCAGAGCCAATGAAATACAGCCTGACCTGTGCCCATGAAATGCCGCCTTACCAGTGCCAATGAAATACAGCCTGACCTGTGCCAATTAAATACAGCCTGACCTGTGCCAATTAAATACAGCCTGACCAGTGCCCATGAAATGCAGCTTGACCCGTGCCTGGGGACTGGCGAGGATGTCAACACATCACGCTTTTACTTAGATAGAAAACAGAGCAGCCCGAAAGTATTGGGACATAGCGGCGGCGATGGGGAGGCCTGGTCAGTATTCGCTCCATAAGAAGCACAGACATCTCCCCCCATTTTTTGGGGAGGAAAAAAGTGTGTCTTATGGAGTGAAAAAATATGGTACTTTGAGCCCAGGTTCAAACTGGGCTGCGGGAGTGAATCCGTGCGAGTTCAGCTGAACTCGCCCAATTTCACTCCCGCTGGTCAGTCCCGATTTCGGCTGCGATTACAGAGACATCTGTGCAGGTTTCTGCACAGATGTCAATATAAATCGCGAGCCAAAATCGCAAAAAGTAGTACAGAAACTACTTTTTGAAATTGGTGCAACGCTGTAGATGCGGCGTCGCACCAATTAGGACGGTGCCATTGTCGGCAATTTGCGGCAAATACCGCATGTCAAAACGCACCAGTGTGAACCAGGGCTAAGCCCAGGTTCACACTGGGCTGCGGGAGTGAAGCCGTGCGAGTTCAGCTGAACTCGCACGATTTCACTCTCGCTGGCAGTTCCGATTACAAAGACATCTGACACAGATGTCAATGTAAATCGCGGCTGAAATCGCAAAAAGTAGTACAGAAACTACTTTTTGAAATCGGTGCAGCGCCGCAGATGCGGCATTGCACCGATTAGGACGGTGCCATTGCCCGCAATTTGCGGCAAATATCGCCGATTTGACATGCGATTTGACATGTCAAATCGCACCAATGTGAACCAGGGCTAACTGACAATTTTGCGGTCGTGCAAATCTGTACATAAATTAAATGTATGTCTTTTTCCCCCCCCACAAATAGAGCTTTCTTTTGGTAGTATTTGATCACCTCTACAATAAACAACACCTGTACCTTTTCCAGATAACGTGCTGCAGCTGTTCTGCATTGATGTGATTAAGCACCATAGGGAATAATGTGATTTACACAGTCATGCTGCACTGGTGTGAACAGGGACCTGGCACTTTTTTTTTTTTTTTTACCAGTGTTGTGTCTAAAAAAATAAGTCACCCCACCCCCCCCAAAAAAAACCCCCAAAAAAACCTGCATTAACTTGCAAAAGAAGAAAAAAAGTGCGATATTGCGCTGAAAAATTCTCTGATAGACACATCATGCTGCAGCAGCACTAGTGTGAACCTAACGTTAGGGCTCATTCATGCTTGCTCGCTCTTCAGAGAGCATTTGATAGGCGGTGAGGAGGCGTTGTATCAACTCCTCCCCCTGGTTTGTGGAGTGCTTGCAGAGCGGCCTCATTCATTTGAATTTGTCATGCTCAGTGGCTTGCTATGCCTACCAAAAGCAACCGTATGTAATTCCAGCAAAGTATCATGGTTGCGGCCTGTGTACACCTCCGACTGCTGGCTCTGCAAGTAAAATGGGGAGCGGTTGAGGGGCGGTAAAAGGCTCAACTGTGGTTTTACTGTCCCCACCCAATCGCTAGTCTGAATGAGCCCTCATAATGCATCACTTTCAAAATACGTGAGCTCTGCACAATGATTGCATTGCTACATTGTGTGACAAAGCGCAATGTGCGTCCTGCGTTGTGGTATGATGAAGCACAAACTAATGTAAACACCACAAGAGATGTGTGTGTGTGTATATATATATATATATATATATATATATATATATACAGGTCCTTCTCAAAAAATTAGCATATTGTGATAAAGTTCATTATTTTCTGTAATGTACTGATAAACATTAGACTTTCATATATTTTAGATTCATTACACACAACTGAAGTAGTTCAAGCCTTTTCTTGTTTTAATATTGATGATTTTGGCATACAGCTCATGAAAACCCAAAAATCCTATCTCAAAAAATTAGCATATCATGAAAAGGTTCTCTAAACGAGCTATTAACCTAATCATCTGAATCAACTAATTAACTCTAAACTCCTGCAAAAGATTCCTGAGGCTTTTAAAAACTCCCAGCCTGGTTCATTACTCAAAACCGCAATCATGGGTAAGACTGCCGACCTGACTGCTGTCCAGAAGGCCATCATTGACACCCTCAAGCAAGAGGGTAAGACACAGAAAGAAATTTCTGAATGAATAGGCTGTTCCCAGAGTGCTGTATCAAGGCACCTCAGTGGGAAGTCTGTGGGAAGGTAAAAGTGTGGCAGAAAATGCTGCACAACGAGAAGAGGTGACCAGACCCTGAAGAAGATTGTGGAGAAGGACCGATTCCAGACCTTGGAGGACCTGCGGAAGCAGTGGACTGAGTCTGGAGTAGAAACATCCAGAGCCACCGTGAACAGGCGTGTGCAGGAAATGGGCTACAGGTGCCGCATTCCCCAGGTCAAGCCACTTTTGAACCAGAAACAGCGGCAGAAGCGCCTGACCTGGGCTACAGAGAAGCAGCACTGGACTGTTGCTCAGTGGTCCAAAGTACATTCGGAAATCAAGGTGCCAGAGTCTGGAGGAAGACTGGGGAGAGGGAAATGCCAAAATGCCTGAAGTCCAGTGTCAAGTACCCACAGTCAGTGATGGTCTGGGGTGCCATGTCAGCTGCTGGTGTTGGTCCACTGTGTTTTATCAAGGGCAGGGTCAATGCAGCTAGCTATCAGGAGATTTTGGAGCACTTCATGCTTCCATCTGCTGAAAAGCTTTATGGAGATGAAGATTTCATTTTTCAGCACGACCTGGCACCTGCTCACAGTGCCAAAACCACTGGTAAATGGTTTACTGACCATGGTATTACTGTGCTCAATTGGCCTGCCAACTCTCCTGACCTGAACCCCATAGAGAATCTGTGGGATATTGGGAAGAGAAAGTTGAGAGACGCAAGACCCAACACTCTGGATGAGCTTAAGGCCGCTATCGAAGCATCCTGGGCCTCCATAACACCTCAGCAGTGCCACAGGCTGGTTGCCTCCATGCCACGCCGCATTGAAGCAGTCATTTCTGCAAAAGGATTCCCGACCAAGTATTGAGTGCATAACTGAACATAATTATTTGAAGGTTGACTTTTTTTGTATTAAAAACACTTTTCTTTTATTGGTCGGATGAAATATGCTAATTTTTTGAGATAGGATTTTGGGGTTTTCATGAGCTGTATGCCAAAATCATCAATATTAAAACAAGAAAAGGCTTGAACTACTTCAGTTGTGTGTAATGAATCTAAAATATATGAAAGTCTAATGTTTATCAGTACATTACAGAAAATAATGAACTTTATCACAATATGCTAATTTTTTGAGAAGGACCTGTATATATATACACACAGTATACACGTCGTGGCATGAGGTGTGATGGAGCACCAACTAATGTAAACATCACAAGGGATATAGATAGATAGATATCTTGTGGTGTTTACATTGGTTGGTGCCACACCTAATGCCACAACGCTTATATTTATATACATCCCTTGTGGTGTTTACATCGGTTGGTGCTCCATCACACTGCTGTGGGGTATGTAATTCCAGCAAAGTATCATGGCTGCGGCCTGTGTACACCTCCGACTGTTGCCTCTGCAAGTACTCTAGTCTGTATCCTAGAGTTGCCACCTTCATCCCTTTAAACCCGAACACATATTAATTACACAGGTTCTGTGGCTGATTAATGTAGTAATTAAACTCACTTGGTGCCTTATCTGCATTAAATTAGCCTCAGAACCTGTGTAATTCATATGTGTTCGGGTTTAAAGGGATGAGGTGACAAACCTACAGTGTATCCCCCAAAGTTAATGCAATCTGGCCTGTTAGTGGGCCCTGAGGACAGGGTTGATGACCACTGCTCTCAAGCATTCCATATATTGAACATTATGTGTTGTCCTTTGGTGATATTAGGGGCCACATCTGCAGCTCATAAGCTGACAACCACTGCCTTAGGCTGGATTCACACCTATGGCATTTTTAGTGCTTTTTGCAGATTTGCACTACAGAACGTGTACCATAGGAAACCATGTTAAATGGACTGTAGTGCAAATCTGCAAAATGCAAAGAGCACTAAAAATGCATAGGCGTGAATCAGGCCTTAGGGCCTACTTCACCCCCGGGACACACTGCGCTGCAATGTGTGTGTTTCTAGTGTGCTGTGTTATCCCCCGTTCACACCAGGGTCCTTTCTCCTGCGTTTGCTGCTGTTCTGCACAATAATGGAAATCACATTATTCTCTATGGTTCCCGTTCACATCAATGTAACGCAGCTGCAGCACATTTTTTTTAAAGCGCAGGCACTTCTTTTGGTGCAATTGCAGTGAGTTTTGCGCCCCATAGACTTCAATGCATATACATTCATTTTTTTCAATTGTATTTATTACATTTTTCCAATAACAAAACATAGAAATTACAATCACATCGACGTCACAGTTTACAGTACAACCAACAAATGCTTCCACCTGTGACTAGCCACTTGACCTCCGGAACATTTACCCCCTCATGACCAGGCCATTTTTTGCGATATAACACTGAGTTACTTTAACTTACCATTGCACGGTGGTGTGGCACTATACCCAAATAAAATGTATGGCTCCCCCCCCCACAAATAGAGCTTGGTGGTATTTGATCACCTCTGTGTTTTTAATTTTTATATATAAATGAAAAAAGGCTGACAATTTTGAAAAAAAAAATAACAAATCAAATGATTTCATTAATTTAGGCCAATATGTATCCTGCTACATGTGTTTGGTAGAATTGTCTTTTTTCCAATAAGCGTCTATTGATTGGTTTGTGCAAAAGTTATAGTGTCTACAAACTTTGGGATATATACTGGAATTTTTATTTATTTTTTATACTAGTAATTACTGTGATCAGTGACTCATAGTGGGACTCAGGGCCATCTTTATCGTGGGCAAAAGGGGCATCTGCCCTGGGCCCAGTGTTTGTGTGGGGCCCAAAGCAGCTGCCCCTTATGCCCGCGCCACCTGACTTGGGCAGGCTCAGACGGGTGACGTTTGCACGGTGATTATGTTTAGAAAGGAGCTGTAGCACTGGCTGGCCAGGCGGACGGGAAATCCCACTAGATTACATAGCAATGCTGACTGTGCTGAGGAACTTTGTTTGAGGACAAGTTGCTGGGGAAAGATCTTAGCTGCTGACACCTGGGTGGAAGTAAGTTACTGGCGCGGCGATTTAATTTTCCCAAATTTTGGGCTTTTTATGGGTAACCTAAAAGGGTCAGTTCCGGTTCCCGGTATAGTGAAGTGGTCTCTCGGGGTTATTGTGTATGATTCTAGACTGTAAGCTCTAATGAGCAGGGCCCTCTGATCCCTCCTGTATTGTAACTGTACTGTTTGCCTCCATGTTGTAAAGCGCTGCACAAACTGTTGGCGCTATAGAAACCCTGTATAATAATATTATTAGTAATAATAATGAAGCGCTATGTGTTGCTTGTCAGCTGGCAGAGGAGGATGAAGAAAGTCTGGGACCGGCAGCAGGCCCTCCCCCCAGTTACCACAGAACCTAGTTTTCCTGACTATCGGCGCGTGCGGGTGGCCATCCATTTTCTGGCACCTGCTGATCAGCCTTTGCTGTGACTAATTGGTGCAGAAGCAGCACGTGCGTGCCCCCTACCCGGAAGTGTAGTTCCCCCCAAAAAATTAACTTCCACTTTTTGGAATCCTCCTACCCTCCGGTGTCACATTTGGCACCTTTCAGGAGGGAGGAGGGAGCAGATACCTGTGTAATCCAGGTATTTGCTCCCACTTCTGGGCATAGATCACTTCGGTGATCAAGGTGACCTACGCCACTTCCGGCGCCTACTCTGTCCTCCCCCGCTGTCTTCTGGGAAAAACACAGGTCCCAGAAGACAGCAGAGACCAGTGAGGACACGCAGCGTGACTCGCAGTAGGGAACCAGGCTTTACTTCCTGATTCCTTTACCGAGGATGGCGGCGGCAGCAGCCGAGAGCCGACTGACAGATCGACTTCGGCTGCCAACATCGCGGGTGCCCTGGACACGTAAATGTTCATATATTAAAAGTCAGCAGCTGCAGTATTTGTAGCTGTTGGCTTTAAGGGCCAGTTCACATCAGACGCAGTTCCGTGTGCTTTGTTTTCTGCACTAAAAATGTATGCACAGTGTTTTCCATTTATTCCAATGGCTCTTGTTCAGACCAGTGCAGTCAGTTCCAGTCAGTTTCTGGTCGGTTT